>CM040622.1:3240936-3883103 GCA_022817965.1 Solanum lycopersicoides | reverse complement strand
AATTTGACTAAATTCAAATTCATACAATAAAATTCCATATTGAAAGATAAAATACTTTTTAACAAAGACGACTATGTATTAAAAGGACACGAACCCAAAACCTTTTAATTAAAGATAAAAGATATTTATACTCTACTATAATAAACCTAGTTGGTAAAGATCAATTACGTTAATATGACAAAAAAAAGAAAAACAAAGTTTTAACTCACTATTTATACAATAAAGTTAGTTCATACGTGAATAAAGTTCGATCATACGTGAAATTATCGTTATTTTTTCATTTAACAGAACAGTAAAAGTTTCCAACTTTTGACATGAAATATGCCAAAATATTACATTTTGAATTAAACACTATTCTATACACATATACTACTAGAAATGGTGCTTTGCCCCATATATTGAACAAAAAGGCTTATAAAGAGATCAAAATAAATCTCTTTTTTCTATGCTGAAATTCTATAGTATTTATATCTACACTCCAATTTTTGGAGTTGTGCCTCTTGATGACAAATCAATGTTACTGTTGCTGCAGCTAACATTCTTACCATTGCAGCTGCTTTTAATACGCGAAGAGAGCTTCGCAAACACTTCCTCCCTTTGGGGGCGGTTTGCATATACTATCCACAACGCGAGGCTTAGCATGACTCCAACTGAGATGACGGCTAGCCCTGCATTAACAACTCGGAGATGGTGTTCCAACGGAGGGCAGTGGTTGGCTGTGATGTTCTTGAATGTATCGCGGACAAAATTGCAGTTCTGGAGATTAAGCAGTGGTGGTGCATAATGTTCGAGAGCGTAGCTTATGTTGACCGTTGCCACTAGCTGTTCATACATGTCGGGTGTCAGCCTACCGATGCTAGTACACGTTCCGGCCTCAGATATACTGCAAGTATAATTCTGCCAAACCTAGAAACAATTGCAACAACAGTAGAATTGGATTACAAAGTATTGAATGCCGAAAATTCTAAACAAGATATTTAGAACACGTTAATTCGCTTTCATTGACAAACGACTCGAATATCTTTGGCATATAGAACCAGTAGTCAACATCCAACTAAAACCTAAGTTACTCCGACTCTCCAAAAATGTTGCTACACCCATGTCGGATCATCCAGAAATATACTACTTTATGAGGATCAGACATGAGACGTTTCTGAAGAGACTGAGCAACATAAACTAAAACAAATGTAGAAGAGGAAATGTTTCATAGCAGGGTGACTGAGGGGGGAAGAGAAACATTAATACTTACCGTTGACGAATTTGCCATAGACACTTGATCAGCCGGGCATGACAGATCTTGCAATTGTGAGTCATATGGATAGCAGAGACGTGGCATAACAGGTCCTGACTGGTTATAGTAATTTGAATTGACATGATTAGATGGATTGGAATTTGCATATGTGTCTATAAAACCGTTGACAATATTTACGAGATCAACAGTGACTTGTTTGCTCTTGAATAGCGTCTGGTTTGTAGTTCTTGGGTCAACACATGGAAGGATGTTGCTAAGAGCACTTTCGGCATGAGGATTGTCCACCCACTCTCCCATTGCCATACAAGTGTCTGAAATTGCACTGGAACCAAGAAGAAAAAACGAAACATGCCGATCAGCGACTCGTTCAAATCTTGGAACTATCTAGAATACTGCAGCAATGTATAGTTGACTGAATAAAGACAGAACTTCTCTTTTAAATAACAGTTTTGTCTGAGATAGCTTACGACCATCTCGACTATCTCACGGGGTCAGCAGAGGCACCGAGTAGTACTGCCCCTCAAGCCTTAGCAAATGTAAAGAAGTCACTAAGCACCTTTTCGTCTCACTTTATTGACCAACAGACTTGAATAAAGAAAGCATTTTGTGACCCGAGGAACCAGGAAAAGAGTAGAAAACTAAAGCATGGGAAATCCATGTTGCTCAGACCCTTCAAAAAATTTCCACACCCGAGTCGGATCCTTCAAATATATACAACTTTGAAGGATTCAATGAACAAACATTTTTGAAGAGTCTAAACAACATAGTGGAAAATACAGGCTTATGTACTACATGAATACTCATATTAGACATTGTGTCTTACTTGTTAATAATGACAAAAACTCCATAGAGAACGAATGTAAATGCCACCAGCAACCATCCGCTAATGATAAATCTGCATCAAAGCATTGGATCGTGAGATGACGGAGAGTTTATTGAGAAAAAAAGGACAGTCGAATTGTTTTGGCACTGAATAGAGAAGCTTACATGTGAATTGTGTGTTGATAGCCAAGGATAGAGAGGCCTGCAAGAAATGAGATTTCAGTCTCAAAATTAATGTTTAAGCCATGAAAGTTTGAGACTAAAAGTAGAGCTCAGTGTAGTAATACGTACAAAGACCCAGAATAGAGATGAGAAGCATGACAACAGCAACAGTGATCAAAGCTGACCGCCTGCAAAGTGCCATTGCACATGAATATCATACGTTGAAGCAAAACAAACACTGAAGAGTAATAGCAAATTAAATTCGAGGCATACACAGAATTGAAGACCCTTCGTATCTTTCCCGAGTTCTCACTTGTTTTCTCCTCAAGTTTATCTGCTGCAGAAGTTAGATCTGAATTTAGGCGATCGATATCATCTTTTACGTCTGAAGGGAGGAAAATCTGGGCCACATTTACAGTTTTTGCGAGTAACAGGTATTGTGTTACATTTCTCAATGTCTGTTCAGTGTAATCTGACTGGTTTACAACATATTTTAGAGTGTCCAATGCTTCACCGTGAAAATCATCTTGTCCAACAGAAAGAAGAATGCACCCAATACTGTCAGTTAAATAAGAAACATGAATCAGTAGTTTTTCTAATGAGCAAGATTTATGTCCTTCGCTAATCCAAGCAAAAAAAGAGGAATCATTTTAATCTAAAACTTCCAAATAGTTACAAGTCCTGTGCAAGGCAAGTGCATAGAGCCACACAATGATAATCTAGCAGAGGATATATCCTAAGTTTATGAACAAAACATAGTGCAAGATGAACTGTTACATAGTGCAAGATAAACTGTTGCGATTTAAATTTGATAACATTGCAAGACCAGAAAAGTTTATTTTTATACAAAATAGAATTTAACCAATCAAGGAATTGGATGCATTCCTTCCATTTTATCAAGAAAAGTAAAACCTCAAGGATAGGCTCATGATAATTCAAATGAGAGAACATATGTATACAGTAAGCAACAAGTCAAGTGTTAGATTATTACGCTGCAGCACATGTCAAGATAATAAGCACGATCAGGCAAATTCTCTCTGAAAAATGTCGTTCTCCGTCTCTAATATTGATATTCCATCCGCAGCAATAATGCACTACAAGAGCCAATCCAAAAGAAATGAACCACAGCAGAGCGAGTATGATACCAGCAACACCTGTAAAACCAACAGACTGTGGAACCAAAGTCAAAATCCTCATAAGATCACTGTCTTCTAAATGAAAATCCAACTAAACAGTTAAAGCAAGCCATCTCAAGGTTTCAAGGCAATATGCGAAAAAAATATTCGTGAAAAAATGTATAAAATCAATATATATTTGTTGTTGTTTGTATAGCTTTTAAAGTAGAGATCTAGCAACACATCCAATGCATAAATTATTAGATGCATCATTAAGTTGTGTCGAATTAACTTTACTCCTTTTTATTTACAAAAAAAAATAATATTAAGATAATTCTTTCCTTATTTTCTAAAATGATGGCTATAAAGTCCGAAATTGTACGCCAAATTGTTCAAAAAAGGAAGAAAAAAAATTATTCGAGGATTCGATAGCTATGCTAAAACACAATTATTTGGATTGATCTCACATAAGGCAAGAGGAGTATCTTTCGTTGCACCACTTTCTTTTAACAGTAGACAAAAATATTATTGCCCATATAATAATTCTTGAAAAGGTACTTCCTAGTTTTATTTGTTTTAGTTTACCACTCGGTTTCCGATTTCAGATGAAATTCGACTATTCTGAGTTCATGCCGAGTAGATTCCCATTCAAGGGGAAATGGCTCAATCTTGAAACCAAGCAAGACGCAACTTCATCCACTACACTGCAATCTTTGATGGTCTTCCAAGTTTTATTAATTTAATACTTCCATTGAATATTATTTAAGTGAGATCTTAGAAGAGCATTATTATTGGGAAGACCATGTGACATGGAAGCAATATGAACAAAAAGGATTACTCATAAACCCTCCCAATGCCACCTAACACTAAAGAGGAATCACTTTTAATCGATAAACCAATTAACAGCACCTCAATCTCAAACTAGTTAAGGTCAGCTATATCAATCCATCATATCTATTCCGCTCTATTTCGACCCATCATAAATAGAAAAGGTTACACTATATCAAAAAAATCACTAGAAGAGGAACAAATTCTTAGACACAACTATGCAATTAGATTTTGCACCAAAACATATGCAAATTCATCCTTTGTTAAATGCAAAAATATACTTACAACTTAAATGTTTAAGATCTATACTTTGCTTTTTAAGTAACCGATCTAACTTCACGATCATCTTCTTACCCTCCCTCCCTTTCCCAACCATATTCCTTTCTCCTACTGGGAATAAAAATAGCTAGCAGAACAGAAGACGATACATGAATGTTATAATAGTAGAACTAGGCCATCTTCACCAGCAATTTTCATTCCTCAGCACAGAAAACTTTTCAAGTGAACTAATCAATACCCGATCTTCTGTAGTTTCTATCTCGGAATTTTCCAGTTCAGAATCATTACTTAGTCATGAATACAGACAAGAGAATCAGCCAACGCCGTTCACGCTAGGTGCTTGAAGTAGGCCAACATTATTTTGGTCCAAAAAACGAACGGGGTGTTACAAGTATTATGATAAAAAAAAAAACTGAGGTGCAAGTCCAGAGGGTATTGCAGCTCAGAAAAAAAACTTGATGAACTGTATAAATCACAAACAAGCAGTGAGCAATGTAGGCATCAGAGATCCTAAACTACAGCAAAATCATCAAACAAATACATAGCGATACATTTCCTAGATAAATCAATTTACAAAAGATGGACATAAAAAGAGTATGGTGCTTACTGCCCAGTAGTGTTTATTGGCAATATCCCATCCACCTCTGTATTTGTGGAAACCAGAAAGAAAGTCTGGCCTCCTCGTCCTGTTTCCCGCCAGCACGAGTGTGCTCGCATGCCCACCTGGTGCTTGTGCCATATCTGTAGAGTGCAATACACCATCCTTCCATGATTCCAAATTTCCCTCACCTGTTAGAAGTATAAAAAAAGAGGAACACATCATCTAAAAGAGCCTTACTTTAACTTAACCATTATCTAAAAGCATCAGAAAGAAAATAATACGTTGAGTTAATGGTCAAAAACACATATAAAAGTATCAAACAACGGATAGTTAGTGACAGTTTAGGTATGAAACTCAAAAAAAAAGGGATACTTTAGGTGTGCTTTTTACCCATATATAATCAATTAAAAGCCTTACAGATCAACAAAATGCCTTATATATTCAATTCAGATGTAGAAGTGATCATTCTTGCTAAAATAAACAAATAAAGCAATTTAAACAGAAATCACATAGTAAAAACATAATTACCCTGAGACAAATTAAGAAAGCATTAAGCATAGTTGTTAAAGAATGACCATTAAAGTATTAATACCAAAACTTCATAACAACCAATAAAGATCAAATCATGTAGTCCAAATAAAACTGTCCTTAAATAACTAGAAAATGACATCTGAATTGCAATAACAGCATATAAAACAAATCTGAGACTCCAAAAATTGAGGAACTTGGGATACAACAAAATTTTCATAACAAGAAACCAATTTTTCATCTTTTTAGCATTATACTGCTCTAAAAGGAACCAAAACCACCAGCTGAGAAAAAACCCATATCAGAGAACTCACCTTTTCCCATAATACAGACAACCAAGAAGCTTCAATGATCAAAAATTTCATTACAAGAAATCATTTTTGTTCTTTTTACCATAATAGCATCATCACTAGTGTCAAAATCCCTTCAAATAGAAGAACCCCATATCAAAGAATTCACCTTTTTTCATAATACAAACAGCCAATAAGGCTCACTGATAAAAAATTTCATTACAAAAAAAACTATTTTTTCTTTTTAGCATATATAATAACATCATCACTAGTGTCAAAATCCCTTCAAATTAGATAAACCCCACATCAAAGAATTCACCTTTTTCCATAATACAGACACCTAAGAAGCTTCAAATCATCAATAATCTCAATACAAGAAACCATTTTTTTTCTTTTTAGCATGTATAGCATCATCATTAGTGTCAAAACCCCTTCAAAATAGATAAACCCCACATCAAAGAATTCACCTTTTCCCATAAAACAGACACCTAAGAAGCTTCAAATCATCAATAATCTCAATACAAGAAACCATTTTTTTTCTTTTTAGCATGTATAGCATCATCATTAGTGTCAAAATCCCTTCAAATAGATAAACCCCATATCAAGAATTCACCTTTTTCCCCATAACACAAACAGCCAGAAAAAAAACTACAAAATGATCACAATGACTCACCTAAAATGGACTTAAAAGAGTCTCTTGGTAAAGAATCAACAGGAATTGAGCTGAAACAAATGGAAACAGCAAAAATAAGAGTAGCAGTAAAGAATGAATGACCCTTCATCTTCATCTGCAGCTACTCTCCAAAATCTCACTGAAACAACAACACACTATCATATGCTTTTTCAGTTACAAACAAGAAACCCCATCACAATTTTTTGTTGCATTTGCTTATAAAAAAAAACTAAAAACTATTAGAATCATGTGCTTTCAGTGAAAAACAAGAAACCCCATATCAATTATTAGTTGTATTTCTTCAAAAAAAAATCAAAAAATTAAGAGAATCTCAGAGAGAAAAGAGATGAGAAGCCACTAAGATACAAAGATCTCATCTTTGGCTACACATTTATATAAAAAAAAAAAAAAAAAAGTTCACATGGTGAGGTAATGGAGAGAGGTGAAAAAGGCGGGTGTGTGACTCTGTGTGTGAATGAAATGAATAAAGCAGATTTTCTTTTTCATTATTTTTGGGCAAAAATGTAGAAACTGAATCTGAAGATCACAAAAAATAAAAAAAAAATAAAAAAATGATCTTTTTTGACATTTTTTATTTGGTTAATTAATAAATTAATTGTACATGATTAATATTTTATTAAAAAAAATAAGTTGAAAAGAAATTATTGATTAAGAATTAAAAATTAGTGTTGGATATTTTCTTGAAATGAAACGATAAATTAAACTCTATTTTATTTGGATAATATAACTCCATTAATAATGTGAACGCGGTTCTCTCAACGTGTTTGTTATTGTTTGTATAGCTTCTAAAGTAAGAGATCTAGTAACACATTCAATGCATAAATTATTAGATGTATCATTAAGTTACATCAAGTTAATTTACTTCTTTTTATTTATAAAAAAAAAATTAAGATAATTTTTCCTTGTTTTCTAAAATGGTGACTATAAAGTCTAAATTGTACGTCAAATTGTTCAGAAAAAATTATTTGAGTGTTCGATAATTATATTAAAATTTATTTAGATTGATCTCACAATAAGGTAAGAGGAGTCTCCTTCGTTGCACCACATTCTCTTTACTATAGACAAAAATATTATTGCCCATATAATAATTCTTGAAAAGGTTCTTCCTAGTATTTATTTGTTTTAGTTTATTGATCAGTGTCCGATTTTTATATTAAAATTTGACTATTTTAAATTCGTGTCGCGTAAATTTTCATTTAAAGAGAAGTGACTCGATCTTAAAATCAAGTCAGAAGCAACTTCATCCGTTACACTGGAATCTTTAATGGTCTTCCTAGTTTTATTAATTTGTTTACTTTCATTGAATATTATTTGAGTGAGATCTTAGAAAGAGCATTATTATTGGGAAGACCATGTGATATGGGAAACATAATATACTAATACAAGCAATCTGAGAAAAACAAAAAAGGATTGCTTAGTTGCTTTATTATGGTTTAATGTATTAATTAGTTTAAAAAATAATTGTTTCAATTAACTTTTTTTTTCTTTTGCCTTTGAAGAAACACCCTTTTAAAGAAAATAATCAAGTGTGTTAGTTACACTATAATAATATTAATGTTGGTTAAAGTTAGTTCCACTAATAAATCATAATTTATTTTTTTGTTTGATATTGTTTTAATAGCATATTCTTGATTGTTTATTCAATTGGAAGATTCATTATAAGAAAATATTACATAATAATATCTACAATAAAATTTAAAAAATTGAATAATTATTATTCAAAGCGATAACAAAAAAATTTAAAACCATTTATTTTTTTTAATTGACATATTAATCAACAAAACTTAGCATAAAGTCAATTAATGCACCATGCATATTGTAAACCTAATTTCATTTGGCAATATACACATAATATGCATGAAAAAAAACATTACTTACTTTGTTTGATTCCAATTTCCATGAAGCAATATAATTCAACTTGTAGATTAAGAAAAACATTTGAAAAATAAAATTTATAGAAATTCTCTTAATGTTGAGATTTTTTGTAAAGATCGAATAAATTTAATTCAAATATACATATCATGTCTTATTAAATTAATTTAACTAATAATTGATCTCATAACTAATAATTCAAAAGAAAGTTTGTTAGATTCGTGAACATAATCTCAATAGCTATAAAATAAATTACGTATGAATACATGAGATTTTTTTTCTTGAAGGAAAAAAATTATGCAAACTTATTCTAATGTAAAAGAATATAGCACTAATATATATTTAGAGTAATAAAATTTACATAAATGTACTATTATTCATAAACTATGTAGGGACTAGGGAGTATTATTCTTTTTTTTTTTTAAATTTTATTATTATTTTCATATAATTAAGAGAAAAGACTCAAATATGCCATTAAAACTTTCGGAAAAGACTTATTTATGTCATCAGTTAAAAGTTTGGCTCATTTATGCCATTATCGTTAAAGAAAAGACTCATTCATGCTATTATTTTTTAACAATTGTTTTGCAAAACCATTTTTTACACGTAACCAATTATAATTCAGCCACGTTAATTCGCCACGTCATTAATCTTTTTAATTAAAAAATTAATTCAATTTTTATTCAGAATTTTATTTTATTATTAAAAAAATTAATTCAATTTTCTTAGAAATTTGATTTTTTAATTAAAAAAATTAATAACGTGGTCGAATTAATAGTCATGTGTAAAATGATTTTGCAAAACTATTGTTAAAAAGATAATGACATGAATAAGTCTTTTTTATAACGATAATAACATAATAAGTCAAACTTTTAACTGATGATATAAATGAGCCTTTTCTGAAAGTTTGATGGCATTTTTGAGTTTGTTCTGGACTAGTGTAGAATTCTCCATGAACACGAGGAGGATTGGCACAGGGCCCAAAAATTATAGTGGGCCCACGTGAAAGACATTTACTTGTTTTGTGGGCCCATAAAATGATGGGCCCAAAAAGATGAATTAAAAGCAGAGCGCCGCGTATTAACAGGATCTCCACTTGATAATGAAATTCAACAACACAAAACACACTACCTAATTTCTGTCTACATTTTTTTTTATGCAAATTTTAATAATAAAATAATATGATAATCAAGCTAAACAAAATAACTGAAAGTCGATAAATAAGATAATTAGAGAGTAATAATAATATATTGATGATAGTAAAGATAAGATAATATTTTTATTTTATTTTTTATGTTGATTTTTAACCTCTAAATCTTTTATCTTGAGTCATATTATCAAAAAGTTCGTTGGTATGCTATTTTATATCTAATCATCTCTCAAATATTATTTTTGTTCAACAGTTCCAGTATACTATTTTGGAACGTTCAATAATACTTGTTCATTTTATAAAATCAACCGATAATTTTATATTTAATTTATAATTTACTTTATTATTAATTATAATTCATTTTTCGGTTACACTTTTCATACCAACTTGATCAATTTTTCACATTTATATACTAAGGTATGTGTACATACATCTCAATTTTGTCTTTTTTATGACAAATAACAGAAATTACATACTTTTAAGGTAAAATTATCATTTGTCCCTTATAAGTTTATAATTACACAAATATCTCAAATGATACAATAATATAAGCGCTGATACATTAATCTGATGCGCGAGATAAATTAATCGCTAAGTAGATATATTATATTTTATACATGATACACTAATCTGAAGTGCATTTCACACTAATTTGATACGTGAGATACACTAATTAATCTGATACGCGAGATACATTAATCTGATGCACTGATTCATTAATTTAAAGCGCAAAAATAAAAAATTTTGAAAATTTATAAAACGAATAAAGGATATTGATAATAAGAGAACTACTCCAAGTAACTTAGAAGAAAAAAAAGAGTAATTTAGTCGGTTTAAATTTCACTTTATTATATAGTTTTGGAATCTGACATTTATCATGCATGTTCTACTTTGTAGTCCACAAAATTTCAGACGAAAATGTTGACAAATTTCTAACTTCTATCGATAAATGTCTACTTATAATTTAATTAACAAATGTACATATAATTAACAAATGTTCACTTTTTAATTATTTTAATTAATATAAAATAATTAATCGTTGGCAATTGTTTTGTGTTGCAGATAACATGTATAGTGTTGATAACTGCGTGACTCATTAATTATATTACCCACTTAAAACTTAAATCTATCATTACATTTTGAATATATATTGTTTAAAAATAATATAATTATACATTTCTCTCATATTTTATCGTGAATAAGGTATTAGAAACAATTTACAAATTAGTACTTCTTTCATTTTATTTTTGTTAGACGTCATCTTGTGAGCTTATTTATATAATTGATTTTAATTTTTATTAATTATATAAATTATGATATTTTGATAGTCAATATATAGAAATTAATTAATTTGTGATAAATTCACATAATACATATGAAATATGTTGATTATTATTGTTTACGTGATGTAATAAGTTGATTTATCTTTGTTTTTCACATTTATTAGAAACAAGCACTAGACATTTGCTGAAAAAATACAAAAAAAAATGTATATGTCAAACTCTAAATATTATAAAATAAAAATAAATAAAATAGGAAATTAAGAATAAATCTGATGAGTAGTATTTTTGTCATCTATATAATAATAATAATAATAATAATGATCTCGTCATTATAGTGGTTGGGGAACAATGACTTCATTCGACTTGAAAATTGAGCTTATCGATCGATTCAATATTAAAAATATTAATTTAATCTACAATTTATTTTGTATTACGTATTGAAAATTATGATATAATGATTTATTTAATATATATATTATATATAAAGATAATTTTATTGCTTTCACGACTTAAATTCTTAACTTATAAATAATAAATAATGTAAAGATGACTTTATCGATTTCAAAAATAAAGCTTCTAATATTATATTAATATTTGATTACGCTGTTATTTTTCTTTTTTATATTTCGTAGTCCATATCCTATTATTCTTCATTACATCAGGCCGACAAAAAAGATAAAGTTTTTTTTTTTTTGGTCTACTAAATTGGAGGAATAGTTTGAAACTATATTTTATTTTTTCTTCTTTACTTTTGGGGAAAAGTAAAAAATAATAAATATTATCTTATTAAGTAATTTAATTTATATAATTTCTGAATATGGAAGGATTTATTGGCTTTTAATTTATTTATCTTAAAACTTAATTAAAATAGCAAGTTGAGGGATCAAGTTATATGTATTGTTTGAATCTTGATTTGTTTATGATTTTTTTATCTTGTCAGATCATTGACTTTAATATTAATTTTTAGATGAAAATATATATAAAATATTAAAAATAATTTTTTTTAATCTGATATGATTTTTTTCGCTTTAAATCAAATATGCACTATTTATTTCTTCGAAAAGTTTAAAAAATATTTGATCTTTTTTAATATGAAACTCATAAGAAAAATGATAGAGATGTATACCATATTTGCCAAATTGTGATAAAACACTTTACGAAAGTCTTACTTTATACTTTATGTATTATTCAAGAAATGGATATTATACATAAAGAATAATCATATATAAAAATATATATATATATATGAACACAAATTGAGTGACTTGATCTTAGCTTTTAAGCTGCTTTTTGCATGCTTTCGTGTGCAAGTAGTACCAATGAATAATAATTTAAAAATATTTTACGTTTTAGAAAGAAAAAAATAATAATAAATATTAGTCATGTATCGTAAAAATAAATTATCGATTACGAAATTGACGTGTAAATTAAAAAGCATAAATGTGTCCCAAAGAAAGGAAGTAATCAATTTGGACCCTCTATTTTAATTAATTTTTTTGTTTTAAGCTTTCTTGATAATGAAATTAATAATTACGTGCCTGTTTGGATTTCTCAATTATGAAAAAAAATATTTCTATAATTATATGCTTAATTAAATAAGGTGTAAAATTTAGTGGAATTTATATCACTTCAATATATACATGTATTTAAATTTATAGTTTATTTTACTTAATTTTAATTATAATTAATAGATGTATTATTTTATTAAATAACGTAACTATGAAAATTGCAATAGCTTGATATATACACCAAATATGATTAATTTTTATAGTTAAGTAATCCTGCCTGTTTTTGGTTTGTACTTTGTTTGGGCATGGCCTATATGACTCATTAACACCAAAATGGATTAATGGTTCATGATTTCCATGCAATTTGTCTAAGTTTCGAACAATAGAGTTATATATGTTATCGAGCACGTATATTGATAAAAGATAATAGATATTTAACGAACGAATTAAAGGCATATATAATTGATTCAAAACATGAACGGAAGGGATTTATCAAAACTTTCTTTGATAAAAGAAAATTTCACATATATGAGGTTAAATTTATAGGTCTAGGTTTTGAGGAGAGATAATAAGTATTCGATGAATTGAGTCAAGAAACAAACAACACGACCCACACAAACATTGAGGCGGAGTTAAAGGGAGTGTAAGTGCGGTTTACATAAATAATGTGTGTCGCGTCCTAGTAAAAAAATATTAGATATTTTTCATTCATTTGTTTAAATTTTAAAGATAGAATTATCGAACACTTTTATTCATAAAATATAGTAGGTATCCTGTGAAAGAACTGATGCACGTACAACCTTGAATTGCACAATAAGGTTAAGGTAGAGAAATTGAAACGGTTCATGTGAATTATTCTATTTATGAAAAATTACAATATATAAATATCAAATTCGTCAATAAATTTTTTGTTTCGCCCCTATAAAAAAAAATCACCAATATAGAATTATGTGTTTCTTGATTAGATTTTGCAGATTACCAAACATTAATCATTGATTAGGACATGAAAACTACTCCAATTCCAAATGAATGACAACACCAAAAACATAGATTTGATAATAGATTTCTTTTTTCATATGAGATTATTAGGAGAAGTGCTAACACAAAATTTGACCGGAATTTAGCCTAAAAATTTTAAAAATTATAATATTTTTTTTAATTTTAAAAGAAATTGATCTTTGTTCCATTTTTGAGTAAAAGATATCAAAGATAAAAGTAAAAATATTTTTAAAAAGTAAAATTACATAGAAAAAATCTCTTTCTTGCCAAAATTTGCCCAATTTTTTCGGTAAAAAAGATTTTTCCGATTATTAGATAACGAGTTAACGATCCCTTCATTAATTTTTTTTGAGACTCAATTTTTATTTTTGTCTTTTTATAAATTTTTAATTTGAAGTAAGTTTGTTATAGTAATTTTAAAGTTTGGACATGTTACTATTGAAGACAGTCTTTTGAATATAATTACTTTTTTTTTTAAGATAGAAAACATTTCCTGCACTATATACGCAACACAAAGTTGAAATAAAACAATATTTATTGGTTACTTTTCGATCAATATATGAAATAAATTAAAGTATTTTCATAGAATTTCACATGTGAAATTCTAAACATGGTAACAATATTTATTTTTCAATCGTAAAGCTAAATTATGATTATTTGTGAAATTTTGATCTGGATAGAGATAAATCGAAACCTAAAACAAACACGTAATACCATATAAATTTTTATTTTTTATTTTTTAAGAAAAAGATATTTAGGACGTGTTGTGCCTAAGTATAGACAAATCAATAGTCAATGAGAGTTAATATCCACATGATATTTGGAAAATAAATTTGTTACTTAATTATATTGTGGATTAACTTTAGTGGAGAATTAGCTTTAATCATGTCATTCTTTTAACTTTTTTGACAAATTTGGCACCTATAACTTCTTTAGCATCTAATATTGAGATATTAAAAAAAAAAAAAAAATATTGCTTTTACCACCCATTACTTTTTTCACATACTTAATAGAGAAGTAGCCTTTTTATTTTCCATTTTATATTGTTAAATTTATTAGTTTGCAACTTATTTGATTTTTTAAAGGATCTTAATTGATAAATAATTAGAAAGGTATAGTGGTTTTATATAGCTTTTTGTAAATATTTTAAAATAGCAAAATTGGCATAAGAGTAACAAACCATATAAAAAAATAGCTTCTTATACAATTCACTTTATTAGGCACTAGTTAATATTTACTGATAATTGTGTTGTCTTTAATTAATCATTGATATCCTTAACTCACAATCTCAATCATCAACTAAAGTTTAATTCGAATCGTAGATCTACAATAGTATTAAATTCTTAAAGTTCGAACTTAGTATCTCTAACTAAGAGGGGGAGATTGTGGCCCTAATTGTTATATTAAGAGTTATCACCACATATTTTTATAGAAGTAGAGTTCACTGATTCCTTTCGTTCAATATCTTTGAAAAATAATCATTGTCACGAAGTTTTAAATTTGACAGATAAAATAGTCGAATTAAAATTCATGATAAGATTGTTTTTCAATTATAGTGAATACAAAAAAGTTATTTGTGTATTAACCAATTTATCACTATACCATCTTTAGCGGTTAGTTAATTAACGATAATAATTTAATTGTCACTAAATATATTATTTTAGTGATAATAATACTCTTTGTATATATTTAGCCTATAGAGACATTAGATCTAATAATACTTAAGTAATATCGATAAATGTTTAATAATTATTTATTAATAAATATATTTATTACCGTTAAAAGTTATCAAATTCCCCATATATATTTGCATTGCTTGGTCAAATTATAAATGATTAATCTATCAACATCAGACTTCAGATCTATAATTTAATTTGGACCACACATTCTTAATTGTTTGGTATGTTTAGCCTGTAAAACTCATATATGGGCCTCAGAAAAATATGGGCTGGACATTTAGTACTTTTTTTCTAGGTCCACAAATATATTAATTATCCGATTTGCCCTTCAAATGAGTGGTTAATAAATTTCGTCCTTATAAATCGAATGTTTGCATAAGTTATTTAAAGGCCACGGACATAACTTATGAGATATAATGATACGAAAGTTTACCCCACACACACACACCAAAAAGATTTATTTGTCTTGAGGGTGAGAAAAAAAAAATCAAATACAAAATAGGGGTAAAAGTGCAATTCTGTCTGATCCATAAATGCAATTCAATTATTTGTCAATCTTTCATATTTTCTTCAGTCATATTTTATGAATTTTCTTATGGACTAAAAATAATTGATCTAAAAATACAAGATTAAATTAATGTGACCATCAAATTGTACGTGGGATCTCTATAGTAATGAAAGGGGATGGAGTATTTTTAAATGAATGTCTTTTGGTAAAAAAAAATCACAAGTATATCGCGTTAATTTTGCTATTATTTTTTGGATTAATTACAGAAATTCCACCTTTTAGTTTACTTATTATCATTATTCCCTATAAGTTTTACAAATTTCCAAAATGCCTCATTTTCGTTCATCACATTAATGTATCTCGCACATCAAATTAATGTATCTCGTGTATCACATTAGTGTATCTCACGCATCAGATTAGTATATCATGTATAAAATGTACCTAAGTGTATCTCGCGCATTAGATTAGTGCATCTTGCGCATCAAATTAGTGTATCGTGTATGAAATATATATCACATTAGTGTATCGTGTATAAAATGTAATGTATCTTACTTAACGATTAATGTAACTCACGCATTAGATTAGTATATCAGCGCTTATATTTTTGTATCCATTTTGAGGATTTTTGTAATTATAAACTTTTAAGGGATAGATTGTAATTTTGCATTAAAAGTATATGATTTTTTTAATTTCCCTTATATTTTTCATATGAAAAACTTATGAGGAAAGCCAAAATTTCATTGAAATTATTATGGGAATTTTTTTTAAAATGTCATTATTTTAGTATTTAATAGGGTATAATGTCAACACTTTCAATATTTAGTGATAATATCAAAGCCCAAAATATGATGGGCCTTAAATATATTGGAGCAAAAATCTTCTTGGACCATCAATCCATAACTACTCCATTATCACATACAATCATTGACAAAATAGCCACTTTTTAACTCATGTAATTAAAACAATAGTCATTGTCATAAAATTTTAAATTTTATAGTAAAATTTGAGAACTTTGTCATGAAGTTTCACCTTGTACAATTTATAATTCAATGAGAAAAATTATTTTTTCAATTACAAGATTAAAAAGTGTGTAATAAACACTATTTCTCCCATAACTTTGATCCCTAATGTAACACGTTCAAACTCATAACTTATAAATCATTTGTACTTAGAATCAATATTTAAGTTTGTTTAGTTAATTATCATTAGAAGTTACTTCTGAATTTGTTTGTGTGGATCTTAATTAATATCAAATATCAAGCATGTTTCATTAGTACAAGTACATCTTAATTGTCCATTAAGACTTAGGCAAATAAAAATAAATTTCCTAGCATTTTTATTTCTTATGTAACATTCATTTACTTATTTTGCCAATGGAAACTAGCATTTAATTCCCCATGACATCTTGATTTGTTCGCTACGTTCTAATAAATTTCTTAAATTTATTTCTTGAGCTATACAATCATCAAGTTAAAAACACTCAAAATATGCAAATTTTTGATGTAAACTTATCGAAAATGTCATGTACATCCCTTTCTTCAAAAATTTATCAGTCTAGAAATATATCGATCCAATCTCTTTAACTCGCCCTTTGTCACCACGTAGTGTTTGGCCTATATAAGTACACCTACATACCCTTTTTGCCATACAAATCCCTTGAGTATATTCCACCTAACAACAAAGCAAGCAAAACGTGTTAAAAGCTTAACAATCAATGTGAGAGAAACAATTCAACTACCCAAGATATTGTAATCATGTGTTGTCTTCTATTTATTTTATTTTTAAAAAAAAATATATTATATGATTGACAAAACTCTCATAATTTGCATTATTTTGTTACTATGTATACCTACCAACCCTTTAGGGGTAGAGTAAATAATAAAAGAATTCTAGTGGTAAATAAGTTGCCTATTATCTCTATTGTCATTATGATCCATCATATTTTGGTATATGTTTTTAGTTTCTTACTCGATATTTGGTACTTAAATTGAGGATCAAATAAATTTAAATTTTACATTGATAAAACACTCCCTGACAAATACAAGTTTACGTTCAAAGTTCAAACTCGAAAGTATGTGATTTTTGTCTTTTGCCCAAATATATTAATATATATTTTTTTTTTTTACAAATTCCCAAAATCCCTTATTTTCACACATCAAATTAATATATCTCGCGCATCAAATTAATATATCGTATATAAAATGTACCTCAAATTAGTGTATCATGTATAAAATATAATGTATCTTACTTAACAATTAATGTATCTCGCGCATCAGATTAACGTATCAGCGCTTATATTATTATATCATTTGAGGGATTTTTGTTATTATAAACTTATAAGGGACAAATGATAATTTTGCCTTAAAAGTATGTGATTTATGTCTTTTGCGCTAAAAATAATCATATTTTAATATATGGTAGATAGTTTGGTAACATCATTGATTAATAATTTTTTAATCTCCACGACTATCTATTATATTGCCCTAAAAATACAAGTGATTTATTTTATACATGGAAATTAGGGTATGTGATTGTACTTGGAATAAGATACATCACTAATGGAAGATGAGTCTGTTATCTGAGTTTCAGAATCTTTTTACACGAGTGATGCTTACCATTCGAGCAATTCCTTTTTTTTCTTTTTGGAATTTTCTCAACCTTGCACCATTAAATCACAATTTACTAGGTGGTCCGATACCCTTGCTAGATTCATTGTAACTCTCCGAACACCCAAGCATGTGGTCGATCAATCGTTGAAGTGTGTGAATATCATGAGGGACTACACCGATGAGAAAATAACATTACTAACCTATAATGTATAGAGTAACTATATATCTATGTTAGGTTGATGAGAGGTAACAAGTACTAAACACTCTCGAGGGTGTTCACAGGCTGGCTCTGACACCATCATTATAGACTTAACAAAAACACCATTGGTCCACATTAGATACCATGTGTTCCTAATAGCTTAGAACTTTTCAAAACCATACAAGTGACAAGTTGTGGGCATGGAGGACCACCACTTGCTTCTAAAAAGGAACACTTCCCAACATATAGAATGACAAATAAAATTATAGTGTCACAACTTGTAGCATTATAGATGGTCAGCATTCAATCTTTTCAACACACATTTTCAATTGAAAAAATCTAGTCCTTCACCTTTATCCTATTGAACATTAAGTAGTTATGTTTGCTCGGACTCGTCAAAAATGACAACAGATGAAGAATCAATATCATTAGGTTTATACTTGGCTATCAATATCATTTCCCCTAGATTATCTTTCATAAAAATGCAGAAAATTACTCTTAATAAGACTAACATTAGCAGGCATTCATGGATCCAAACAGCGTTTTTGAACAAGTTTAGGTGTCTATATAACAGTTCATGGAGATAAAGAACCGGAACAAAATTCTGTGCAACCGCGATTATCCATTTGTTCATTTATATACATGAATATTAAGCACTTTACTAAACCATAATGCATCAACACATACCAATACTATGGCAAAACAAGTATTGTATAATTCAAGAATCTTTCAACAGAAAAGAAGAGCCATATTACCATGAAACAGTAGAAACTGCAGAAGATTCAAATGTAACAGGATTGGACATAATGCTTCACATAACATTAGGAGAATCAGACCACAAACACTACGTTGCTCGGACTCTATCGGATCCTCCAAGAGTAGTATATAACATTAGGAGAATCAGACCACAAACACTACATTGCTCAGACTCTATCGGATCCTCCGAGAGTAGTGTACTTTTAGAGGCTCCGACAAAGGGTGTTGCAGCATTGTTCAGTCCGAGCAACGTAGCACACAAGTCAGATTAACCTCAAAGCTATTCATAGATGCAAGGGAAAAATACAATCTATAACAAGGAAAAATGATATAATCAACAACTAGCCTGAAAAGTTCCATTCTTTAGAGTGTTCATCAATAACACCTACAAAGATTGCAACTTTAAGGCAAATAATCCAACAATTCAATATATCCACATTGAATATTTCAGCAAGAAACAAACTTTAAAGACAAAAACATAAAGTTATCACAAACAAACAAGTAAATATTTCAGCAACATAGCAACTTTGAGGCAAATACCCCAAACAATTCAATATATTAATTGGTGCATAAAACACCAAAATTTTATACTTGCCACATAAATGTTTCAGCAAGAACCACCCCACCCCACCCCCAACATCCTAATACATCAGCTAAGGCTCCTAAAAGATAACAACTAATCAAAAATTGAACCATATCCCTATAACTTATTAGTCACAGAGACACCAAGTTTTCCAGCAACAATCACAGTGGTAGCCATATCAATAAACATGCCATGCTCAACAACACCAGCAAGTCTCAAAATTGCATCACTTGCATCTTTCAAATCACCCATATCCTTCTTGAAATACAAATCAATAATAAAATTACCATTATCAGTAACATAAGGCTCTTCACCTCCACCACCACCTCCACCTGTTGTTCTCAACTTTCCAACACATCCAGCTTCAATAAACAACATCTCAAGCCTCTTCAATGTAAACTCCCAACAAAAGGGCACAATCTCAACAGGCATAGCAAGTCCACTACCACCTATATAATTCACCAATTTTGACTCATCAACAATAACAATAAACTTCTTAGTAGCAGCCTCAACCATTTTCTCCCTAAGCAATGACCCTCCTCTCCCTTTAACCAAATTCATTTGAGGGTCAACTTCATCAGCACCATCAATTGCTAAATCAACAATAGGATGTTTATTCAGATCTGATAAAGGGATACCAAGTGAAACAGCTTGTTCATGAGTTATTTTTGAAGTGGGAATCCCTACAATGTTCTTTAACTTACCACTATGTAAAAGCTCAGCTATTTTATCAACAGCATGCTTTGCTGTTGACCCTGTACCTAAACCAACAACCATACCAGACTCAACAAACTCCACAGCTTTATAAGCAGCTACCTTCTTCAACTCATCTTGAGATAAAATAACAGGGGAAACAGAGGAAGATGATGACACCATCAATGAAGTATCAACTTTTTTTGTGCCAAAAAATTGAGGGTATGCAACAGCCATTGCTAAAACAACACAACAATTAAGGAAAAAATCAAAAATTTCAAGATAAAGATTGAATCTTTAGCATAAAAATGTTAAAGGGGTTTGAGTAAAATGAAGAATTATATATATATAGATGAAAAATCAAGAAACAGAGGAATCTGAATAAAGGGGGTTTCTTTATTTTGAAAAAAATATGATTATCAAGATTGGAACTTGTGGAAGGGGAGAAGATAATGTTATTTGGCGTTTGGTTTATTAGGGTTTATGGAGAATTTATAGGGAAATTGAGAGGAAAAGAAGGAAAGTGAAGGATTTGTGGGGAAGAAAGAGGTGTGACAGAATCCTTGAAGCAATAAACAACTAGCAACCATTCACATAAATTTTTTGAATTTTTTCTTATCATCTTGATCTCCACTATATTTTGTGAGACTCGGTTTCGGAACGATGCTATTAACATGATTTTTTTTTTAAATATCTAGGGTTTAAATCTAAGACGTCTAATCGAGTTAGTGTTTGGCTATGAATTTTTAAATAGTTTGGTTGGCTAAAGTTATTTTGAGAGAATTATTTAATTTTTTAAAAAATATATATAAATTTTAAAAATTATTAAAAATATCTATAAGTTTGCGTTATCATTTTATAATAAATTTATTTCCTAAAAAGTTATAACAATGAATATAATTAATATAAATGTAAACCATTAAATAAAAGAAGGAAAGTACTATTGATTTGTATACGAAACACTATTAATATAATTATCTGTATTTGGAAGTGACTTCAAAGAGGTAAGTTTGAATAAAAATGGTATAAAATATGTATATGGAAAAAAAAACACAACAATAATTATTTAAAATTTTGAACTATTCACTTATTTTGAATTATAATTTTTATTTTTGCGATTCAGTTAATATGTACTAAATAACATGAACCAAAGAGAATTTATGTCTATAAAAATACTTTTACGAATTTGCTTAATAAAAGGATCAAATGTACACGTCAAGAAATATGCTAATTAATATAAGATTGTTATTAAAAGCAAGCATTTTATCTCCAATAAAAATAAAGAAATAAATCCAGTACATTTATACATCAAAGAAAAAAAAAAAAAAAAGACAAGAAGCATATGTATATTGTGCCTTTACTTTTGATATAAGCCTCTTTGTTTGAAATGAGAATTTGCTACTTTCAAATGGTGATAGAGATTATATATTATTATTTTCGAATTTAATATCTCATATTTCAAAAATCACTTGCTTATTAATTAATTCGTATTAATTTATATATATTTTTTGCCTTTCATTATCAGTTTCACTAATTTATTATCAACAAATTCTATCTTATAAATTATTGTAGTGATTATCTTTTAGTATCAGAAGCAAAACATGTATATATATCTCAGCTTAAACAAAGTTTTTTTTTTTTTTTTTTTTGGGTATGGAATGTCCGTGAAAAAACAACTTAAAATATTTATTTATGTAATGTTTTCTATTTTTTTAAGAATTTATTTGATTATAGAATGAAACTAATAAAAAGTAAATATAAATAATGAGGAACCTGAAGAAGAAAAAAAAGGAACCAATAAAAAAAAAATTGTTTATAAAAGTTATCAACACACTCAAAAAATTTGCGTATAATATATTGATATAAAATCATTGAAGTTGACTATAGAAGTAGATTTGATTCTGAAGTGGGGACACTTATCTTTAACATAATTATAGAATTTTCGAAGTAACGATAAAATTATTTTTATATAATTAAATACGTTACAGATTTGAGTTATAATAAATATAGAAATAATAATTAATATTTATATTAAAGTATATTATATATATACAATAAGATGCAATGTTTCTTTGTAACCTGTTAATATTTAATGCTTTATACACCGAATTGTTATAATTATACCAATTTTATTTTATAATTATATAACAAGAAGTTTTTTATGTCTTTTTTCCCTATTTAATGGGGCCATGTGAAAAGAATCCATAATATAGAGATTAATTAGCTCTAATATTAAATATTAGTAATAATATTTAGTACTTATGGTAGGTGCAGGAAACAATGCATGCATCTTGCTTTTTGTTCAATTCTCCGCATATGTACCAAAAATATTTTACAAATATCTATAATAAAATAATTAAGATTTTTCGACTCTTTATTAAAAATATTGAATTTGATTTCAGAAATAAATATTTTTTGGTAAGAAGTGTTTACTTCCCTTAATTAATGAGTCTATCTTGTGTAAGATCGAGATAAAATTAGTAATTTTGACTTTTTTATTTTGATTTTTAAGTATAAAGTTTAAATTTTAAAAATAAAAATTTAAAATAATTTATCAAATGACTAAAAAAAAAAGTGTCATTGCGTGGGAAATCTAGTTTTACTTTTTGGACAAATTGAAGGGATTATTCTGTGGATATTCTAATCCATTTTGTAATGAAAATTAGTGTCATTATTTGACTCTAAATTAATTCTTTCTCCATAATTCATGGAGAGGCACAAGTGTTTCATTCTAAATTTTTTTTCACAGAAATATATATATATATATATATATATATATATATATATATATAATATGGGAATGAATTTCATGTAGTTCACATACGTTTCAAAATTTTCATGTGTTTTCTCAATAAAAAAAGTGTGTCAAACTTTGATAGTAATAAAATAAAGGGAAAAGGGTCAAAAATACCTTTCAACTTTGATTTATTGTTTAAATTTACTCTCACCGTTAAAATAAAGTTAATTTTACCCCTCGCCGTTAAAATAAAGTTAATTTTACCCCTCCTGTTACTAATTTCACCAAATTTACACCTCATTAGATAGATTGACCCAAATTGACCCCAATTTTAAAAATAAAACATATTCCTTATTTTAATTCATTAACCCCGATCATTTAAAATAACACGACCCCATTCTCCCAAATCTCCTATACCCTTTTACCCATTCTCCCAAATCTCCATTAAATATGTCAAAGAGGTAAATTCGGGTCAATTTTGGGTCAATCCGTCTAATGAGGGGTAAATTTGGTGAAATTAATAACAGGAGGGGTAAAATTAACTTTATTTTAACGGCGAGGGGTAAAATTAACTTTATTTTAACGGCGAGGGTAAATTTAAACAATAAATCAAAGTTGAGGGGTATTTTTGACCCTTTTCCCTAAAATAAATATGTCTTTCCATTTTTAATTTAAATGTCAATGAAATTCTGAAAATAAAATCGTTATCGATAATGAAATTTCATTCTATAAATTTAAATTAATTAAATTCTAAACTAGATGTCGTTACAGTCAGGGGCAATTTTTTTTTTCCAAGTAAAACCTTTGTATTTGGACAATAACTCAAATGCCACCTTGAATTAAAATAGAGTGTTTGACCATTCCAATATAATTCAAAGTCTTATTTGTCTAGTCTAATGGTCTTCTTTATTTCTATTTATTTGCTTTAAGAGAAGAAAAATAATTTTCCAAACTTTTGATTTGGATAAGTTTCAATTCAAGTCCTCTAAATTTTAGTAAAAGTTCATTTCTTGGTCCAAAGAACCCAATGACCAGTTGATAAAATGGACCTTGAGTTGTCATTTTACACCCCCAAACTTATATTAAATGCACTTTTATCCCTCTTAGTCAAATACACCTTTTTCACATGTTTAGTTATATGATTTGGAAGATAGGAGAAGAATATTTATTGCCCAACTACCCAAATGTATGTCTTGTAAAAGCATATCTAATTATTTGTAATCTTATTTTCTTATGATATACTTCGTATTGTTAATCAGTTAATCAGTTTATACGCATCTGAATTATTTTAGCATGAAAAAATTAAGTTATTTATTAATTATTTACCGAGAGAAATTAAGAGTGGGAAAATATGAATCATTTTCGACAACGACAAGGATGCATACGAACTAAATTATTAACGGAGGTCAAATTTGGACCATTTTATAGTGATGTTTTTTGGATCTTGAGTTTTAGACAATGTAAGTGAGTTTAATCAAATGAATGTTGTTGAAAAAACTCGAAAACAATGGAAGGAACGTAAATGGGTAGTTCAAACTTCATAAAACGTTATGTTTAGGTTTAAGACATTGATATTTCAAACTTCACGAAGACATATTTGAAGTTCGTACTTGATAAATTAAACTTCAAAGACATGTATATCGAAAGTTTAGTCTTGACAAGCCAATCTTCTGACCCGTATATTAGAATCGACAAACAATATGCCAAACCTCAAACTCGAATTTCTCAACTTTAGTCTGAAGTCATAGGCCAGCAATTGGATCCAGTCAAAGCCCAATGAAATATGTATAACTTTTAGGCCCATTGGGTTATCACTTATCATATCCATACAGGCCCAATAGGCTACTTGAAATAGTATCTCAACAACAACGGTCCGCACCTTAGTCTCTACGTATGTTGGGATCGGCTATATGAATCCTCCATGTTATTACAGGACGTTCCGTCTAATTTCAAACAACACATATCTAAAGTTATTCCAAAATTGGTAGATTGACAATTTCTTAATGCACTACGAATATGGCTTAAATATTAGTTTTCGAAAATCGAGTATTTGTGCACTTTGGACCCATAGTTTGCGGCCCATTTTTACTCAAGCCCAATAGTTTTTATTACCCCACTAATTTGTTTGCTTAATGGCCCAATTGATTTAAGAAGAACAGATGCCAATAAGCCCAAACTTGAACCTTATAAGCCCAACTTTAAACATATTACCGACTGCGCGAATGAACCTAAGATGTAAGCTGGTAACCTGTCTTATTTTTACCATTATAAATTTTAGATCTTTATAAAGGGTTATTTATAATTGTTTTTCTATGGCTTGATAATGTAAGCACCTTTTCAATTCCGTCGGTATATATCAGTTAAACTCAAATATTAGTAGAGCCTTCCTCAACGCTCAAACAGATATAACTAATATACACTGACAACTAATGTTAATATTTTGCAATATTTATATTTTATCAGGTTACTTGCCTTAGTTATCGAATTACTAATGGTACATGCAATGGACACTACATGTAGTTATCATTTAGCTGACTTGATTCTGAAAAAAAAAAAGTTCTTCGTTCTATTTAGTATTACTATTCGATTAGACAAAGAAATTTTTCTTTATGTATGATCTAACGAGATGATATTCTTTTTTGAGCGAACGAAAAGTGTAGTTTGAACTAGGAATTGACTAGATAGTTGAGAACCATCTATATAGTTCTTCTCTAACTATGTTGTGAGAACTATATAGTTCTTTTCTAACCATACATCTATCTCAAACTTCAAAAGCAACTAAAAATTGTCCTTTTTTTTCAGAAAAAATACATTATAGTATTAGTATCCCAAGATATTTTTTTTATATGTTAGATATTGTAAGTTTTTTTTTTTTCAAAAGTAATTTTGATGTTTTAGATGACTCAAAAGGTTGTTGTATTTTTCTTAGGATTCCCATGATGTGTGGGACAAGAAAGTACATTTTTCAAACACTATAGGGCAGTAAGACTTGTCATTTCAATCTGTCAACTCACCATTTTGCACTAAACTTCACATAATTTTCATCTCTTTATTTTCTTCTTTGGTCCCTTTTTTAAGGTGAAAAATGCAATTCTTATTTTACTCTATCATAAACTTACTATATAGTTGATGGATCCATATATGTATTTTTTTTTACCAATTAATACTTGTGTCTTCTTTTGATCTTTTTCTTTTGAAATTCATCCATATAGTTTGATGGATCCCGGACTTTCCTCTTTATAATTAACTTGTAAATTATACTGAATATATTATATATAGTCTAATATATTAGTAATGTTGTCCGCTCTGAGACTACGTGATCACGGCTTTAAAACACGTCACTATAGTGTGTAAGGTTGCTTATTTATATATCAAATATCTCAATCATGTTTTGCCGATGTAGATCTTAAGCTAGGGTGTCACATACACCTCTCATGAGGTTTGCCCCCACCGCATGACCCGCATTAAGAATACTGATACAAGAGTGACTCTGATTCTATTTGTAACATCTAAGATCGTTAGTGATATTGTCCGATTTCTGCCTAGACCCACACGACTTTAAAACATATCATTAGTATGTAAGACCTACTTAGTTATACACCCAATATATCTCCTGTGTTTTACTGGTGTAGCACTTCTAATCTTAAGTTAGGATGTCACGCTCTACTGTTCTATACTGTATAATTTTAAGAGTCATATTTATGTATTATGCCTAAAATAAATTGGATAACTCCATTCATAATCAAGGATTTTGAATATTAGCTCTGAATATTGAGATTTTTTTTTATCAAAAGCATCATCTTAATAAGATATATCCGACATAAATTCAAATTAATCGAATTAAACTTCAAATATCATACGATTTTATTTTATTTTTTTAAAAAAGCTGAGGAAAAAATATGTACTTATTTTAAATTGCATCATGTGGTTGGGGAGAAAAGTTAAATTGGGTATTTTTACAATTTGCTTTTTTATGCCTATGCAACTACAGTCTACACACAAAGATCTGTCCTATCTTCTCTCAATTATTTTTGCTAAACCAATTTTATATTTTACCCTTTTAATTTATATATTTAGCATAATTTCATAAATGATATCCATAGTTTATTCATAGTAACAACTTTTTTTATTTCTTAGTTACTATTTTCGATAGATTTCTACTCAAGAAAAACTATATCAAAGTAGTTCGGATAAAAAATTAGATAAGTGAAGAAGTCACGAAATAATATTAAAGATAACATGACAAATATTTTGATTTAAAAAAAAAAAAAGAAACAATAACTGTAACAATATAAATATTATTACAATTAAAGTACAATAAATAGCATATAGTAATAAAAATTAACGATTAAAATAAGAGTATTGTTATGCGTACTAGTATAAAAGAATAAGTAAGACAATACTCATCCACCTACTAGATTTTTATATGTAACCTCTATATATAACCATCATATACAGTCTCTTATCTAATATCATATCATCGATAAGTTGAAGCTACACCATGTCCTACCTAATCACATCTCCCCGTTGGTTCGTCAGTCTATCTGTTTTTCTCCTAAGATCATCCATGACCTAACCTCTCACACTATAACAAAAATGATCATTAGCGATAATTAATTCTCAATTACCGCTAAATGTGTATTTTTAGTTATAATAGACACTCTTTTTATACGTTCCTAAAGCCTTTAGCGACATTGGTTCTAATGATACTTAACTAATGCGGTAAGAACTTTAGTACTCTTTATTAATGTCAATATTTAATGCCGCTAAAAATAGTTTTTGTTATAGTGTCACCGCTTTACCTTGAAGTATTCGTACATTTCTTTTTATATGTTCAAACCATCGTAATGTCATTTGATCATGCTTTTTTTTAGACATATTTTGAATTATCAGTAATTAATTATGACTATTTGTAGTTTTATATAGTTTTTGAATGTGTAATTAGTTTTTTTGGAAGAAAAGAAAACTAAAGAACCTAGCTTTGAACTTTAACATTGGCCTTGGTACTCGAGATTTTGCCACGTAAAATGAAATCATGAGAATACTAAGATATTTATTATATATAGAGAGAGAATGTTGAAAAGATTAAACTATCAGTAATAGTCAGTACAAGTTAAATAATACTTGTTATAAATATTTATCAAAAAAATTACTACTCCCTCCGTTTAAAAAGAATGACCTAGTTTGACTTGGAACAGAGTTTAAGAAAAGAAAGAAGATTTTTTAATTTTGTGGTTCTAAATTAAAGTTATGTCAAATGTACCAAAATGCCCTTCAATCTGTGGTCTTAAACATGTCACGTGGAAAGTTAAAGTTAAAGTATTGTCAAAAAAAAAAGGATCATTCTTTTTGAAATAGATTAAAAAGAAAATATGATCATTCTTTTTGAAACGACGAAAATACTAATTATTTTATACATAACTTGATTGTATAAATATTTTTTATAACGTTAGTATATAAAAGTTAAATTTTAGAGATTTTATAATTTATTTGTATAGCTTCGTACACTGCTCTAAATCTACACGTAGATTTTCATGTTCCCAATTTCCCTCTTTATATATTTCTCTCTTTTTTAACTTGCCATTCTCATACACACTTCACTCATAAGAATTAAAAGTGTATAAAATATAGCAAAATTTAAAATTTAATTTTTCTAGTGTTATTTTATGTCCCATGCATGTTTTCTTCTTCTTTTTGTAGTTTCAAGTATGAATTCATGATATTATTTTTTAAATTTTTTTTGCATTTAATTAAAATTTTCTTCTATTATTTAGGGTATATAGAGAAAATAAGGAGCTCTCTCCAGTCCAGTCCGAGGCACTCAAAGGCTAAAAACACAGCTGACGACTCGTTGATTCTCAAACACATCAAGTAGCATTTTTTGAAATTGACGTGTTTAAGATTCAACGATGCGTGAGCTATGTTTAGCTAGCGTTGTCACGTCTTGGACTGAAGGGAGCTCCCTATTATATATCCACTACCCCTTAATTTTTCATGCATATAGCAAAATGATGTGTCAATAGTTTGAATTTATTATGTAAGCTATTTATATAATTTAATTAACATGTTATAATAAATTATGTGTGTTACAATTAAACATTTAGGTGTTACTATATTAAAGGTTACTTAATTTGACTATGTAAGAATATTATATATCGTCAGTATATAGAACTTACATTCGATTTTCCTTATAGATGGAAAGAAGCAAACATTAAACTTACCTTGTAATAGTTTTTTTTTTTTTTTTACTCCATGTGATATTTTCATATATTTCTGAGCCAATTTCTTGATTTTATTTACTTTGTGTTTCATTCATTAATTAGTTTCACTAATCAATTATACTGAATCTCTTTTTTTTTTTTTTTTTGATGTAGGGGCGAAATAATAAAATTTATGAATTGGAGATTATCTTGGCCTTTTGATGAAGATGAATTGATATATTGATATTTTATTCTATCTTCGTATCTTAACTCATGACAAATTATCTCTAGATGGTAAAGTGAAAAATCGAATTTATTTACGTGTGTTTTATTTTAGGGTTTTTAGAGAAAGGTGGATGAATTCTCTACATGAATAATTGTTCTTGAAATGTATGAGATGCATAGTTATGATCTTATTAATTATTCTTGTAATTATGTGGTTAATTAATGTTACTAATGTTGTGCCACATGGAATGGAATATCTTATTATATTATTTCTTGAAATCTAAATTTTTAATCGTAGTTAAAAAAATACTTTAAATTAATTAATTAAATTTTATATAAGCGTTATGACACTCTCATTAGTTTATCATTTCAGAAGCCGCAATTCAATATAGATGGATATATACTCGATCTATACGGCTCTCTTACCCAAGCTTCCCTTCTCTCTCTTGAACTAAATTTTAATAAGTTTAAATTTTTATATCACATAGTTACGCATTTTTTATTCGTAACTCCTAGTATCTACCCTTTTGTATCGATGATTGACAGAAAAAGAAGAAGTTAAGTTCAAAATTTAGAAGAATAAAAAGAAATAAAATTAAAAATCATAAAATAAAATAATTAAAAAAAAGTACAAAACGTGAATCCATGGCTGGGGAGTCTTGATTTATGCAAGTTTTACTTTATTGGATATCAATGGCTAGGGCAACATTTGAAAAACGTTTTACTCTGAAAATTGTCTATTTTTATGATTGCAAATAGTAAGTACTAAATTGTCTTGTCCTTGGGAAAGAGAATTTGGTGGGGCACGAAATAGCGGAACTCAAAATATAAAAAAGTAAATATACGGAAAAAAAAAGGAATTTAATAACTTCTATATATACATATAAAATAATTTCAATCTTATACATACAATATAATATTTTATCGAAAAGGATTTGAATAGACTCCCTTGGTCCCCATTTGTCTACTCCCATAGGTATTAAGCTTAATTTATTTGGGAACTATTTATCCCTTTAACATAAAACTTTTCTAAACGAATCTAACATCATCACATCCCAATATAAATATTGAATATTGAATAATTTGTTTTTAAAAAAAATAATAAAGAACCAATATGCATAAAATTCGAACTTTGTATTTTGTTCTTGTGTTATAAATATATATTGTACATACCAAAAAGAAAATCTTTAAAATATTACTCTACAAATGACTAAAACATATGCAACAAGAAAAGTTAGGGTCAATCCCATATATAAGTAGGATCGATAATTCAACTGTTGAAATATTTGTGAGAATAAAATTGTAAAGCTAGCTCTATCTATTTGGATCAAATAAAAGCAGACAATATTTTACCCGTTACATAAATATCTTTAAAAAATAATATACTATCAAGATAAAATTCCCTTGGTTAACTCAATCAAATGAAACAAGATCACAATAGTTGAAATTGGTAAACTTAATCCAATAAGTGCAGCCATGCCCAAAACCAAACTAGGTCTTGTATCCATTAATTGAGATTGCAACAATCCCAATGCTTGACAAATATTTGCATCGTAATTAGCGTATATACTTTTTTCCCAATTCATCCAATCAGATGGAGGCTCGTAATTTCTTTCGATCATTTTCATCTCATGAATTCTCTTACGTAGGATAATTAAGTTCTCATCTACACTACGACCATTATAGTAGTTTCGATCTTGAGCTTCTCTCCCCATTGCCAATGTTGTTGTCCTCGAATTTCGTGGTAATGATGATGATTTTCGTCTTGATGAAAATGGAGAAGAGGAAAGAAAAGAAGTTGATGTTGTTGTTGCCATTATTTTGAGTGATTGATTTTGAGAATTGTATAAATATTGAAAAATGAGATTTGAGTTATAATTGGCTTTGGGTGTTTGTATTTATAGATGTTGGGGACATAGGGTAATGTTAATTAATTATTAATTTAAAAAGTATTAAACTAAAAAATGAATAGGCAAAACCGTGTTATATTAACTGTCATCACCAATAATTAATAGAAAAATAGTTTAGATTATATCATTTTGTTAAGAAGTAGACATGGTCAAGATATGATTTAGTCTTGCAAGTTGCAAGTTGCAAATATAATTAATTGACAACGAATCAAGTATTTTAGTTGAAAGAATTCAAAATATATTTTAAAAATATACTTACTACTTCGATCTATTTATTTCTTTCATAAAAAGTGTCTCCTTTTTTTTTTTTAATATATGAGAAAGATTCAATTTTACGATGTTGCTCTTACATGGTATTTTTAATATTTCTTATCCTAATATATGTGATATTTTTTGTTTTTTCGGAAGTTAAAAAAAAAAATTGCATATAATTTATTCTTATGCCCTTAAAGTATTTCAAAATTATTAATTCGTGTCATTTATCGTACGTTTAATGTAGGTTTTGGATATGTAAATTAATTTTCAAAATTCTTGTTATGTCTAAATTTATGATCAGAATCATATATTAACACGAAAAAATAGCTATAAATTTCAGAAGTCTTTATTATCAAACATTTTTATACATAGTATTTTTCTTAATATTGTTTTTTACTGTTATAACAAAATGTTTAGCTAATATTAGTGCATAAATTCAGCTATTTCAGGTGATATGGTTTGACTTTTGTGCAAGTCGGTTCTTTTTTTAATATTTAGTTCTCTGTATCTTCCCATTTTATTTTTCAGGTAGGATTGGACGTTTTAATGTAAAATATCTATTAAACAAAATAAATTTTAAAAAATTATTCATTTGTTCATTTTTGAAAATGAAATCAGAAAGTAGTTGGAAAGACCAGATCACCAGGGTTTAATTTTTAATTTGCATACTATATAGTATTATTATTCTATTGGCTGACGCAAAACTGAGATGGAAATAACTCTAGAAAGAATATTAATCCAAAGAAAAATGAGAATTGATTGGACCTATCTAATTTTTACGTCTCATGAGATAATTATTTAGGTGAAATTAGGTTAAAGATTTATTTTCTTATCGACCTATCGTAATATTAAAATCAAAGAACATTTCAATGTTAGAACGCTCCATGTTATAGTTGACTAGAGAAATCATGCAACAATTATTTCAGTTTTAAGACGTGCTCAAACCCAAACCTAGAAGACGTTGACTTACTTTTGTCTTTGAATTATTAATTAATATAATTCATTACAAAGTCAAGCAAATTCTAATTTGATTCTGGTCAACGTTAAATGTACTCAGTTTTGAGATCTGAAATTTATCATATTGTTAATTCTGATGTTATTATAACAAAGCGATTATAATAATTTAACCAAACACAAACTACATCACAGTTTTGGGTGCAACGACAATCCTAAATAACAATTTTTGAATCAACAAAGAGGATATGGAAAGGCATATTACACCAACGATATAATCCCACGGATGGAGTCTAATAACGATATAACATACGTAAAACCATACATTTCAAGGATGAAAATGCCATTCGACACAACCAACTAAACTCGTCATAGAAATTATTTGATTCCAATAATCCAATCAACAGTGAGTTTTTTTTTTTTTGTTATGAAAATAGGCTAAAATGTTCAAACTTTACATTAAAGTTCAGCTCATATTTACCATACTTCACGACTATTCGAGAGTCGAGACGATCTTCATGGGGTTTCTAATGCTTTTGACCCCTAAAGATAACAGGAAGGAGATGAAATTTACTGCATATTAGTAGAATTAGCTCAATAGCTCACATAAGAAAGACCTCCCTTTACTGCACAAGCGTCTCCTTTTGATTAGCACCTGTATGAGATAAATCAATAAAAAAGTCGCATATCTTCGTTATCAACATCATCCATTTTTTCCCAAGCAATTTACAAGCCGTCAAGGGTAAACAGATCAAGTGGATCAGCAGGAGAAGATTCCTGCTGCTCGTCGGGTTTACCTTCATCTGAGGGAGGAGATTCAACTTGTGGAGTTGGTTCAGGCAAATCATCATCCTTTACGGGCTGAAGCTTTGCTTCTTCCTCTGGCTCTTCTTCGATATCATTGAGACGTGGTGGAGGTTCAAGCCGTTGATACTTGGGCTTATTTTTCTCCAGGAGGAGGTAAGTTGTGTAATACCAAAACATGAGTATTCTACTTTGAGCAATAATGGTATCACCTATTCGGCTGCCTCCAAATGATAGCCGCTCGAGTACCTGTAGAAGTGAAATTCAAGATGTTGCCATATAAGGATGAAAACAATTTGATTCACTGTCAATGCTTGGGATTTTGATCAGCAAGCATAAGATGAAGGGAGAGAGGATATGGTGAATTCAATCTTGAAGTTTGGACAGTGAGTAATATTTTTCTTGCAATGGAATCACCTCCCAAAGATCCAAAAGGGAGCAGCATTCCACTTTTGAAATGTGAAGCTCTTTGAGTGTTGTCTACTATAGATTTTAGGTATGTATTTGACTTCAACTCTCCAGGTTGCCAGTTATCTATGTTTATTATCACCTTGGTTTAGCATTAGTCTCAAAAATGACAACTCTAAATTGAACATAGAAGCTAGTTTAGGTTATAAGTTGGCCAGGTGTCAAACTGATGCATGGTGTTGAAGAACAACAAAGGGAGGAAAACAACCCAAACAATACGTGTTCAAGTAAAGAAAACAAAATGTTTAAAAAAAACATGGCTGCAGTATTGCTATATAGAACAACGCGCTTAGTATTTGTGCCTATCAGTCATAGACTAGTCCTTAAATGGTCATGCTAATGCTCACACGTAAAAGGTTCACGAGCCATCTAGAGCTAACCTTAGTTCCCTCTGCACCTAAGCCTAAGGTTTCAATTGCACAAGGAGTCAATACACCAACATGATTTTCTAGGTAAATAAGAGAAGCTTTTGCCATCTAACTGGAAGTTTTAGTTCAATGATCTAAAAATTGATGTCCATACATAAAAATTTCTATAAAAGATACAAGAGCAATTCAAGGAGAATCTTATGAAGTAAAAAGGAGTTCTTTGTCTTCACTCACCTGTTCACCAGACTGTATGTCAGATGTCTTTTGATGCTCAAATTGAAGGCCACTAAATTCATTGATGCTAAGACCCTGAAACGCCCTGAAAATAACAAGAAATTGGCCAACTATTGAAGTCCTTGAATAGAAAGACTAGTAGAGTTGCGGAATGGCCAAGTACTCTGGCACATGAAGGGACATTTAGTACCATCTTATTAGAGAAACTCGAGGAATCCACTGAAAAATAGTTGGTGTGTTGTCTGAATTGACATAGTACCCTCCAAAGACAATAAAAACTGTCATAAGAGAGGGGCCTAATGCTAATGCAGCTTCAGTCGTTGGAACCATAGCTCCCACAGTCAAGCCCATTGCAGATGCAGCAAAAGACTCCACCGTCACAATTCCGCAGAACTTCCCAAATCTACAAACCAAAGCAGAAGGGCTTCAGCACTCTATGTGGAGTGTATTCTAGTTTCCAACCTCTTTCTTCACCAAAAGCTACCGATGGCATATGTCACTGGAGGGGGGAAAGGTCACAGGACCACTAAAATTCGGGAAGTGAATGCAAGAAACAATGAATGAATGCCATAGTGCAAAAAGATTGACTACAGCGACCCTTTTCTCAATAAAGGCACAGTAAAGCTTCATAGTATATACTTTGCCGAAGCTAGCAAATATGCACTCAGCAAGGTGACTGATGAAGAAGCTTATATGACATCTTACTGACGGTATGGAGTCATTAATATGACGCTCAGAAATTTAACGCAAGAAGAAAACTATGCATACATGTGTCCCCATTTCAATTGCTTTGTTCAAGAAAGTTTTTGGCAATCCATAAAACGTTAACCACATCCCTCGTTTGTAATTAAAAAAAATAGATGAACTGATTATAACTGAGATCATTATCCTTTGCTTCTATTCACCTATAAAAATTACTTGAACGTGGATATTTCTAATAAAGATATTAAAAGTTGTCTTTCTGAATGCTAAAGTTTTTTTCTAAGCTTGAGTTGATGTATTTATTAAGGTATTGTGGCTTCAAGCCTTCTCTTTATTAAGGTATTGTAGCTTAAAGCCTTCTCTTTCTTCTCCTAAGTAATGCATAGACACGCAGTTTCCCATACATTACTCAAAGCAGTCTCAGAGATCAGCTAGTAACTTAAATCTTTTCATCTTAGGATCTTTTTTGTAATTACTTAAAAGCGCCCATGATCCACTGAGTTGTAAATCTTGCATCACTGCCCTGGGAATTTCTCGGTTATCAAAAACAGAATTTCTTAAAGCAGGGGTACCTCTGTCCTTGAGAAAAACATGCTTGAAAACGGGGAGATCACATGAAATAGCCTTAATATCTTCACTCTAATCAGCAACACATATATGTGTACAACTCATAAACAGTGGTAAAATCACCTAGAAATGGTAGGATGAAGTCTAGCCATTGGGTATAGGATGCCACCAAAGAGTAGAGGAAATGCTGCCCCAACAGGAATCTCAGCAATCAACTTGGAAAGCAAATATGGTCCCAGAGCATAAGACCCTTTTGCACGCTCTCTATCAACGATTGCTCGTTCCTTGGGAAAGACACCAACTGTTTTTGTGAGAGCAGCCATAGCAGTGTTTATTGCAGCAACCTACGCATGAACAAATGCAAATTGGAAGGATATTGATTAGGAACCCCATCGCCTCATCAATTTGGCACTTGTACTTTCATGTTTGATGTTTTTTAATCGCTGGAAGTATGGCATCTTCACCCAATTTTGGTTACTTGCCCACAGATTATTAGCTGAGCAATCGGTTAAACTTTAAAGAACAAGAAAATATTGCTTTTGAGCACAGAAAACTCGAGGAAAAGAACAGTTACTCTCTTCCTATTCATGCGCAATCAAGACTCAAGAGTACATGTTGACGCTACATTAATCTTATTGACAGGACCTGATAAAATATACTGGCATTTCTCACCTGAAGTAATCCCATCCTGTCTTGTATTGACGTTTGTGATCTGCCCATCCTCCAGAATACAGAACCAAATATCAAAGCTGAAGCAATTGACATCCTTGCCCGAACTTTGTTTGTTGGTCCATCACGAGAAGCCTATTCATCAATTTAATTGATCTCAATTATAATAGATCCAAAACCAAAATAATGCAAAATCGATCAAGTATCACTTTCTTTTTCTTTTTCTTTTTTGCATAAGAAACGGATTGAAGGAAGTCCTCAATCTATTGGAGATAGGGTAAGCTCTAACTAGCTACATAGCATGATAATGTACCTGTCGAATAAAATTCTCCATTTTACATCTGTTAAATTTTTTCAGACAAATGAACGAACTTCTCCTTATCAGTGATCATTGCTATTTTTATGATTTATAGTTCCAGCACTATTTATAATCAGCATGGTAACTACTTCCAAATTCCCGTTAAAACAGGTTAGTGACATCGGATGATATTAGATAGATGGGACTCACTTGCATCCATGCACGTTTGAGAAGTAACCTGAACTGCCTCCACCAACCACCTCTGCGTGAAATAGATTTCTTTTGGAAGTTCACATGGGTCTTCGAGCTATCCCTTACAAGTGAAGTTGCATATAAAACCTCTGGTATCTTTTCTGAGAATGACTCAACTAGACCATTTATTCTCTTTTGAGAAGAATATACACTCTCTCGCGAACTATAGTCTATAGATATTAGATCAGCCAAAAATTCAGCAGGATTTACATGATCTGGACAAATGTACCTGTCATTTAGCAACCATCATCAATACTTGATTAACAAATTGCAGTTTTCACTTCACGTGAATCACAGGAAATTAAGCTGTCTCCATATCCATATGGCAATGGCTTAGCTTAAATGCATAAGTTTACACAAGCACACATGTGTGCATGCACACAGCACACATATATGTATACATCCCTTGCCCCACACCCTCCCCCACAAAAATAACCAGAAAGAAAAACCAAGAGTATTTGTTTACATCATAAAGTGTTGCAACTCGCACCCTAAATTCATAAACGGTATTTCCTTATCATGCTACTTCATGCTCGTTCCAAGATCGAAGTACCTATTCTACATATAAGAATCCCCTTCTTTACAAGATTTCTTTTCCTTATAGATAGATATAGCATCTATGATTTTTGCCTTACCACATTCTAACTTGATATCTATGTGTTTAAGAATTAAATGTGACACTAAAATAACCATCAAGTTTATCAAAGGGACATTTAGCTCTACTTGAAAGAATACATGTTCCAATCAACAGGAACCATGTAGACATATATGTTGTCAGACGACAAACCGCACAAATTAGCTACAGTTCTAGGAATACAATGCCTGATTGAGAACCAAAGCACAATACTATACGGTTATATAAATTATATAAGTAATTTTGGGAATCGATCATATAACAAACCCGAATTTCGAGAAGTACGCTAGTACTTCATCACGTGCAGGACCAGCATAAATGAGTGAGCCCCCTGCCAACAGAACAATGTCGTCGAATTTTGCATACACAGAACCTCTAGGCTGGTGTATAGAACATATAACAGTATGTCCATCTTGTGCAAGTTGTCTTAAGGTTTCCATCACTCGCTCTGCTTGAAAAGCATCAAGTCCTGAAAGCAGGGTTTTGTGGGGAAAGAGTAAAAAGGTGAACAAGCAACCAATGAAGTAAAATCTTGTCCTCGCATTGGTATTTCGACTTCAATAATATATTCAATTGTTTCTACTAAAATCAAAATTTCCTAAATTATAAACGTACTTCCTCCTAGATTTAAAGAGCTAGTAATATCTCACAACTGCCACCGAGCAAAGTTGATAGTTCATATCTTTTAGAAGTTTGGGTGGAAAACTTTCTATTATTACTATGTGAATGATTCTAAGTAAGTTAAACATAATACATCTAGCTTTCAAGCTGAACCTCCATTGTAGGAGGCTAAAACGGAATCCAGACACCGAAACCATTAACAAAAGAGGCATGACATTAACTTAGAAGATCCTTACAAACAAAAAAACCACTAATATACAAGAGAATAGCTGGACAAAACTAGGATGCATAAATGAAATTCTATATGAAAAGAGGGAGAAATATTCATCAAGTCATTAACAAATAAATTTATGATATTGGTTTAACTCCAGTCTAAATGTTTTTCCACCAGAAGCTCATCTTGTTAGCTTTCATTATATGTTTATTCCTTCACCTTCTACATGTAGAAGCTTTAAAACCAAATGCACTGTTTTACATACAAAAGTACTTCAAAAATAGTACCATATATCTAAATAAGACCCCACAAGATTTCCTTGACATAAAAGAGAATCAAGCATACACATTTCCAGACAGTACAACAGCACAAGGAATACAGAACCCAAGATAATGGTTTTGAAGTCCTTAATAGCACCATAAACAAACATTTGTTTTTGGACATTATTGAGTTCAGTATATTGTCGGCGCAAGTAGAAGAACTAATTAAGCCTCTACAAGGATAGAAAAAATATTCAGATTCATTTTTTAGACTTCTCTAGAACCATACAACGACAGGATTTGGATGCCTACGCAAGCTCAACATAGTGTTATGCATCTCATCCGATAATAATTACTCTGACTTCCACTACATGAAAATTTGACAGAGTCATGTAACTAAGGAGTCAGCACAACCGGATAATGGTTGTGGCCAGGACGTAAGCACCATTATAAGTGAAAGATAGATGAGATAGTAGAATTTGAAGTAGAATACTGATCAGTGTACTGACTTTTGAGGAATAGACAAAGTTACCATTTTCAAAAAAAAGATGGATGAGATAAAAGTGAAAATTGGGAGTCCCTGCTAGAGAAGACTACACTCTACAGGGAAGCATAGTGGCCAGAAATCTATAGTCATCCTACTTCAAAACCTCTGATTTTATAAAGACCCTCCTTGGTCTATACGTGCTTCTAAAAATGTTGTAATGACTAGTTTATTAATAAAAAATGAAAGCATATAATGTCAACCAGACAAAATACTCAATGGTCAACTGAGTTGAATAAAGGCAAGAAAAAATGGTGATGCCATTATGATCAAAGCATAATGCCAGCAAACATGGACTAGCAAAAGCAGTAGCATCACTTACCAGTGGTAGGTTCATCAGCAAAAACTATAGATGGACTGGCAATAAGCTCACATGCAAGCGACAGGCGCTTCTTTTCACCTCCACTAATTCCACGAACTTTTGCATCACCAATGCGTGAATCAGCACAACTGACCTTTTAAAGAGACATGAAACCAACACTACTGAGGACAAAGTAAGTAGAGAGATTTCTCTGCTAAATGCAGGAGTAATACTAACAGATTCCAGATTTTTCAAGAAGCAAAAACTGAAGATAGAGCAGCAAATACATTAAAGGATGAAAGGGGAATTAACATGGGATAAGGGATTATTTGTTCATGGACAAATTATTCAGAGATTGTAGTGCAAAATTGTAACACAATGGATATTAATCAAACAATTATTTTGTTCAGCATCGGATGTTTGGTTCATCATATTAAAAGTTGGATGTGAGATGTACGATATTAAACATTAAGTACCGCGGTAAGACAGAGGGAAACCTTACCAAACCTGTTTTAAACAATATATTGTTCACATATTCATCTCTCTCTTCTATTGAAGATACGTCCTGTAGCTGCAGTTCAGCTGCAAGAGAGAGAGTTTCTCGAACAGTCAACTGGGAAAAGAAAAGATCTTCTTGTCTAACATACGCAAACCTGTAGGAGCAAAAAATTCCATCAACTTGTTAAGAATTTCTCTCAATAGAAAAGTAATCAGTCTAATTGACAGTGGACGTACTTGTATATTTTGTTTGAAAATGGCACCCCGTTGATGTCCAAAAGACCAGACAAATTTAACTTAGGTGATGCTTTTGTTTGACCTGCCAGAACATTGAGAAGAGTAGTCTTTCCTGATCCTGATGGACCCATTATTGCTAGCAATCGACCAGGTTTGGCTTCTCCTGTCACATTTTTTAGCAAAAACCGCACCTAGAGTTCGGGGGAGATGAAAAGATACAGAAAGATTTTGAATGTCAATGTCAATATCATTTGAATCTGGCCGTCAGAATAACTACACAATTCCAATCATGGGAAACTCGCATGTTGCTTAAATCACTATAACCAGAAATTAGTTATCTCAAAAAGCAAAATGAGCAAAAGTTAAAGGGAGAACCAAAAAATATGTAGGTGAGAATTAAAATTAAAGGGAAGCCACAGTTACTTATAAGGTCAATACACATAATTGTGTTACTTACCTTCTCAAAATGATAAGGCCAAGCCACATAGTTGGTCATAAAATTTGAGGAAACAAACTAGATTATGAAGATACCATCAAAGGTTAAACACTTAAACTGTGAAGCCACTTTGAAGTAACAATATCTGTTTGGCTACTAAGAACGAGAGCAGTGAAAGTATGGGTGTTCTTTTCGTAGTCATTGAGGATATTCATATTCATTGGTTATAGTCTTATAGAGTTTCAGCAGTACATGTATTTCCTTCCTTCTTTCTTTTTTCTTCTGACGAGATGAGCAATATATGTGGATCTGCTAACACACATAAAATTTCTCAGTTGTTCCCTCCAACAATCCCCATTCCCCGGTATATATATATTTCAACTATTAAGATAACTGCTCATTCCCTGTCACTTAACAGGATCGATATCTATAATAGTTTTTACTAGTAATATCTATCTATTTCTAACATACACAAATATAAACATATAAAGCCTCATCGATAACGGCAAACTGATGAAATTAACTAAAGAGAAGTTCATCATCTGGCATAATGTGTGTTATTCTACATTTCTACTACACAGATAGGAGCGAATTCTAGAATCTTAATCTCAGTGAAATAATCAAAAAAGGAAACATGGATCGATTCTACACTGACTACACACATTTGGCAACAAGCTCTGAAGTTCTATCATCAATTTCAGCTTAATTACACAAAATTTTGAATAAAATAGCCAAATAGAAGAACTATTCATAAGTTCACCAAATAATCTACTGTAACATTTATCAACATAAGCTCGCATGCTTTGTTTCCGACTTCACTTGACTTCTCCAAATGCTACGTCGAAAATTCATACTCAAACTATATTCGGAAAAAAAATTGCAACGGACTCACTCACCGTATTTGCGGATTTATCAGAGAGCGAGCAAGTGATATTACTCCATGTAATAGTAAGCGGAAGTACTTTTCCTGTAACCTTAGCTTCGTCATTTTCACTTCCTCTTTCACCGTCATCATCGGGAACTTCTTCATTCTCCGGTACAATCGCCGGACCAGGAGAGGAGAAAAGTCGGAGTAATAGCGCCGCCGCAACTGCCGCCAGTAACTGGCCAACTCCGCCTCCTTTGCCGGCAATCGGCAACATTTTCTCCGTTCGCTCGTCGTCTTCTTCACACTCTCACAACTACACTGGTTCAGTTTTAAGAAGAAAAAAAAATTACTAATCAAATAGAGATTAGAACGACGGCGTCCTGTGGATTTTGAGTAAGACAAAAGTTTGTTGTGAACAAACACGTGTCCTTCAGGAGGAGATAAGGTATGAAGGTTATGATAGTAATTTCGGTATTAACTTGTAAATTTTTAACTTATTTTTTTTATTACGGAATAAAAAGACAAATATACCCCAAACTATCGTAAATGATTTGCAGATACCCTTCGTTATACTTTTGGGACAGTAGTGCACCTGTCGTTAAAAAACTAAAGCATATATATCATTTATACTAACAGACATACATGTGTTATAATCTTATCCACCGATCCAACATCGGATCAATGGATGAGATTGCGCCACGTGTCCCCATTTAGTCTTCCGTTAGAATGAACGGCATATACACTCTAATTTTTTGACGGCAGGAGCACCAATGTCCAAAAATATGACGGAGAGTATCTGCATACCATATACGATAATTCGAGAGTATATTTTTGCTTTTTCCTTTTTATTATTAGTTGTAAAATCCTATATTGATAATTTTCTAAAAAATTGTGTAAATAATCGAAATCAAAATAACAATGGATTTAAAATAGGGAAAATTACGCGGATAAGCAAATTTATACTATTTTTTTACTCATCATAGCTATAGTTTGCTATAATTATCACTCGCGACTAACATTATACATTAATTACGTGGTCTAACTTCGAGTTTGTATAATTAGTCATGTTTGTATATGTATAATTCGCCAGGATATACAAATAAATATGTATAATATATAATTTTTTAGCCTATATACATATACAATTCACCTTTCTCCCACTCTCTGCCCTCTCTCGCTCGCCTCTCTCCTCCCTCTCTCAATCTCGCTCGCCTCTATCCTCCCTAATTTCGCTTGCCATTTATACAAATGTATATGTATAATATACAGTTATATACAACTATATACATATACAATTCACGTCTCTCCACTCTCTGCCCTCTCTCGCTCGCCTCTATCGATCTCGCTCGCCTCTCTCCTCTCTCTCCCAGTCTCTCTCGTCTCTCTCCTCCTTCTCCCAATCTCTCTTGCCATATATACAATTACATATGTATAATATACAATTATCTAACCAATATACATATACAATTCACTTTTCTCTCACTCTTTTCCCCCTCTCTCTCCCAGTCTCGCTCGCCTCTCTCCTCCAAATAACACGTAGCTACAAATTGTAATCATCAAACTATAGCTATGGAGAATAATTAATTATTTTTAAGTGGCTATATGTGAAAGTTTCCCTTTAAAATAATGATGAAATATTAAGTTTATAATATTTCGATTCGAAAGTATATGTGAATACTAAGATATTATATTAAAATTTAAATATTAAATAATTAAGATTGTTTTTTTTCTCCACCAACATATGAATATTTAAAAGTATTAGTATTTTTTAAAAATTATATGTTTTACACATGTAAGTAGGCGTCGAGGTGATAGACTTATAGTATGTGGGATGATGTTTGACTTATAATGGTGATTGATATTAATTAATTCATGGGAGAAAAATTCAAATATATTATCGAACATTGAGAAAAATTTATTTATAATATATATATATTTAAAGTTTAACTCATTTATGTCATTTCCGTTTGAGAAAATATTCACTCATGTCAATTGAAAATAATTTTGGTTTTGCAAAAATATTTTTATACCTGGTCAATTATGATTCGACCATGTTATTAATTATAGTATTTGTTTAAAAGGAGAAAGTTCAAATATTCTATCTAACTTTGAGAAAATGTTATCTATATCATTCGTTAAAAGTTTGAATTATTTATGTTATTTCGATTAACTAGTAATTGATGAATGTATTTTTTCTCAAATAAAAATAACATAAATAAACTAATCTATCAATAAATATTATAATAATTTTTTTCTGAAAGTTCGATGACATCCCTTTAAACTATTAATCAAATGACCTCTTTAAGTATTCTTTCATTTTTTTTATTTATTTTTTAACAACGTGGTTCATGAATCATGACAAATTCAATTATTTTCTAAATTGCAATGTAATCTATGACGACCTTTTATTGGTCAAAGCCTTACATTTTTTGTTTAAACTTTTTCAAAATATGGCAAAGGCAGATTGCCTAACTTTACTTCACCCAAAAACTATTTATTTTGAAAATCTTAAATAATTTATTTGTTTATTCACCAAAACGAACAAACAAAAATAAGTTAATTGGAACTCTATTTTCAAATAAATAATTCCTAGATTAAATAACTAGAGATTTTTCAATCTTAATCAAAATTCTCAAATTCAAATAAATTAAAATGAAAATGAAATTAATAAAAGTATTATCTCACAAATGAGTTTTATAATGTGCGAATCTAAATTTAATTAAGTCTTATATATATTTTTAATAAAATCGTATAAAGAATCTCCATATTTCTTAAATTTTACGAACTCTAAAATATTTTCTTGCTTCATTTAATATAATAAAATCATATCGAATATTGAAGATTTGTACAATTGTCACGAACATAAATACCATCGTTTTCATAAAGCAAACCTAAAGTTTATAAAATTAAATAAAATAAATAGGTTGGGTGGGGGTAATACTAGACACGTGGTTACCTAAGAAAGATTAATTATTTAATTAGTTATAATCATGTTACCTTAATTAAAATATCGAGTTTGAGTATTAGATATGAAGTTACTTCAAAAATTAAAGGATTTTGAAGGCTTAATATGAATATTCTCTCTCTATATATATATATAAACTAATTATATATTTTTTTCTCTTCAATATGAGTTTGAAGTGCCTCATTTGCGGTCCTCAATTTTAATTTAGTTCAATCTCAATATAAATATTAAATATTGAGTAATAAAATATGAAATAAGAAATAATTTTATGTCTACTTTTTACGATTTTAATGAAAGAATAATGAAAGAACGTGAACAATAACAAATGACTTACTTACATGCACTTTATATACATTAGTGTAGATAATTCACGTAAATTAGGTGATCTTATTTAAGTTAAAATTATAGCGTTAAAGCAGTTAATTAAAGCTTCAAACTCATAAACTATATTGATTAAGATAAATTCAAAGAAAAGTTGTAATTAGCGAAATTTTGAATGTATCTTACAAATAGCAACAAAGAGAATGAATCAAAATTAAAGCAAACAACATTCAACAAAAGGGTACATACATTATTCTCTAAAATTGTTATGATATCTAATCAGTCTTTTTTAAAAAAAATATATATATTCAAATTTCTCATATTTCTCTTTTTAATAATTGGCATACACCAAAAGGGGGGAAAAGGCGGTGGGTGGGGGATTTAAAAAATGACAAATATTCTTATATTCGAAAGAATTTAATTTTAAACAATTTAATAACATGTTTCTAGTCACATAAATAATATGACATGTTTAAATTTACGAGTTACAAACTCCCAATTTTTAGGAGAGTGGTAGTCAATCATGTTTTCAGTAAGCGAGCAACCTATGATTAAATCAAACTTTGGGGTATTATTTTCATAATTTATAATATAATAGCGAGAAAAGAAGGTTATTTTATAAGGATTTAAGAATAATGACTGTGAGTTACTTTTTTTAATTATTTGACTTGCAATTAGTTAATTATATATTTTAATGAAATAGAAATGAGATATAACTCAACGATAGAGTGTCATGATAAGAGATACAACTCAACGATAGAGTGTCACCATAAGAAATACAACTCAACGATAGAATATCACCATTATGATGTAAAAAATCACCGTTCTAGGTGAGCTCGATCATCCATAAATTCAATATGAGTCTTCTTTAGTTAGTTTTGTTCTTTCTCGTCGTCGTTCAATGAGAATGAATAAAAGACATATGAAACTAAATGAGGGGACAAGAATCACCATATTTGGCGTAAAAAAAAGGTTGAAATTGATATTAACTTTACTACAAAATTATTATAGCTAAAATATCTTTTTATAGTTCATTGCTAAATAGAATTAACGATAAATTTTTTTTGTTACTATTTCTTTTTATGGTAAAAAACTCAGAGGACAAATATGAAATTATATTATATCTTAAAAAAAGTTTATTTTTTTTATAAACTTTATATCTAATCAAATATGAGTATTTCTTAAATTGATAAAAAAATTAATCATAGCTCTAGAATTCAAAGATATCGAACATAAAAAAAAAAAGTTTTAATTTTTCTAACAAAAGTACATTTGAATAAATTTACCTGTGATTCATCAATCCCACTCTCAATATAAGCACGTAATAAACACATCTCTTGTCAATAGCCTTCATCGTGTACCCACGCTCTCTATCCGCGAGTAAAACAGCAAACCTATCTTTTACAAGTAGTACTATTTTTATTTATTTGCTTAGCTAATAAATCAAAAATAGTGATTTTTTCATCAAAAAAAAAAATAAAAAAATTAAAAAAACTTTGCTTCCATTTCTAAATCTTCTTTGCTTAAATTTTCATCTTCATTTTAACTTATTAATACACACTTTCTCTTTCAAACCCTAACCCTAAATTCATATTTCCACAATTTTTATGTTATAATTAGAAATAAAAATTTCAGAAAGTTTAATTACTTACTATTATGAAAAGGGTGTTTTCTTGATTTAGTATTTGTTGAGAAAGGGTATTTTTTTTTCCCACTGTTTTGAAGATCTCAAAAATCCTAATTTTGAGAAGGAAAAAAAAAAAAGGTTCTTGATTTTGATGAAGTTAATGAGAATTGTGTTTCAGTGAATTGAAAGATCTTGAAAGAACCTATTTTTAGTTGAAGATTCTTAAACCCATTGTTACCAAAATCATTTTTTTCACAACCCCAGATCAGAATTTTGGAAAATTCTGATAAAGATTGAATTTTTATTATTTTTTTCTATGTTGAGAGCAGTTTGAAGATGGGAGCTGAAAAGAAATGGTTGTATGCACTTTTTTGTGCAGCTTTTGTATCACTTTTGATATTTTTGTCTTCCATTTCTGGTTTTAGCTCATCATACTATGCATTTTCATTACAGAGAAGATTTGCCACGCCCGTGAATCACGGGCGCGGACATCCACCTGCATTTGCATACTACATTTCAGGTGGAGGGGGAGATAGTGATAGGATTTTTAGACTTTTGTTAGCTGTGTATCATCCTAGGAATAGGTATTTGTTGCACATTGGTACTGATGGGAGTGAAGAAGAAAGATGGAAGCTTGGGATGTTAGTGAAATCTGTGCCAGTAATTCAGGCTTTTGGGAATGTGGATGTGATTGGAAAGCCTGATCCAGTTACTTATATGGGTTCAACTAATATAGCGGCAATGCTAAGGGCGGTATCGATTTTGTTGAAGGTGGATGATGGATGGGATTGGTTTGTTAATCTAAGTGCCTCTGATTATCCTTTAATTACGCAAGATGGTAAGTCTTTGCTTTAGCTGAATTGGTTGTTGTTTTGTTGATTTAGTTCATAATTGAGTTTATTTGTTTGGATAAGATTGCTTCTGATCGACTAATTGATAAGGTAGAAGCTTATAGTTGGTAAAAAGATTCACGAGTTTCGAATTTTGGTTGTTAGTTTTGCTTAAAGTTTCGATTTTTTGTCCTCTGGATGAGTTTTAAGTTTTGGACATGAGCTGTATGTGAGAATCAAAATTTTGATTTTTGGATCTCATTTCATTGTCTACGAGGTTTGGGACCTTCACCGGATCCCACTTGTAGGATTACACTGGGTATGTTGTTGTTGTTGGATCTCATGTCATTGTATAATTGACTAATACTGTCTTGCCAACTGGATTAGTGTGTCAGTTTAGAAATTTGTTGCTTTTGGTTTGTGCTTCTGGATCAAGCTCATTTTACATGGAGCATTGTGTTTTTATGGTATATGATTGGTGAATGAAGTTGGAAAGATATGACTATTATTTCTTGTCGGGGTAATTACGTGGAAGTTCTCATTCTTATGATATGTGATAGTTTAGTGTTGTTTGTCGGTATATATCTTGTTGTAGTTTTGCTCCTCTAAAGAAATATTGACATTTTGTGTTCACTCGAAATAACATGAAACTCTAATTGAGTGACCTATAATTAGAATAACTTTTCAGAAGACCAGTTCATTTGCGGCAAGTGTTTAATGTACCGTTTTGACCTATATGACACCATCTTTACCCCTTGAAACAGTGATTCTGCTTGAGTTTATTTGATCCAACTATGCTTATATCTAGCCTCCAATCTGTAGATGGTTGGCCAACTAATTTGCCGACTAGTATCTTTACAATAGAGCTATCTAAACTATAATAGAGGATGATTTGTAAAAGTTTCATGTCCTGCTTATTTGCTAAACTTTGGTGGTAGATCTATTCCATGTGACGGAGATTCTTTTTTTAGTCATATCAATTTAAATATATTGAATGCACTCAATTACAGAAGCCATGTGCAGAAAAGGAATTTTCCAAGTAATAATTAGATATGTTCATGAAGTAGCTTTAGTTTTATTATCATAATTCTCGGTCAAAAGACCTTCCAAGTACTTAAGACTAGTTTGGATTGGTTCAAGCTATTGTTCTTTACAGATTTGAAAAAAAATCATAACTTCTAAAATTGCAACAACTTTTCTCGAAGAAATATAACTTTAGCTTTATCAGTAATTGCTTAATGAACTGTGGAAGCAAGAGAGGAAGGTTCGCTTGCAATTAACATCGTGATGAATGCATTGTTCGAGTCCGAGTCGTGCAGTGGAAATCTATTGAATGCTTGATATTTATTTACACATAATTGTCTTGCCAATAGTGACCGGAGTAAGAGATGTAGAATAACTTCTGTCTACATTTTGGTGGAGTTATTCTAAACAATAAGATGAAAAGCACCAACTATGTTCAGAAATTTATTTTTTAGTTGGTTGACGGATTGGTTAGAAAAGCAGTGAAGCAAATGAGTATTCCTCTATTTTCTAAACTATTTAGATGTGTGTGTGGGGGTGGGGTGGGTGGGTGGGGGGTAAAATGATAGTTTCTCCTCAATTGATGGGAGGGGAAGGGTGCGGAGGATAATAGGGTCTATGATAACAACCATAACATACCCAACATAATCCAACTCGTGAGGTCTGGGGAGGATAGTGTGTAGACAAGCCTTACCCCAACAAGGTAGAGATTGTTTCCGATAGATCCTCTGCTCAAGTAAAAGCATTACAAAGAAGTTCGGAATAAGAAACAACGGGAGTGAACAAGCAAAGACAAAATGTTAAACAAACCATACTAAAAACGAATATAGTGACTCCCTCAAAAATAATACAATAATCAAAGTGCCAGAAAAACAATAGGGTGTATGATAAGTTAGAAATCATCTGTTAAAACGGGTTTTAGGACAGGGTTCTTTTTGAAGAATGGACAGGCGACTTCTCTTAATTTATATCACCATTATAGTCTGCTGATATGCCGAATGATAAGGATTGTGCCAGAAACGTGTGCATGAGACATCCAGTTGCATGTTTACTCGGAGATTAGCCTTGCTATGTTGATATTAGGTCCTGCTTGCTATTATAAAAATTACTACTATATAGTATCTGTGGATTGACTCTGTTGCTCATTTTTCTGATTCTGACATGGTTTCTACTCTGCTTTCAGACTTATCTCATGTCCTCTTATCCGTCAGTAGAGATGTAAATTTTATCGACCACACCAGCGACCTTGGATGGAAAGAGTAGGCAAAATTTTGTTTTCTATTTTTTTGTTGATATTAACACATACATTTGTATGTCCAAAATCTTGAATAGTTGTTTTGTCTAATTGAATTGTAGGGGTCAACGTGTAAAACCCATTGTAGTTGATCCAGGGCTATACCTAGCACGAAAGACACAAATATTTTATGCCACCGAAAAGCGGCCAATGCCTGAGGCTTTCAAAGTTTTTACTGGTAGAGTTCTTCTTCATACTGCATTGTGATTGAGTCAACATATTACACATTTTTTTTCCGAAAATTGCTGACTGATACTGAGGTACGTAAAATTTCAAATGCAGGTTCTCCTTGGGTTGTCTTGAGCCGACCATTTCTTGAGTTCTGTGTTTTTGGATGGGACAACCTCCCTAGAACCCTTTTAATGTATTTCACAAATGCAGTTTTGTCACAAGAAGTCTATTTCCATTCAGTTGTTTGCAATTCACCGGGTTTTAAGAATACGACAGTTAATAGTGACATGAGATATATGGTTTGGGATAACCCCCCTAAGATGGAGCCCCTCTTTCTTAACACTTCTGATTACGATCTGATGGCGCAAAGTGGAGCTGCTTTTGCTAGACAGTTTAATAGAGATGAGGCAGTACTTGACATGATTGATCAGAATATCCTTAAGCGCAGCCAGAACAGAGTGACGCCTGGTGCATGGTGCATCGGTCGCAAGAATTGGTGGATGGATCCTTGTTCCCGATGGGGTGATGTCAACGTGTTGAAACCTGGACCCCAAGTAAAATATTTAGGGGATTCTGTACAAAGACTGCTTCAAGATTTGAGTTCAGAATCAAATCAATGCAGATGACGAGCAAAGTATGATTTGAATGTCTGGTATTTCTACTAGCCCTGAGTTTACGCCCAGGTTTGTGTACTTTCAGCTTAGATGCATTTTTGGTCCACAATTCTTTATTGGGAGAGATGTTTTTCGTTATCCGCTTCTTCAGTGTTCATTTTGAGATTGCAAGTTGGAAGAAGCATCGGCAGGCTCTTTCCAAGTTTTGGATTGAGCTGTGGCCTTTGTACAACATAATCGTAGAGCCACGATATATACTGTCTCCCAACAATAAGAGGAATCTCTCCACTGTACCACGTCTATATTTTTTTGATTGTAAGTTATTAATGAGTTTTCACATCTCGTACATGTATGCCTTTTTAAGTTTTATCGTCACTAGACATTGTGTTACACACAGTTTAAATAGATCGATTATTGAGTTCTCTGTGAACTTTGTTTTTCAGCTTTGCTATACTTTAGAAGTCAGGTACAAATGCTATCCAAGTTACTATCTTCGAGCGTTTATGTTGGTGGTAAATGTAGCTACTATTGTTGTATCTTCTTTTATACGCGTTTTAATAGTTGACTAGACATATCTGCTAGAGTATCAATAATAGATTGAACTACAAGTTGATACTCTGCCTGCCTCTTGAAGCAGGTAGCTCGTGAACATAGTCGAGGTATATGCAAGTTGATTCAGATACTACGATTTTCAATTTGAATTGAATTGAGTGCTTCATTCATGATCAAGAACCTAGTGTTGATATCCTGCTGGAAAAGTAGCTAGGATCTTTTAACAAGTGTAACAATTATGTATTTGATAGTATTCATTTTTATGACGAGCCAAAAAAATCTAAATATGGTTTAAGAAAAAACCATGCACTTGTATGTTTTCCCTCATCAAAAGTCTAACTTTTGTCTTCCGGGCTTTGGTCTAATGGTAAGAGCACAATGTTATGTAGATTCGATGCATATCGCGATTTGCTGCAGACAAAAAAAAGAAAAGATATTTTAGTGGAGAAGGGTAAAAGCGAGCTTCAAATTGTTCTTATCGTTTTACGAGTCTCTTTCTTTTTTCGTATGTCATCTCATCAAAACAACTACTTAAAAGGGCAAAAACTTATTGACACACAATATTTTGTACCAAATTAATGAATAGATTGATAATTCAGTATATAAAGTATTTTATGTTAGCATAATCCAAAAAGAAGCTCGTACACTAAAAAGTGTGACACAAACATTAATTGTTGCTTTTACTGCTTGAATTCGTAACCTATAAGTCATAGTATATGAAAAAAATATTTTTTAAAAAATCATTTTTTCTTAAAATAATAAAAAGAAAGAATTTTTTTTTCTCATTTGCTTCATCTTCCCTAATTCTCCACTCCGTCCGCCATTTTCTCAGTTTTCTAAACCCAAACAGTAAATTTAGAGAAATGGGTTTCCATCGATTCCTCAGCTACATCCCTAAAACATCTAAAACCCTAATCTTCTCACTTCACAGCTCCAAAAAACCCATAAAAAATGGACCCCAAAACCACAAATTAATCTGTTTTTTTCGAATGTCTACTGGTGATAGCAGTACTACTACTTCTTTACCCTTAAACAGATCAATTCATTACGATTCAGCGAAGAATACCAATCCACAAAACCCAGAAATTACCCAGGAAGCTGAAAGAATCTGCAAAATCTTACTGAAAAACACCAATGTTGCTGATGCTTTGAGTTCTACTTCAGTATATGTGAGTCCTTTATTAGTTAACGAAGTTATAAAGAAGCTCAGCAATTCTGGTATTTTAGCTTTATCTTTCTTCCGTTGGGCTGAGAAGCAGAATGGGTTTGTTCATACTGCAGAGAGTTATCATGGTTTGATTGAAGCTTTAGGAAAGATTAAGCAATTTAAGATGGTTTGGATTTTGGTTAATGAACTGAAAAACAAAGGGTTATTGTGTAAAGAAGCGTTTGCACTCGTTTCGCGGAGATTTGCTCGTGCTAGGAAGGTTAAAGAAGCTATCGAGGCGTTTGAGAGGATGGAGAAGTATGGATTGATACATGAATTGCAAGATTTCAATAGATTGTTTGATACATTGAGTAAGTCTAGGCATGTTGGGAATGCACAAGAGGTGTTTGATAAATGGAAGAATAGGAAATTTAAGCCTAATATTAAGTCGTATACGATATTGTTAGAAGGATGGGGTCAAGAAAAGAACCTGTTGAGGTTGAATGAAGTTTATCGCGAGATGATGGCTGATGGTATTGAGCCTGATGTTGTTAGCTATGGGATCATGATTCATGCTCATTGCAAGGTTAAGAAGTATGATGAGGCGATTGAGTTGTTACACGAAATGGAAAGGAAGAAGATTGAGGTGACGCCTCATGTTTATTGCACGTTGATAAATGGTTTGGGGTCGGAGAAAAGGTTGGTTCTAGCTCTTAAGTATTTCGAGCTGTATAAGGGTAGTGGCTTTGATCTTGAGGTGTTCACTTATAACGCGATGGTGGGAGCTTATTGCTGGTCTTTGTGTATGGACGATGCGTATAGGCTAGTTGATGAGATGAGGAGATGTAAGATTGGTCCAAATACGCGAACTTATGACATTATTCTTCACCATCTTATAAAGGCCAGAAGAATGACTGAAGCGTATACGGTGTTTCAGAAAATGAGCAATGATCCTGGCTGTGAACCAACTGTCAGCACATACGAGATAATGGTAAGGATGTTCTGCAACGAGGAACGGACAGATATGGCTCTAAAGGTCTGGGATAAGATGAAAGCTAACGGTGTTCTTCCTGGAATGCATTCGTTTTCCACGTTGATAAACAGCTTTTGTCGTGAGAGTAAACTGGATGATGCCTGTAGATACTTTCAAGAAATGCTTGATATGGGCATGAGACCTCCAATTCCATTGTTCGATAACCTAAAACGTGCACTTCTTGACGAGGGAAAAGAGGATATTGTTAAAGCTTTATGGAGGAAACTTGAGAAACTAAGGAAAAGTCCTTTAGTTGGATGAAGACGAGCTTCAATGAAGAAACATGGTCGTTAGAGATTCATATAGTCGATCTAAACTTGTTTGAGACTGAGACGTAGTTTTTGTTTTCAATATGTCCATTTTCTTTCTTTGTCCCTTTTCTATGACCTTACAGGATTCATATAGTCGATCCTAACTTGTTTGATACTGAGACGTAGTTCTTTTTTTTTTCATGTTTCTTCGTTCATATTGTTATTCTACACTTCCCTAAGCACGTTACATCGTCTCTAGTTGGTTCAAAACTCATACCAAGCAAGTTCTTGATCCTCGAAAACTAAAACTCGAGCATGATCAAGGATCAACATGGTTACATTGCAGAAAATGAACATTATCAAGATTCTATTCATGCAATTTCATCGTATTCAAAAACACGAAAATCTACAGAAGTGTAATAAACTTTTCCCAGAAACAGCAATTTCCATGATCACAAACACAGAGAGAGATACAATCAATCAAACACGATGCTCGAAATGAACTTAGAGATACCTTAGAATTCACTACGATCAGGGGCGATGGAGACATCAACCTCGGGTTTAACAGGATCTTCATGGATTTCACCATCGATTTCATCAGGTAATGGAATCAAGCTCTGTAATCCATGAACAACAACCCAATCATTGTAATACAAATCGGGGTAAGTGATTTCGACTCCATTAACAAAGCTCACATCATTCACCTTCGTTATCGTCAAACTCAACCCATTAACATAGTTCTTAAATTCAGTTCCATTTACCATTTCATTCAAATCAGTCCAGTACAGTACACAAGGAACTAAATGCCTCAAAAACAGCTGCTGATACGCAGGGAAATCACCGGAAAATCCAACAATAGCGTCGTCCATCGGAGCAAACACTGTTAATTTCAGCTCCGTATTCTTCAAAAACCCAATCAATTGTAACTCTAGAAACGAAGACATAATCAAATACCCCTTCGATTTCAACATCAACGACACCTCGTAAAACCGAGAAAATGGATCCAACCTGATACATTGAGGACTCGATTTGAAATTCGGGTTCCGATTACTTTCCGGCTGAGTGTAATTCTGGGTGAAGAAATCTTCAATTCCGAAAACGATTACATACCCATCATCATAAATCGGTGAACCAACGATTTCAACATTGTTGATAGAAACACGCGAATCAGAACCAACACTCGTAACATATAGTGAACTGGAAGGTGATAACGAAGGGATTTTGGAAGAAAACGGAAGGGATTGAAGTGAAGAGAGTGAAATCGAAACAGGGGAGAAATGGAGAAGGATATGAGAAAGTGAAGGCTGACCAAAATCGGAGAAAGAAGAATCGGGTGGTGAGAAAATGGTGAGAGCAGAACCAGTAAGTGAATTTTTAGTAGCCCGTGAGATAACTGTATCAGCAATGAGCTCAAGTGTGAGTGACATTGAAATATAGCCGGAGTTCGACAGAGTCTCCGCGGCGTTAATTAGAGATTGGGGAGGTGGTGGTGGAGGCGGAGATTGAGCAGTAGAAAAATAGAGAAGAGAAGTGAAGAAGAAGAAGAAGAATGGTTTGAAGGACGCCATTGTTGTTGAGCTTTTCGCCATTGTTATGGAGTTTGTGAGCTTTTAGCTATTGGCGGTTATTTTATGGAATCAAAATTAGTTATAAGTTTTTAGAATTGTACAAGTTTTACCCTTTAGTTTTGAGAATTACAAAGTGGTAGGAGGTCATTTTCTCGAAAACAACATCTCTACATCTCGAAATAGTGATGAGATCTGTGTATAGCTCTACTTCCCTCGTATTCCACTTGTATAAAATTACGTTGAAATGATATTGAAAGACGATATAAAATGAAAATTCGATGAAGGAAATTTCAGATTTATCGAAGAAACTATAATATATAAAGTATGTCATTATTTTTTTAAACACCAATTGTTTAAATTATTTGATTTTCCTTCTAGTGTTCGAAATTGATATTTTAGTCTCATAAATTCAATTTCATGTCGAAAAGTTCCATAACAACAATATACGTAGTAAAATCCCATAAGTGTAATTAGGGGAGATTATAGTTTACGCATATCTTATCACTATCTCGTAGAAGTAAAAATTTTGTTTTTGGAAGATTCTAGGTTCGATTATAACAAATCAGACTAAGTATAAATAGTGAAGAAAAATATATAAACTCATACTCGAGTATTGACGAAGGTTCTTTGATTAGTGAATTTTGGTTCTTATGATTCTTACAATAACTGTACTTATCTCTACTTTGGTCTGTGTACTAAGACTCCCGCTAGTGCACAGTACATGAAAATATTAAATTGTGCAAGAAGTTATTTTCACGACTTAAACCTGTGATCTCTTGATCATGTTACCGGTACACTTTGTCATTGATTAAACTATAATCATATCAGATTAATCATCATCTATCATTTTATTTGCTTAAATGTATCATAATCTTTCTAAAACATAGTTATTCACCTAAAAAATATACAATATAGGATGTCTATTAATCAAATTATTAACTTCTACTAAAATATATTAAATAGAAATAAAAACTACTCTGAAGTTTGAACCACATTTCAGTTGCAATGCATTGAGGCTAACAATAAGGAGAAAAATGGTTTGCTAACAACAAGAAGTGAGTTCATTTAACACATTTTATCAACTCAGGCCTGTTGACACCCAATTTTGACCCTCTACGATAGGAATTAATTCATGAGTTTCTTAAATTTTCAAACAATATAAAATAATTAGTTTTATACACTTTAAAATATATATATATATATAAAATATATATATATATATATATATATATATATATATATATATATATATATATATAAAGTTTGCGTTATCTTAAATAGTTTTTGCCATTTCTTATAATTTTTAGATAATATATATATATTTTACATAATTATGTATATAATTAGTATATTTTATGATTATTCAAAAACCATCTCAAAAAATATTTAAGTTTAGTAAGTAGTCTTTTAAATTAGTTTAGTTTAAATCATGGTTATATTTTTAAATCACTAGTTTACGATTAAATTAATTATTTTATTTTTTGTTAAGATTAAGAAGCTCGTTGATTAATTAATATTAATTTGTCTTATTTAAGGTTTAGCCAAATTTATTAATGTAACACAATTTGACTATTTCTTAAATTTAACCCATCTTAGACTTCCAACTTGACTCAATTTTGAGAAAATTTGGGCCAAGATTCAATTTTGGGATAATTGTATATAATAGCAAACTAATAACCTAAAATAAATGGAGTAGCTAGGGTTTGATTTAATTGTGCTCCATAGCAAACGTTTGAAAAAAATTGCCAGGCGCCTCTCTCCCAATATCTCGCTCGCCACTCTCCTCCAATCTCTCCCTCGCTTCCTCACTTTTTATACAAACAAAAGTGTATAAAAATTATTTCGAATTGTATAAAGCAGAGAAAATTGTATAAATACATATATTTTTGTTCCCCTCTCTCCCCTCTTCCAGATCTCGCTCGCCACTCTCCCAAATCTCGCTCGCCACCCTCGCCTTTCTCACTTATACAAACAGAAACGAAATGTATAAATTGCGTTTCTGTTTGTATAAAGCGTGAGAAAATTGTATACACATGCAAGTACATATATTTTCGTCCTATACACTTATAATTATACAATAAAAATACTCCCCTGCCCGATTTCTTTTGCCTTTCTCTCTTTCTCATTTTATACAAATTTCAAATTGTATTAATTTCTCTCTTTCTCGTTTTATACAATTGGATTCAATTGTATATTCCCTGCCAAGTCTCTTTTGTCTTTCTCTCTTTCTCATTTTATACAAATTCAAATTGTATATAATCGTTCTATACACTTATAATCATACAATTCATTTTATACACTTCGTTGTTATACAAGTCTCTGCCCAAGTGTCTTTCTCTTTCTCGTTTTATACACTTCGTTTTATACAATTCGCTTCAACTGTATATGTATAGCGAATTATACAGTTTCTATGTTTGCTATGGAGCGCAATTATGCGAACTTTGCTATAGCATACAAATATGAATTTTTTATTTGCTATATGTGAAAGTTGCCCTTCAATTTTCAGCAGCCCATTCCACATTTCCAGCCGACCAAACTTAAATTACCCCCTCCAGCCCATTCAATTTTTCAAATAGGCCCACTTCAATTCCTTCAGCCAAAGAAACCCATTTTTTTTTGTGTAAATTTTGAATATAGCATAATATGTAGTATTATTATCAAGTTATGGCATTAGAGTTTCAATTTTATTTTGTAGCATTTAATATCTCACTCTATAGCATTTAATTAGTAATTATATTGTTAATTATAATTTATTAAAAGCATTTGTTATTAAAAATTAATTAAAAAATAAGTGGATAAAGTGCTAATGAGTAATTAATTCTGACAACATAAATGAAGTGCTAATGAGTAATTAATTCTGACAACTAATTTTCAGTTATAATTATGCGCAGTAATTTAATATGCACGCCTGAGAATTTGAAGGGACTACTTTTTTATTGAGTTAAATTAAAGGTAGATAAATGATTAGCATTACAATTATTCTTCATTCTAAAATTTGTCTATTACTTTAAAATTTCTTTCAACATATAAGTCATTTTTTCCCCCAAGAATTGAAGATTATTTTCATAGCTACATATTTCACTTCCGATGGATAACTTTGTGTCAATTTTAATTAAATTTTAAATTTTGTATATAACATTTTATACAGTAATATTATCAAGTTATGTCATTAGAGTTTCAATTTCATTGTGTAGCATTTAATATCTCACTCTATAGCATTTTATTAATAATTATATTGTTAATTATAATTTATTAAAAGGAGTTGTTATTAACAATTAATTAAAAATTAAGGGGATAAAGTAATAATGGATAATTAATGTTAATAATTAACACACTGATAACACAAATTATGAAATTTTTGTTTCTTTATTAATTGATACATTTAATGCAGGTAACACATTTTTTTAATATGAATAGTTGCACTTTTTAGGGAATTTAATTAAAGTTAAATATATGATTAGCACGTTTTTAGGGATATTAAACATTTTCAAATTATCATCATTGCCTTAAATATCTCTAATTAGTTAAAATAATATTATTTTTTGAATTAATTCCTTAAAAAACTCAACCAGATAATAAAAATATTTTCGGATTTTCAGAATACTTTCAGATTGTCATTTTCAAACATATTTGGATCAACGTTACAAGTACTCTTCTTTCCAAAATTTCACGATTATTTTCAGATTGCTTTCAACGTATAACTCATTTTTTCTAAAAATTCAAGAATATTTTCATAGATGCATATTTCACTTTTTTTTTAGTAACCTGATAAATTTTGGCATACAATATATGTTTCTATTTAAATTATAATATATATTTTTATATTAATTTTGTATTGAAAATGTATTGTGTTTGTTTAATTGTAGTATTGTATAGGATAGTGAATGATATATTAACTGTGTATGAAGTATGTATGAATTATATGAACTGATTATAAATTTGTGTAACGTTGAAGTCTGAATTTTTTTTTAATAGTGTATGAAGATTATATGAAACGTGTATCATTTGTGTATGAAAGTCCATTTTTTTTTCAAAATTACAGTATATGTTTCTAATGAAATTAGAATATATGTTTTGCATTAATTTTGTATACCGGGTAGACCAAAACTTGAAAGATGGAAGGGGTTTGCTGACGTGAAATTCAAACGTACAAAAATGACTTGCAGTAGATGCCGTCAAGTTGGACACAATAGAAAGACATGTACAAATTATCCTGTGCAAAAACAATGATTTCGTAATGTTACATTTGTTATTGTGTTGTTTTGAATGTTAGAAACACGTTTTGTTTTATTGAGTGCAGTTGTTATCACATTTATAAAGTTTGGTTTCGTAAAAAATTGTCATATATATATCATTTGTTTCTGATACATGTTGACATCCAATTTTGACCTCCCCGATATAATTAACTAGCGAGTTTCTCGAGTTTAAATAATTTAAAATAATTAATTTTATAAATTAAGATATATATATATATATATATATATATATATATATATATATATATATATATATATATATATATATATAATAAAATAATAGTAATAAATAAATTTTAGATTGCGAGTTATTTAAAATAAGGTTTTGACACTTCGGATATTGTCTTAGCTAGTGTATATGTCTTATATAATTATTCGTATAGCTATTAAATTTTAGTAATTTTCAAAAAAAAAAAATTGAAAAAATAATAATATTAAGAGTAATACTGGGTTTTATATAAATACTTGGTTAATTATTCTAGCTTATATTTTGAATCTTTAGTTTATTTTTGAATTAATTATTTTATTTTCGATAACCTTAAGAAGCTTGTTAATTAATTATATTAATTCGCCTTATTTTAAAATCTAATTACATTGGCCAATTGACTAAATTGGTAGCTTTATCAACTAGAGACCAAGTTTGGGCCCCTTTATTTCTTTTTTTTCAGCAAAGCCAATTCCCAGAGAATCCCAACCCTTTATTAATTTCCCATCGTAGCCCAGTTTTTTTTTTATCCGCAAAAGAGAGCCCAACCAATTTTCAGCCCTTCTTTTAACCCGACCCAATTCCCCTTTCTCATCTTCACCAAAGAAAAGAAAACCCGGCAGCCAGTCCCCTTTTTTCGTTCGTCCTTTTCACAGAGCAAGCAAATACGACGAAGATTTGTCGCGTGAGCAACACTCACGCGCAGACGACGCGTTGGACGATCTTTTGTCCCTTTCGCAACGTCCCTTTTCTGCGCTTGTACGACGCCAACAACAACCCCAGGCACGCGAGAATCGTCCTTGGGGCGACGAGATGACGCCACGTCGAAGGAAGAAGACGAAGAACCGATCCTAGCCGCCCGCGTCCCTTTCTTCTTTTGGTTCTGGCTGAAAATTGAGGAATCTCCCGTACAACCCAGTTGTTCTTTAGGGAGAAAAGCTTTTGAATTTCAAAAGGGGAGGGAGATTTTCGAATTTACCCTTGTTGTTTCCCCCATTTCCGAAACCCTAATCTCCCTCTATATATGTTCTTTTTCTTTTCAGAATGAGAGAGGATTTTTTTTTGGGGAAAAGGAGAATTGGGGTTTCGAACTTTCAATATCGTGAGATTCCGATTAAGTCGAGAGATAGCATTTTTGGAAGACTACTAAATATATCTTCTGTGAGGATAATAGTTGTTGGTCTTCAATAAGCGGTTTTGAGTTCTAGCATAGACTCTGATTTCGTGACGGGAAAGTTTGAGTGTTTCTTTTGCGGTTAGAAGATCGTCCCCTGCTCGCTCTCCCCTGTTCGCTGCATATAAACAGGTAATAAATCTCCCTTTGTGTAACTCTCTTCCTTTTTGGTTTTCGGAATGTCGTTTTTCATTAATACTTCGGAGATGTGATTATTCCTGCTTGCTTTTAGTTAATCGACGTGATAAGGTTATACGTACATTTCCTTAGCTATTCGAAAGTCATTCAACATGTAATCACATTTTTTTTGCTGCCTAGCGATTTTCTTTGTTACTGTTGCAAATCAGGACCTCATATGGATGTTTGGTTGGTCAAAATAAGAAGTTGTTTCCTACGTGCAATCTATACTCGAATTTTGATTTTCTCGATTTTTTTTTTTTTTTTTTTATTCTTTTTACCTAAATAGCCATGGCCTTTTTCTGTTAAGTGTTACATAGGTTGTTCTCATGTTTTGAAACACCTGGGCTTAAGGTGACTGTCTACATGTGCTCTAGTTTAAGAGAGAGTCAATTTGTTGTCTCTTTATTTGTTCGTGTAGCTTTACTCAAAGCGATTCTGTCCAGGCATAACCTTTTTAAAGTTTTTTAGTGTTCACTTTGTCGGGGGTAGTAATAGCTTAATTTTTGGCAGGAGCTTTTGCTTACTTCACTGTGATCTTGTCTATTTGTTTCATCCATGTTTGGAGATTAGTTTCACTCTGTTGGTGCATATGTTTGTTGGTTGTTTTTGCCTTAACGGTACAGAACTTTGGTCTATTATCTCTCTGTTATATGTTAATCTGTTATCTGTAAGGTGTAAAGAGAGAGCTGGGTTAAATCTGTTTTTTTTTTGTTTGTTAGATTCAATTTAGTCATCTGTATCTCATCCCACATTTGTTTGTTGCTCAAAGTCATGATCTCTGTATATCCTCTCTCCCTTTAGCATTCTATTGCTTTAAGCTGATGTTTGTTTCCCTTTCTGTTAGATTTTGACTTAAAAGCTTTAGGATATGCATGTCATTTTAGTATTCGATAGTATGATTTCTTTGTTGTTTTGTGTGAGTTAATCTTACAAACTTCTTTATCTTCTGTTAAGTTTCCTGTTCTAGACCATCTATACTTGTTTTGTATATTCTCTGCGCTATGTTAATTTCTATTGTGGATGCTTAGTTTTCACTTTTTATTTTTATGTGTTATGACAACAATTCTCTAATTTGAAGACTTTAAACGTGCAAATTGGGCAGTGAGTTTCAAAGTTAAGGTTTTAGTGTTTTATTTCTTGTCTTAATAGTTTTCTTAAATATTTGTGATTTTCTCTTGAATAGTTTTAGTTCTCTTAGTTGTATCGGAAATAGATGAGAAGCCTCTTGTCTTAATAGTTTTCTAGTCAGTTTTTTTTTTATTTCCTCCATGTAATGCAAACTATTTCATGGTTTCTTTGCTTCTCACGTGAATGTTGGAGTCATTTCAATTTTCTTTAAATAAAATATGAGCTCATTTAGCAGTTCCTTTCTATTTTGTGTCTTAAACTGTTTATTTGAGATGTGTTGTCTAGTATTGAATGTTCGATGGTCTTCTCTTTGTAAAGCCTATGTTTAAATGACTAGTTTGAGTTTGGATATAACTGTTTAGATTTCTTTGCTTCGAAAATCTGCCCGATTCTCCATATTATAAGAGTTGAGATTTATGAATTATTAATGGTCATATGATCTATTATTTCGGTCTGTTCGGCAATGAGTTAACTAACCATGTTTCCTTTGGAATCCTTTCGAACTTGTGGATTTGTTGTCAATGAATTCGAGTGTCATACCGTGCATATATATATGGATTTGAAAGAAAGAAAGCACTGTTTTTTTTTAATTTATTTGTTAGATTTGCCATTTTCTTATAATGACCAATATGTTTTGATGAACTATTAATTTTAATATGTATGGATGCTTTAAATTTTGCGCATTTACGATTCTTGAAGGTATATTAAATTACTAGCTTAGATTAATATTATTTCTTATTGATTCTCATCCTTATATCCTCTTTCTTTTGCGCATGAACACTCTTCCGCTGAGTTCACTATGAACTACTCCCTTTGTATTTGCGAGAGAGCCACAAAGGCTTGAAACTTCCTTTATCGAGTCAATCAACCCATAAAAGACGAACAGATTTTTGACGTTGAACTAGCATGAGAATTAAAGAAAGTCAAAGAAGCGGGATTAGAAGACCCTTTATTTTTGTATTTTTGTATTTTTATTTGTAATGGGCTTAAGCCTTTGTCGTTTTTTACTTTTCTGCATTACTTTGCATTATTGTTTGTTTAGTTTAGGACAGGTACGAAAAAAAAAGAAAATGGGTCGAAAACCCAAAACAGGTGGGTCCAAAAACCGGTCAAGGCGAACAGAACCCGGATTTGGACCCAAGTCTCTTTCCCTCTCTCTCTTTACTTGCTTTAATTATTTTGTTTGCTTTAATTGTCGTTTAGTTTAGAAGTTAGAAAAAATCCGAATCCCCGGAAATGCCGTAGATGTTTTATCGACTTAAAAAATTAAAATAATTTTGCAAAACGAAGTGATCTAAAAAACTAAGTTAGTATTTTAAACTCTTTATTTCTAAATATTTTTCAAGTCAAGTTAGAAACAATTTTTAGCCAAATTAAGTTAGTTGCCGGATAACCGTATTTAACGGGTATTTTAGGTGCCTTAAACACCTTCCTAAAATACAATAGGAATCCCCGAACCCTTTAAATGTTTTCAAGTAATTTTTCCTGTTAAGTTATTTGAAAACAGAAGTTTTTCTTAATTTTCTCAAAATTAAGTGGCGACTCTCTAAAAAATCAAAAAACCTTTATAACAATATATTTTTCCGATAAAACAATACATATGTCAAAGTTCAATATGACATTCATAATTAATACAATGTTTATAAATTATAAATATACATTGAACTATACTGCCATTCATAAAATGTTCATATAGTATTCATACAATGTTCATACAGTATTCATACAATGTTCATATATGTACCATTTGTTTCTGTTACGTATATCCAATTTCAATATGGGATTCATAATTCATTTAGTGTTTATACATTATATATATACATTGAACTTTACTGCCATTCATAAAATGTTCATATAGTATTCATACAATGTTCATATATATACCATTTGTTTCTGTTACATATATCAAAGTTCAATATGACATTCATAATTTATACAATATTTATACATTTTTCATACAACGTTCATATATTTTTGCATATTGCAATCGAAATTTATACAAAAATCATACACATTTAATAAAGTGCAAATATTCATTTAAGCATACTACCATTAAATATAATAGTTAATATATTATGACATATATAGTTAAATATATTTCATACAACATGCAGAGATGAGTGTTACAAGATCTCTACAAGATCTTTAAGCATAAAAATGATTGTCCCTCTTATAACTTTACTTTTTTTCATTTTTTTTTTGCCATAAATAAAAATAACAATCTTAAAATTCAGCACAAATAAAAAGAATCTAAAGTGTCCCACAGATTTATAGTAAAAAATGTAAATAAAAAAAAGTTCATCAAATCATTTGACTAATTTCAAAAAGTAACAAAAAAGAAGTTTTGGAAGTTTCCCTTTGGTTCACTTTCATTTTAGCAAAAATGAATTTCACCTTCTAGAAAAAGAATCCCATTAGTCCATGGTTTATTACTACTATATTATTCATCATTTATTCACCTTCTTCTTTCTCTCTCTAGAATGCCTCAAGTTGATTTGGAAACTCTAGTTACGGCCTGTGCCGGTGGCGGAAGTGACCGGAAAGTTGCATGTGATACTTTGGCTGACAGTGACGGAGACGGCGAAAAACGTGTGAAAGACGATTTGGATGATGAGGAGAAGCAATCGGAACATCCGCAAAAATGAATTTCACCTTCGAAAGATGCTGAGTTCGATTGATTTAAAGCTTGAAAGGGAAATATGTTTTTGTGAAGTTTGATCAGTATTTTGGGAAATCAGTATTCTAATATATGCTCAGATTTAATATGACAGAGAAATTAGACGTGCTCTCTTTAATTAATTAATAGAGAGAGAAACATGTGCTGCCTTTAATTGATTAATAGAGAGAGAAACATGAAAAAAGGCGTGTAAATAGGGGAGAGGTTGAGTATATTGGGGGAAGATAAAAGAGTATTGGTTGATATGGGGGTGGGTAGTTATTGAGTAATTAAATATTAATCAATTATTTAAAATAAAATCCCTAATTTCTAGATTTTATTTTTTAAAAAGTAACTATATAATATGAAGTTTAATTAATATTTAATAAATAATAATTTAGAAATTATATTATAAACATTAAAAGGTAATTGATTAATATTTAATAATTTATTATTTATATTAAAACATTTATTAATATTTAATAAATAATAATTTATAAATTATATTATAAACATTAAAAGGTAATTGATTAATATTTAATAATTTATTATTTATATTAAAAAGTTTAATAGGTAATTGATTAATAAATAATAATTTGTTGATAAAAGGTAAGTGAATAAATGAAACTAATTATTTAAACATAATAATTATTAGTTAAATAATAAAATAATTTTTTTAATTAATATATTATTAGTTAATATGCTATAACTTGATAATAATATGCTATAACTATTTTACATTTAATAATATATTTTTTAATTAATATATTATTAATTGATGTGCTATAAGATGATAATATTATGCTATAAGTAGTTTATTTTTAAAAAGTATGATTACAACTTGATATTTATCCTCTTAAATGTGTGTGGATGTTAATTTTACTTTTTTTTTTTTAATTTTCAGCCAAGTCCAATACAATTCTCAGCCCACTAATTTTCAGCATCCACTTTTGAAAAGAAAAAATTTTGAATTTTGAAATTGAAATTCATCCCAAAATCCATTCCATTTCCCCCCCTAAATTTACCATAAAAATCTCCTATAAATACCTTCTTTTTTCTTCTTCTTTCTCATTCATGATTCAATTCAAGAATTCAAGAATTCAATTCAATTCATTTCAATTCATTTTTCAATTCAATATTCAATATTCAATATTCAATATTCATTATTCATTATTCATTATTGATTATTGATTATTCATTATTGATTATTGATTATTCATGATATATTTTTCATTGATATAGGAAAAAAAAAAGAAAGGGATGAAAAAAAAAAGGGAGGAGGTTGAAAGAGGGAGGGAGGGAAAAGAATTAAAAAAAAAGGAAAAAAATGGGGAAAAGGATAAAAAAGAGAGAAAAAAATGGGGAAAATAATTGGGGGGGGGGGAGGATGAAAAAAGAATGGGAAAAAGAATGAAAAAAAAAAAGATTGAAAAAAAAAAGGGAGAAAAGAATCGAAACTAATGAAAAAGATTGAAAATGCAAGAAGAGAGGAGGGGGAAGCAATTTAAAAAAAAAACATTCATAGCAGTTCAAGCAAAAAAAATAGGCAAAGAATACATTGATTAAATACATCCAAGTTGTGTTTGGGTCAAAACTATCGCCTATAATTCTCGGTCGTCGTTTGAATCCGAGTCGCGTGGTGAAGACAAGTTCCTTGCTCGTACCGTCTCTAGTTTGCTGCTCCGGAGAAGGTGATATTTTTATTCTTACTTCTCATTTTTTTTTTGAATAAATTATGATGTTATTTGTACAGTTCGATTTTTTATTCTTTTTATTTTTAATTTTTTTTTGCATGATCCTCTTTGAGTCCATGACGGACTTATCTCCCTCGTATCTCTGAGTCGTCCAGCACCTGGAAAACACGATATGCAGGTTGAAAGTCGCAAATACATTACTGGAAATTAATTTTCCAGCCCCCAAAAGTTGAAGAACAGGTCGATATACCAGCTGTATACATGATATACAGTCGTAAAATACAATATACAGGTGCAAAAAATAGAAAAACGCAGGCAGGAAATACAGGGTGTAAGTTTCAGCAAAAATACAGGATTGACAGGCCCAAAAACAGATCGTATACGGTCTATACACCAGAATATACACAGGTCATTTGAAGGAAAGTAGGGTCCAAGGCCCTGGGAATTTCAGCAGGCCCACTTAGCTGAATTTGGGGCAAAATGCCCAAGTCCATTTGTGATAATTTTAGAATTAGGACAGGTGGGCCAAAGCCCAATTTAATATATATATATTTTTTGAAAAATTGACTAAGTTTCGGAAAAATCAATTGCCCAAATTTGTTAAATTGGGCTTTGGCCCACCTGTCCTAATTCTAAAATGGGTAAATCACATAAATATGCTATATTTAAAAAATATTTACCATTTATGTCAATATAATTTTTATAACTAAATCTAACAATTTTTTTAAATTAAGAAAAAGTACCGTCGCTTCCTTTCTCGGTCCTTTTGCCTCGTAACTTTTTTAATTTTTTAAAGATCTTCTTATATTTCTCTCTCTATCATTATTATCTTTGTATTCTTCTTTTCTTTTCTTTTCTTTTTTAAAAAAAATTCTTCTTCTTCTTTCAATTTTTATTTAATTAACAAAACAATTTTTCATATTTCATTATGTACATGTCACTATTTTTATTTAAAAAAACGAAAAGAGGAAAAAAAAAACGTAAAATTGTATAAAATCATATTTTAAAGCAGAAATTTCAAATCATTAAAATTAAAGAAGCAAGAGTTCACCATTGATAGTCATTATAAAGCTTTAAATTTTGAATTCATTATTTCATTTTACGAATTTGTGATAAGTTTAAATAGGTAATTCTACAAATAATTGAAAATGTCGTTTGGAGTTCATATCTCACTTTTAAGTGTTTGGCCAAGTTTATAATTGATTTTAGGAGAAATATTAGATTGAAATTAATTATATATAACGTTAAATTGTCTTGCAAATGTATTAAAGTTGAATTAGATAATACAATTTTAATGCATATTTAATTCATTTTGAAGTTTTTTTGATTTATTTGTTACTATTGGATACTTATCAGTTTATAGATCATTGTCATGTTTTTCGTTAGTTACATTTTTCATTCTTTCTTAGTTCTCTCTTCTAATTCAACTTTAAATATTGTGTAATACAATTTTAATGTAAAGTTAATTCATTTTACTTTTTTTTTTATTCTTATTAGATACTTGTTTAATTCATTATTGATACAAGTTTAATTTACTCTACAGATCATTGTCTTGTCAATCATTAGCTACGTTTCCATTCATTTTTAATTCTCTCTTCTTATTCGAATTTAACACATTGTAATACAATATTAATACAAATTTAATTCATTTTGCATTTTTATTTATTTGTTCCTATTGGATATTTGTTTAATTTATTATTGATACAAGTTTAATTCACTCTATAGATCATTGTCTTGTCAGTCATTAGCTACGTTTTCCATTCATTTTTAATTCTCTCTTCTTATTCGAATTTAACACATCGTAATACAATTTTAATACAAATTTAATTCATTTTGCATTTTTATTTATTTGTTCCTATTGGATACTTGTTTAATTCATTATTGATACAAGTTTAATTCACTCTACAGATCATTGTCTTGTCAGTCATTAGCTACGTTTTCCATTCATTTTTAATTCTCTCTTCTTATTCGAATTTAACACATCGTAATACAATATTAATACAAATTTAATTCATTTTGAATTTTTATTTATTTGTTCCTATTGGATATTTGTTTAATTCATTATTGATACAAGTTTAATTCACTCTACATATCATTGTCTTGTCAGTCATTAGCTACGTTTTCCATTCATTTTTAATTCTCTCTTCTTATTCGAATTTAACACATTGTAATACAAATTTAAATCGTTTTGCATTTTTATTTATTTGTTCCTATTGGATGCTTGTTTAATTCATTATTGATACAAGTTTAATTCACTCTATAAATCATTTTCTAATATTTCATTTGTTGCATTTTTTTATTCATGCTTAATTTTGCTTTCTACCTCGACTTTAATATTTGTGTAATATATTTTTGTAAATACAAGTTTAATGCATTTTGTAATTAATTAATTGATTTGTTACAATTGTTTACTTGTTTAAGTCATTGTTGATACAAGTTTTATTCAGTTTACATGCAGATCAGAATGTTTTTTTGTTTTCTACATTCTGCATTCATATTTAATTATCTTCTAATAATTCAACTTTAATATGTTCATAATACATTTTTAATTCAAGTTTAATTCATTTTGCAGTTTCTTATGTCTCTTCATTTGTTACGATTATACTACTTTTCTTCAAATAATTCAACTTTAATATGTTTGTAATACATTTTTAATTTAAATTTAATTCATTTTACAGTTTTTATACCTCTTCATTTGTTACGATTATATTACTTCTCTAATTAACTATTCTACGAAAAAAAGAAAAAAGATCAATAGTAAGAGGAGACAGAGCAACAAAAAAAAAAAAAAGAAAGGACACCAGAAAGAAAGTAGGAAGAATGAAAGAAAGAAAGGGAGAAAAAAAAAGAGGGAGTGAAACAGAGAAAAGGAGAAAGAAAGAAAAAAAAAGGAGCGAAGAAATTGCTATAAATGGTAATAAATGAAAAGTATCGCTAAAATCAGTAATTATTTACTAAAATATATCAATTTATGTAATTTTTTCTTCTAAAATTATAACAAATGGACTTGGGCTTTTTGCCCCAAATTCAGCTAAGTGGGCCTGCTGAAATTTCCTGGGCCTTTGACCCTACTTTCCTTCAAATGACCTGTGTATACACTTTGTGTATATTCTGGTATATAGACCGTATACGATCTGTTTTTGGGCCTGCCAATTCTGTATTTTCGCTGAAACTTACACCCTGTATTTCTTGCTTGTGTTTTTCTATTTTTTGCACATGTATATTGTATTTTCCGACTGTATATCAGTGTATACAACCGGTATATCGATGTGTTCTTCAACTTTTGGGGGCTGGAAAATTAATTTCCAGTAATGTATTTGCGACTTTCAACCTGCATATCGTGTTTTGCAGGGGCAGGACGACTCGGAGATACGAGGGAGATAAGTCCGTCATGGACTCAAAGAGGATCATGCAAAAAAAAAAATAAAAAAAAAAATATCGGACTATACAAATAACATCATAATTTATTCAAAAAAAAATGAGAAGTAAGAATAAAAATATCACCTTCTCCGGAGCAGCGAACTAGAGACTGTACGAGCAAGGAACTTGTCTTCACCACGCGACTCGGATTCAAACGACGACCGAGAATTATAGGCGATATTTTTGACCCGAACACAACTTGGATGTATTTAATCTATGTATTCTTTGCCTATTTTTTTTGTTTGAACTGCTATGAATATTTATTTTTTAAAATCGCTTTCCCCTCCTCTCTTCTTGCATTTTCAATCTTTTTCATTCGTTTCGATTCTTTTCTCCCCTTTTTTTTTTCAATCTTTTTTTTTTCATTCTTTTCAATTCTTTTTCATTCTTTTTCCCATTCTTATTTTCATCCTCTCCCCCCACCCACCCACAATTATTTTCCCAAATTTTTTTTTCTCTCTTTTTTATCCTTTTCCCCATTTTTTCCCTTTTTTTTTATTCTTTTCCATCCCTCCCTCTTTCAACCTCCTCCTTTTTTTTCTTTCTATATCAATGAAAAATATATCATGAATAATGAATAATCGATAATGAATAATGAATAATGAATATTGAATATTTAATATTTAATATTAAATATTGAATATTGAATTGAAAAATGAATTGAAATGAATTGAATTGAATCTTGAATTCTTGAATTGAATCATGAATGAGAAAGAAGAAGAAAAAAGAAGGTATTTATAGGAGATTTTTATGGTAGATTTAGGGGGGAAATGGAATGGATTTTGGGATGAATTTGAATTTCAAAATTCAAAATTCAAAATTTTTTCTTTTCAAAAGTGGATGCTGAAAATTAGTGGGCTGGGAATTGTATTGGACTTGGCTGAAAATTGAAAAAAAAATGGGTTTCTTTGGCTGAAGGAATTGAAGTGGGCCTATTTGAAAAATTTGATGGGCTGGAGGGGGTAATTTAAGTTTGGTCGGCTGGAAATGTGGAATGGGCTGCTGAAAATTGAATCTTGGCCCAAATTTTCTCAAAATTGAGTCAAGTTGGAAGTCTAAGATGGGTTAAATTTAAGAAATAGTCAAATTGTGTTACATTAATAAATTTGGCTAAACCTTAAATAAGACAAATTAATATTAATTAATCAACGAGCTTCTTAATCTTAACAAAAATAAAATAATTAATTTAATCGTAAACTAGTGATTCAAAAATATAACCATGATTTAAACTAAACTAATTTAAAAGACTACTTACTAAACTTAAATATTTTTGAGATGATTTTTGAATAATCATAAAATATACTAATTATATACATAATTATGTAATATATATATATATATTATCTAAAAATTATAAGAAATGGCAAAACTATTAAAGATAACGCAAACTTTATATATATATATATATATATATATATATATATATATATTTTCTAAAGTGTATAAAACTAATTATTTTATATTGTTTGAAAATTTAAGAAACTCATAAATTAATTTCTACCGTGGAGGGTCAAAATTGGGTGTCAACAAGACCGATCTAGAATTTTAAATTAATTTATTATTTTGGATTTAATTTAATGACCTTAAGAGGTATTAACTAAGTTCTTAATTTAGTTTTTATATATAGAGAGAAAATTTTAAAGCACATATACATGGTTTTGGTTAAAACTATCCAATTATGATGAACATGTATATTCAAGCCTATATGTAGATCCATTTTCACCGCCTGTCAAGGGTTGAGCCATGAGATTTGACGGCGGACTTAAAAAGCCACCTAGAGACGCTTTACGCCCAATCATTCCGGATAACGCTTGCATTCTCTGTATTACCGCGGCTGTTGGCACAGAGTTAGCCGATGCACCCCCATGTATATTTTGCCCTTAACCCAATAGAGAAAATTGCTTAATGAAATTTTGTATGACTAATTGTGAATTTTTAGCGATGTAAAATTGGGATTTCAATCGAGATACCTGAACAGGGCATTAGTTCATTCTCGAGTTCTTGAATCGAGTGTAGTGAAATGATGAATTTATTTCTTCCCACTTAGAGTTGGACACAGAATTCCTAATTCAAATTGAAATGTACAATGATTCGGGAAATAAGATTTTCCGGGCCCTTTAGGAACATGCCTTCCAATTGAGAATTTTTATTCATCTTACCATTTAATAACTCATAATCAGATCATACTTGTCTTTCCCTTCTATCCAATGATTGAAAAAAAAAAGACCAATTCATTCTTTTCTAATCAAGGGAAACATTTCTAATTCTTAATTCTATAAGGTTGGCCGATACTTCGGATCCTGCTTGGACGAAACGGAAGATATTGTCAATAAATAGAAGTACGTCTTGCTATGCAAAATATAGATAATTAAAAGGGCAACTTTCACATATAACAAACATAAAATTCATATTTGTATGCTATAACAAAATTTACATAATTGCGCTCCATAGCAAACTTATATATGTATAATTCGCTATACATATACAATTGAAGCGAATTGTATAAAATGAGAAAGAGAGAAACTATATACAATTTGAATTGTATAAGACTAGAAAGGCAGAATTGAATTGTATAAAACGAGAAAGAGAGAAATTATACAATTTGAATTTGTATAAAACGAGAAAGATAGAAAGACAAAAGAGACTTGTGAGGGAATATACAATTGAAACGAATTGTATAAAACGAGAAAGAGTGAAATTATATACAATTTGAATTTGTATAAAACGAGAAAGGCAAAAGAGATTTGGGCAAAGAAATATTTGTATTGTATAATTATATATGTATAGGACGAAGATATATGTATTTGTATGCGTTTATATTTTCTCTCGCTATACAATTAAAAACACTATACAATTCTATTGTATAAAGCGAGCGAGAGAGGGAGAGTGGCGAGCGAGATTATGAGGGAGAGAGGGTCTGGCAAACAGTTTGATATGGAACACAAATAAATCAAAGGGTAACTATTATATTATTTTATATTATTAGTTTGTCATTCTATACAATTATACATAGAAATCATTTGAAGGAATATTTTGTTCCCACAAAATTTAAAAATATTTTCTTTATATTATTTATAGATTTTTTGTCAATCAAAAAGTGCTAAATTACTAATGTTCTAGGCCCATTAGAGATACATACAAAAATAATTGGGCCTTTAAAATGCAACTTAAAACACTAAAAATTGTCCCAAAATAGTGTTAGGCCTCGTTTATACACCTTCAAATTATTGTTAAAAACAAATACAATTCAAAGCATGATTAACAGTTTAAATCATCGAAAATTAAATTTCAGCGATGAAATTACGTTTAATATGTTATTATTATTAATGCACAATTATCATCTCTTCGTCATTACGCATATGCTAACAGTTTAAATTTGACAATCATAAATTCAATTTTTCTTTATTTTCGAAACACCTTGAAATTTCATATAATTTTCTAGACATATATCGAAAGTATAATATTTTTTAATATTGAAAAGATAAGTGCTTATTTGATTCTACTAGAAAGTAGCTACAACTAATAACCAAATTGTGACATGTCTATTTTGGAGGCATGCATTATTTTAACGGTGGATTTCTCAATTTTCTTGATTTGGGGCATGTTTTGGTTTTTGAAAACAAATATTTGACATTAAGGGTGTGTTTGGTAGGGAGGAAAATAATTATTTGATGAGTCTGGTACGTATATAAAAAAAAAATTATTAAAAAAGTAATTCTATATAATCTACATAAATACTAAAGGGGTAGATTAGATATAAGATGTGTTCGGGGATGCTGACGATATGATTAATGTAGAATATCATTTGTAAAATTTGTTTTCTCTGATCTCACTAAAAATGATATTTTTTTAAAATTTTAACTAATCGAATATGACATTTCTTTAGAGTTAGATCACATCTTACGACACAAGGAGAAAACAAATATTTTCGTGTTAATATAAAAACTATACAGTAGTAGATAATTAATAAGCATTATTCAAGGTTTCTAGAAATAATTATAACTACTATATATTTTTTTTCTATATAGAAGAAATTTTCTTTACCTCATCATAGGGTCAAGAAAGATAAATTAGATAAAGACCCTCATTATCTTGATACATTTGTATATAATGTTTTTGGTGAAAGTTATAATATGATATTGTGGTAGTCAAATTAGTGGTTTCTTACGTAAATGGTTGGATCATTTTGTGGTTCAAAACTATTTGTTTTTGTTCGATGTTCAGTATTTACTTTGAAATCGATTAATTTAAATTTATATTACATAATGCTTTGTTAAAAATAGAAGATTTTGCCTTTTGAATTTAAGCAGAGGAGATCAGTATTGAAAACACTTTTAAACTTAACTTAAATTATTTGTTTCGTCCTTGAACTATCAACAACCTTAAAAGTATTTCTCTACTTGATTAACTGAACTTAATTACAACTCTAATCTCGTCACATTAGTGAAATACACTAGTACATTCTTGTCAAGTTTACGTGTGTTTTCAACACTTATTTCGATTTTTTATTAAGAGTATCGTGTTTCTACGAGAGTTTGAGTTCACTTGCTATGTCATGTTGCAGATTGAGACTGTATTTATAGTTTAAATTTAGTTAGTTAAATAGAAAGATATTTTTAAAGTCGATTAATAATTTAAAAATAAAACTAATTATTATTTATATCAAATTTAGAGGTATTTTCAATAACATATAGAGTTATATTCATTTGGAATTTTCAACCATGGGCTGAATACGCCGTTTGAAACACAAGTAATTTGCATCGACTTTAGTGTCTCTAAATTGACCTCTGAAGTAACAAATGAGAAGAAAAAAATATAATATTTTTGATTTTCTATTTATATTTAATATTTATATTTAATATTTATATTAGAGTCTAATAAATTGATATTTATATTATGTATAAAATTTATTCGAGAGAAACACTCCGTACCAATTTAATACTCAAAATTCAGTGTTTTAATTAAAAAATGAGAAACTTCAATGATTGCACTATTTTTTTCTATGTGAAATGGAGACTATAAACGATTTAAACATTTTAATATATTATACATATAATTTTTAAATGTTAAAAAGATAATAAAAATAAAAAAATACAACAGTCATTTGACTCTTAAAAAGAACATCTTTTTTGTAAAAGTAAAATAATGCCTTTCCCTTTCATAGTTTTATAAAAATCTTTTAACATAAAAAAGAAAAAAAATGAAGTATTTTCTAAGAAACCTCTTGTTTTCAATGGCCTGATAATTAAGCTAATTAGTAGACTAATTAATCATAAATATAAGCTAATTAGTAGACTAATTAATCATAAATAGACTAATCAGTAGATATCAATTATTTCCAAGTGAAAATGACATGAGTTAGAAAATCAAACAAAATGGAATATTTTATTTTTTTCCTTTATTCATTTCATTTCCAAGAGTACTTATTATAATTTTCTTTATTATTTTATTAATATTGACTTTGAGATGAATTTAAATATAATATCTGAAGATAAACTGATCAATTTTATTTTGTTTAGTATTATTTTTTATCACATAACTTTTTTATCGATTGACGATTGAAAAAAAATTATTTTTGATAAAATTTTAAAAATAAAAGTAACTATCAAAATTTTTCGATAAATATCATATCGAAAATATAAAATTTTTGATAGAAAGTTCATCGAAAAATTAGCAAGTTACGTATTATGAGGAAGAAAATAGGTTTTGGTCCAATAAGGTAAACATAGCGTCCAATTTTTGACTTCGACAGAAAATTTAATAACATATAGACTTGACTTTGACTCTCATTTAATTTGAGTCAGAATTTATTAGGTTGGCAATTTTAATTTGTTCTTTGAATACTTCTAATATATTGTTTTAGAAGTTAAAAGATTAAATTAATTTATTAGTATTTTTTTTATTTTGCTTCTAGAGGTAAGTTTTTTTTAGCCTACAAACACCTTTATAGGGTCAATATTCAACGAAAAGAGATTATATCGTAGAATATACATAAGAATAAAATAAAATACCTCCTAATTAATTTTTTGAAAAAAATGAAAAAAAGAAAAATATAATAAATAATTTGTGAATGGAAGTTTTGTAGCTTAAAATAGTTGTTATTTTAAAATTTCAAAATTCAAGTTTACAACTCTTTTTAACTACCCCAAATATTTAAGAGGTAATTCTAAAAAAAACATCTAATGAATATAAACAATTTAATAAAATATACCTTATAGTTATTATTTATTCCTAATAGACGTGAAAAGAACTAAAGTTGTCACTTTTGAAATTTAACGCTAAAGTTGACAATTGTTTTCAACTATGTTCTTAACATAATTCTAAAAAAAATTCTCATAAAAAAGAATAATTTAATAAATTACACCTTAAATTTTTATTTTAATAAATGTGAAAAGAGCTAAAGAGACAATTAAAACTAGACGGAAGAAGAATAAAGATCCGGTCAAGTATAATTAGGTCAAGTAATATTCAATAGCCTTATAGATTCATGCCATGTGTACTATATAATAATTTATGGTTGAGATTCATTCAAATTATATACTCATCTTAATAATACAAACAACAAAGCTGTCAATTTTTTTTTTTTTTAAAAACTATCAATAAAGCAATTAATTGTATTCAAACTAATATTTTCAAGAAAAAAAATTAAAATTGACGGGTATGCGGATCGAGAGTTGACGGATAATGCAAATACTTTCAATCAGGTATATTAAATTATTTTTTTCAATCTTAATATTTTTTTGAAAATATTAGCTTGGGTATACACTTAATTGCTTTATTTGATAGTTTTTTTAAAATTTTTTTGACAACTTTGTTGTTTTTATTATTAAGATGAGTATATAATTTAAATAAATCTCAACCATAAATAATCATATAATACACATGGCATAAATCTATAAGGCTATTAAACATTACTTGACATAATTATACTTGACCGAATCTTTATCCAACGGAAGAAATATATATTACTTCATCTGTCCCATTTTATGTGATTCACTTTCTTTTTAAGTAAATCCCAAAAATATTGATAAATTTCTTTATATTTAATAACAATTTCACTTTAATATATCTATTATCTTCTTGATGAAATAATTTATAGTTACACAAATATATAACGACTTATTTCAGACAATAAATTTTTTAAAACATTTATTTTCTTAAAATCTTTGTCAATTCAAATTAGATCAGATAAAATAGGACGGAGGGAGTAACCATTAATGGACAACTCCAGAGCAGGTAGATTTTTAGTCAACATTCTTTGTCTATCATATCTCATCATAAATATAATTTCTAATACACAAAACTCAAAATTTCAAAAAAAAAAAAATGTCTCCTCTCTTTGTTTTTCTCTTTGTACTCTCTTTTTCCTCTCTAATAAATTTATCAAAATCTAACAATTTCACAAGCCAAAATAGTTCAATAATTGGTAACACAATTGGTGGAACCAAATGGATTTCAATTGCATCAACAATAGTTTCATCAAGTGGTAATTTTGAAATGGGATTCTTCACACCAGGTAACAATTCCAATTATTACATAGGTATATGGTACAAAAAAATAAGTAAACAAACTATAATTTGGGTTGCAAATAGAGACACACCAATTTCAATATATGAAATGGATTTTGCACAATTCAAGATTGATAATGGTAATTTAGTACTCATAAATGGTACTAGACACATAATTTGGTCCACAAATATCAATTATACAACAAATTTCAACAATTCACAAGTTGTAGCAACACTATATGATGATGGTAATTTGATATTATTAAGTAATAATTCGACGAATTATCTATGGACTAGTTTTGATCATCCATCTCATACGTTCATGCCTGGTTCAAAATTTGGGTACAACAAACGTACAAGACTGAAGCAGGTCCTTACTTCATGGAAAAACGCGAACGATCCCTCATCGGGATCCTTTACACATGAAGTTGACACGGAAAATAAGTATATTGGACAAGGTGTTAATATGTGGAACCATAGTGTTGTTTATTGGAATAGTGGACCTTGGACAGGTAACAATTTTACTGGGGTACCATATCAACCAAACCCTATGTTTAATTATACATATGTTAATAATGATGATGAGGTTTATTATATGTATAATTTCTTTAACCCTTCATTAATTTCAAATTTTATTATGGATGTTAATGGACAAACAAAACAATTATTATGGATGGATAGTACTAATGATTGGAATGTGTTTTACACTGATCCAAAACAAGTTTGTGATGTTTATTCTTATTGTGGAAGTTTTGGTATTTGTAATGAGGTAAACTCTACTTCAACATGTGATTGTTTGAATGGTTTTAAGCCTAAGTTTGAAAAAGATTGGAAGTTGAGTAGCTTTTCAAGTGGATGTATGAGGAAAACAAGTTTGAATTGTGGTGATTTTGGTGAAAAGGATAGGTTTTGGATGTATAAGAATATGAGATTACCTACAAATAATGGGAGTTTGAGAGTTGGAAATGAAGTTGAGTGTGAAAATGGTTGTTTGAAGGATTGTGAATGTGTTGGTTATGCTTATGGTAGTGGAAATATTGGGTGTTTGATATGGAAAAGGGAGATGTTGAATTTGCAACAACTTACTCAAGATAATGTTAATGGAAGCACCATTTATGTTAGGCTTGCATCTTCTGAGTTTTCAAGTAACCAAGGTAATTAATGACTTGTAACTTCTCATATTTTTTTGAATTTTTTGGTTCTCGTTCGGTGTCTGATATCTGTTTTTGAATTTGACTAAGTTGTATGCACACCACTTTTAGGGGTGGGGTGGGACGGGTAGAGTGTTTTCTATTGAAGACAGACTTCATTATAAGAGCATGAATCTGAGACATCTAGTTAAGAATAGGGAGTACTTACCAGTTATCATTCCATCAGAACTTTTCATGATGCATATATCTCCTAATTTTTTGAATTTTAGATACATGATGTAGTTTATTTTGTATTTTTTGTTCTCGTTCGATATCTGATATCTGTTTTAAAATCTGACTAATACGTATTTACACCACTTTAAGGGTGGGGCGGGAGGGGCGGGAGTAAAGTGTTATCTACTGAAGACAGACTTCATTTTAAGAGCATAAATATGAGACATACTTACCAATTATCACTCCATCACAAGTTTTCATGATGCATATATACTTCAATTTGTTATCTTTTTAGGTAGAGTGGACTTACTTAATTTATATAGTTCTTACTAATAGAAGTTTAGTGAATTTGATTAAAATTGAATTTATGTTTGATAGGCTTAATTAAGACATTAAAGCACTTTATATTAATCTGTTGTTTATTTTCAGAGATCAAACTCGAAATTTCTATTTAAAGATACAAGAATCTCAACTATCCTGTCATTTCTCTTTTATTTTTAATTAATAAAAAATGTGTTATTTGTTATCTTGATTTACAGATCAAAAGCAAACATCAACAAAGCTGAAAATTGCAATTCCTATTGGTGTAATTGCTGCACTTCTCATTCTATCATGCTTTACCTTCATATTCTATAGAAAAAGAAGAAACTCAAAAGTCAAAGGTAACAACAAATATCTTTTTTTTATTGACATTTTTCTCCTTTTTATTAATTAAAAAAATGTATAAAATTATAATATTATCAAGAATCTAAACTTATTCATTTTTTTAATTTTTAAAAATATAGAGAGTACTACAAAATTTCACAGGCAGAATACAGAAGGAGAAGGATTAGAATTGATAGATATTCAAGATGATGATATTGAGGTTCCATTTTTTAGTTTTGAAAGTATATTAGTAGCAACAGATGACTTCTCTGAACAAAATAAGCTTGGTCAAGGAGGATTTGGTCCTGTATACAAGGTATTTATGCAAAATATCATTTTGTAATTTATTTTCATAAGTGGCGCACGGTTCGAAACTCGATTTGTATAGGGATAGAGGTACAAGATTGTTAATTTACGGATTTGGCAGAACCCAATAATTTTGGCTCAGACCTTATGTTGTGTTAAAAATATCGATGAACAAGTATAAATATTTTATTCAGATCTCAATAAGCTCTCTTTTCAAGAAACTAAAATTTATACACTCAAAATTCTAGTTTCGTTTCTGATTAATTGCTAGACATTTGTTTGCCACATGTACTGTTTTTCTTATTAGTTGTTATGTCTTTTTTTTTTTGTAACTTTTCCTTTTCTCAAACTTCTTTGAAATATTTTTCTTGAGCCGAGTGTCTGTTTAAAAACAACTTTTCTATTTCCATGAGGTAGGCGTATGTATCTACCATCTCTAAACTGTATTTATAAGATTCTATTGAATATGTTATTATTTTTATATGCTGACCGAACTGTGACGTACGCCTAACTAACCTGATATTTTTTTTTTAAAAAAATTCACACAATTAACTCCTCTTATTTCTTGATTGTATATAATAAAAACTTTTTTTATTATTATTATACCTTTTGCTACCTTAGTCACTCGAACTTGCAATCTTTGAATTGAAAGTGAGGAATACTTATCATTCGAGCAACTCCCTCTCTCGTCGTATTATAAAACATTTGTAAATTTTTTGTAGGGAATATTTTCAGGGGGAAGAGAAATTGCATTAAAAAGGTTATCAAGTCATTCTGGACAAGGTATAAATGAATTCAAGAATGAAGTAATGTTGATTGCAAGGCTTCAACATAGAAATCTTGTTAGACTTTTGGGTTATTGCATTCAATCAAGTGAAAAGATTTTACTCTATGAGTATATGGCAAACAAAAGTCTAGACACCTTCATATTTGGTTAGTAATTTTATTTTATTTACTGATATCTTTATACTGTCGATGTATATAAGTTAAATTTATTTGATTGTTTTTCTTGCATAAGATCGAAAGCGAACCGCGATATTGGATTGGAGAAAAAGAATTGAGATTATTGAAGGAATTGCTAAAGGACTTCTTTATCTACACCATGATTCAAGATTAAGGATTATTCATAGAGATCTCAAAACAAGTAACATATTATTAGATGAAGAATTGAATCCAAAAATATCAGATTTTGGATTAGCAAGAGTTGTTGAAGGGAAAATTACACAAGCAAATACAAATAAAGTGGTTGGAACCTAGTAAGTACTCATAACTCCCTATTGTGATGTGACCCTTGTCCAGAATCTGCTAACGTAGCATATTTTGTGCATCAGACTATCTTTATTTATTAAAAAAATTGCCAATCGTGTTGATTTTTCTTATTCATTAATTTTTTTTTATACTATTTATCCAGTGGTTATATGGCTCCGGAGTATGCAATAGACGGATTATTCTCAATCAAATCAGATGTATTTAGTTTCGGAATAGTTATACTCGAGATCATCAGTGGAAGAAGAAATACTGGATTTTTTCATCAAGAAGAAGCGTCGAATCTCTTAGGCCTTGTGAGTAAATCGTTACTTAAATTCTTGTTCTCTTTTTTCAATACTGTCACAGTCTTTCAAACTTCATAGGTTAAAGTTTAAACTCCAGTACATTGTCACTGAATGTCACCTATGAAATTTGAATCGATCTCCATGACATTTATTTCTCAATTACATGATTGAAAAGTGACTAGTCTGCGATATTTATTACAAAACTTTATGTTAACATAATAAATATGTGTGCTATATTTTAGGCATGGAGACTTTGGACAGAAGATAAGTCAATGGACTTAGTGGATCAATCACTACATGAATCATGCAACAAAGAAGAAGCAATTAAATTGATAAATATTGGGCTTTTATGTGTACAAGAAGATCCAAAAGATAGGCCCAATACATCAAATATAATTATGATGCTTGGTAGTGAAAATTCCAATATTATTTCACTACCAAGACCAAATCAACCAGCTTTTATGACAAGAAAATGTGGTAATAATAACACAACTTCTTCTTCTAATGCTAAGTCTGATGGTGTCTCTAATAATCAACTTACTGTCACCATTGAAATGGGTCGATAACGCACTACTAGAAACAGTCAATTTTTCATCGTGAATTCTGATTGAACGTCTGTTGAAAATTGACTGATTTATGATAGTGACAAGAGTGAGGTGCAATCAAATTTTGACATAGCAATGTTGTAGTTTTATCTTTACTTATTCAATGTATATATATATATTCAACTAAAGTATGTACTTTAGAAACATCTTTTGTAATTAAATTATGTATTTTTACATGTCTATTTGCTCTATTCTATTTTATTTTTGGGTTTTCATACGGTATTTCAGAGCCATATTGGAGTTATGATTAAATTTTGATCGCGAATTGCAAGGTCCATTCAGGGGTGACGCTTCCAAACATAATTCTTTTCATACCTACAACTCGAACCTAAAATCTCTAATTAAGGGTTAAGCGATTTCATCGTTGCACCACAATTTATATTGGTGTCATTTTCCTCTATTCTATTTTATTTTTGTTTTTTCATTCGGTGTCTAGAGCCCATATTTGAGCTCCGACTAAATCTTGATAGCGTACTGCAAAGTCCATTCAGGGGTGACGCTTTCAAAATTCTTTCCATACCCACAACTTGAACCCAAATTATCTAATTAAGGATTAAGCGATTCCATCGCTGCACCACAATCTATATCGGAGCCATTTGCTCTATTTGTTTGTACCTATTATAATTTACTATTGCAAAATAGGACAATTGAATGTCAAAAGAAAAAACATTGCTCTCCATAAGAGGGACATTATGTAACAACTAGAACTGTATCTTTTGTATGTAGGGTATATATTCTAAGTCTCCATACATGAGGACTTTAGTACTCAGGCAAAAAAACAAAAAATTGAGTTGTCTATCAACAGCTAGAGGACCTACACTTATATATCCTCATTCTTTCGGAGCGTCGAATACAGAATTTTTAGTTTATAAGTCTTGAATTTTTAAAAAGACGAATTATTTAGTTTTAGATAAATTATATATGTATATTCAGTGAATTTCTTAACACATACAAAATATTAACTTAACTTACTGAATTATGATACGTAGCTAAAACTCTAGCTCTTGCTCTAGCTTTGCTTTTCCATATGTTGCATTTGAAAGAAAAGAAAAAGATTGTAATAAAAGTTGCACATAATATCCCAAAGTAGGAGCTATAGTATGATTAGGTTAACATGTTAGTTGAAAAAATATATTACATATACATTATAAATTTAAAGTATGCTTAACAAAATTCTTAATTTCACTATCGGATTTGTTTTCTCTAAAGTAGATACCTCTAAGATTACAATATTTTACTTCTCTTGTAACAATTTGGTTGATTACTGAAGCGCGATAAATTCTAAAGTTGATATCTTTAAGATTACAACATTCTACGTTTCATATAACAATTTGGTTAATTATTGAAGCACGATAAATTTTATAAAATATAAAACTTTAACTTTTAAATTTTTAAAAAAAGTATTTGAAAACGCATTTTGTGATTAATTATTTATCAAATTTGGACCGAAAATATATTTTGGATTATTCTTTTTGTTTTGGTGCACAAAGAATATTTTTAATTGACTTATTGACTTAATTTCCTCCATTCAAATATGAAAGTAATTTGTTGAAAGTACTGACAATTGATTAGTCATTTCCTTAACCTTCCCCCACCTTTATATGTTTTAACAATATCCAAATCAAATCAATTTTGGGCCCATAAATAGTGGGCCACTTGGGCTTGTAAAATTATGTAACCCAATTATTTTTTGTCTCTTTACTAAACTTCTCACTTAATATTTTAAATTTTTTATTAGAATTATATATCATGTATTTGTTGATTTTGCTTTCTTGTCTTTGAAATGACAAGTTAAAGAAATGATGATGAAGTTGACCAAAGGTTTGCTTTGAGTCTTAGAATACGAAAAAATCTTTTGTATAGAAAGGTTTTTTTCAAATAAATCATAAATGATATGAATTTGAATTAGTCGGACTTTAATGCAGGTACCAGGGAGGTCATTATAAAAAAACATGATGAAGTTTAAAATGTAGAAGAGTATTTGCTAATTGTTTCACTTTTTTTTTTTTTGAGAATGAGATGTTAGTTTCTCGAATCTATGGATAATTTTACGAAATGAAAAAGTTTTTGGATTGAGGGAAACTCAATAAAATTCATATGATATAAGGGTCTGGCCTAATGTATCGATTCTTTATTTATACGATGTTGAGTTTTATGTTATGTCGTTCTAGTCTTGAGCATGCAAATATTATTGATAAATGTCTTACATTGATGAGTAAATGTATTGTTGCACATTAATTCCTTTCGTGTATTTTAATTTAGATACTAGACATTCAATACACACCTAAGAAAAGATGATGATAAAGTTGAAAATGTAAATAAAATTCTACTAGCATTTATTGAGAATGAGATGTTTGTTTCTCGAATATTATATAATTTTTCACCTAATAAGGTCGCTATTGGATTGAATTATACTCAAAATTCATACGACATTAAAGCTTGACCTAATATATGGATTTTTTAATTTAGGATGTTGAGCTTTTATGTTATGTTGTACATGTCATAAATGTCTAGTCTTGAGCATGAAAACAATATCAATAAATGTATTGTTGTACACTTATTTCTTTCGTTCTATTTTATGTGGCGAAACTCATACAATATCAAGGTAGGGGCCAAATAGTTATATGATAGATCATCACCGACAAAAATGTGATGAAACTATTACGATTTCCTTATTTTTAATTAAAGATTTTAAATTCAATCACCGATCACAATAATTATATTAAAGATCCAAATGATATTATAGATATATTTTAAATTAATCGAGATTTTAATACGAATATCGAACACCAGTACTCTAACTTTTTTTTTTAATTTTTTGTGAATTTGCGTGCAGGCTATGTGTTATGTCTAACACTGGTTGCTGCCTCCAAAATGTCTTGTTTTAAAGTCTAATTGACAGACACAAAAACAAACTCTTTGGATAGAGAGCCAATGTAGCTTTATTCACAAGTCAGTCATATTTCATCTTCCTAAGCACATTACCTCTAAACCCCCAAAAAAATCAAAAAAATCAAAAAAATATTTTTAAAAATAATAAAAATATTAATCATGATATAAATAACTTTGTTATTATCATATGATCTTAAAACTATTTTTACTTTTGATTTTTTTTGGTTCTGTATATAGTGTTTGATATCGATAATGAAATTCAAAAAACTAAAATTTTGCTATACATAGAACCTACTTGGATGAAGTACGTTATATTCTGAACTTGAAATGAATCATGTAATTAAAAAAGAAGCTAGTACCAATAATATATAGATATGTTCTATAATTTGATATCTATAATTTTTAATTTTAGACGTACACAAACATGTATTTTAAAATAAGTAAATACGTGTGTTATGTGACATAATATATATAGAATGTAAATTATTATGTGAAATGTCATATTAAAAATTATATTTATGTATTAAGTCTTTAAATTATATAAAAAGTGTGTTTAGGACTATGAACTCAAAAAGATTAAAATATGTATTTTGCTTTTTAAAAATTTCTTTATTTTTACTACTATTTTGAGTCAATTATCAGTAGAAAATAAATTCCTTTTTTGGGACTCTCTTCTTTCAGTCAACTTTAAGTACTTGAATTATTTTTTCTTATATTTAGAAAGTATAAATTAAAGTATTTAAATAATGTAACACATGTACAGTACAGTACTAGGTATGGGTATATATTAATAATAATAAATTTATATAAAACTCATTTCTGTTAGTATTTCTTTTGACCATACTGTTATTATAAAAATAAATTTACTATATAGTTAGTTGTTAATATTTTATTCAAGATTCTTTTTTTTTTCTCAACCCCCAACAAAAAAGGGTCAACAAAAGAGAATAATACCTCTCTACTTTTGTCTTAAAAGTTGGTTTCATAAAGTAAAAATATTCATGCTTGTTCAGTCATTTTTTAACATCCAATGTAATTGGAATATAAAATACTTTTTACCGATATTATATGAGATGATATGATATAATATAATATGATGTTGTTTATTTTGTAATAATCGATTTGATTTTCTTCAATAAGATTCATTCATAGTATTCATCTATCAATTGAGAATTTATGGTTATCAATCGAGAATTTACTATTTAAAAAAAATGATTCGAAAATTTGATCAGATTTAGAAAGTAACATATTTTACAATATGTTATTTTATTTTTTTAAATTTTTTACTCTTTTAAATTTAATAACTTTTAATTAAAAATGAAAAAGTTGGTTTATTTTAAAATAAAAAGAACAATATAGATTTTTTAAAGGGAAAATGGTCAAAAATACCCTCCAACTTTGATTTATTATTTAAATTTACCCTCGCCATTAAAATAAAATTAATTTTACCCCTCACAATTAAAATAAAGTTAATTTTATCCTTCGCCGTTAAAATAAAGTTAAATTTATCCCTCCTATTACTAATTTTACCAAATTTACCCCTCATTAGATAGATTGACCCAAACTGACCAGAATTTTAAAAATAAAACCTATTCCTTATTTTAATCCATTAACCCGATCATTCAAAATAACCCGACCCCATTTTCCGAAATCTCCTATACCCATTTACCCATTCTCCCAAATCTCCATTAAATATGTCAAAGTGGTAAATTCGGGTCAATTTGGATTAATTCGTCTAATGAGGGATAAATTTGGTGAAATTAGTAATAGGAGGGGTAAAATTAACTTTATTTTAATGGCGAGGGGTAAAATTAACTTTATTTTAACGGCGAGAATAAATTTAAACAATAAATCAAAGTTGAAGGATATTTTTGACCCTTTTCCCTTTTTTTAATTTTCTTATCAAATTCTGATCAAATTTTTTGATCATTTAGCTTTATCCGATTGTTAATCTAGATAAATTAATAAAGACAGTAAATTAATGCCACGCATCATAGATTTTTTATCTTAATATCGATTTATTGAATCGTTGACTCATATATTAATTATTCAACTAAAATATTTTAAAATTACTCTTTAATATAGTATGATATTATTTACTTTTTGATCTTTTATTTATCTTATAGATGTATAAAACTAATAACATGTTCGGATTAACTTTTGAATTTTCATTATTAAATGCCTAAAGTTTGAAAGATGAAATTTGAAAGTGAACTTTTTATTTAACACAAACTTTACAAGTATGTCCAACTTTTTTATTGAAATATTTTAAGGTGAAGAGGTGTTTAAACATGAATTTCAGTTCAAAAAAGAAACTTTATGATAAAATATGTTTTTAAAAAAAATTAAACAATCGACTAATTTATTTATTTGTTATTAAAAATATTATTCTGAAGTAACTGAATCAAGATATTTCTTATGTCAAAGAACGCGATGCAGTAGATAAAACAAATATTTCTTCTTTTCTATTTATATATTGTTTTATTAAGTATAAATATTCTTTAATATTTGTAGTTTTACAAAACTAATATATAAACAATATTCTTTTTATTTTACATGTGAGAGTTATATTAACCTTTAAAATACGGTATGTGTATTGATTAATATTGAAAAAACTAAGTAAGAAATCAATATTCATTAGTCAAATTAATTATGTTTCATTTATTAAAAACTTAGCTTCAATAAAACGTTAAATAAAAGTACAATATAGTAAATGTATCTTTTTTTTTCCTGAAACATGAAATCTAAAATTATGACAATTAAATAAAAATGAATGAAATATCTTCTTAATCAAAAATCTCGATCATTAATAATGATATTAAAAAATATTTAATAATAAATACCTCAGTCCTAAATAAACTTTATCAATTTATACTAATTCAATGTTAATATAAATATTGAATATCGAAGGAAAAAATATTTATTAGAGATATTGTAGCACAATAAACTTCACGTGATGGACTGAACAAAAAACTGTTCTGACGATAGAAAAGAACAAAATGGATTTAAAGTTACGAGAAGTAAATTAAAAAAATAAAGGTCAAAAAGGGATTCAACCTTATTTTCTAAAGCCAAGACAATTGTTTCTCTGACAATATAATATTAATTAATAAAAAAAAAACATATATTATATCTACCTTTTTTTTAGACAATTTAAAATTTGAGAAACAAATACTCTCTCAATTATAAGTTATTTATCGTAATTTCTAGAAATAATAATAATTCTTTTTCATTTTGCAAATTCAAGATAAAATTATTGGTATTATCTATCTTGATTTTTAAAAAAAATAAAATAAACTGAGTCGAGTATATTATTTTTATCTAATAAAGGTTGATATAAAATATGTATATATTTTAAATTTTTAAGATTTTATTTATGAAATTATACGAGATATGTTATTATTGTTATTAAGATAATAACAATTATGTTTTCTTATTTTATTTAATAGTATAAATCAGGGCAAAAATAGCAGATAATAAATCTAATTAATATTTTCCTATTAATGAACATACAATAAAAAAATATGACAGGTAATTTGAGAATTTAAATAGTGTAAATCATGTCAAAAATAATAGACAATATCTCTTAATTACTATTTTCCTATTATAAAAATTATAACAAATAAAAAATACGACAGATAATTTAAAATTGAAGAGGTATCTTTTTTTAGGAATATAAGAATACATAGCTGCAATTTTTGGCTTCTTTAGGTTATTATTGCATAATTTATAGTATATGCAATTATTGAAGAATAAAGATACACATGAACAAACATTCTTTCATTTTGGCATTATGAAAAATCAAGTGCTTATTGATTGGGATATATATATATATATATATATATATATATATATATATATATTTGTGAGAGAAAAAGTTTTTAAAATTTGTCCCTAAATTTTATTTATATATTTGAATGACTGTTTATTGTTTATTAATTCTTATTGAGGATAATTATAAAGTATTCATGTTATATATTTTCGATTCAAATTTTTGAAAAAGAAATTAAATGTTGTCTGATTAAATATGTATATTAAAGCTTTTTTTTACTATTTGGCCGTACATGAGTTTTACTATATATATAAATAAATGTGTATATTAATAAATGCGACATATTTAAATGGTTAACCAACTACGCAATAAATATTTGAGAATGCAAGTAACTAGTTTTTAAAAATTGAAATCAAAGTGCTCAATGTAAACACTTTATTATATATTTAAACGTTAAATAGTATTTAATTTTCATATACCGATAAGTTAAAAAGAAAATCATATTTCATTGTAGCTGAGTTAGTATAGGTAGAATACAATTTTTTATGGAAATAAAATATAAAAAAAATTGAAAAGGATCATACTATATTGTATAAAAAAAAATGGATCGATTTTTTATTATAGAGTGATAGAACAATTAGCAAAAGGAATTTCTTTTATTTCCATTTGGGAAACAGAATAAAGTATTTTAAATTTTAGTAAAAGTTGTAAAAAAGGAAAAGAATATTACAATTTAATATAATATAATTCTGAATTAACAAAAAAGAGAAAAGACGATCCATCATTTCAGTGTCCTTCCTGCCTGCAGAATTTTGTGATGCAACATTTTTTCTGTAAAAGATTTTACTCTTTACTGACCATATTGTTGGGTTATCCCACATCGGAAGTGGAAGGGGCTGGTGGTCAATTTATAAGTATGAGGGAAAGCCTCAACCTTTGAGCTAGCTTTTGGGTTGAGAAGGCCCAAGACCACCCAACATTGGTATCAGAGCCCAGGTTGTCAACAAGTCTCAGCCCACCGGGAGGAACTGGGTTGTCGCTCTCTCCAGCCCAAGGCCCGATGTGTGAAGGGGGAGATTGTTGGGTTATCCCACATCGGAAGTGGAAGGGGCTGGTGGTCAATTTATAAGTGTGAGGGAAAGCCTCAACCTTTGAGCTAGCTTTTGGGTTGAGAAGGCCCAAGACCACCCAACACATATCTCTGATTAAATTATTTTACTTCAAAAAAAAAACTAATTTAGTGTACTTAATACAAGAATATATTGTAACATTTGCCAAATGGATCTTTGAAATTTAACTGAATCGATCGAACCAAATCTAATCGAATCTCGTTTATTAAATTCATATACTATGCGTAAAAATTCAGGAAAAAATTGGTTATACATAGTCTTATTTTGATTTGTTGCTTACGATTGTTTCACGAGTCGAAACTCGTAAGTAAATTAGTTCATATGGGAGATCTACAAAGTAGTTTGGGTATAAAAAAAATTTAATTTCAATTTCGATATTATTGAAGTTGGTCTTGAAGAAGTGATGCATGCGAAAGCTATAGCCCTTTCTTCATTTTTCTAATTCCTTAGATAAGGTTCGTGCTAATCTGGTTAAGATAAGAGAGACATTTTATTTCGTCATTAATATCTATTTATTTTATCCTTAATTTTTCTAACTCTGTTAAAATTTGAATTAATTGAGTCCAATTGGCTTCTAATGTGTCATTTTTTATTTTATCTAAAGTAAGTATTGAATATTCAAACTTCATCCAATATTATGAGGAAGCAATTAGTTTTCTTTTATTTTTAATCGATTATTTTAACATTTGATTTTTTGAAAAAATACATTAATAGTGGATGTATTATACAAATTCAGATTCATCGCACTCTATAATGATGATTCGATACTTAGTTTTTTTATAAGAAAATTCTAATATAAATATCAAACGTTAAGTTAAAAAAAATTAGATGAAACTTTTTTTTATAGGAAAATTCTAATATAAATATCAAGCGTTATGTTTAAAAAAATTAGATGAAACTTTTGTGAAATCGAAACGGAAGGGCAAAAAGCCAAAAGAAAGAACAAAAACAAATCCCTTTGAAAATTTGGAGTTTTGCAAATTTTGCAACATTTACACTCAAATACAAAGAGCCGTTGTGCACAGAAAAATTCACACTCACAAAAGTTGAGGAAAATATAGATGTATTTGCGAAAATTATGTATTGTTTTTTTCGTTTTAATTTATTTATTTTATTTTAGCTAACGTATTTGATATCGTGTAGAATGTGACTCCGTCACGTAAGACACATGTGTCAGTGTCACTCGATAAAAAGTATATTTATATTATAGAGTTTGTTGTTGGTTTTTTCATTCAGTGTGCTGTGTTGAAAATATAATTAAATAATAAAAATGTATTTTCTTTCACAGCCATGAAAAAAATCAGGCTCGCACGTGAGATGCACTGTTGAAAATATAATCAAATCGTTAAAGTGTGTATTCGCTAATAATTTAAATTTTTAGATGAGATTATCACACTTTAACATGTGGTTCAATATTATTGTCCGATTAAGTTCACATTTGTGTTAAAAACTTCTATATTGAAAGATAAAAATGCTTGTTATCACTGATAAATCTATACATGAAACTTTTAATTTAACGCGAATGAATACTTATCATTATATCATAACGTTAGTTATGTTTTTATAGAGATGATAGATATAGCATGTGACAAAGAGGACAGGGATAGAAGTCAGCTTGTCAAGTCACTGTTTTCATTTCAAAAATAAAAATAAAATTATATATTTTTTGTAATCTTTTGTGTGTTTTTTCACAGTATTTAACATTAAATCACATCATCTCACATTTCAGAGTTAAAAAGCAAATTCACTTATTCAGTTTTGCTTCATCCTACACTTCTCCCTTTTCTCTGTAAGTAAAGTCTTCAACTTTTTTCTCTTTTCAATCTTTTGTGTGTTTGCATTTGTTTTGTTTGTAAAAATGTCTCTCTTCCCTTTTTTAAAGACACCCACATTTGCTTTTCTTTGTATTTTAATGAGTTAAAGTGAAGAAAAGAGGGAAAATTTGAGTAAAAAATGGAATCTTGATACACCCCATTTGCTTTTCTTTGTTTTTTAATGAGTTAAAATGAAGAAAAAAGGGAAAATTTTTGAAAAAAATGAATCTTGAAACACCCCATTTGCTTTTCTTTGTTTTTAATGAGTTAAAACTAAAGGAAAAAGGGAAAAGGAGTTGAAAAAGATAGAATCTTGTAACACCCCATTTGCTTTTCTTTGATTTTAATGAGTTAAAACTAAAGAAAAGAGGGAAAAGGAGTTAAAAAAGATAGAATCTTGAAACTAATTTTAGTCTTTTTAAACCTTCCCACATTTGCCTATTTTTATATGTGTGTTTGTAGTTTTGTGTTTATATATTAGTGTTTCCTTTTGTAGAACTTTTGAAGATATGACTAAAGATGAAGACTTTAAGCTACTCAAGATTCAGGTATGTTTTTTCTCTTTGTAAAAAGTTGTGTTTTTTTTCTTTTTGTTTTCTTGAAAAGTTATTTTCTTGTTTGTAGCCCCTTTTTGGTTTCTGTTTATAATTGTTTAAGCACATTTTCTTGTTTTTTTAGACTTGTGAGCTCAGAGTTAACATACATTGTGATGGTTGCAAGCAGAAAGTGAAGAAGCTCCTTCAGAGAATTGAAGGTGCTTTACTTTTTTTCAATTTTTTATTATGAGATTATTATAAATATTTGAGCTTTTTCTTAGTTTTATCCTTGATAGTTCACTAACAACTTTTTCTTGCATTTTGGGATGAAATGGTTTTACTTTTTGAGATTGCTGTAAATATTTTGGCTTTTGTAGTTTCATTCTTGAAAATTCATCAGCTACTTTTTCTTGCATATTGGGATGATATAGTTGTTAATTGGGTGATTAGTTTTTCATTAAGTATTCTATGTCACAAAAAGACTAGAACTTGATGTTGTTTGATGATTTTTTTCTACTGTCCCAAGGCTTTTGGGGTTTAATTAATGTTAAAAATGATTGTCTTTTGACATAACTTTTGTCACTATTTGAAGATTATTGTAAAGATTGTAACTTTTTTTTGCAGTTTGAGATGATATAATCAATTAATTGAGTAAATTTTGTTTTATTCAGTAATCATGTCATGGAAACACTAGATTTTGATGATTTTGAACTTTATTAAGTAATCATCAAGAACATGCTTGTTTTATCTCTACTTTTCTAACTGTTTTGGGATAAATTTTTAAGATTGCTTTTTTCTCAACTCTCTTTTGAAAGTTTGAGCATATGTAGTGTTTTTTATGGTGTTTATTAACTACTAATATTATTGCTTCTTTACTGCCTATAGTGGTTTGGTTAATGTTGATGTGTTTTGTTTGATTGACATAGGTGTATACCAAGTAAACATAGACTTTGAGCATCAAAAAGTGACTGTTTATGGTAGTGTTGATTCTGATACTTTGATTAGAAGATTAGTTAAGGCTCGTAAGCATGCGGAGCTTTGGTCTCCGAATAACACTACTAATCAAACTCAGAAACAACAAAATCCTATCTGCATCAAAGATAACAACAAGAACAAGCAAAATCAAAAGCAACAAGGTATACTCAAGAATCAGCACCAGCAAAAGTTCAATCTTGTACCAGAGGAAATGGATTATCTCGATGAGGATGATGAGGACGATGATTGTTATCCCGAGGAAGAGATGAGGTTTGTGAGAGATGGACCAAGACAAATGGCTATTCTTAGACAACAAGCAGAGGCAAATAACAAGAAAGCTATGGCGGCTGCTATTGCTGCTAATGGGAAAGGTAGCAACAACAATGTTGCTGGTCATGGCAAGAAAACTGGCCCTAGTCCGAATATGCCAATGAAAGCAAATCCCGGAGGCGGTGGCATGGACCAAAGAACAATAAATGCTATGAAAATGAACATGAACAATGCTGCTTCTGCTGCTCATTTAGGTCCAAATGTCAACCTCAACGAGGCTGCGAAAATGGGAATGATGGGAGGAAACGACTTAAACGCAATGATGAATCTTGCTGGTTTTCATGGGAATAACAACAATGGTACTACTACTACTACTACTAACAATAACAACAACAACAACAACGTTGCTGCATTCTTGAACGCGAGTGGATTTCAAGGTCATCAAAACAATGCTATACCGGGATCTTTATCCACCGGTGGTCATCATCATCATCCTTCCTCTGCCTCGATGCTAATGAACATGAACAACGGAGGCCAACAACAACAGTACAATCCATCACAAATGCTAATGAATTTTCAAAACAGGCATGCTATGCAACATCAACAACAACCACCACCTCAGATGATGTACAATCGATCACCTTTCGTTCCTCCAGCCACCGGTTATTACTATAACAATACCAACAACAATTATGGCCAAGTCCCTTACACTACTTATGCTGATCCTTATTACTACACTTCTGCTGCTGCTGCTAATGCTGATCAATCTGCCACTAATACTCATATGTTTAGTGATGAGAATCCTAGTAGTTGTAGTATTATGTGAAGTCTGTTTTTAGTGTGTATTTTGTGATGTGGGAATTGAAGTAATGGTCTGAGGATGATGAGAGGAGTATTTTAGGTCCTCAATCTTTTTATATTTAACATCAGATGATACATGATGTTTAATATGTATTTTCTAGCAACTTGCTACAATTCTATATATTGTTGTATAATTCTCCTTATTTTAGTAGTTTATATTATTATTATTATTATTATTAAGATGGTGGAATTTTATGTTTTATTAACAATTATGTTTTTTAGAGGATTATATTTTCAACTAACACTTCATATTGCATTGCTATGTACTTTGCAATAGAAGTGTTTATCTTGATTTCAAGTCTTGAGTATGGAAACATCTTTACTCACAAGATCATGGTGTGTTTTGTGGTTGTGAGGGAGGTAGAGTCAACTTAGACTGTTGAGCGTTTTGATACTAAAAAATGACTGGTGTAGTAATATGTACTTCTTTATTATTAATCGAGGTAGAAGTCTTGAATTTGAGTCTTGAGTATGTCAAACCTCTCACGGTATTTTACAGTGTAAATTAGACCTCAATATGAATATCGTAAGTTGGATAACCAAACATATAATGAGAGTTTGAAGGGACAAAGTGTGACATTGGGCAATGTAAAGGTTATAAGAATTTTGGTTTGTTTTGTGTGTACTGCAAAAATATAAATATTTATGTCACGCGCAAATCACGTGGTTGCTGTGAAATTTATGTCACCTTATAATATATATATATATGGACCACATAATAAAGTTAAAGAAATGCTAGGGAGTGGGTATATATTTGTATCTTGTAATAAAGTTTATTTTACTAGTAGTTGAGAGTAGGACATAACTATCTAGGTACACTTTCCAACAAGTGGATTGATCATTTGGGACCCCCCCTACCCCCCCCCCTCCATTTTTGACATAACTAGGTTTTTTTGGCTTGTTTTATAACTAATCTCGTGAAATATCACTATTCATGAATGATTACGGTGGTTTGGAAATGATATGGTTGATAGTTGTGATTGTGTAGTAAAAATTGGTTGTATGGGAGTTTTGACGATTATATAGTGGAAGGGGTGGAGCGATGATGATGTTTAACGGTTGTGCTTGTGTGGAGAGAGTTGATGATGGAGGTGATTGATAGTAATACTGAATTGTAGAGCTGGGGTGTTTAAACGATTGTAATAAATAAAGTAGAGTGAATTGTTATATTTGCATTAGTTTTTTAAAAGCAATGTTTTCCAATAATTTTAAGATTTAAAATTTGAGTGATTAAGATTTATTAAGAGTTAATATGTGGTTGTGAATGAAATAAATACTTTTTTAATAAGTTGACGTATTATTATTAAGATTCATACTTCAATTAAATGGAAACAAATTGGGCCTTACTCTCTTATGTGCGCTCTCAATAAAGGGTTATTTGCACTTTCAAGTTTCTCTTCTACTTTATGTTGATCTCCAATTTTTACACGAAGCGTAAGTTTGTATTTGTCCTCGTAATATTTCACAAGTTATGATTCGAATCTCTGAAGAACTTATACCCCACTAGACATAAGTTCGGTTTGAAGTGTAAAAATAAAAAATCGATTTATTTGAAAGACATTTGAAGGGCCCAATTAAATTCTCTAGGTCAAGCCCACTCAAAGGTATTAAAAAACTTCTAGCCCATTATCTGAGAATTTTGGGCCCAATTTTGGGTCTACAACATCCTCGTTGGGCCCTGAAACTTTGATCCATGTTGAAATCTTAGAGCCCAATGCTAACCCACTCAATTAATGAGAATTGGCCCATCTGAATTTTGAGTTATATATATTTAACATTAGAAAATTCTTTTATATTATTATTTGATTGATTGTGCAAATATTTTTTAATACAATTAGTGTATTGAACATAAGGATAAAGTATGTATACCTAACAAAAAAATAGGTAGATCGTGTGCTAAGTATTTTACGTTCAAATATGATTTTAAAAAGAGACTCACCTTAAGGGGTGTGACGTAGACAATCTGCCCTAATATAAACACTAGCGATTGTTTTCATGACTCAAATGCATGACCTACCGGTCGCAGAAAAATAACTTTACTGTTACTACAAGGCTCTGACCCGTAACAACAAAATGGGAATAATATTTTTTGTATTATAAGAAATGATATTTTTGGTTGGTAAGTGCAAAATTGACTACAAGAGACAAGAAGTTGGTGAAGAATTTATATAGGCTAAAGTGCTTAACACATTGGAAATCCACAATGTATTAACTTAGCTATCTAGTTAAATGAAGTTGGACAATTCCAGAACAGAAAATTCAAAACCATGGGGTGTGGTGGGATGACTCGAATCGGAGAATCGAGTTCGAATTTTCAATATGATTTTTTCTATTGGAAGTATCGCTCTCAGAAATGAGCGAATTTGATTAGTTAAGCTTTTACACAAATATTGAACATCGAGTGAATATAAATTATATAAAAAATTTAAATTGATCATTCGATGTTCAGTATTCATATTGCATCGGTAGAAAAATAAGTCATGATTTCTGATTGAATAAATTGAAATCAGTGGGCTTAGTATACATTCATGAATTATTGTCAATAAAATGCAATGATGATCAACAATATTAGTAGTTAAAAAAGAAGGGTATTATTTTTTTGAAGAAATGTGTTTTTGTGGTGAGATTTTATATTCTAACAGTGAAATTGTGAGTCAAACGATATTGTTAAATTATATAGTTATTGACAATACATTCATGAATTATTGTCAATAACTATTTTTTATGAGATAATTCATGACGCTTATATCCAACTCTTTAAGTCATGTTTGGTTGAGACAAATGTTTTGAAAAATGTTTTTAAATCAACTTATTTTCCTCAAAATTAAGGAAAATAACTTCCCTTCAAAAATTAAGGAAAACATTTTCCAAAACTCTCCTCCAGTTTCAAATTATATTTTTTTTGGGAAAACATCAATTTTAAAAAAATATATTCAATTTCAAAATTTTACTTTTTCACCGGATCCCTGCCCCCTGCCCCCACCGGCTAGCCCCCACCCAACCCAACCCCTCCCCAAAAAATTAATTTTGTTTTTTAAAAATATTTTCAACTTCAAATTTTATTTTTAAACTCTTACCCCCCAACGTCCCCCGGCCAGCCCCCCTACCCACCCCAACCCCCCAAAAAATTAATTTTATTTTTAAAAATACTATCAACTTTAATTTTTTATTTTTTCACTCCTACCCCCTCCCCACCCCCCACCCACCCCGAAAAAAATTGTTTTCAAAAAATATTTTTCATTCATAAATCAAACACTAAAAATCATTTTCGAAAAATATTTTCTACTCGTCAACCAAACATGAGAAAATAAGTCCAAAATTTACTTGTTTTCCAGGAAAACATTTTCTAGAAAAAACATTTTCCATGAAAAATATTTTCCTCCATACTAAACACACCCTAACCCTAAGTAAATGTCAAAGTGTTATTAGATAGTTCCTCTGAGTTTCACTTACTGAGCAATGAGATGGATAGATAAAATTATGAGAGATTAATTTAAAATTTTCAAATAAAACGTGCACGTCCAAATATAACTTTCATTATCAAATATTATTTTTCAATTTCACTTTATGTATAATGTTCTTTTATATAAAAATACCATTAAATTTATGTTGAGACACGTACTTATTAATGCTACTATTGTGATTCATTATAGTATTCACATAGTTAACTTTTACTAATAAAATTTAAAATATATAAAAAATATATAAAATGTCAAGAAGGTTAGCTTTACTTGCTACACCATATTTCAGTATTGTTACATTTTGAATATACAATATAATTTTACGTGACTACGATATTCTCATACAATAATCCTATTTTAAATTTACAATATAAATTTCCGTCCTATATGAATCTTTACTTTTACTTGGCTATGCCATGTCCTATACTGTTACATCATATACATAGTTTTTACATGGCTACGACATGTTTATACAATAATTCTATCTTAAATATACAATATAATTTTTTAACAAATATGAACCTCTTACGTTTATTTGACTACGCCACGTTCCACTATTACATCTTTTTACTTATAAGACTAGATTTTTCAACATTGGTCCAGAAGAGAGGGCTTTTGTTTTTCCTTTGTATGATTTGACAATATTTTTGTCCTTTAGGTTTTGGTTTAAAGTGGAAAAAGGATATATATATATAGAGAGAGAGAAACTCAAAAGTAAGCAAGAAAAGGCATGAGGAAATTCCCAATCAAAAGATTAATGGTACTAAAAGAGTCCACATGACTCATCTAATTATCATAAATGGTAAAATCACATCTCATCACAAATATGATTGTACAATACTTTGTTTATTATTAATCTAGGTTGTAGTGTAGTGATGAAATTGTTCATATCTTAAACAGGGGTATTGAATTCGAGTCTTGAATATGAAGGAAATCTTATTGAGAGCATCACCCTTAATAGGGTCTGCAATGCGTGATTCAGATTTAACAGAAACTCCAATATAAATTTTGAAAATCGAATACAAATCCAAAATTTTTTTTAGAACTTTTTGATTTGATTTTCATTTTAACTTATATTTATGAGAAATGTTTGTACATATACGCATTATGTCGAAACTGTTAGGTTTGATTAAATTCAATGGGCGAACCACCTTAGGAGCAAAGCTAACACTCCTTCGTTGGAACATTTCATTCTATACATATGCAAACAACGTGTGCATAAATTGATTCGAACATTATCACTATCATTTTTTTTTTTAAAAAAAAAGTTTCATACAATTGATATGCCTCCAATTGTACCTCTTGTTTATGGACTTTGAAAGTTGAAACCTAATAACTAAGAAAAAATTAATTGGATTGAATTAGGTCCTAAATATTTAATAAAATATATTTTATATACGCAACTTTTTTCCACATACACTATTTAGTATTATGACTTTAATGATCCTTTTTTAAATATTTGTCAATAATTTACTTTTAAGAATATAATACTATTCTATTTTAGATGGTGGAGAATTGAATTTGCATAGAAGCAAAAGGGAATATAAATATTCTTTTCGTCTTAAATTGTTTGTTATAATTTTAACGAAAAAATATTATATCTTTAACAATATAATTAAAAACTCTTTCACTTTAATAAATATTTTTTTACGAATTATAAGAAAATGATATAACAGATAATTTGAGACGAAAAATATAGTTGCTGAGTCAACTAAAATGTAGTAATTCATGGAATAAATTATATTCTCATCATCATGTTCATACACTAGTTGCAAGAAATTCGAGTATAACTTTACAATGCCATTAATATAACGTAACTTCGATCCAATAATAACCATACGTTTCAGATTCTATATAGTTAATTTGGTCAAAAGAAAATTTCTAATATTATTATTTTAAGCATGTCCGGTCAAAGCTAAATTATTTGACTCTTGAAAAATGAAAAGTGAGAGGGAGTAAAAAGTTAAGAGAAGATTTTTTTTTAAAATTAAAAATTTAACAAATGATAAAGAAAAGTATGATAAACAAATTAAATACATGGAACTAACGGTTAAAGTGAATGATGACTGGTGTGATGTAAAGGTGAGAATGTGTATTACTTGCGTGAGTGAGTAGTAAATATTTTTTTTAATTAAAGGTTTAGAATTCGAGTCTGATGAAGTACATAATCGCTTTTATTAGGAAACGTTTTACCTCTCAATGTGACACTTTCAGATGTAAATTTAAATTAATTTGAATTATTAGTATATAGACATCAATAATTGAGTGGGAAAAATACATCAACTTATATTGAATTAACTTGGATTATCAAATTTAGGATATTAATTGGTTAAATTAAAAAATGAATAAAAAAATTGTTGAGTACATCATAAGATAGTTTTCGAGAACTCAACAAAGATTTGACATAATTTTATTTTATTGAATGATAAATCATTTTAAGCAACTAATTGTTTTGTCAACTACTATTAATTGGCTAGTAATAAATAATTGTGTTACTCATGGTCTCAATAATACTATACTAAATATTATTTTAACTTTTTTGTGATTAAAGAACTCTCCTTTACATTTTTTTTGTTCAAACTTATGTTGAATGATAAAAAATAATTTCTATCAATTACGTATTAAAAATATTGTCTTTGTAAACACGAAATTCCTTAAAAGTAATTGTGATATTTTGTCGAAATAATATTTTTTTCTTATCTACTATACCATAAAAAAATTTGTGACATATTTTTGTATGAAATTTATGTTGTGACTTTTTAAAAAAATGAGGTTTTCTTTTAGTTTATGAAGTTCCCATGGAATTGACACGTGAATTACATATTCGTAACACGAAAAAAATAATTTTAATTTTAACTCCATCAAAAAGTAATATCTAACACATGAAAATAATTTGTTTTAAGTTCATATATTAGGTTTAAATTTTCATCGCTATGCAATTTAACAATAGTATGTGATGAAACCATAAAATTAATTATAAAGAAAAAAGGGCTTAATTTCAAATATCATTCCAAAAAAAAAAAAATTGCAAAGAAAATTTTAAAAGCCTATAATACTTCAACGTATTTTTTTCCTTTTTAATCATATTTTTCAGAATTAAATAGTATGAATATTGATCTACATAAATAATTTCTTAAAAAAATTTATATCATAAATATGAATAGAATTGAAACTTATAGTATTTTAAAATAATTTTCAAGTATCTAAATTAAAAATTTTTAAATACTAATTTAACTTTTAAAATTAATTAAATTAACTCCTTAAAAAAATAAAAGCACATCGAAAAATACAACTACTAAAAAGAAATTTCATGTGATAGGGTCATGGATCATTCAATGAATTTAATTATTTTCAAACTAATTTAAATGTAAGAGTTAATTGTAGTCAACATGAAAGAATAAATGAAAATTTTCGTTTTTTTGTTATTTCTAAATAAATAAAATTATACAATTAGATTGTATTTATATTTATACATGACATCTAATGGTAAATTCTAAGGAAATAGAATATTTTCTAAGTCAAATTAAAAAGGAAAAATATTAAAAGAATATTTATTGACAAAATTAGAAAAATAAAAAAAATCTCTATATCTTCTATATATGTACAGAATATATAAAAATAAGTCCAATACAATAAAACATATTTTTCACTATTATCTTTTTCTTAAATGAATCTTTCTAAATATAAAATAGTTAAAGAATTTTAAATAAATAAAAATGCAAAATTACCTCGTTTCTAACAAAAGTCTTTCAAATAAAACAAAAAAAAAAGAGTCATTTTTTCAACAGATATTTTATTTTCATATTATATATATATATATATATATATATATATATATATATATATATATATATATATATATATATATATATATAGCTAAAATATCAAAGTAAAAGACAAAAAAAATTCTGAAACTTTTTTTATAACCTCAACTTTTTCGGAGACATCGAAGCCCACCTTATTTCCCTCAAGAAAATGACAAAAATGACCCTTAATATTTTTGGAATAAATTTAAATTAGTCTTTTAAGTTTAATTTTAATCTTTTAAAATTATTAATAGCAAGTATTTTTTTTTGTTTTGCAATTTTTGTAAAATATTTAAACAAATTAAGAAAAATAAATAAATTAGAAATGCTAATAAAATCCTATCAAATTAAGAAATACAAAAGGAAAAAAAAGTGCTAACCTACACATAAAAAAATGATTAAAACAATATAAATTGCATTAGAATTTATAAATGTACTACTCTGTTCTTAATTACTTATCTAATTTCTTTTGTTGTTGGTCTAATTTCACTCGTTTATTTTGATAAATCAAGAAAAAATATTTTTTTTATCTATTACCCTTTATTAGTTAATTTTTAAAAAATGGAAAACTTCTTGAAAATTTTACATTTTTAATTCATTCACTTTATAATTAATAGAAGTAAATTTTAACTTAATACATTAATTTTTATTTTTTTAATAGGATATATCAATTCAGAAGAGGTCAAGTAATTAGAGACTGGAAAAGTATAACACAAACTACAATATTGACCTTTAAGTTCCCAATATATTTATTTTTTGACAATTAAATCTAACCAAAAGAGTATTAAATATTCTATCTGTTTAATAATAAATGTCTACTATTGACTTGACTCATATTTTAAAAAAAAATAATAAATATAATATAATTATATTATTTTTGAAATATATTAAATTTAATGCTTTGACTTACATAATATTGAATAATTTTTAATATTAAAGATAAAATATACACAAAAAGGGAAATAATATTATTCTTAATAGAATGTAAATAAGTAAAGATGGACATAAAATATACACAAAAAGGTACTTATATTAATATAGTGTGAATAAGTGAAGATGGACAGAAACTTATATTATTTTTAATATACACATAAAAAAATTAATTGTTATCATCACATTAAACCAAAAAAAAACAAAAAAACTCTCAATTTTTAATACTATAAATTAAGTGCTTTTCATGGTTCTTCTTTTCTTCTTGTGAACTCAAAAACCAAATTTTTGTCCTTTATATATTATACACAAATCCTTCAATTCTTTCTTATCTATCAACCCACCCCCACCCCCACCCCCACGCCCACCCACCCCACCCCTTTCTTCTTAAAACATCAAGAAGAAGAAAAAGGGGTGTTTTTGGTGACTTTGGTCCTCAAATATATTTAAAAAAATGATGAACAAAATGTTGTTTTTGGTGTATTTAATTTATTTCTTGGGAATTTTCATGGTTTCAACAATGGGAAAAGATTCTAATGATCAATTAATGACTCTTTCAAAATTAAAAATGTTTGTTGATGAACTCCAAGACATGCCAAGAATCAAAGGTTATGATGTTATCAATGGTGTTCATGTTCCTAAATATCTCAAGATTGGCATGTACCAAAAAAAATGGGTAAGTAACTCTTTACAATTTTTTATCGTTAAATTGTTCGTAGCTAATAATTTGTTTTTGAATGATTTGTTGGTTATAAATAGAATTAGAGATCGAAATTTGTTGTTTAGCTATAAAATTCGTTTGTCATTAATTTCTATTTGTCTTTGAGAATTATAAGTTGTGTGAGGATTTTATTATGAGTCAATTTTTTTTTCCTCTAGTACATTTTAAATGAAGTATTGAGACTCTTTTTTTAATAATTCAAATTAAGTAATTAAAGTTCTAGAGAATTCTTTGGACTTTTCTTTCTTTCATATTTTGTAAGAGAATAGTTTAGAAATAATAAAAAATATAATAATTAAAAAGTAGTCTTTAATTAATTATTTCTTAAGAAATGTATAAATATCCATCAACTCACTTAATAATATAGATAAGAAAAAGTTTTGTATAAAATAAATTAACCAGAGTAATTTTCATTTTGTCTAACTTCATTTAATTTAATATTCGATATTTATTTTAAGATTAGTAATTTGAATTTCGTGTTGAAAAGTGTTTATATGGAGGATTATTAGCATAAACCACTCTAACTAAGACATGTATTTCTGAATTCGAACTCTAATTTTTTTCTATATAAAATGACGGAATATTTACCGCTCCATAGGTTGCGTGTGTCTCATAAGTGTGTATTTTTTTACTTTTTATCCCTACTGTTTATTTTCCAGCTTTTCAATGTGCCACTTTTTTAACTTTTTTTCACTCACAAAGACACAAAACATGTAGTGGTTCACGAGGTTCATAGTTTGTGATTTTAGTAATTTGAATTAATTATGAGTAACGAGAAAAAGTGATAATCCATATAAACATGAAAATGATAGGGGAAATATTTAAAATTTTATTTTTATTAATTATTAAATTGAATTTTTAAAGGTATATCAAAAATAATTTCTCTATCGTAAAAATAAAATAAAATTTATGACATTCTATCCCATTTCAAACCACCCTTACGAGATTAAGTTGATAGAAGGGGGTGGGGTGAGGTGAATTTGACAATCCACAATAATATTTGGTACATCTTAAATGTGTTCGAGCTCTGGAAATGAATTTCAAGAACCAAAATAAATATCGAAGAGTGATAAAAAAAATATGTATCTAAATTTCAAAGAGTAAAATAGCTTTGAATTGTAATTAAGTGACCTCCAACTAGACATTTATCATTAACAAAATTGCTAATATTTAATTTGTACCAATATTTTAATCTACCAAGTGTGGAAAAAGTTACTCTCAACCTTAATTAGCACTTTAAAATAAATATTACAAGAACTAATTTCTTTGTTATTTTTTATGTCCAAAGTCCAGATCATATGTCCACTTACATCACTTATCTTTAATTCTTAATCATTACTTTGGAATAAAATTTTATGTGTACTTGAGAATGGAGAAAAATATTATTTTCATAAAGTACTCTTATTAGTAACTAATATAAAAAAAAATTCATTCTTTCTTTGTTATTTAATCTAACTTTATGCTATACTTTAATTTATTATAATAATTCAATAATCATCTATATATATAAATCTCATTCACCTTTTAACTCGATGTTTTTCTATTTGAGTTGTAAAAATAAAATCACGTTTAATAAGAAAGTGCTTTATTTCTCAATATCAAACATTTTAATGACTTGCTACGAGCAGTAATTTTTTTATATTGTCAGTATATAAAAATTAAATGTTATTTTTTTCCTTTTTGTAGAAATTCCATAGGGATCTTCCAGCAAGTGAAGTGTTTGCATATGGTACATCGCGGCACACAGCAACAGTCCCTGGTCCTACGATCGAGGCCATTTATGGAGTTGACTCTTATATTACGTGGCGAAATCGCCTCCCTTCAAAGCACATACTTCCATGGGACCCATCAATTCCAGTTGCTACAACTACTTTTAAAGAAGGGATCCCAACTGTGGTGCACCTACATGGTGGAATTGATGAACCACAAAGTGATGGTCACTCTGAGGCATGGTTCACTAAAAATTTCAATCATCATGGACCAAAATGGACTACAAAAACCTATCATTATCATAACTATCAACATCCCGGTACAATGTGGTACCACGATCACGCGATGGGGTTGACTAGGGTCAACATTCTAGCTGGTCTCATGGGTGCCTATGTTATACAACAACCAAATGTTGAGGGGCCACTAGGGTTGATATATGGTGAAGAGTATGATCGTCCTTTGGTTGTTTTTGATCGTGGTTTTAGGTCAGATGGTTCGATTTATATGAACTCTACCGGTAACAATCCTTCTATACATCCTCAGTGGCAACCTGAATATTTTGGTGATGCGATTATAGTCAATGGAAAAGCATGGCCTTACATGAATGTGAAACGAAGGAAGTATCGATTCAGGATCATCAATGCAAGTAACGCCAGGTTTTTCAAATTCTTCTTCACTAATAACATGTCGTTTATACACGTGGCGTCTGATTCAGCTTATCATGAAAGTCCGGTAGAGCTCCATGACTTACTATTAGCTCCATCCGAAATAGCTGATGTGATTGTTGACTTTTCAAAGTCAAAGTCAAAGTCCATGATTTTAGCCAATGACGCCGCCTATCCTTATCCGTCTGGCGATCCGGTCAACAAAGAAAATAGTAAGGTAATGAAATTCATTATCAACTCGGATCACGAGGTTGAAACAAGGCACATTCCGCGTAAACTGATAACATATAGGCCTCCAGACATATCAACAGCTTCAAATACAAGGTACATTGCTTTTTACGAGTATGCTAGTGATATCGATGAGCCTACACATCTATATATCAATGGAAAATCGTATGAGGCGCCCGTGACCGAGATGCCAAGAGTAGGGACTAGTGAGATTTGGAACATCATTAATCTAACTGAAGATAATCATCCATTGCACATACATTTAGGTCTATTTGTTGTGTTGGAACAAATAGAATTGGTGAATATTGAAGAGTTTAAAGCTTGTATGATGAAATTGAATGATGCAATTAAGTGCAAAATTGATAAGTATTCACATGGGAAAAGGACTAAAGTGGTTATTCATGAGAAAGGGTGGAAAAATGTGTATAAAATGATGCCTGGATATGTTACAAAAATATTTGTGAAATTTTCTTTGATTCATTCAAATGAATCATATCCATTTGATGCAACAGCAGAGCCTGGCTATGTTTATCATTGTCATGTAAGTGTTTCTTATTCTTCAAACTTTTTCTTATTCGGTTCGTATTGGACCACTGATTAATCTGCATTCTCATAGCATAACACCTATTAAAGGGGAAACTATTTTCTATTATACTCAAGAGATACAGAGTGGAGCGTTCTTATCCATCTCAGTACAATCTTTAATTCTCGTGTTGATAATATAATGATTTCATTTTTTTTCTTCTTCTTAAATGCAGATTCTTGATCATGAAGATAATGTCATGATGAGGCCTTTAAAGTTTGTCAATTGATAGAAGAAAAAAAGAGCTAGAATGATGAAAGAAAAAAAGGGGATGCTAATTACCTTTTCTTTTTCTTAATTTTGATGATTATCAAATATAATGTAATGTAATTACATGAATTTTAAGCAATGAAAATTGAACCCACTCTTATCAAGGGTGTTCATGTTCCTAAGTATCTCAAAGATTGGCATGTACCCCCCAAAAAAGGGTAAGTAATTAGTGATGAATTTCATCGTTAAATTGTTCGTAGCTTATATATATATAGAGAGATTTTTATCGTTAAATTATTCGTAGCTTGGTAAATAGTATTAGAGATAGAAATTTATTGCTTAGCTGCAAAATTTGTTCGTTGCTAATTTCTAATTTTGAGAATTATAAGTTGTGAGGGGATTTTATTATGTAATGTCAAATTCTTTTCAGTAAACAAAAATGTCGTGTTTAATTAAACACTACTTCCTAGTTCATATTAAATGAACTGTTAAAAGAGTATTTTAATAATTCCAATTAAGTAAAATTTTCGAAGTTTAAGAAAACAAGTTGGACTTTTTTTTTATTCATTTTTTTTGAGAAAATAATAAAAAATGTAATAATGGGAAGTAACAGGGATCGTTTGATAAAGTGCATTAGAAAAAATAATGCATGTATATTAGCCTTGTGTATTATTAATACCTTGTTTGGTACTCTTAATTATACACTCTATTGTATATTAAAATTATATTAATTAAAATACTATTTTAAAGAAATTTTTAATTACTGAATATTAATTGATATTGAATTATGAATTCTCCTTTTATTTTGCAAGTGAAGGTGTCAAACTAGTAAGAAGCCATATGTGTAATTGCAGCTCTGAATCAATAGAGAAAATCATAACATAGACATTCATCATATTATAAGGACTAATTTGATTTGTTTAGTGCAAAAAGTTAGGCTAAATGAAAACATGGTTAGCAAGGATTCATATATTCGATTTCAATGATTAACTAATCGCTGATTGTCATTACTTTTTAATTTAATGTGACATAGAGGAGGTATATTTTTAGGAAAAATTATGTGGTGAAACAAATTTATACTATTTAAATAGATATAGTTTGCTACAATTATCACTCACGACTAACATTATATATTAATTATGTGAGCTGACTTCGAATTTGTATAATTAGTCACGTTTGTGTATGTATAATTCGTCAAATATACAAATACATATGTATAGTATACAATTATTTAGCCTATATACATATACAATTCACCTTTTTCCCACTCTCTTCACTCTCTCGCTCTCCTCTCTCCTCTCTCCTCTCTCTCTCCCAGTCCCGCTCGCCTCTCGCCTCTCGCCTCTCGCCTCTCGCCTCTCTCTCCCAGTCTCGTTCGCCATATATACAAATACATATGTATAATATACAATTATCTAACCAATATACACATACAATTGACCTTTCTCCCACTCTTTTTCCTCTCTCTCTTGCCTCTCTCCACTCTCTCTTTCGATCTCGCTCGCCTCTCTCATTCATATAACATGTAGCTACGAATTGTAATTATCAAACTATAGTTATAGAGAGTAATTAAGCTATTTTTAAGTGGTTATATGTGAAAGTTCTGTAAGGTAATGTTTAAATAAAATTCTAAATATTGAGATTTTTTCTACGTAAATAACTAATGATATTAGAAGTCAAATTTCTGAAAATAAATCACCACATGTATTAGAACCGTTCGAATGAGCTTAAAAGTCGATCAAACATACTTTTAAGTTAGTTTTTTATTTCTAAAAGTGTTTGATAAATATAAAAAATAACTTAAAATAAATTACGAAGAATTTGACAAATATAAAAATTAACTCGTAAAAAATAACTTAAAATAAATCAGAAATCAAAAGTAGATCTCGCCTGCTTTCTACTGGTTGTTGTCTTGTTGAATATTCAATATTGTTTCATGACTGAAACTAACGTGTATTCTCCGATCATCAATTAGAGCATTATCCATGTTTAAATATGCTATTTCACAGGCCTCATTGTCCTCGAACTCAATGAAACCATAACAATGGCTATCCCCAGTCTCGGGATCTCGAATAATTTCACCAGATATCACGGTTCCAAAGCGTGAAAGATTGTATATACGTCTTCATCTTCAGTTATCGAATTCAAATTCCAAACCCATAAAACCCTGTTGTTTATCATCACCGGAATGAGAACGGATTTTCCGGCGAAAGGGTTTTTTGGGGATTTGGGAAGAGGGTTTTGGGAGAGACAATGGGGAAGGAAGGGTATTTTAGTTTTATTTATAAAAAAATTATTAGGAGGTGAAAGGGAAAATTTATTGTCCTAATATAATTTGGATTAAAAAATAATTACGACTAAGTACTAAAATCATTAGTAATTATGAAAATTGTAATAATTCACTTGCAAAAGAATTAAACGTGCATGTAAATATACTTGGTCAATATTACAAGAAATAAAATCAACCAAGAATTGGTACCAAAAATGTTATTAAGCCTTTTTAAAAATATGATCTTTAGTTGATAAAGTTTTTTTTTTTTTTTTGCAATTGATATACCAAAAATCCTAAGATATGATTGGGTAAGGGAATGAGGTGTAAAAAATTGAACTAATCAATAAATTGAATCGAAAAAATGTTATTGATTTATTGTTATTGAGTTATTGAATTAATGATATTTTAATGGTTTTATAAGAAAATCGCATTATCAATTTGGTATTGATTTTAATGGAGAAAATTATGCGTATAAGTAAACATATACTAGTTAATTACTTAACATAGCTATAGTTTGTTTTAGTTACAATTCACGACCAACTTTTGACTATAATTAGGCGGCTCAACTTTTTAATTTTGTATAATTCACACATTTGTATAATTTGGAATTTGTATAATTGTTTGTAACTGTATAAATTCGTTGTTTCAAGTTTATACAAAAATAACTGAATTCTACAAACCCACAAATTATGCAAGGAGACAACCTACACTGTAACTATAACCCGTAAATATTCAAACTATAACTATGAAGCATAATTAAGTTTATTATAGTGTTTATTTGTGAAAGTCGCCCTTTTAATACTGGGTTATTGATAAACCGATTATCCATTAAAATTAGTAATTTATTGCATTTACTTATACATGCATATTATATATTAGTCTCAATACCTTAGTAGTTACTGTCTTTATCCTTTATCCTTCGACTCACACTTTAAAGTGACTTTTTAGGTCACAGCTTCACATTATACAAAACGTCAAAATCTAAAGTACGAACCCTATTCCTCTTAATTTATCTTTGTGATACAGCTGTATAATTTTTTCATTATATTATTGTGTTATCGTGTCAAATTTATTAGTAAAGTTGTATGTTTATTTTATAAGTATTTTCTAACAACAAAAAATCTCTTATTGATTTAACGTATTTAGAAATAAAAAATCGTTACACCGAACTAATAATACATAAAATTAAACCGATCGATGTACACTCCTAGCTTGAAGCCTGAGGAACTCACCAGTGGAGAGCTGGCAAAAAAGAGTCTTAGGAAAATGTGGTGCGTCTTAGGATATAATATCTTATATGATCACTCAACTTTGTATACTTCACTTAAAAAGTTGATCAACTTTATTTTATAACTCAAAAGTCAATCAACTATTGATATTTCACTTAGAAAGTGAAAAAATCGAAACATGAAAATAAATCTGATATGAATCTCCTCCACGACAAGTAAATACATGTATAATGTACTATTTCAATCTAATAACTTTTTAGGAGTAGATTGAAATTAATTGATAAACATTTTTCTCGAGCTAAGCAGAAGTAAAAATATAAAATAAAAATAAAAATTGACAAATAACTCAAATTATGAGTAGTTAAATGACATATTCTAGTTTTACAAGGGGTGAAATTAACAAATACCCTTTTCATAAACCTCATATCACCATTATCCTCTTTCTTAACAAAATTCCATTCTTTACTTCAACAAAAATGGCAACAGAGAAATTATTCTAGTAAAATTAGCTGCAACAATGGCTACATTAGGCCTAAATCTTTACTCAGCTTCAATGGGTCATCAATGTATTCTCCCAAAGTCCCAATATTCACCTTCTAAGTTGAGAATTTCATGTTCTAGCTTGTTCTTGCAAAATAACAAGGTACAATTTTTATTTACCAAGACTTGATTTTTATTTGTTGGGATTTCAAGAAATCAGATTTAATGAGTACCCAATTGAGTTAATTGTTGTTTGTGTGTGTTTTGATGGTTATTTGAGCAGTTTAAGAGGGAGTATACAAGTGTGATGATAGTGCCTACTGGTGTTGGAGCAGCTATTGGTGGCTATGCTGGTGATGCTTTGCCTGTTGCTCGAGCTCTTTCCTCTGTTGTTGACTGCCTTATTTCTCATCCTAATGTATGATTTTTTTGTTTTGTTTCCTTCCATTTGTCTTGATGAAATTTTATTTTGTGTATACCCTTATGTGTAGTATAATATTTAGACCTCTATAACGAAGAACTACTAGGTCGAACCAGTTTGACGACAAAATACTAGGTAATTTCCTCCAATATGTCTTAAGCCTAGGTGGACATGTTTTGTTAAGAGGTAATTTCTAATCTGTAGTATAGTCGAGGTGTGCACAAGCATACTCGAATACCACCACCGTTATTAGAAAAAATACTAGTAGGACTCTATTGTCAAACAATGTGCTCACCCTTGATTATTTTTGAACTATTGGCTGACCATTTGCTATAGTACTTGAATAAGGACTGATATGATAGAGTTTGATGAAGGAGCTAATCTATCTGTCTAAACGTACACATTAATAGGAGTTAGGATATGTTAAGAATTCAATTTAGTGATAGTTCAACTTGAACTGAAAATTTATTGACAGTTGGTTTGAGACTTTGAAATGCAGGTGGTAGCTTTTCTTTACAGAAAAATTCTTAGGCTTCAAATGTGGGTTGTCCTTGTATAATAGTGTTTTTATAGAGAAAATGATGCAGGATGGCTGTATCTATAAATTTACTTCCTGTGACATTTCAGTACTTGTCAAATATCGCACCAGTGTATTGAGTGTGAAATATGTCTTGTTTAGTTGAACATTTAAGCAGACATTGTCTCTCAGCCATTTCTCTTAATCTTGACTTCAACGAGCGGTTTGGTAGTTGGTATAGTGATGAATTGAACTTCTAGTCAAGTACATGCCTCATAATCTAGCTAGCTATAGGCATCATATTGGCAGATGCATTTCTACTGATCAAAAAGGCTAAAGCTCTAATACCTTGTGTGTCCAGCCTTTTTGAGACTGGATAAAAGAATATGTGGTGAGTAAAAATTAGCTTGGATAAGGTAGTGTACCTCAACTGAAAGTAGCTTCAAGAGTTAGCTTCTGCTCTGCTTTAAAGGATAGTGTGAAATTGATGAATCCTATTCGACATTCTTACACTACCTTGACTACTGAAAATGAAATTGGTTTATACTCTATCCAAAGGAACTGGACATTGGAAAGTAGGAAACTGGTAAAAAATGTTTAATTAGCTTGAAAGTTCCGTACTTTCTACTTAGTAATTAGTAGTTCCTGATCAGTCTAATGGACTGAATAGCTTTTTTTATATCCATAATACTTGAGCCTTGCTTCCCTCAATTAATGTAATAGTCTCTGCAACATTGGATTTACATTCTGTACTATCGCACTCCCTAGCTGAGTCACAAACTGGAACTTAAAATCTTGGTATCTCACAAAAATTCTTAGAACGGAAAATACAATATGGAGAGACAAGTCAAGGTTGAGCAATTTTATGGGATTAGATCCACAACAATAGAAACAGAAAAATGTTTCATGTACTTAAGGGGCTTAATAGCATCAGTTCTAGTAGCTTCTTTAAATTGTCGATAAAATAAGGAACCATCATTGCACCCAAGGGTGTGGCTTGGCCAATGAAGTGATTTGAGAACCATGAAGTCTCAGGTCAAATTCCAGCGTAGACAAAAACACTTGGTGATTTTTCCCATCTGTCCAAGTGTTGGTTAATAGAGTCACCTGGTGCTTATGGTGGTGGAGGTAGCAGGTACACCGTTAAATTGGTCAAGGTGCGCGCTAGCTGGTTCGGATACCATGACCATTAAAAAGAAAAAAAGGAATCAACATTTAAACATCAGGTCAGGAGAAGAAAAATGATTGAAACTTTGTGGAAATAATTGTGTGGATGAAGTAACTTGGGCTGTCAATCTAGAGTAGGAAGTACGATCTGTGGTTTGGATTCGCATGCATTTCCCTAGCTCTCTGTAAATTTATAAGTCATACAGGTTCTTAATGCAGCAATGCTGTACTGGCCCATGCCGAATGCACTCTATGTTGAAGGCTATGCACTTGATCGATTTGCTGAAGGTCTCTGGGCACTGCAACCAGTTCATCAAAATCGGGTATGCTGTAAAATATTTTGCTCATTTATCCTGTGAAATCTGAGCTCTATTCCAGTTGTTACTACATCCCTGATGCTTCCAAGCTTTTATCCTCTGTTCAGCTTGCAATCACATTGTGAACTTGTAACGTGGAGCAGGTAGGATTGATTTTTGATGCTGGGATAGAGGAAGAGCTTCTTATGCGCCACCTACAAGTGGTTGATGCAACAAGAGCTTCCCTTGGATTGCCAATAGTGGGATACACTGTAACTGACACCCCTTTACTGGTATGCTTTTTATCTTCTAAATTGAATTTTCATAGGCTCAATGTAATGCACAGTAATCATGTCCCTAGATATTTAATATGATAGGAGCATTATATGTAGTTTTTTGACAACTTTCCTGAGGGAAGTCCTTTGCATTGCTTTCAGTGCTCATAATATAAATGGTTTCTCAATCTTAATATGGAATCTTTTAGGACTAGTGAGGAAAGATATGGGAAATGCTGGAACTTGTTCAGAGAAGGTTGGGAACACTAGCAACAGTTAGGCAAAGAATGCACCCAAGGGTGTGGCGTAGTGATCGAGAACCATGAGGTCTCAGGTTCAAATCCCAGCAGAGGCGAAAGCACTAGGTGATTTCTTCACATCTGTCCTACCGCTGGTGGACAGTGTTACCTGACACCTGTTGATGGTGGGAGGTGGCGGTATTCCGTGGAACTAGTCGAGGTGCGCGCAACTTGGTTTAGACACCACGGTTATCAAAAAGAAAGTAAAGAATAAGATATATAAGGAAATGCTCAAAGGAAAAGAGCTACTGAAGCATTTTAAAAATTGTAGACTTTCGAGACAAAGAGTGGAATGAGAAAGAGGATAATTCAACTGTTGATCCCTTTCTTATGAAGATATATTAAGTCCTAATTTGCTGCTTCAGCTTTATGTTGCTTTGGACCTAGGTTTTCTTCCACTGTATGGGGATATCATCATTACGACACATGCAATATAAACATTTGTTGCTAAACAGAGATTGTTTCTCTTAGTTAGGGACATTAAGTGTGATGAAATCATTTAGTTACTATTTCACATCTCATAGTATTTCCCTTTACTTATAAAAGAAAAACATATCTCATGGTAGATAAAATATATATATATTTCCTTGATGACAGTATCATTATCACGTCTATATTTATTATTAACTTCACATAAACTTCTAAATGGATCACAAGTAGCTAACACCTAGTGTATGTAAAGGTGGAGAAATGGGTTGATCCAACAAGTGGCCAATCAACAGGGAGGATTCAGCGTCCAGATTCACTACTGAGAGCTGTGGAGAACTTGCGAAATGAGTGTAAGGTAGATGCAGTTGCGGTTGTGGCACGCTTTCCAGACGATGATACTGAAGACTTGGATGATTATCGACAAGGAGTGGTATTAATTTTTTCTATGACTAGCTTCTCATTTCATTGGCAAATGTAATCCTCAATAGTATCTATTCGGAATTTCTAGATACAAAATGGTCACAATTCATGAGCTCCTTATAGACAAATATCATTCTTTTTTCTTCTCATGGCTATAGGCAGTTCTACTTCCACTATTCAGAACGTTTTGGGTCTCTATAATTTGCCATAACGTAGGTGTGTAAAATCATCTAAATAGAAGGTGTAATATTTAAGTTTTGTATAAACATCAGTTTGAATTACCTTCTTCCGTTGATTGCTTGCTGGTTGTGCCGTTTAATTTTAAACTGTTTGTAAGAGAGGAAATTCATTGTATTGTTTAATACGTAAAATCCTGATCTCAATTTTATTTTTGTACCCTTAATTCTACAGGGAATAGATCTTTTGGCAGGTGTGGAGGCTGTTATAAGTCACTTAGTGGTGAAGAATTTTCAGATTCCTTGCGCACATGCTCCTGCAGTATTGCCTCCTCAATTAAACATGTCAGTATGCCCAAAATCAGCTGCTGAAGAGGTAAGTGATTATCCTGTCAATCTTACAATATTTAAGCTCACCCCATGTGTGCTGTTTAATCATGAAGAAATTTGTTTTTCATTAAAGACTGGGTACTTATGTGGAATAGCCAGGACATAACTCTTCTGCGACTAGGTTTCCTACTGAGGAGGATAGTGCAGGGGAGTTTTTCTTTTTAGTTTCTTCATTGGCGAGTTCTTTAGTCATCGTAAATTGGAAACATGATGATTTTAGCCATGTAAATGTTCTCTTGCGAGAGATATTCACTCTCAAGAGGAGCATAAATAGTTTATAAGATTTTAAAAGCATGATGTTGAAATGCTTTCTTCTGCATTTACAATGAGCAAGAGGGGGATATGACTTGGTTCAGAAAACCATGAAGATGTATAAACTGCTAATACTGCACCCTTTTTAGCGTCTTTCATTCTCATAATATCTTTTTTGTTTTGTTTTTTGTCCTTTTCTCTACCTCAATCTTCTGACAGATAGGATTTACATTCTTACCGTGTGTCCTTGCTGGGCTTAGCACTGCACCACAGTATTTGGTCAAGGGCAATAATTTTTCAGACAACTGCATTACAGCTGGTGATGTTGACAGTGTGATTTTACCGATTGATGCCTGTCGTGGAGATGGTGCTCTCGCATTTGCCAATCGTAAAAGAAACAAGGTAATTGGCTCTTGATTTATTGACGTCAACTGAGTCTAGTGTTTGCTAGGCTTTGAGTTAGGCCTTCTCCTTGCGACAGCTGACTCTGTTGATTCAATAGAATCACTCCACTCCCCTATCCCTTCCACTGGTTGGATAGAAAGAAAAGAAAACGCTTCATCCCTTTCATCTTTATGAGTATTTCGTGCCCCAGCTTACACTACTTCTCTCTTCTTCCTTTGTCATGACAGTGGTACCATATGGTTGCCTAAACTTCCTCTAATACTACTATTTTTTATTTTTAAAAAAAAACTGATTCTAGTGCTATTGTATTGTTAGATAGGAGATTAATTATCTACTGATATTCTTGGTTTAGTTGTGTTCTATACTTTTTTCCTTTTTGATAGGAGAGGAGTATACTTGTACCTTTTCTTTTTCATTGGAGATATAGTAAGCTGGAAGGAATGACTTTGCGTGCGAGTTAGTCACTTGTCGGGATTGAGGCATGCAAGGGGAAAATAAAGGATATAAAATTTAGTAGCTGATATCGTATTATTTGCTGTTGCTACTGTTTTCTTCTTCATTATTTCCATTATTTGCTTTATATGAGTCGATGGTCTTCCGCAAACAGCCTCTCTACCTTCCCAAGGCTGGGAAGGTGGTCCGCATACACACTACTCTCCCCACTACCCTCCCAGTCCCCACTCATACTGGGTATGTTGTTGTTGTAGAATTTAGCAGCTTATGGAGGAACTAGAAGGGGTTCAATTTAGCGGATGATTTAGGAACTAAGTACAGGGAGGAAGAATAAGAGAGATAAATAACGAACTTTTCTTTTGTGGTCATATTTGGTCTCATTATCACTCTTCATTTTTGGTCATTTGATTTGGGAAGGTGAAGTATGAAGTGTTTACTAACGTCATTCTTCGTGGCATGTGAACTGAAGTGTCTATCATTAGAATATGGCTTGCAATTACAAATCTTGTCATGCTGCCCAAATTAGTCATTTGGGAGGGAACGTATTTTCGACTGCCAGCCAAACATCTTCTGCTTTCTCGACAGTAATCCCATTTTTCCTATTTGCTCATATTTTGCAGCCTCTTATAATTGCTGTTGAAGAGAATCAAACAGTTCTGAATGATACACCAGACTCACTTGGTATTGAAGCTGTAAGTTCAAATGTTAATTGCAAATACCTTATTTATTGTCTATTTGTTCTATTAGCAACCTGCAACTTAACATGAAGTGTCTATGCATGTTTCATATTCAGTAGAGAGCAGCTTGTAGCATATACACTGCACAACGATTATTTACCTGCTCCGTGTATAATATCAATAGTCTTGATTTTGATATGAAATGAGCTTAAATAAAGAAGCAAGATTCATATAGCCGACCCCAACTTGTTTGTGATTGAGGTGTAGTAGTTGATGTTATTGATTAAGGGGTCGTTTTGTTTGGAACAAGGTTATCCAGAGTCTTAAGTTGCTTACACTCTCTAAATAGGCCGCCGCCGCAACCATGTCGGATCCTCCAAAAATGCACTACTTTTGGAGGGTTCGACACGCCCTGCGGCATTTTTGAAGAGTCCGAGAAACATATTCCAGACAATACCAAGAATTTGGTGATATTAGCTAATGCCAATAACCAATCACTGATTAAATGTAACCCAAAAGTTGTGTTGGGATTAGTATCTTGATCCCGGTAACCAAACGACCCTTAAGAGGTACTGACGGATAGTAAAATGGAAATACAAATACTAAACTGTGACACCCTAGCTTAAGATTAGAAGTCCTACATCGGCAAAACACAGGAGAGGTGTTGGGTATTTAAGTAAGTAGACCTTACCAACTAGTGACAAGTTTTAAAGTCGTGCAAGCCTAGGCCTAGAGCGGACAATATCACTAGCGGGCTGGGTCGTCACAAATGATATCAGAGCACAGAGTTCAAGTGTCCTAGGTTGTCTATAAAGCCGTGCAGGCCTAGGCCAAAATCGGACAATATCACTAGCGCGCCTCCCCATCTCCCCCCTAAAAAAAAGGTTCATTCCTTTCTTATACAAATAGAACCTGAAGGTGCGTGTAAACTGGTCTGGACATTATCATATTGATGTACGACTTCTTTATTTTGCAGGTGAAGGTGTCAAACTACTGGGAAGCAATAGGTGTAATTGCAGCCCACAAGGCTGGAATAGATCCAAATTCTCTTAGAAGGAATAGAATTAACAACATAACACCAACTACTTTTGTTCCTTCAAATGGTTATGCTAAATCAAGTATCAAATCATTTGTTTGAATATAGAAAACTATAGTATATACATTCATCATATTATAAGGACTAATTTGATTTGTATAGTGCAAAAGTTAAGGCTAAACGGAAACATGGTCAGTGAGGATTTATTTATTTGACCCAACGACTAACTAGTTGGGGACTGAGGTGTAGTTGTAATATAACGGGAAAGGTTTTATATTCTTACTTAATTTTCTCTCTTACCTTTTGTGTTATAATATAATCTGTTCAATTTTAATTTATAAGATACAATTTACATTCTGGATACAACTCTCGATTACAAATATAACATAGAACAAAAGAAAGCATTTTTGACACGTGGCTAATTATAATTCGGTCACATTATCAAATTTTTTAATTAAAAAAATCATAATTCTGAACAAAAATTGAATTGATTTTTTTAATTAAAAAAATTAAAATTTTGAATAAAAATTGAATTATTTTTTTGATTTTTTAATTTTAAAAAATTGATGATGTGGCCAAATTAAAATTGATCACGTGTCAAAAATGGTTTTTCTTGAACGATAATGACATAAATGAGCTAAACTTTTAACTGATGACATGAGTTTTTTCTAAAAGTTGAATGTTATATTTGAACCTTTTCCCTATATTTAAAATGTGAAATATACTTTTTAATATTTTTGTGTTTAAGCCAAACAAAATTTATAAAATTACATGGGATGACAAACTATTACTAACTAATTAATTAATAAGGGTATAGTTTAATTTATTTACTTTCAATAATAATAGTTTCATTTTTCTTGTCATTATTAATGTGATCCACCACCTATAAGTATACTAACAGTAAAAGACTTATTTATGATTTTATATATAATTTTATATAAAATTAATTTTATCTCTCTTATTCCCATTACATCTCTTTTTCCTAAAATCATTCCTCCACTCTATTTTGAATTTCAAATTTCGTAAGATTTCACGTACTTCCTTCCGTCTTGCCCTCAATTTTCGCAGATAACTCATGAATTTATTATTTTTATTTTTATTTTTTTTCCTTCATCAACAATTGTATATGTATTATGCTTTTTAGTTTTTCATATTAGTTTTACAAAAAATCTTTCTTTCTCATCATATTACAAGTTATTCAAAATCAGAATGAAAGATTCATCTTAATCTGTAAGAATTACCTGTTTGAATGTTATGTATATAGTTGTTTGTATAATGAATTATTATATACAAAACTGATCAAGGTATTTTGTATTGTTATATTCATATATTTTTTTTTTATATTCAACTAGTTATATATGTATATAAGTAATTACTTTTAAAAAATGATACAATTATTTGTATAATAATATATTTTAAATCACAATTTTTTTTTTTGTATTTTTTTCTTATTATATACAAAACTGTCTGAGGGATTTGTGTATACACAAGTACTATATTCATATTTTTATTTATACATATACAATTACTTATATATGTATATAATAATTAATTTAATACAAATCAAACAATTTATATTCATTTTATTTATATTCGTATATAAATTTGTTTATACATATACAATTTTTTGTATGTTTCTATATTCATTTTATTTATATTCGTATATAAACTTTGTTTATACATACACAATTTCTTTTATATATCAACTAGTTATATATGTATATAAGTAATTACTTTTAAAAATCTGGTACAATTATTTGTATAATAATTTATTTTAAATCACAATTTTTTTTTATATTTTACATTATTATATACAAAACTGCTTGTGGAATTTGTGTGTATATGTATATAATAATTACTTTACAATTTGGTGCAAATTAAACAATTTATATTCAATTTATTTACATTTGTATATAAACTTTATATACATTAAAAAGTTTAATTTCCCAGAAACAAGTTTATATGGACTTTTAGTCGCTGGAGAATTCTTTTTGAGAAAATATTTGATTTTTGAATATTTAATTTAAATTATGGGATTATGTACATGTTTGTTACCATATTTAGGGCTATTGTTACTAATAGAAAAGTAAAATATAATACAAATTTTAAGAAAAAAACATTTTATACAAAATAAAGATATGTAAACTATTCCCATATAATGTTATTTTATAAATTCAGTATGCCATATATGAAATTTTCTAGAGCCGTCAATATAGGCTAGGCCTGTTGGACCGGCTTGGCCTAACCCGGAATTTAATAGGGCTGGACTACGATTTTTGGAGCCCACTTGAGAAAAGGGCTTTTTAGCCCGGCCTGAGTAAGCCTGCTGATTTGTGGGGCTTGAAAAATATCGGAAGGGCTAGCTCGTGGGCCAATAAAAATTAATCAAAAAATATAATATAGTATTAAAATTTAAAATTTAAAATTTAAAGAGAGTCCAAACTCAAAACAATTAGGTTAATATTCTATTTAGATATTTATATTTTTACTTGATTTTTTTTAATAAATATTATAAAGATAATTTTATTTGTGGATTTAATTAAAAAATAGTAACATTAACATCATGTAATATTGTTTTGTTGATATATATGATAATAATTTTAAATTATAATTTATCATTTAATTTAATAATTCTAAAATAATATAATTTTTGAAAAAGTGGGCTGGCCCGGCAAGCCTGTAGCCCGCGTACTTGTGGGTTGGGTCGACCATTTTTTAGCCCACACAAAAAATGAGCTAGCCCGGTCTGACCCGTAAAATATCGAAGCCTGTATGGGCTAGCTCGTATTGACAGCTCTAATTAATTTTTTCATATTAACGAAAGCTTAAAACCTAGTTAGAATTAAATAAGGGAACCAAAATTAGTTTCTTTTTTGGTTCTTATAAAAAGACAATGGTTGCATAAATTGTAGAAAGTTAAAAAAAGCATATAACAATGGCGGAATTGAAATCAGAATCGAAATTAGGGATGAAGATGGGTGAATTGAAATTAGAACCGGAATTGGGGAGGATGATGGGTCTAGGGTTAATAAAGTCTGTTGGTGATGTGAAAAGGAATGCGAATGGGAAAAAAATGGGATGTTTTTGTGCTTTTGATGCAGAGCCATCGCCAGAGGGTTGCAATTTATGCAATAAGCCTCCTCTCCACTCCGACGACGAGGAGAACCTTTGCCTCGGCTATGCAATCGGTACTCTGAAGGAGCACCGTCCGTTTATCGATCAAATTCGTAAGAAATACTATCAACAAATCCAAGAATCTTATGTTTGTCTCCTTTTCCCTTTTCTGTTTTCAATTTCATATTATTTGAAATAGGAAAAAATTAAAATTATGGGGGGTTTTGGGTCTAATTTCGCCGGATTTTTTTAGGTGGCCAATGGTTTTGATGTTTGTGGGTGGAGTAATGGTGGTGAACTAGTTGAATTGTCAATTTGATTGCAGCCCTCTTTTTGTTCAATCGGATTCTAGTTTTAGGTTAACAATTATAATTAATTTCAATCGACATGTCTTTGATATTGATATTGTGATATTGTGTTGTCATTGACAGGGTTTCGACATTGATTATTTTCCTGGTGGCGGCGATGTTGAAATAGAACCAATTTTGAATATGAAGGACCACATTGATTTTGGGATAATGATGAAACTAGCTAATTGTGCCATTGAAGAATACAATGAGAAAGAGCACAATGTATGTATGTATGTATGCCCCCTTACCAGCTTTACCTTTTGTGATATTTTAACTCTCCTTCACTCGTTCGTTGCAGGTTTTCAAGTATAAGGTTTTGGAGATTGAGAAATCGAATTGTATGATAGGAGGATACATACAGTATTTCATGACGGTTAAAGTTTAAAACCTCACCATTGGTACTCCTATTGAAACGTTTCATATCAACGTTGCTAGAAGAATTCGTGACTTTTTTGAAGAAGTCCTTTCATGCAATCCGAAAGGAATGGTAAATCACTGAATGATGTTCCATCACAAGAAACAACACTTGTTCTGAATAACTAACTTAACTGTGTTTTGTTTCTCCCCAACTAATTTGCAGGTGCCGGAGTTTAGCATATTTGGCAAGAAGAATGTCGCGAGAAGATAGGAATGGGCACCTGAGCTTTAGTTTGAACTATGTTTAAGATTGATATATGAACTAAACTAGTATTAGTGTTATGACACCATTATTCTTTACTAGTGTTTGAGAACATTTCAGTTTATGTAGTTGCAAGTGATGTAGATGGTACTATATAATAGTTGATTGATTACGTTTTGATATTGTATGTGAAATATAACGTCTCTTGATGTGTGGAATTGTCGGAACAAGGCCATGATGGTTCCATTATATGTGATTTGATTGATTTCTTCCAAGTTTTCTACTGTTTGAGAGCATTACAGTTTTTATAGTTGAAAGTGATGTGGATGGTATCGTGTATTGTCGAATCGAATGCTATAATAGTTGGTTGATTATGTTTTATCACTTCTGCAAGTATTTGTGGTTGGCCTTATCATAATCTGTGCTCTGTCATGTTGGATTCAGAAGCCAAGTATTACTGGTTGGGCAGATGACAGATTTGTGTTATTCTTCTTTGTTTTATAGGCATGATTTGTGTTATAGGGTAAGTTACCCTTTGGGTTGAATGCTGTTGATTTGCTTTGTGGAATTTAGAGAAAGTTGAATTGTATATAAGATATCTTTTTAGTTAAATTTGGCTATTGAAGATAAATTATGTCCTAATATGGGGCTTCAGCTTTATTTTGCTTTGGACCTAGGTTTTCTTTCACTGTATGGACATATAATCATTATGACACATGTAATACCGATCCCAACTTGTTTGTGGCTGAGACGTAGTATTTGATGTTATTGATTAAGGTCGTTTGGTTTGGAACAAGGTTATCCAGAGTCTTAAGTTGTTTGGACTCTCTAAAAAGATCTGCCACAACCATAGAACATGGAGGTGCGTGTAAGCTGATTTGGACACTATCACATTGACGTATGACTTCTGCTTTATTTTGCAGGTGAAGGTGTTAAATTCTCTTAGAAGGAATAGAATCAACAACATAACACCAACTACTTTTGTTCCTTCAAATGGTTATGCTAAATCAAAGTATCAAATTATTTGTTTGAATATAGAAAACTATAGTATAGACATTCATCATATTATAAGGACTAATTTGATTTGTACAGTGCAAAAGTTAAGGCTAAACGGAAACATGATCAGTGAAAATTCATATATTCGACCCCAATGATCAACTAGTTGGGGACTCAGGCATAGTTGTGTAATATAACGGGAAATGGTTTATATTCTTCATTTATTTTCTCTCTTACCTTTTGTGTTGTAATATGATATGTTCAATTTTGATTTCTTTAACATAGAGTTTGAATTCTGAATACGACTCTTGACAATAGTAAATAATTAAATATCAAATGTATCAATAGTCCACTTCTTTTTTGTTTTGAATATCAGTATTGGAACAAATTACTTTTTGCACCTACTTCATTTGACCAATTAAATAAAACAAATATAACTAAACAAATGGATGATATAATTTTTCTACTCTTAATTCATCATGCAACTTTGCAAGATTTGGATCTAAAATCTCTTTCGTATGACATTTAATTAATTATTTATCAATTTTAAATTACTTGATAAGTCAACACTTATAATTTTATTATACATATTTGCATGATATAATAATATCAAATTTATCGTCAAATACTTATTCCGTTTTAATTTATCTGCTATATTTTCTTTTTAAATCAACATAAAAGGGTAACTCTTATTTTTCTTGTCACATAAATAATTGGAATGTAATGAGTAGGTTTAAGTCCTACTCACATAGTAACAAATTCAATGATATGAAATCTTATTCTCTTTAATTTTGTTCCTAAATCTGCTTATATTTTATTTTTTTCCGATCTTACTTATTAATTTCACTAACTATGATATTATTATTGTTATCCAAAAACATAATAATCTCATTTATAAATCTAAAAATTGTTTTTTTCAATATGACATCAAATTTATAAAGTATAATTTTCATGTCCTTTTTTAAAGTTTGGTAATAATGACTTTTGGCTAAAATTAGCCATCTTTTCTCACTGACTATTCAAGAACACATGAAAGACAGCTCTTTTTTTAATTAATTTATTTTTTATAATTTTTTAAAAAAAAATTTGATTTCCATTTTCAGTTCACAAAGATTACAGATCACACTTGTTTACATTATTGTATTAATATACTCCTTAATCATCCACGATCTTTAGATCATACAGCATCAAGACAAAATTTTTAATAAAAAAATAAATAAATTCAAGAAACCTTTTGACTTTCTACCAAAATCATGAAATTGAGATCAATACAGAGATACCCTTTTGAGTTTTGGTGTTTATGATGGAGAAAAAAGCAATCTTGGTGTTTTTGGTGCTGACATTGAGTTTAATTAGTGGTCAAGAACCAGAAAAGATTGATACCCAAAAGGCACCATGGAGGATCCACACTTTGTTTTCTGTAGAATGTCAGAATTACTTCGATTGGCAAACGGTTGGACTTATGCATAGTTACAGGAAGGCTCAGCAACCTGGACCTATTACAAGATTGTTGAGCTGTACTGAAGATGAGAGAAAGGGGTATAGAGGGATGGAGTTGGCTCCTACTTTTGAGGTTCCTTCTATGAGTAGACATCCTAAAACTGGTGACTGGTAAATTCTTGAGCTTTGATTATTTGTGGGGGGTTTGATTTTTTTTTTTTTTTTTTTTTTTTTTGTGGATGCATGTGGTGTGGATAGTGAAATGCTGAATTGGGTTTTTGATTGTTGTGATTTTGATGGTTTTTGAGGTATAAAGAAGATGAAAGATTGATACTTTTTGTGTTGTTTTCTGGATGCATGAGTTGTTGATTGTAAAATTTTGAATTGGGTTTTTGATTCTTGTGATTATGATGGCTTTGAGCTATTTGTAAGATGAAAAATTGATACTTTGTGGATGCATAAGTTGTTGATGATGAAATGCTGAATTGGGTTTTTGGTTCTTGTGATTTTGAGGGCTTTGAGCTATTAAGAAGATGAAAAGTTGATACTTTTAAGTTTTTTTTTTTGGGGGGGGATGCATGATTTTTTGATGATTAAATGATGAATTGTGTCCTCAATTCTTGTGATTTTGATGGCTTTGAGCAATTGAGATTGAGCAAAAACAAGATATTTTGTTTGTTGATTCCAAGAGGGTCAGCTTTGCCTAGTGTGTTTGGTGATAAAAGTGCTGGATTGGGTTTTGATTCTTGTGACTTTGATGGCTTTGAGCTGTTTAGATGATAAACGGATGATATCAACTGAGATATCAGCTCCGTTTACGTTTGTGTGATTGCTACCATTAATTGGTTTTTGCGTTAAATTCTATGTATGTATTCAATGCTGCATTGAGTTTCTGATTGTTGTGGATTTTGGGGCTTCAAATAATTTAGAATATAGCACATCGAGTTATGATGTTTTCCCCAATGAGGAAGATCAGCTTTGCTTAGTGTTGTATGATTGCCAGCTTTATTTGGTTTTTGCCTTCGATTTTATATGTTTATTGCTTGAACTGTTTTTTTTGTTCTTGTGACTTTGATAGCTTTAAACCAGTATGAATATGAAGAAATGCAATCATGTTCTTTTTCTCGGAAGAAGGTATCAACTTTGTCTAGTGTATGCCACCTTTATTTTATTTTTTCCTTCACTTTTCTTTGTTGACCTCAATGTTGAATTGGAATTTCAACTCTTATGACTTTTGTCTCTGAACAGTTGAGAATATGAAGAAATGAATTTATGTTGTTTTTTCAGCAAAGGTATCATCTTTGTCTGTGTTTGTATCGTTGCAACCTTTATTTGGATTTCGCCCTCAATTTTACATGTTTGATTCAATGCTGACCTTGATGGCTTTAAACATTTTAAAATGCGGATAGGTAAAAATATGTTGTTTTCGACGAAGATACCGGAACGGACTTATAAAATGTTGTGTGATTGATTCTTCTTTATTTTTCTTCTACTTTGGATATGCAATTGTGTATAGAAATTAGTGTTGATTGCTGTTACGGTGGTTTTGAAATATGAAGAATTCAATGATATATAAAGTCCAAAGGCGATTGAGATATTACGATAATAGAAAGATTGGATTTCATCCTGATTATTAATTTTGAATTGGATATACTTGAGTTCTATGTTCACTGCTCCAGTATTGATGATTGATAAAGATAAAATTTGATCAATTGACGTTTGTTTTACTTGGAGAAGGAGAAAGGAAGACTACTTAGTAATTGCATTACCATTTGTTTGCTCAATGTGTCACTCTCTTTTACTGTCTTGCTAACAGCTTTGATTGTTCGCTTCTAGCTTTTTTGGTTTCATGGATCAGTTCTTCTCCTCTACTTTACTTCTGTAGAATTTTGCCATAACTCTCATTTTCTTCTAGTGGAAGATGTTATTCGTTATTTGAGTTGGACATATTCATCTATAGAATTAGTCTTATATTTGCACAAAGAACCATCGGTGGATCATCCTTGGCAACACAAACCATGTTGCCAGTGTGTTATTCACAACATTTCAACCTTTTTTCCTTCCTAGAAAAAAAATGCAATTTATGTTTTCTCTTGATATCTTTGTTTCTTTTTATGTTATAATCTTCCTCTTATCTGATTTGGAAGAACTTGTGTTGTTTAAAGGCAACTGTAAAAGCTTGTAATGCCGATCAGAGAAGATAATACTGTTCTATTTGTTCTGCAGGTATCCTGCAATTAACAAACCAGCTGGAGTTGTTCACTGGCTTAAATACAGCAAAGAGGCAGAAAATGTTGATTGGGTTGTCATACTGGACGCAGACATGATCATTCGAGGTCCAATCGTACCATGGGAGATTGGGGCAGAGAAAGGGAAGCCTGTTTCTGCGTATTATGGGTAAAACCAAATTCTCTTTTTACCCATTTTAAGTTTCACTATTTTGGTAAGATCTTGATGTGGAAGCAAAAGTATTTTCTTGATGGTAACAGAGATAGTTTACAATCATGTCTTACAAATATGTAACTTAATGGTTACTTTAACAGTATATGTCCAGGAAACATCTATAGTTCTCAAAATATGTCTAGAAAACATCTTTTAGGCATTGAATGTGAAGATCTAAATAACCGTAGTGAACTAGAAAAGGAATAACCCCTTGAACTTTCTCTAAAGATTCGTATCAGCTCATCACCTCTTATTGCACTTGGCATGTGAAAGCAAACTCTTGATTCAAGAAAAAGCCATAAACATCAAAGAATTATAAGTGCACGTAGAAGATGTTTGTATGAAGACTATTTTTGGTGTTTTCTTGACAACCTGCAGCATCCCTTTTCAAAATTCATGATCCTTAATTATATAATCCTTCTTGTCAGATTGATTGCTTATCGTAATACCCGCCTCTACCCTCTGTTGTTGAGGACTCGTTGATTCTAAAGAGTTTATTTTACAATTAGGTATTTAATTGGATGCGATAATATTCTTGCAAAGCTGCATACAAAGCATCCGGAATTTTGTGACAAGGTTGGCGGGCTATTAGCCATGCATATAGATGATCTTCGAGCTTTGGCACCCCTATGGCTTTCAAAGACTGAAGAAGTACGGGAAGACAAAACTCACTGGCCAACCAACTATACTGGTGATATCTATGGAACAGGGTGGATCAGTGAGATGTATGGATATTCTTTTGGTGCTGCCGAGGTAGGTTGTTTCATTGGTTAATCTTTTATTTTTGCAGATATTTGTTGCTGCTTTTTTAATGGTTTATTAAGATTATTTATATATCCTTTCTGTTTGATTTGTCAGGTAGGACTCCGGCATAAGATCAATGATAACTTGATGATATACCCTGGCTATACTCCACGAGAGGGTGTTGAACCTATTCTTATGCATTATGGCTTACCTTTTAATGTTGGAAATTGGTCATTCAGTAAACTAGACCATCATGAAGACGACATTGTCTATGATTGCAGCCGTCTCTTCCCTGAACCTCCTTATCCCCGAGAGGTAAAATTTTATGTGCACCATTAAAATAGATCATTTTAGTCTATGCATATTATAAATTTATTTTTGTTTTTTACCAGCATGGCTTCCATTTTGTGAATGACTCAGCTGAATATGCTCTGAAGGAAACAATTCAATGTCAATTGATACTAAAACTTGTTAAATGACAAATTCATATATATACAGAAACTGCCGGTGGTTGGGTGAGCAATCTTGTTGCCTTCTATGGGCGATGCTTCGACCACCACATCACCTTTGTTTGTTCCAACATGTTTAAAAAAGTAAGATTGATGAAGTTAATTAGGCTGACTTGAGCTGATATAAGCTATGCTATCTGTTAAATCTTTTATAAACTAAGATACTTACTGTCTTCAATTTCTTATTAGTCATTTGCAGGTTGAGTCTATTTTGTGTCTTCCTCATTTGGTTTATACTAGTAAACGTAAACTTTCATACTTCAATAAGTATAAGTGACTTCAGAGGTACTCGTCAAAAAACAAACCTCAGTGTGTCAAATTTGCTGATTTCTGATACGATTACAGCAGTGCATTTTAAATCAGTTCTTTCTATCAAATTCATGGTCATTTAGAAAGTCAATGAGCATGCAAGTAATGCTATGCTGGCTCACTTATGTGGTGAACTATGACCACTTCCTCATAGACATAATAGTACGAGTTTTAAAAGCTGGAGTTCTGATCACTTGACTAGCTGAAAAGTTTCCGTGTTGGGGCTCTTGAAATATAAATCTCGTGATCCAAGTTTAATAGTTTTATGAGGTTAATGAGTTTACTTCATTGTGCGGTCATCCATGCGTGGTAATGATTCCTTCTGCAGTTTGTCACCTAGGAGTTACTTGGATCATTCGTTCTGCGAGATAACTTGCATTTTTTTTTCTTGTAACGTTAATTAGAATCTCTGAGATTTTTTGCTTCTTGCAGATAACACAGATGGAATCTGATCATAACAAAAGGAGGGCACTGTTTCTGAATATTGAGTGCATTAATACCATGAATGAGGGCCTTTTATTACAGCATGCTGCCTTTAAATGCCCTAAGCCAAAGTGGTCAAAGTATCTTAGTTTCCTAAAGAGTAAAACATTCGCTGAACTAAGTCGGCCAAAACGTTTGACTCCCCTAAGCCGACAGATGATGGAGGTTGAAATTCATAAAGAAGTTGATAAGGAGCCTGAAAAGCCACCGCCCAAAATTGAGGTTAAAATTCATAAAGAAGTTGAAAATGAGCCTGAAAAGCCACACCCAAAAATCCACACCATTTTCTCTACAGAATGCTCATCTTACTTTGATTGGCAAACAGTGGGGCTTGTGCACAGTTTTTACAAGAGTGGTCAGCCAGGGAACATCACAAGGCTTCTAAGCTGTACCGATGAAGATTTAAAGCAATACAAAGGCCATGATCTAGCTCCCACCCACTATGTACCGTCCATGAGCCGACATCCATTAACTGGAGATTGGTAATCTATTGTTTCCTAATTTTTCTTTCTTGTCAATACATATGGCCTTTTGATCAAAGACATCTTTCCACATTCTGCGATTTTTTAAAAGGAAATGAAATAGAGTAGTCCTCCACTGGAGGGAGCATATAAAATATCAAATGAAACGTTTGTCACTCACCTCAACTATCTCTCCCCCATCTTAATAAAATAAGAAAAACTAAGCCCTAAGGTCAATGTGGAAATTTTTGACGTCAAGCTGGATCTAGTTTTTGCTTATTTCAGGTATCCAGCTATCAATAAACCGGCTGCAGTTCTTCATTGGATGAATCATGTGAAGACAGATGCTGAATACATTGTAATTCTTGATGCCGATATGATCATGAGAGGTCCAATAACACCATGGGAATTCAATGCAGGCCGCAGTCGACCTGCTTCAACTCCTTATGAGTAAGGGTTATAAGTTTGTGATCTTTATTTTCATTCTGTTGGAGGATTGCTTGGTTCATTACAAATTTTTATATTTGTTTTGACGAATCAGTTTGTGCCTTATATTCTTGCATGAATTCACATTGCACAGTTTTTTACCAGTTACTACTTTGTTCGTATTCTGAATCAGCTACCTTATCGGCTGTGACAACATACTGGCAAAGCTCCACACTCGCCATCCTGAAGCTTGTGACAAGGTTGGGGGTGTAATCATTATGCATGTAGATGATCTACGGAAATTTGCGCTGCAGTGGCTGCACAAAACCATGGAAGTCCGGCTTGATAGATCTCATTGGTCCAAGAACATAACAGGAGATATCTATGAATCTGGATGGATTAGTGAGATGTATGGTTACTCATTTGGTGCTGCAGAGGTACTTTTCTACGCTTATTACAAAAAAATAGTTCTTTTAATCAGTTTATATAATGAAATGTTGTTATAACGAGGTTTGACTGTAGTTACCGAGTGCTGTACTCTTTAATCGGCAATCTGTTTAATCTGAATTTTAATGTATTGCAGTTGAATCTGCGACATGTCATAAGTGACGAGATTCTGATATACCCAGGATATGTTCCTAAGCCCGGTGTTAATTATAGAGTCTTCCACTATGGCTTGGAATATAGGGTTGGTAAGTGGAGTTTTGACAAAGCAAACTGGAGACACACCGACTTGGTTAACAAATGTTGGGCTAAGTTTCCTGATCCTCCTGATCCATCATCACTTGATCAAACTGACAACAATTCCCTGCAGCGCGACTTGCTTAGCATAGAATGTGCAACAACGTTGAATGAAGCTCTTCGGTTGCACCACGAGAGGAGAAAATGCCCAGATCCTAACACTATTTCCACACCCAAACATGACAGAGTAAATCAGGACAGAGTCGATGAAACTAGAACCAATGCTGAAACTAGAACCGATGCTGAAACTAGAACCAATGCTGAAACTAGAACCAGCGCTGAAACTAGAACCAATGCTGATACTAAAACCGATGCTGAAACTAGAACCAATGCTGAAACTAGAGCCGATGATGAAATTAGAACCAATGCTGAAGCTAGAATGGCCGTTGAAACTACAACTTCAACGAAGTTTGGAGGCGTTGACGAAGTTCAGGCCTTGAGGCACGATGAAATGCCCAAAAATAGTTCTCAGGAATCCTCCCAAATTGAAACGTCAAACGGGACATTCACTTCCATGAGATTTTGGATCATGGTTTTGTGGGCTGTTTCAATATTCGGCTTCTTAGGTGTCATGTCCGTCATGCTTAAAGGGCGTAAGGGATTGAAAAAGAGAGGTAAAGGTTACAAGTCCAAGAGAAGAACTACATATTCTGGTTTCTGGGATACAAATGGACAAGACAGACACCTACGCAACGCTGAAACAGCATAGAAATCTCTGTTCTTGGCACAACTGTCAAAGTTCTTTGCACATGAAACATGGTCATTCGCGCCAAGGTCCCTGTAAGTTCATTATTTAAGCATAGAACGGAAAAAAACGTTTCTTTTAATCGAGTTAGTATATAGTTCTATGCTGCTGGATGGAATAGAAGATGTTTTTCTATGTTCTGTTTGATTAAATCAATTTCACATGAAGCTGTTAGTCTACAATTTGCCTAAATAGGACTATGGCTAGGGGAAAAAAATCATATTGTTAGTACAAGTTCAGAAATAGAGTAAAAAGAAGGTAGTAAAGTTGTTTTTTTGTTTAAAATAATTACATTTTTTTTTTTGTATTGTAATTTTCTGCTGGTGTAAGTTTCATAAGTATAATAAGTTTTCATTTCAAGTTTGTGTTGTTTCACAAGTATTGAGGCTTATCATAGTAAGTTACAAGCGGACTTTTATGTAACAGTCATCTTCTATATAACAGTATTTCACTATAACGGTTTAGTTTTTTTTTCTTTTGGATCGATTTTTCATGTTATGTTATATTATATGTTATTGATAACAATATTTTATTATATTATTAAATTGAAATCAAATTTTGCCCCATTCTCTTATTTTTCATTGCATAAAGATATCATTTTTTTTGTTTGTTTTTTTCATAAAAAAATGGGTTAAGACTAATTGGTGGGCATGCGCTTCACGTGAAAGATGGGTGGAGGAAAGTAAAGAAAAAAATAAACAAAAAGTAAATATCTTAAGTAAAAAATAAGTATCTTAAGTAAATTTTTAATATTAAAATTTATATTTAATCAAATCAAGACAGATAAAATGAAACGATTTGTAAATACGTTAGTGACATTTGATAGATATGATAAAATTCATAAATCGTAAGGGGCCACTTCACGTGGAGAGGCTTTAAACATATTTTGTTTAGGTCAACATTAAAACAAAATATAACGACTATACATATATTTTGGTGGCATTAATATTTGAAAATTTTATGTGACACAATAAGTCAATGTCCTATATTTATTCAAAATGTTGATAGTTTTAAATATATACCGTATAAGAATAATTAAAAATTATACATAGATATATTTATTATCCATGTTGGTAAATTTAGAGAAAATATTATATAATACAAATATACATATATTAAGTATTTGAATACAATATATTTCACTATTTTTATACATGCAAACACAATATATTTCGCTATAGAAATATTGTATATGCACAAATATAGCATGAATATAAAGTATTTCTCGATATATAAAAATTTACTACTGCTCGTAATTAAACAATTACAACTATTTAACAAAAAAAGATTTTTTTTTTGTATTATTAGCCCTCATTTATTTTAGTCTATGTATTCCAAATGCTATTTTAGTTATATATATAATTCATTTTAGTAAGGGGGTCAATTAATAATAATATTGAGATTTTTATTTTTAAAATAAAATATTCAAATTATAAAAAATTATTTTTTCTTTTTCTAGTACTTGTCCCACATGTGAAATCTCATTGGCTTATCAAGAATCTCCCACGTGACAACATCGTCAAAATGAAATCGAATGACACGATATATTTAAAACATTTATGAAATATAGAGAGTTATATTTAATAATGTTATACATATATTAAATTTAAAAGATCATAATTTGTTTTTATTAAAAAAAAAAGGGGAAAGAAAATTGAAAGTAGAGCTAGAAAGGGAAAACGAGAAATATTACTATTGTTTATATATGGTTAAATTTTTATTTCATGTATATATGATAGATGTTGAATTTCCTTCGGTTAGTTCGTGTGTTTACTTCTTCAGATTTTAAACCTCCTCGTGAAAAATTCTAGCTCCGCTACTGCGAGAAAGAGAGAATTATAAGGTGAGAATCAAGAATCGAACTCACAATAATAAAGAGAAGGTTCAGGTTCAGACTTCAGATAACCAGTCGATTGAGTAGATAAAATTTAATATTCGACTAAAAATCACGACAAATAAAATAAAACGAAAAATTAAAATCGGATGGATATAGAGTTATCGAACTATGAGGGGCCACTTCACGTGAAGGGGCTTTTTAACGTTTGTTGCACATTAAAAACAAACATGGCACTATGCTAGATGATAGTTACCTTCTTACTGTGCTTTCATATTCTGATATTGATTGATCTTATTGATAAAATTTAGTACTATATACTATAATAGTTAGAAAAATATAATCTTATAATTAGTACTTAATTATAATCTAAGATATCATGTTCATAGTAATTAGTACCACAAATCAACTAACAATGTGGTGGTTCCACTAAGGTCTTTCTAGATGATTGAGAGACCTAATTATTGATAATCGCAAGGGTATATTTGCTATATTTTGCTTTTCAAAAGTCAAATAAATTAAAATAATAATTATATTCACCTAAAGGCTAAAAGTTTACTTGAATGATGAATTAAAAAAAAAGTTAAAGTTATTATGGCATAAAAAATGATAGTAATATATATGATGGAGTTAGAATATTCTCTAAGAGAATTTAGAATAATAAAGAATAGATATACTATACAAAACATTAAAGATACAATATCATATATCATATTATATATATAATATAATTTTTTAACGAAGAAGTTCGAAATTAACCCTTTATACCCTTAGATTTACCCTTGTTAACACATACATTATATACATTAAAGTTCTTGTTGAATAATGTTGGTGATCACACATGCATAAACCTACCACATTCAAAAGTGTGGTGTTAATGGTGCGCGGTCAGAATTTTTAATAAGAAAATTTAAAATTTTAAAAAATAAATATACGAAATAGTCGAAGGGGGTTTGACATCTATTTTTATTATATACCTAGAAATTATTTTAACCATATATAAATAATATATTTTTTTACCGAAAGAATTCAACCCCCCTAACTATAAGGGAGTCCGGAGCCTAATGGGTATAAAATGTTAACAAAAATTCTAAAACGGTATATAAATTTTAAATTTAACCAAAACGGCAAAATCGCTGGAAGAGCAGCGATTTTACTCGCCGGAAAAAGTAAAATCGCTGCAACACCAGCGATTTGCTAAATTTAATAATTTTTTTTATAAAAAAAAAATTAAATGAAATCGCTGTCATGGCAGCGATTTACAATATAATTTTTTTAATGCAGCGATTTATCTTAATTTTTTTTTGAATTATTTATTAGAAATTAAAAAAAAACTATTTTTTTTTAGATAAATCGCTGTTGTTGACAGCGATTTACCTTTTTTTTTTTTTTTTTTAAAAAAATTAATTAAATGCTGCCTTCGCAGCGATTTTTTTTTTTTTTTTTGTAAATCGCTGCATAGGCAGCGATTTTCCTTTTTTTTAATTTTTTAAATTTTAATTAAGCAGCGATTTATAATTTAAAAAAAAAAAAAGGAAAATCGCTGCCTATGCACCGATTTATAATTTTTTAAAAATAAATAAATAAAAAGACTTAAATCGCTGCCTTTGCAGCGACTTAAGTTAAAAAAATAATTTTAAAAAAAAATTGGTACACAAATAGCTGCCTAGGCAGCGATTTTCTTTTTAGTTTTTTTTTTTAAAATTTCTAATAAATAATTAAAAACTCATTAAAAAAAATGATATTGTAAATCGCTGCCATGGCAGCGATTTCATTTAAGAATTTTTTTTATAAAAATAAATCATTAAATTTAGCAAATCGCTGGTGTTGCAGCGATTTTACTTTTTCCGGTATCAGCAATTTTGCCGTTTTGATTAAATTTAAAATTTATATATCATTTTAAAATTTTTGTTAATATTTTATACCTATTAGACTTCGGACTCAACTATAAGGTGGCTCTGCCATTTGTGGTGTAATGTTCGATGAGTGTTAGGAAGATCTTGTGGTCACACATCCACATCCAAACAAAGGTAAACGCAAAAATATATAAAGTATTTTTTTATATCTGTCTAAACTTTGTTGAGTTGCAATAATAAGAGATATAGATAATAAATATTCGATAAAATAACTTAAGTACGTACGTAGAAATTAATTATATTGGCTAAGTCGTCGCCTTGTATTTATATTAATTAAAAGTAACAGATACCTGTAATTGCTAGTTATGCTAGTGAAAGATAATATATTTGATAGAAAAAATGCAGAAGTATCCCCCTAAATTATATAATCGAATTTTTAGAGACACATCTTAATTAAACTAAGGTCCTATTACTTCCCTGAGCTTATTTATTTTATAATTTTGTGCACCTTTTGTCTTATGTGACATACTCCGTGACTCCACGCAATTGAGGCGCATGAGAGATATTTGGATGCCACATAAGCCAAAAAGGTGCACAAAATTACAAAAAAAAAAGTAGTTCAGGAGGGATACTTCTGAATTTTCGATCATAATCTAAGGTGATACTTCTGAATTTTTCCTATTTGATACAATAATCGAAGTGTGTGTAAACTGATTTTTCGAGCCATGATCATTAAAAACAAATAAAGGTAACCCAACCCTAACAAGCCCTACACACTAACAAAACTATTACTAGTATTTTCCAAATTTTGGAATTGGGAAAGTTGGGAATTATCACACCTTGCATGCATGCAAAGACCAAACCACCAGTCAACACTTTTATTATTTGTTATTATAAAAGCACACTCCATTCACTTCCAAAATTCAACCACCCCATCTCTTTTTTCTTTCTCCACATTCAAATCTTTTTCTAGTATATATCTTCTTCACATAGTCACCATCCAAAAAAATAAAATAAAATATTAAACTATAGAATATAATATATCAAATATCTAGAATTATGAGAAAGCCTTGTTGTGATAACAAAGAAGAAATGCATAAAGGAGCTTGGTCTAAACAAGAGGATCAAAAACTCATTGATTATATTACTAAACATGGTGAAGGTTGCTGGAGAAATTTACCTAAAGCTGCTGGTAAGTATATATATATATATATATATATATGTCACACCCTTTATTTATTTAGATGTCGAGGTAAGATAAATCCCTGAAAAATCTAGGGTTTGCACCCAAGTACTCCATCTCGATTGACATTTTGCTCTCGAGGGAGTGGGGTCCTAGAGTGAACTACTCATTGTTGTAATGTTGCCCTAGAAGGGTGCACATTTAATTTGGTAGGATCAAAACATTGTTTTGAGGGAGAGAAAGCGCGTGATTTTTTAATTGAAAAAAAATCGATTATGTAAGTTCAACTGAACCTATTGGTTTCTATTTGAACTATGCATGCATATGCAAAATAAATTGAGATGTATGTATAGGGTATGAATTTATCTATATACTGACTTAAAATTCTGAATTCGTCTTTGATTATAGGTCTGCTTCGTTGTGGAAAAAGTTGTAGGCTAAGATGGATGAATTATCTTAATCCAAATCTTAAAAGAGGAAATTTTTCTGAAGATGAAGATGATCTAATCATTAAGCTTCATGCTCTCCTTGGCAATAGGTAACTTTTCCATTATTTATCCCTTAAAAGGAATATAAATTCTAGATTTAGTTTGCTTTCTTTGAAAAATATAAACTATTAACAAATATGGGAATTAATTATGAGATTCATTTCTAAATAGGTTATGATATTGTTTTTATATATATATAATTTATCACTAATTCATTGTTAAATAGAATTAATGACGAATTTATACGATTTAATGCATGACAGAAGTTGTCTATCGCTAATTTATGTTTTTTGGTAGTGAATTGATTGACCATAACAATAATCAGTTACACTAAGTGATATCAATTTATATGATATTGTTCGACTCGCTCATATATGAGATTATGAAAAAGTAATTAAGTTGGTGGAACTTGTGATATCTTAAACAAGTCATGTGTAATAATACCAATTTTATGCCTTTAAAATGTGAAGTTTAAAAAACATTTTAAAAAGAAAATGGAAGAGTGTCACGTAAAATGAATTTTAAGGGAGTTTCAAGTAGCTAGTGTTTTTTTAAAAAAAAAATTGACATTTATTTTTCAGGTGGTCACTAATAGCAGGAAGATTGCCAGGAAGAACGGATAATGAAGTGAAGAATTATTGGAATTCTCATTTGAGAAGAAAACTTATAAAAATGGGAATTGACCCAAAAAATCATAGGCTATCTCATTATCTTCACATAAAAAGACTTGAATTACTCCAAGAAAATAACACAAGATTAGAAAATGTTGGAGTAATATCTGATGCTACAAGTTCTTGTGCTAATAAAGATCAACAAATTACAAGTTCATTGCTTGATCTCAATTCAATTCCATAGATAAGGTATCGACGACGTTCTCGATCATCTAATTAGTTGATTAATAATATATCCCTGGTTGATTTAGATATCATCGTTATGAATTTTATGTATTTGTTATGAAACTTTTTAGAGAAAAAAGTACAATAATGTATGGTTTGTTATTATATTGTAACATTTACTTATCAATTTTAAGTACTAGCATTTCTCATTCTTTATTGTTCCTAGAGAGCTACATAGAAACGAATTTATGAGTTGAACATTATAAACAAGTTTGGAATGTTATTATAAATAAATAAATAATAACATTCCAAACTCGTTTATAATGTTCAACTCATAAACTACAAGAAAACTGTAATTTTTCTAGGAACTAATATAAAAATTTGCAGGAAAATAAGTTTCATGTAAATTTTCGTACTAACTCCAGGAAAATTCCCATATAATTCATAGTTTTCTTATAGTCTCACCACTGATAACTTGTCGTAGCGATTCGTGGATCGTTGTTTAATACTTTTTTGTGGCAATAACACAAGTTGCCACCAAAGGTTTAGCTTTTGTGGTGATTAATTGCCTCTACAAAAATATATTAAAATGCCAGCAAAACTACCCAACAAAAAGGTAAAATATTTGGAAAAACTGAAGAATTATTTAATTTTTAATCCAATTATTTAATTGCAATTACAATACTTTCCACTTTTCAAATACACAAATAATTTCATTTCCATATTATTCCATCCCACAATTTTTTGGGTTGAATTTTATATATGTGTATTTAAGTTTCACTTCAATCTTATTTTCTATTGTCTATATAGATTTAGGAGTTTTAATTGTCATTAATAAAATATTATTATTTAAAATTTACTTATCCTGTAAATACATAATTTTAAAATTTTTATAATAAAGTCTACTACTATTTTTGTTAATTAAATTTTGTATTTCATGGATAAAACATTTAGTACAAATAATGAACGAAACACATTAATAATAAAACATTAAACTTACGTCCAAAATCTTTATAAAATAACAGAAGTAGTAGAGATTATCAAGTTGCCACAAATCTTCTTCCACTACACGAAAAATGTGAATTATATGGAGATTTTTCTGAGGATTAATATAGAAATTTGCAGGAAAATAAATATCCCGCAAATTTTCATAGTAATCCCCAGAAAAAACCCCATGTATTCATTCACAGTTTTTTTTTAGTGTTTAGTGGCAATGAAATCACCATCAAAAGACCTTTTGCAGCGACAATTTCTTTGTCGCAATTTTCATATGGTAATTAAGTTACATTACGTTAGTTATAGAGCTAGTGTTTGGTCATAAATTTTTAAATATCTTTAAGAAGATATATTTTTGAATTGAAGCGTTGACATATATTATTTGATCATGAACATATTTCACCTTTTTTTAAAAAATAAAATAAATAACAAAGACATTAAACATGATTTATACCTATAATTAAATTTAAAAACTACTAAAAATTTAACTTCTTTATAATGAACTATAGCTAGCTAACACATTATTCAAAAATTACAATACAATATTTTATTACAAATTTCTTAATATAATTACCAGCTATTACAATTTATCAAATTACAATTAATTACAAAGATGTAATGATGAAAATGAGATGATCGAACAGACAAATCAATCATTTTTTTTTAATTCCCGTGGGTTAGGTGAATAAAATTATAGTTTGAGCCAAAATTAATGACTTTTTCTATAAAATATAAAAGTGATAAATTTTATGGCCAATAAATTTTGCCAAATTTTTTAAAAGGTGGATAAGTTCTCTTAGTATATGTGGCCAAAAGGTACTTTGTTTAATGGTGAGAGCAACTTGTCTATATACAACTTCATAAATATATATATATATATATATATATATATATATATATATATATATATATATATATATATATATATATATATATATATATATATTATAGTACACAACATGCATGCAGATCCAAAATAAAATATCAGTCTACATTAATTTTTTGTACTACATTTTGTGAATATTAGGAGATAACCTTACCTAGACTAAATTTATATTTCATGATATGTCACATCAAGCAATTTCTTGGGCTATTCATAAATAATATTGGGAAAATTATTATCTTTTGATAAATAATTACTGATTTTAGGGATATTTTATTTATTTATTATTATTGATAGCAATAATAACAATACTATGTTAAATTCATAATATGTATTAAAAGTGAATTATGTATACAATGTATATGTACTATAACTGTTTTTAAAAATATATTATGCTTGCTTGGTAAGAAATTGACACATTGTATTGTAAGTGTATTAAAATGAATGATAAATGTATTATCCATTAATAAAACTTGTATTATATGTAAATGATAAATTGTTCTTTGTATATGTATTAAAACTGTATTTTATATATATATATTTATATATTAAAACTGATCAAGTAAAAATAATTATTATAGCTATAAATAATAAATATTTTTTAATACGTAAGTTTCACAATAATAATTATGGTTCAACGGATGAGTGATTTGCACAAATAATAATAACTACAATAATATAAATAATAGCATGTGACCATCAAACTTTCAAATATATCTTATATAATTTTTTATAAAAATGATTTTCCATTTAAATCACATTTCATGTTTTTAGAAATTGGAGGGTATTAAATCATATTTAGTAAAAGTATATTTAAACTCTAAGTGATATATAAATAGAAAATATTATCTCCAAAAGATTTATATATAATCTAAACAAATATTATAGAAGTTGATACAGACATGAGAGTGTATAAAAATAGCATCAATATAGGTTTCATATAATTTTATACGTTGGTCTTATTTTTTGATTAATTAACATACGAGGTAAGAATTATGCTTAATCCTAACAAAATGAGTAATCAAATGATCAAAAGAAAAAAGAAAATTCATTGAGCAATATGAAGCAATATATAATTTTATTAAATTCAATTAGTTTTCTAGTGATTCATGATTTTCAATCACCTTTTAATTGCATTATAATAATTAATTCCTTCATGAAAAAAAAAATCTGTTTTCTTTTTTCCTTTTTCGAATTAAATAATATTTGTCCCATTATTATATATCTCGTACAACTTTAATTAGGTTACATACATGGCCCACGTAACGTGGGAATATTAATTAAATAGGACAGAAATTACATAGATATGCAAACATTGCCCAACAAAGTGCGAAGAAAAAATTGTTTTTTAATTTCATCACCTTAAATATACGCTATTATTGAAGTTGGATAAATCTAAATGTAAACATTACAAGGTCCATTTTTGAAGATAATGCTTTCATTGAGATTTTTTTTTTCGTTGTCTAAATTTGAATCTGAAATATAACATATGATTAAAAATCGAAGAATTAGAAAAATCTCTACACATACAAGATTATTATTATTATTTTTTACCAAATTATCTTAGCCTTCCTAGCAGGGACGGAGTCACCTTGATACAAAGGGGTTCATTCGAATCCCTTTCGACGAAAAAGTATACTATTAATACATGATAATAATAATATTTTATGTATATATAGTAGATGTCGAACCCCCTTCAGATATTTCGTGTGTTTATTTCTAAGAATTTTGAACTCCTTTATTGAAAAATCTAGCTCCGTCACTACTTCCTAATAGTATCATTGGATTAAATTTTAACATATCTAATTTGATTTGATGTAAAAATCGATACAGATACTATACTCCACCATACATTCTATAAATAAGGTTACTTACCCCAACAGTCACATGCCTTTGTTGGGCTAGACCAGAAAAAACTCTTGGTGGTAAGAATATATGATATTATCTTCTTTGTTATCAAATAGTATATACCTATGATTTTTCAAAAAGATTTTTATATATATATATATATATTTTCCCAATCTTTTATATTATATTAGTAAGCCTTTATAATCTCTCTTCAAAATTTAGTTTTATGTGATTCATAGATCAATTTTTAAGATTTATTATTGTTATTCACATGATTGAGGATTTATGACAGTTTCATTAGGCTTATATTCTTGTGTCAATGCATCTTCAAGCTATTTTTAGTTTGAAAATTGTAGCAAATTGAGCATTGTATTATCATTGTGCTTATTTCACACTCATTTGGTCAAATCATTATTTATGATATTGATTGTTGGGTGAACTAGTGTAGTGATATTCTTAATATAGTGTGATATTATTCACTTTGATCGAAGGGTTAGGTTCGACCTTTTGGGTTTTTTTCGTCTATTGAAGGCAGTTATCGTGTTAGCCAATCCTCTCCTATTAGACTTGTCAATCCTTTTGTTTTTTTCCTTTCTCTCTTTCGGTTCTCCACCTCTACTTTATTTGATAAGGACAGAGAATACCACTCTATCAATAACAAGAAAAAATAGCAACTCTATTTTAAATGATTTGAGCTTGAAATTAAAACTACTTGTTATTTATCGATAGATGAGAACAAACTGCTACTAACTAAATTCATACCAATTTTTTGAATAGGCGGCATCACATCATTAAGAGTAGTCCTACACCTTATATGTATAGCTTCCTAATCTTCTCATCGTACTATCAATGTGAGTTTTGTAAATACACGCAACTTTTTATATATATTTGACATATTTTTCTTTGAGTTTATCTTTAAAAGAACGATACGTTTCTCTTTTTAAAACCTATTTTTATCTTAATAACATTTTTGTTTTATTATTAATGACATGAGTCGGTTGAAATTTATATTCTTAAAAAAGTTAAAGATTTTTTTTAAAAGTGAGAAAATGAAAACTCAAGTGAATCTCTCACAACCACTTATTTCAAAGGATAGTTTCAACTCTTTACCTATATCTCACACATATGATAATACCTTTTAAAAAAAATCAAATTTCGTACAAAATCAGTCAAACACCTCATATAAAATGAGACACAACGAGATTATTTCTTTAAAGTATCTACAAGAAAAATAGACACTAAAGAAAAAAATGAGCAAGTCTTGCTATGATCCTAACAAGGATAAAATACAAGAAGTTTGGTCTAAAGATGATAGTAAGTACATTTATATTTTGTTTTATATTGTAATTTATAGCACCTATCGTGTTAATATATCTGAGACTTTTTAATTAACTAATTATATTCTTTTTTCTTATTTTAATATTTATCATGCAAAAGATGAGATTATATATCCATCATATAGTTATAATTTCAACATTATAATTTTATTTTGAACTAAATAATCGTGCAATTTAATTAATTTGTTTTGTGTTTATAGGTATGGCTAATTGTTGCTCCAAAAGGACAAGTTTTTCTAAGGAAGAAGATGATCTTATCATCAGGTTTCATGCTCTCCTTGGTGACAGGTTTATATAGCTAACTCGAACTTATATAATAATATGATCGATTCATAAATTTAATTATTTTTTCATGTATCATACTGATTTATCATTTATAAATCGATCATGTTTAAGTTAATAAGTTTTGAATTTAATATAAATTCATATTTTTTTTTTGAAAATTAGTTAGAGTCTATTTCCATCTATTGCGTAAAATAATTGAGTAATGACGATTTCTTAATTATTTTTTTTTTCACATTTCAGATGGTCACTTATAGCAGAAAGATTGCCCGGACATAGTGATATTGAAGTGAAGAATTATTGGGACTCCCATTTAAAATTAAAACTTACAAAAATGGGAATTGATCCAATGAATTATGGTATACATGAATATGTTCATAAAAAAAATCTCGATTTTTTCTCATCGAGAAATAAAAAATTATTCAATGGAGAAATTTCTGATGCTGAAAGTTCTGCATAATAATATGTTTTTTTTTTTAATTTTATTTTTTAGTTTAAGTGATATGTTGATAGTTCTTCTACACAACAATATGTACCATCAAATGTATCATTTTCTTTTTATTTTGAGATTCACATCATCTTTCACCATCTTATTAATTAAGATCACGATAAAACAAATCAATTTAGTTTAAATTATTGAGCGTGAAATAAAAATGAAAAAATATTGTATAGTAAGTAGTGTGATAATCAAAATAGGAGAAGGGACTTCTCATCAGTTTGTTTAACAACTCAACGAATTGACACATTCATCCTACCTGACATCTTATATGGAAATTGTATATTTTACGTGGCGTTCTGCGTGTATCATGTAATGTAGGACACGTGTGTCTATGTGTTCAATTTTATACAAGTTTAAGTGTCTACTTGTGTACATCAAAAATTAAGAGTCATAGTTACCGACTGACGTCTAGTTAAGGATCTTATTTATGTATTATGTCTTGAACTTTTTCCACATTAACTAGATATCTTAATTCAAATTATCCTTCAAGAATTAGGAAATTTCTTGTTTAGGACCAAGGATTTGTTTCCTCTCCCATTGTGAATCTATTCGATATCAATTTGAATTAATAATTCAGTAGACTACGAGTATCAAGTGATTAAATCGAATAAACAAAACTTTATATATAAAAAGAGCATTCGATGAACGATAAATCATAAATTAAGTAACACAAGAAGATTTGGATAGATAATTTTATAATCACACTCAAATTATAATATATTTTACATAATTTTTTATATCTGAATATTAATTTTAAAATATTAAATTCATCTAAATAAATTTAACTCGAAAAATCACTCCAATTTAATTCTAATAAAATTAAAAATACTGCATAAATTAAGACGTAACGAAATAATAATCAATCAAAAATATCAAATCATACACCTAATCAAAATCCTTTTTTTTTAATTAAGAGACAAAATTAATATAAATTGACAGCTGATAGATGCTGATTTTTTCTACGGTAATATTCTTAAATATTCATATAAATATTAATTTATTTGACAAAATCAATGTTGATATAGCAATTTTCTCAAATAAATAGTATTACCTCTTCCGATTTTTAGTTTTTTTTTATAAATAAAATATCTTTACTTGTTTGGACATAAAGTATAACAAATATTTTAATATATTTTATATATCTGTCAATGTTGATATAGCAATTTTCTCAAATAAATAGTATTACCTCTTCCAATTTTCAGTTTTTTTACATAAAGTATAACAAATGTTTTAATATATTTTATATATCTTTAATTTAGAATAAAAATAAAAAAATTGTATGAAGTTAAAATTAAATAAAAAAAACTGCAACAGCAACAATTTAACTTAAGCTTCATTATTTTCCCATTAGTGTTTGTACTGACACTTATCCACCAAAAAAACACAACCACCATGGCCGGCGGAGAAGCCACCGCCGTTGCCGGAGACAACCATATTGCCACCCTACTCCGGCTACTCCATGAGGTGTCACAGATCTCAATTGCTGGATTTTTTGGTAAATTCAAGAAAGATTGTACAGATTTAGCAAGAAGAGTTACACTTTTGGCTCATTTGTTTGATGAGTTAAAAGACACAAATACCCTTTTGGGTTCTTCATCTTCTTCATTCAATTCTTGTTTTTCTGATCTCTCTGTTGCTCTTCAAGCTGCAAAACAACTACTTTTAGCAGCTAATGAACTTGATCCCAAGATCCACTCTGTAAGTGTCTTGTTTTGTAAAGTTTCAATCTTTTTATCTATGTGTTGATTCCCATTTTGTCATATTTTTGCATTTGGTGTAGTAAAGTTTCAATCTTTTTATCTATGTGTTGATTCCCATTTTGTCATATTTTTGCATTTGGTGTTGTAAAGTTTCAATCTTTTTGTCTATTTGTTGATTCCCATGTTGTCATAATTTGCATTTGGTGTTGTAAAGTTTCAATCTTTTTATCTATGTGTTAAATCCATGTTGTCATATTTTGCATTTGGTGTTGTAAAGTTTCAATCTTTTTATCTATGTGTTAAATCCATGTTGTCATATTTTGCATTTGGTGTTGTAAAGTTTCAATCTTTTGGCCTATTTGTTGATTCCCATGTTGTCATATTTTGCATTTGGTGTAGTGAAGTTTCAATCTTTTTATCTATGTGTTAAATCCTATGTTATAATATTTTGCATTTGGTGTTGTAAAGTTTCAATGTTTTTATCTATGTGTTGAATCCCATGTTGTCATATTCTGCATTTGGTGTGGTAAAGTTTCAATCTTTTATCTATATGTTAATTCCCATTATTTCAGAGATGGAGTCGAGATTTGAAGCTTATGGATTCGGAATTTTAGTCCGTTTAAGTTTCTAGATTCAAAATTAATAATTTGTACATATCACAAAGACAGAGTTTGAACTAAAGGTACTAGATTTGGCTGAACCCCTAAGCTATACTGTGTCTCCGCCTCTGCATTATAGTCTAGCTCCGCCCCTAAATTTGAAGAAATGTGCTGCTTGTTAAATATGATCCGTCCATTCAGTTTTTACGCTTTGTTGTGAATATGCATACATTGATGAACAACCAAGATTTTTAAATTTAATAGTAGAACTGCCAAGAAAGATTCATCTGATTTAAATAGGAACTGTAGATTTATTAGTAACAAAAGTTTTATGGTTAAATAACTTGTTTGTTATTTAATTTGACTTTGCGAGCCATGAACTTAAGCTTTGCTAGTGAAATCCTGAGATGGATCAACAATGTTTCTAGTTCTATTCAACCACCTTCGAATATCAGCTATGTCGTCAAATTATGCTCCTGATCATCTTATTCGATGCACTTCTTTTTTATTCTGATAAGTCCAATTTTCTTGTGAGGCCTTAGCTCTTACGACTCACTGCTTATCAGTTGGACAAAGTCCAATAGTAATCCTTTAGCAGTCTAAATGAACGCATTTAAATTTAGATGATCTGTCCATAGAAAATGAGGAAGCTATTCAATTTGGTCTAGGAATCAAGACTGCGGTCAATCTTGCTACAATTTCATTGATAGCTGAGTAATGATTCTGCTAAAAGAAATTCTTAAAATGGTGGTGTTTGTGCCAGCGTGCACATAGTTTTTGCTTCTGTTCGGATTTGAACGCTGGTTTCCCATGATCCATTCCAACTTCGTTGACTGCTAGGACGCACCCTTGGGTTCACTATATTGGTTATATATCCAACTTGTGCCTCCAAAATGCAGAAATGGAACAGATTGCCTGTGTTAATCACATTGACATTTAATGATGTCTCAATCCTCATTCAAGGCAGTGTCTTATACCTCTCTAATATATGCTATTTCTTGACTCAAGGATGTCGCGGTGAAGAAAATAAACTTTCGGTTTCAATGTGTTACATGGAAATTGGAGAAAGACCTTGGTAACTTCCCATATGATCATTTTGACATATCAGAAGAAGTACAAGAGCAGGTTTGCGTTGAGCTTTGGCTTTTATCTTTTCCGGTTTGTGCTCGTCCTTGGTATTTCCCCCTCTGATATTTCTAACTTTTTCCAGGTTGAATTGGTCAGAGCACAGTTGAGACGAGCCACAGAAAAGTATGGTGGCCCTGTGAAGTCAAACTTATTATCTCGAGCATCGTCACAACCACTGGATAAAGAGATTGATCTACTCCATTCAGGAAATACTGGAATTGGAACTTTACATATAGAAAATATTGGCAATATTGATCATGAAGTTAGGCCAAAAGTTGAACGTGTTCCTCGAGGTAGTGTTCGAAACCAAAGTTATTGCAGTCGGATTGTTCAGGAGTCGGAAAGAATAGGAAATTCATCCAAATTGTCTGGGGTTGGTGATCCGGAGATTTTCGGGGAAGATGACTCTCCGTTTAAGAGTCACGAGGAGAGTAAAATGTCCAACTGTCCTGTAACTCCTACAGAGTTTATTTGCCCTATATCCCTTGAGCTCATGAGGGATCCTGTTATTGTGGCTGCCACAGGGCAGGTAATATGCGTGTAACTCCATTTACTTTAGATTGAAGGGTCAAAAACAGTAAAACGCACCTAAAGTATAACGGTTTTTCGAGTTTCATACCTGAACTATTCGGTATACGAATTTTTTATCTGAACTATCACCAACTATTTATCAAAAACATACGTCAACTATCATTGTTCCCTTTTCCTACCTTAACGGTACGGTGGTGATAGTTCATGTAGGAAAAGGGAACAACTTATAGTTGAGGTGTGTGTTGATAAATAGTTGGTGATAGTTCATGTAGGAAACTCGGACACCTGATAGTTAAGGTATAAAACTCGAACGGTTGGGATACTTTAGGTGTGTTTTTGACCATTGCTCTTTACTTTAACATGTCTATGGATGTGCTTTGGTTGTTTCTTAGATAGGGAATTTTTAGCTTCTCCAGAATTTGTTCCAATGTACTCGTTTCGTAACCTTACAGACTTATGAGAGATCGCACATACAACAATGGATAGATGGCGGCCACACAACATGCCCAAAAACTCAGCAACAACTCCACAATCTCACGCTTACCCCAAACTATGCTCTGCGGAATCTAATTATTGATTGGTGTGCAAAGAACAATATACAACAGCCAACCGTATTTGCAAATGGCAAAATAAAGAGAAGTGATGGATCATTTCGCTATGTTATTGGGGAAATAGGAGCTATGGATGTACTTGTCCGAAAGCTTTCAAGCAGGTCCGTGGAGGATTGCAGGGCTGCAGTAGCCGAGATCCGTTCACTTTCCAAAAGAAGCACAGACAACAGAATTTTGATTGCTGAAGCCGGGGCAATTCCAGTCCTAGTTAAGTTGTTGACATCTGAAGACACGCAAATCCAAGATAATGCAGTCACTGCCGTTCTTAACCTTTCTATATTCGATGACAACAAAAGGATTATAATGCTCGCTGATGCCATTCCTTCTATCGTTCAAGTTCTCAGAGCGGGGAGCATGGAGGCAAAAGAAAATGCAGCCGCAACCATTTTTAGTTTGTCGCTTGGAGACGAGAATAAAATATTAATAGGCGCATCAGGAGCCATACCGGCTCTCATAGATTTGCTTCTGACAGGAAATACCAGAGGAAAAAAGGACGCTGCATCAGCATTGTTTAATTTGTGTATATATCAAGGAAACAAGGGTCGAGCTGTTCGTGCAGGGATTATACCAGCTCTGCTGGAAATGCTGACGGATTCAAGCAGCTGCATGGTCGATGAACCTTTGACCATTCTTTCCGTCCTAGCTAACAACCAAGAGGCTAAGGAGGCTATAGCAAAAACTAGCACAATCCCAGTATTGATAGATCTTCTTAGGACAGGTCTATCTCGTAGTAAAGAGAATGCAGCTGCCATCTTACTCTCGTTGTGCAAGAGAGATTCCGGTAACCTTTCTTGCCTTTGTAGGCTCGGTGCTGTTATACCTCTTACACAGCTCACAAAGAGTGGCACGGAGAGGGCCAAGAGGAAGGCGACTTCACTGTTGGAGCATATTAGAAAGTCTCAGCAACATAGCACGCGCATTTAGGTACTTCTCATTATTCGTCCTTCCATTAAGATCTGACCACGAATATTACACGTTATCTTTTACAGTGTGATCGACTTAAACAAGCAATGAGAACAAAGCCATTCTCATTGCTTTATAGTTCATATATATATATATATCTAATTTACTCAGTTTTCGAGTGTGCCATTGAATGATATCTGTTTTTCTTTCCTTACTCAACTACCAGTTCATTACATCTGTTGCGACGAAGATGTATAAACTAGCGTACGATACAGGACATTTTAATATATACATATATATATTTGGAGAAGTGTGCTTTTTGTGTTGCTTGTCAATAGCCTGTGTTTGTGGCATCTTCATTGAATTAACTAAAAAGTTTGGTTATATGGATCTTGATTCACTACAACAAAAATGACCATTAGCGGCATTTAATTCTTAATTGCCGCTAAATATGTATTTTTAGCGGCAATTGTCACTCTTTATATATGTGCTTAAAGCCTTTAGCGACATTGGTTCTAATGGCACTAACTAATGCCGATAAAGACGTTAGCACTCTTTATTAGTGTTAATATTTAATGCCGCTAAAAGTTGTTTTTATTGTAGTGAGTTTCCCTTCTGAAACATAGCAATGGATGTTATACTATGGTAATGGAAGCAAGTTGAACCCGAAGGATGTCTAGCAGTAGAGTCGAGGGTCAAAAATACACCTAAAGTATCTCGATTTTTGAATTTTTTTGAATTTTTGTATTATCAGGTGTATGGTTTCCTACTTGAACTATCATCAAATGTTTATTGAAACACATCTCAACTACTAGTTGTTCACTTGTTTTCTATCTGAAATATCACAATTATTCAGGGAGGAAAAGGAAACAACTGATACTTCAGGTGTGCTTCGATAAATATTTAGTGATAGTATAGATATAAAACTCAAAAATTCAGCGAGAAAGATTGAATTTTAGACACCGCTAATAGACTAACGGTGTTACAGGTCCATTTTGGTATTAAAAATATTTCAATGGCCCTTTATGCATTTTGAAAGAAAAAGTGGTCATTTTGGTTCCGAACTCATGTAAAGCGTCCCTATCCCCTGTAACTACCTTTGGCTACATAAAAATATATAATCAAACATCTCTCTAACAATATTATTTGTGAGATCCTGCATTGCTAAGGGTATTTATCTCGATCGGTTTATACGTGTTTGGTATAAAAATAGTAGTGTTTTTGTGTGGATGGCGAGTTCTAAAGCTCCTGTTACAGCTAACTCTAGGCGCCACACGATATTTTTTTTAGATATTATAGTTATACTGAGATTTTGTTAAAAAGAACATATAATAATATAAATATATATGATATGAAATTTTGAAAAACTTTAATCATTATAGTGAAATCAAAATTTTGATTTATTTTAGGTACACATGTTTGTCAATAAAATTAAACTCATAGTGACAACTTGATTTTTAGTTGATTTTTCTCCAAAATGGAAGAACTATACAAATTGCTTTTCAATAAATTAAAGTTCTTTCTTTTCAAGTATTAATTCGAGTAACAAGTTGCATGTACCAAAAAAAAAAAAAATACTAATCAACGCTACATGCAGCCAATATTTTTTTTATCTTTTTGCTAAAGTTGGACAAGGTGGCGAATTTATGATATTTCTTATGAGTTTACGTAAATTTCATAGTTTTTTATAAATATATATATTAAGAAACTTATGAAATGTTTTTAACGTTTAATTATATACTTAAGTTGTTATTATATTGTTTTAGCTTGAGATTATTGTAACTTGTAAAGATTTATAAATTTCAGATTCTGAATCGTGAATCGATTTTTATATGGTGAATTTATGTGTTGTTTTTAGAGAAAGTTCAAGCATACTTCTCTTCTTATCATTTAAGGTCCTTGGAATAAACTTTTCCTAGTCCCTAATTAGTATTAAAAAAAAAAAGAGAATAAAAGAATAACAATAATAATTAACAATTATTTTTTATTCTAAAGTATGTAAAATTAGTATATAGTGCCTATGTATATTACGGAGTGTCATACTAATTCATCGATAAATATAGCTAGGGTGGTTACCATTTGTAAAATTGTGGCTTAGGCACACTCGATAGCAAGCTAGTGACTTCTTTTCGGTCATTAATTAGAATTTGTACGAGATATATAGTGTGGAATGTCTTCTATCCGATTTTTATATCTAATCGAACCTTTTTGAAATTATATCATTACCTCACGGTTTTTAGAAATAAAATACTATAATTAAATTCACATATATAGTCTGACTCTCAATAAACGAAAAAAAGCAAAACGAGCCTGAGTAATTTACAAGATACATTATTAGTACTAAAAAGTATAGTGAAAATTTGCCAACAATACATAATTTTAGTACTAATAAGTAGCTAAAAACTTTGGTACACTATAGAAAAGCTATAGATATATAATATTTTTTTCCTTATAATTACCATTTTTGTTAATTAATTAAGAAGCTGCAACTGCTAATTGAATCTCCCCTTCTGTTATTGGCAAGAACCCTACACGTTTCTGCATTACATTAGCCAATAAAAAAAAATTAACCAAAAGAAGATTATACAAAATCAAAATTAGTTATACCATAATTACTAATTAGTTACGTTATCTATTTAAACATATTTAAGTTAGTTTTCATAAGTTTTCCATAATTATATGTTACTTTTCACTACCAAAAATACTTACTTAATTCTAACTGAAATTAGTTAATTAACCAATAATTTAGGCATAACGAATTAATAATTGAAGTTGAAAGAATGAGTTGGGTGTTGTTTTGGTTAATAAAAAAAATTTGTAGCTCTAATAAATGGTTGATAGTGGTGTTCGAATCAGTTTACGTCATTTAAATTATTAATCAAATTTCTACTATCTCTTGTGGATAATAGGAATTTGATATAATAATTTAAATGACGTAAATCGATCTGAATAATTTAATAATTTAATAATATATATATAGCGGATAACAAAAACAGTTATTTTAAAAAAATATAATTTAACTAGCTGATAAAACTTGATTTGACAATATATATGATCTGTTGATTTAACGTGTTTCTATGTCGTGTAAATATCTTTAACTATATTATTACTCTCTATGCGTGAACTTTGACTATATCAAATGAAGACTGATTCATTCAAATTTATATGATGATGTCTGGCTGAATATAAGAATTTAAAAAATGAATAATTTTTCAAATATATCGAAAATAGACTATAAATGTTTGTATGATTATAAATAAGATGAGAACGATACCTCTCGTGATTTGGCTCCTTTCTTAACAATTCCTTCATTATTATGACTTTGTTGTTCCATCAAAGGTTCATTTCCACCATTGTTGTTATTCATGCAAAGTATCATAATTTTCTGAGCAACCTCATTCTCATCTTTGCTCTCCATCATCAATTTCTCCACCTCCGCTTTCGATAACCTCAACTTCAGTCTCGTAGGATGGGCCTGAGCCGGCCCGTCACTATTGAGTGTACCTGAAGTAGAGTTATTAGTATGACTAGATGAGTACTCGTGAGTACTCATCATCATACTAGTAGGCTTCATGATTGATAAGTCGGATGAGGATCTCCTTGCTAGCATTAGTGTCTCGAGCCGTTCCTTCGCGCTCATTTGGATCGCGGAACGGGCCCTAAACGGGCTTTTTTTGTTCTCTTCGGGTAATTTGGGTAATTCAACAAGAAAATAAAGCCTTTTGGGCTTTAACTCTTGTTGAGGCTCTAATGGCTTTGCTCGAACCCCAAAATGCTTTACTTCTTCCGATTCTAATAATACCATCGATGGATAATTTTTCAAAACCTCATTTACATAAATTGGGGTTTTGAATTTCATCGTTTGTCCATCGATTTTCATCACCTTTGTACTCTTTTTTCTTCCAAGAATAATATTCCCCATATTTAATCTCCTTTTTCAAATCTAACAACCAAAAAAAATGTAACATTTATAATTACAAAGCTTAGAGATGAGCTCAAATTAAATGCAAGTGGGTGGCAAGATATATAAGTTGGGGCCAAAGAAAAGTTGAAGAGTTCTCGAAAATGTAGGCCTACTTTGACAACTTTTTGGAGAAAAAAAAAAAGATAACAAGAGTTTTAATTTGTTTTATGATATAATTTATTTATTTATTTAAAAAAATAATTTAAAAAAAATAACGTTCAAAGTTCATTTCTTATCAGAGTATTAATATTCGATTATCTTGTCAATTCATAATTTACTTCATACTGAATTTTCACATTATATATATTATTCACACACGAGTCAAAAATTTATTTTTATCTTATGAGCTAAGCTTTTAAGGTTGATCGTTTTTTCTCGATTCGCGTGCTGGAGAATCAAGTGCGTACGTTATCAAACCATGTTACCACATTAATAAATGCACATGCATAGCCCTTAGCTAAACTTCAAACAACATATTTGGTCGTCTTAATAAATGAATTTTCACATGCATACCTTTTAATTTGTATAATGTGTATCACAAATTTCTCTACAAATCCAAAACTAAAAGGAGGCAAAAATGGTGTAAATAAGAAAATTAATTATAAGTAGTATAATCATTCAAACTAATATATTTTCCTTTTTAATCTATCTCAAAAATATCATGTATAATTTGTGTATACGATTTTTTACTTTATTTGTTAAACTTTATATTCAATCCAATCAAAACACGATCCCATAACATAGGACGGAAAATGATTAGTGTAAATTATCAAGGTAACCTAATCATTGGTTAATTACTTTACTAAGTAAGTAATAATTAGGATACTTAGGTAAAACAAATATACGTAAATCATGCTGAATATATAATATAGTTATCATAAGTTACACCAACATTCACCTTTTCTAATAATTTCTATTTGTTGTCCCCACTAGAAGTATGCAAATTAAATTCAATCTATAAAATATTAATTATTTCATACACGTATAATTATGCGTGTATGTTAAAAAAAAAAAAAAGTTGTTAATAATTAAAGTAAATAATCATACTCACGCAAAGGTCAAAAGTAGTGGACAAAAGAATTTTCTTTACGTTGTCAACATGATTTTTTTAATACGACTTTAATTTAATAATTATATGGTCTGAATTGATGTTCTGATAATGAAATTGTAAGAATTTTTTTTAGATTTCGTATGAATTATTTTGAACGGTGAATTAAATAATGACATAATACATATATTGGATCTTAAATTTGACTTCAAATTTTAACTTTGACCTGAAACTTCATAGTGCATAAATAGGCACTTTAACTATCATATCTTTCAATAAATAAACACGTGATTCCTACCTGGAAAAATGCGTGAAATGCACGCATTCTGCGCGAGTGAGGGGTAATTTTCGAGGCCCACAACAGTTGAAAAATGATGAAATGACAATTCTACCCTTAATTAATCTCTTTTATATTAATTAAAATTAATTTTTAATTTTTTTTGTTTCAAAATGACGTGTAAGATACATTTTTTTTTTAAAAAGACGTTTAAAATGTTTAATTAGTTGGGAGCAACTGATTGGCTCAGTAATACACGTGGGAGCGTTTGCATTTCACGCACTTTGGCTCCAAAAATTGCGTGTTTATTTATTGAAAGATAGGATAGTTAAAGTGCTTATTTATGCACTATGAAAGTTTGAGGTCAAAGTTAAAATTTGAAACCAAATTTAGGATCTAATATATGTATTATGCCTTAAATAATAGAGAATTTTTTTTCACGTCTTTTCTTGTAAATGTACTATTTAGTTTTTCGAAAAGATAGTAGGTTTACTTATTCATTGGCTACCTATAAATATGGGAGTCAAGGGTGAATGTCTAAGACTTTAAATTGTTCCGATCAGATATGAATTTTCAATTTCAGATTGAAGAAATTTCAATTCAAACAAATTTTGACTCGATATTTATATATATTTTAAGTTTAGCTTCAGATTAATCGATTGGAAAAAATTAGTTTTTTTTAACGTCTTTTCTTGTAAATGTATTATTTATTTTTTCGTAAAGACATTAGGTTTACTTATGCATTGGCTACCTATAAATATGGGAGTCGAGGATGAATGTCAAGATTTTAAATTATTTCGATCAGATATGAATTTTTAATTTCAGATTGAGGAAATTTTCAGTTCACACAAATTTTGATTCGATATATATATTTTTTGTAAATTTAGTTCAGATTAATTTATTGGGGAAAATGTTTTTTTATTTTATTTTGACTTTAATTTTAAGCCCTTTTGAGGCATGTAATCATAAGTAATAACTTCTATTGACTTATTAATACCTTTGCTACTTAGAAGGTATAATTTTCTACCGTTAAAAATAAAATGTTAGTCCGTTCATAAAAAAATGAGATATCGTTATTTTATTCGTTGAAATATTTTTATTTTATTTAAAAAATAATAATTATATACCACAAATATTTTGAGGTGATTAAATTCTTTAGTTTAAGAACGGACAATGTAATAAGAAGTCTCGTAATTAATTTAAGTTATTATTTTATTTACAAATAATACTTTAATATTATGTTATTTATTAAGGATACATGAAAATAACAATAATCAATTTGTCTAGATTTTGTATGCTTTTCTTGATGTGTATTTATTACAATGTACTATTGCACCTAATATGTTTGAAATTTCAATCCCAATTATGTTAGAACAATAAATTTAGGTCGATATATTTATGTCGGTCGATAAATATCACTTTCCTTTCCTTTATTTTATTTAGTTAAAAATAATTGATTAAAAATAATTACTTCTCATTAATTTAATTTAATAATTATTTTATATATTTATTTACTCAATAATATGGAAAGAGATTGATATTATAGAAAAAAAATAGTATTAAACTAAAATCAATGAATTAATGAAAAAACATTTTTGTTTAATTACGTTTTTTTCTTGTAAGGGATATATAAAAGTAAAACAAATCAAATAGCAACATTTTATCAGAAGCCAGGCAATTGATAGGTATAAAAATATTTATGATTCATTTTAGATTATTTATTTTAATAAAAAATTTGAGATTATTCAGACGAAGAATTGAATTTTCACCGATAAAGTAAGAATTCAGCCAGTTGAGCTATTTAAAATTTTTAATTTATTTTATATCATAAATTTAAAAAAGTCTTTTTTCTTTTTTACAAGTTCATATTTCTTGTTCTTTGTTTTGAGCTACTAAGATTTGCATTTACAAGTTTATTTTATGTCATAAACTTTCATATATTTGAGCAAGTTTCTTGATGATGTATTACAAATAATGTATTCACAAGTCAAAAAGTTTTGCAACTAATTAGCTACTATATTTAGTAAAAAAGAAGTCAAATTTTGTGTATCAAATTTGTCGCTACTCAAATCGCTAAGGGCAAGCTGATAAAAGCAGGTAAAATGAAAGATCGTACACATAACACATATAAGCTAGTAAACTCGAATAAGAAATATATATGACGATATCGTAAACAAATATTACATCATAAAAAAAGACGAAATATTATATAAAAATTATTTACATTAACTATCTATATTATTATTATTATTGCTAGCTATAGAATGTTTTTTTTTTCTTTCTAATTTCTATTATTACTATTATTATTGGTTTAAGAAGCAGCCACTGCTACTTGAATCTCTCCTTCTGTAATTGGCATAAATCCTACTCGTTTCTGCATAATAATAATTAAAAAAAAAAGGTTAATCCAAAGAAGAATATTATTTAAAAAATCAATATATTTATACAAAATTATTTTTGTAATATTTAATTTGTAACAACTAAAAATGACATCACAGTGATGAGTTACATACGTTGTCATGGGCTGAATAATATGTTTCAACAAATTTTATTTTTCTAAATTATAATTAAAAATTATGTTTGGTACACTACCAAAAGCTAGTGTTTATCTTTTAACGGGTAGTTAACCAATAATTTTCATGATATTATACATAAATATTAAACATCAAGAATATTATATAGTTGGAGTTATCAAAGTTTTACTTATGGTTCACTGTTTTTTATTATGAACTTATGGTTCACTGTTTTTTATTATGATGGGTTCGAATCTGCTTAAATATTATAATTATTTTATCAAATATATCTGTTATCTTTTTCCATCATAGATAGATAATTGAATAATATTTATTTGCGAAAATAGAAATCTTAGAAAAAAAGAAATTTTGGTGAACGTTTGTCCATCCTTTATATGAAATCTTTAAAATTAAAACTGAAATTGTGTCTGATAATAATATTTGCAAATTTTGGTGAACGTTTGTCCATCCTTTATATGAAATCTTTAAAATTGAAACTGAAATTGTGTCTGATAATAATATTTGCATTATATGAGGTTAATTTTATAAAAATAAAAAAATTAGAGTAAATTCAAATAATTTTTTTTTAAAAAAAAAAAGTAAAAATAAGATTTTTATTACCAAATAAAATTTAAAAAGTGATAAATTCTGGTCAAATATTCCAAAAATGTGTGTTTCATTTTAATCTATATTCTAAACGTGTTTCTATTTCCTTTTTGCACCACCTTTGACTATATCAAATGAGGAAATTAAAAGCAAAGTTCAATTTTGTAACTTCCTCTTGTCACAATTTATACGATGATGTTAAATTAATAACCAAAATTTAAGGGGGAAAAACAATTAAAACTTATAATCTAAAATTTGAGATTAAGCTATACATATATTGATGTGACTATGTATAATTCTATGATTTAGTCAATTCTAGTCAAAAAGTGATCATTTATGTTCGAGTCAGTTTATACATACCTCACTTAATTTCACGAGTAACTAATATATTTACTTTTATTTGATAAGAACAATACCTCTCTTGATTTGAGTCCTTTCTTTATTGCTCCTCCATTATTATGATGAGTTGTTCCACCATTGTTGTTATTCATGCAAAGTTTCATAATTTTCTCCGCCACCTCATTCTCATCTTTGCTCTCCATCATCAATTTCTCTACCTCCGCTTTCGATAACCTCAACTTCAGTCTCGTAGGGTGGGCCTGAGACGGCCCACCACTGTTGAGTACATCTGAAGCAGAGTTATTATTATCATTATCATTATTATTATTATTATTATTATGATAAGACGAACATTCTTCGGTCACAATACTAGCTGGCTTCATAATTGACAAGTCAGACGTGGATCTCCGCGCTAACATTAGTGTCTCTAGACGATCCTTAGCGCTCATTTGGATCGCGGAACGGACCCTTCTAGTGCTCTTTTTGTTCTCTTCGGGGAATTTAGGTAATTCAACGAGAAAATAAAGCCTTTTAGATTTTAACTCTTGTTGAGGCTCTAGTGGCTTTGCTCGTACCCCGTAATGTTTTACTTCTTCTGATTCTAATAATACCATCGATGGATTTTTTAAAACCTCATTTGCATAAATTGGGGTTTTGAATTTCATCGTTTGTCCATCGATTTTCATCACTTTTGTTGTTTTATTTCCTCCTAGACTGTTCCCCATTTTTTGGATTTTTTTTTTTTTGGGGGAATTTAAAGAAAAAATAAGAGAGAAGAATTTATGATGAAAAATTGTTGTTTTGGGATTTTATAGAATGTTGGGATTATAAATAGAAGAAATGAAAAGTTGGTGTAAGATAAGGACAAGGAGGTAGATAGTAGTAATTGTTTGTTAATGGGTCAAAGAAAGAGTGCAGATTTGAAAATTGGAAATAATATTTTAAAAGTTTAATAAGTTATGTAATAATTAACTATTTATTTTTACATTATTAGGTCTATGTTTATTAATCATGTATTCAATCTTACTTCAAAATCATAGATATTTTAACCATCTAGAAAAAGATTAGAAAGTAACGACTAATGAGTAGTATTATGTAGTTGTTAGGGTTTTTTAATGGACACTGTTTATCGAAAAAAATATTATATATACAAGTAAAATATACATATAGAATTACATAATATATTATGGACATCCTTGACACAATTGGCTATTATAGCCCAGCAGTTTCAGATATCTCGAATGAGTCATTACGCTTGTGTTTGAATCTCATAAATCGTGAAATTTCTGACTTTATCACTAATTACACATTTAAACTATTTCAACTTAGAAACTTAGAATATATACTAATAGTAATATAATTTGCTATATTTTTAACGACTCATAAACAAATTAAAGGGACAAGAAGTTTGTATTTAATTGTTGGAAGGTTAACTTTGACTAGTTAGATATCTCAAGGATTGTAATATTACTTAAAGTGCAAAATATTTCAAACTATAATTAAAAAAGGTAAAACTTATTTGTACCAGGTGTTTATATTAAGTCAATATATATATATTATGTGTTTAAATTTATAGTTTATTTTATTTTATTAAATCACGTAATAATGTATTTTACATAACTTAATATAAACATTCGGTGCAGATAAGTTTTTTCTAATTAAAAGTGATTACTTTTTTGTCGAGATAAGTTTTTTCCAAATAAAAAGTAATTACTTTTTTTGTTTCATATTTCTTTGTTTGTTTGCATAGTTAGTTGTGGTCTTTATTTATTTATTTTTAGTCCATGAAAAGAATACCTTAGTTTGTCATATTCGTTTTTGTAATTAATCTATTCGATAACGTTGCTTATTTGCATGCCAACACAACCACCATGTCCCCTATTTAATGCCATATATCGGATTTTCGAACCCTTCTATAAATTTGAATTCGAGCTTTGTATATAAAAAATTTAATAACATAAAACATTTCTCCCTAACAAAAAAAATAGTAAAAACTGACAATACTTTTTATTAATATGAGTAGTCGTGCAGTAGTGAGACTATCTCATTTTGAGCTGAGGTTTCGGATTCGAGATAGAAATTTTTTGTTGAGTGAGACTATTTCATTTTGAGCAGAGATTTCGGATTCGAGATAGAAAAATTTTGTTGAGAGCGCCACCTCAGATGGGCTTTACGATATATGATCTGAATTTTATTAGGACCCCAAAACGAGATTCGAAGGGAAAAAAACAATCCTTTGTATCTAGAACAATTTAGACAATGAGGATTTTATTAATAATATTATATACACAAAATGTGTAAATAAATCAAATCTTCATTTTGTACTCAGCTTGTCATTCATATTCTATAAATAAATTTTGTTTTTCAAAAAAAATAAGCGCCGTGAATTATGGGGAAGAATTATGATTAATGACGTAATTTGGTATATTATTTAAAATTAACGTAAACTCATTGGTTAATTAAATAATTAATAATTTAGCTTGTTTAATTAATGAAAAAGACTTGCGTAATTCACGGTGTGGATCCGTGAATTAGTAAAAGAACTGCCGTTAAGTTATCATTGTTTTTGGGGCGGATAATTATAGTGCTCGAGTTAGCTAGTCAGCATTTAATTAATTTTATGAAATATTTGATATTTTTTATTAATACATAGTATCAATGATTTTATTTTAACGTTTAGACGAATACAAATAAATCATCAGTTTTTTTACAGAAGATTATAAAAAATATTGAGTAAAAAAATGTAACTCTTTAGGTTTCTGTTCTTACCTCTCTAAGCAAGACAATTAACTTCATTATATAACCATCCTTTTTATTCATATTAAATTTATTCGACAATCTCAATCTGTTGAATATAATTAATTATGTGATATTTAATTATGAATCGTAAATGTTAAATATTTTTTTGTATTTTACTTAAAGTTTGACTTTACACACGATTCTTGACCTGGTCTATTGACTTATGATGAACGCATATAAGCCATCACTAAACTAAAATGTTACAAAAGATTGTAGTAACATTATTTTTAAATCATTTTTGACGTGTATCTACAATGCACGTAGAATTACAACATAATTGTATTCATAGCAACCATGGATAAGCATTTGTGTTCACAAAATTATTTTCCAATAAAATGTTATAGGCAATATTTATCAACTGGGGTTATGGTGTAATGGTGAAATTACTTCATCTAAGTTAGATACGAATTCAAATCTACGAAAAAATTTGTTAGGAGTGTAACTCGAAATGAATAGTCGATGAGCAATTATAACATTTGAATGATTACAAAAGGACAACAATATTTGGATAAATTAGCCAAAAACACATATAACACGTTACATTCAGTCCTAATTTAGAGGAGTTTTCGGTGATTACTTACTAACTTACAGCTTTGACCCAAAAAAGAAAAAAAAAATTGTAGTAACTTTTTTTCCCTTCAAATTAGAGTTGATTTGTATGATTTTTGTAATATGAGAGTCAAAAAATAACTTAAATAGTAACAATAGTTCCAACAAAATGTATTATATTAGTAAATAGTTATAATTTCTCAACAATAGTCTTTCATTAGGGAGCCATGATTTGAAATAAGAAAAGTAAAAAATATATATATATATATATCCAAAAAAAATCATTTTCCTATTGACGATAAAAGAACAAATTGAAAAATAGTAAATTTGATAAATCAATATTTATTTTTGTATTGTCTCATTTTTATCATACTACTTTTCTTTTGTAGGTTTGTTAAGTCAAAAATAATTTTATTCATATTTATTCTATTTATACAGTATAATTTTTCAAAAAATTAAAAAATGTTGCTAATGACACATTATTTTTCTTATATATATCGTACTAGTAAATGCCCCACAATTATAGTTCTAGTCAATAATATGTTATGTCTATTATTTTACCTATTTTTTTCTTATAAATTACTAGTAAAATCCCCCATAATTCTAGTTCTAGTCAATAATGTCTAATATTTCACCTAATTTTTTTTTTTTTTTTAAAAACTTGAATAGACATTAATGTCAACTCAGCCTCAATGTCTAGGTGTTCCATGTGCTATATATGTGCATATTTTTAGAAGAAGGGGAAAAAAATCAAGCTCTCATTATTAGAATGGAATTTATTTGCTTACTTTGAAAAAAAAAATCAAAAAATGCAGCTTTTAAATTTAATAAAATATCAACCAGAAGGTTTTTCAGAAAATTTGCTACAAATTAAAATATCAAAAAAAAAAATTTAATCAATTGAATATAGGAGGTGTAGAAAATATTCAATTGTAAAAAATATATATTGGTTTATCAATAATCATAGACATAGATATACTTGACCTTTTAATTAAATTATGATCAAAAGTTGTTTTTTTGGGCTTAAGAATGAAAGGATTTAATTTAATTTAAATAAATGAAATGGTTCATTGTTTATACAAAAGTGAAATTAATTTATGTGATATAGTTTTAAGCGCATTTCTTTCTAGAGCATTTGTTACGAGAGAAAAAGAGATCTTCAAAATTGAGAACAAGTACACAAATTTGGAAAAATGAATATCATGATGATTCACCTAATTTTTTTTATTTTTTTTTAAAAACTTGAATAGACATTAATGTCAAACTCAGCCTCAATGTCTAGGTGTTCCATGTGCTATATATGTGCATATTTTTAGAAGAAGGGGAAAAAAATCAAGCTCTCATTATTAGAATGGAATTTATTTGCTTACTTTGAAAAAAAAAATCAAAAAATGCAGCTTTTAAATTTAATAAAATATCAACCAGAAGGTTTTTCAGAAAATTTGCTACAAATTAAAATATCAAAAAAAAAAATTAATCAATTGAATATAGGAGGTGTAGAAAATATTCAATTGTAAAAAATATATATTGGTTTATCAATAATCATAGACATAGATATACTTGACCTTTTAATTAAATTATGATCAAAAGTTGTTTTTTTTGGCTTAAGAATGAAAGGATTTAATTTAATTTAAATAAATGAAATGGTTCATTGTTTATACAAAAGTGAAATTAATTTATGTGATATAGTTTTAAGCGCATTTCTTTCTAGAGCATTTGTTACGAGAGAAAAAGAGATCTTCAAAATTGAGAACAAGTACACAAATTTGGAAAAATGAATATCATGATGATTTTAATTAATCCAATATTGTGGTACATTTGAATTATTCTTTATCACATATATTTAGCTTATACTAAATTAAACATGTTGCAAAATTAAAACATTTATATTAATTTAGAATTCAAATAGACATGTAATTTTGTCATTACACTACATTTTCATGTCTAATATAATTTTAAAATGATTAGTTCTTGAAAATGAAAAGAATTTTTTTCTTAAGAGACACAAAAATTCAACCTACTTGTAATAATATTGGTGTGAACATATAAAAATCAGAAAAATAAAAAGTAAAAAGGTATGAACACTTGACTTTGTAGGATAATTAAGTTAGTAAAAGTCAGCTTATAATACAATTAGTTTTACTGAAAATTCAATGATTTATGAGGCATAAATCACATCGAGTCATGATCTTTAGAAAGAAAAAAAAGAAGATACCTAACGATGAATATAATAATATTCTGTTCGGTTAAGCTTCTGAAATCGACTTATTTAATTGTTTGTTGTGTTATGACTATTTTTTATCGATAATAATTTGTGAATATGATTCATAATCTTAATTAGTTTTAGTTTATCAATATATATGCTTTCTAGTTTCTATAAACTACACCAATTAACATATGTATATATATCTTGGTTTTAGAAGAATTATAATAACGTAAAAAGAATTATTCCTTATCCACTTTATAAAATGATTATTTATTAGAGTATATATAATAAAGACTGTTTTTTACGTACACGAATAATTATTCACGTGTTTTAGGAATAAAATTAATATTTTATACTATATATTATACTAAATTTATAATTTACATACCTTCTAGAGGAGGTCAATGTTGGTGTAATTAGTTTTGATGATTAAGACCAAAAAGTACTTAATCAACTAATTAGATACGCACCGTACGTGATTAATGTAAGTAATCCTAATTATTACTAAGTAATCAACTAATTAGATACGCAGTACAAGTTCTATACGTGTACTTAATTAAAACCTTGGTTTTACACGGATTATATCACTTAAAAAATTGTAAAAATATAAATTAAATAATCAACAAAAAAGAGAGGAAAATATTCCAACTTTTGAAAATAAAGGTATATACATACATGATATCTTAGGTAAATTCGCATAAAAATGGGAGAGAAAAGTAAAGAACTTTATAAGATATAATTCATGTTCATATGGTAAGTGTTGTTTAATTAGTTCGAAATGACAAATCTAATTCGTGCAGATCTAAGCCTAAAGCGAACAATACGACATATGTTCCATGAATATAAGACAAAGCTAATTATGAAATTCGAAAGGAAAATTCATGTGAACCTAGCCGAAAGGCAGACAGTATGTGTTATGACTTTAAATGAATCGTAAATAAGCTTATAAATAAACTTGAAAGGTAAATCTAATTGAACCTAACCCAAAATAGATGATAATACGTGTTATGAATTTGAATTGTTTCAAAACAAACGCAAAAATTATATTTTTATGAATAATTTTATCAATTCAATGTAATATAAATTAATTTTACTTACACTCTCACAAATTAGATCACTTAAAAAAAAATTGTAAAAATATAAATTAAATAATCAACAAAAAAAGAGAGGAAAATATTCAAACTTTTGAAAATAAAGGTATATGTACATTATATCTTAGCTAAATTCGTATCAGAATGTGAGAGAAAGGTAAAGAGTTTTATAAGATATAACTCATATTCATATGGTAAGTGCTCTTCATTTTGTCCGAAATGAATATAAGACAAAGCTAATTACTAAACTCGAAAAGAAAAATCCATATAGACCTAACGGAAAACCAGACAATACGTATTATGACTTTAAATTGAATCGAAAGACAAATTCACTTGAACGTAACCAAAAATAGATCACAATATGTATTATAAATTTGATATGTGACAAAATAAACAAAAATATTATATTTTCATAAATTAATTTTATCAGCTCCACGTGATATAACCCCAAAAATACTAGATAATGGCTTAGTGGAATTTTGTTCAAAGATATATGGCAGCCATTTGTGTTTCTAGGAAGTGTCATTTGTAACAAGTTGTGAAGTAGCGATGGCACACAAAAAAGTTGAAAGTCAAAAGCTGCATGCATGGCCTACGTATACCTTTCTTCTATACTTTTTTTTTTATATCAAAGTTGGGGATTTTATTTTTTTTTTGGATTATTGAACTTTTTTGTAATGTTATGTGAATGGAGTTCGGAACAAAGTTATTGAGTTTGAAAGACTGAATTCGTACTTCAAAAGTTAGCTTTGATCCTAATGAATCACTACTACGAGAAAAAGAACTTAATTAGCAACAGATTATGTAGCTAAACAACAAAGATGGAGTATCAAAAAATAATTACGTTAGTTATGAGCAATTTAATTAATAACGACGTATTATAAAAATAAAAGTAAAAAGTTAGGTACGAGTAATTTAGTAATAGATTAGCAATCAAGATTAATGAATAACAAAAGTTTCACATCAGTGGTTAATGAGATGGGTGGATCGACTCTTTATAAGGCTTGATGAGCTAGCTTTTGAGTCGTGAGTTAGGCCTAAGACCTTATATAACACATTCATTGTAAATTTGTAGCTGATTCGTGATAATCATGTTTAGTTTGTCATAATTTTCTTTCGTTTTTATAAAAAAATTATCATAAAAATCATCAAGACTATTTCGTCACAAATTTATCTCTATGTTTGTTGATATAATGAAACCTATTCAAGAGTAGCCTCTCTTTTTTTCATTTGGTATCGTGTACCTGCATTAAAGCTTGATTAGTTTGAATGCGTATCACGTTGGGCTCCATTCAGGAGGAAGCGCAAAAGCACTCCCTATCAAAAAAACTATACCGAAGGCGCGCTCGAATCTAAAACCTCTTATTAAAGGACAAGCGACTCTCTATCTACTGCACTACATCCGTTGACGACAAGCATAGCCTTAATTAATTAAGTCAATAGAAAGGCCATGTTCTTTATATACCGTCTCTTTTATCTCATGAAAAAAACATTGCCTTTTATTAGAAAAATAAATTATGATAATAAGTATGATCTAATATTGTGATATATTCAATTAGGAGGTAATAAATTAATGTTCGTTATACTCTTCATGACTCATTTAGACATAATCTTGGACTATCTTTCCATTAAGCAGGATTTTAATAGTGAAACAAAGTAAATAATATTTATATTGAATAATTGAAGTGATTAGAGAGATCAACAGAATTTTTTTGAAATGTCATTTCAAAAAGATTACAATAATATTTGAAAGTTAGGTCTATCCAATTTTCCTATAAATGAAGTGGACCTAAATTACCAATTATCAATTTTGAAACTAATTAATTATGAGAAGTAATTTCTGTTCTCTATAGTTTTATCTTGAAAAAACACTAAGGTTAATCTAACCAATGTGAAATGAAAAAGAGAAACTATGACAATATAGATTGATCGAAAATCTGATAGAAATTCAATATTTTACCTATAAGCACATTAGAAAACATATTGAATTAATATTTTTTTAATGAAAAAATTATATCATAATCACATAAAATTCAAAGAGAGCAAATACTAAACAAAGAACGATATATAGAGGAATAAAAAGTAAAGAAAAGATATTTACGAACGAAAATTGTTAAAACTAGAAACTATTAAAAGATCAATCGGCTAAAATAAACCGGAGCAAGAAGATTCTTTAATTTACTGACCAAAAATATTTATTAGTTGTAGGCAAATGGAATAAAAAGAACATTTTGTCCTCAAAATAAGCAAATTAATTAATTTTATTTCCAAGGGAGTTGGATTTTGGTGAAATTAAAGGATGTAGCAAATGGAATATAGGTTGAAAATTTGACATAAAGTTCTATAGAAATTTCAAACAATTAGGTGTAACGGTACTTTATTATAATACTTATTATTGATCAATTTTCAGTAGAAAATAATGAGAAGAAAGACCTATGAAAGTTATTTTAATTTGCATGAAGAAATATGAGCCAAACATATTTGATTTTCAATTATCACCAATCACGGTTTTTTAAGCCAAAGTTTTGAGGACCTTGTGTTTTTCATCCAAATAAAAGCTACAAAATTATATTTTAAAAAATATATTAAAAAATCACTATCATTAAGTAATTTTTCAAACAAGGCTGACTTTTGGATTTAATTAGTCAAACATGTTGATTTTTGTTTTCAACTACCAAACTTGGATTTGTCTATCAATTGTCATTTTATTAGTCAAAACAAATTTTTATTTGTATTAATGCCACTATTACTTTTTATAGAGGTTATTCTTAGAATTACGTGGCACTTTAGGTTCTAGAGGTTTGATTCTGAATTATTCAAATTTAATTAATTTTGTTAAGTGTGTTTTCTTTGTTCTATAATCATTAATTATTTGTGTATTCATAAATATTTCAATAAGAAGTTTGTTTAAAGTTCACGTTATTCATTATTATTCATAATTACTATTATTAATATACATGGCGTATTAATCTACGATTGGCAATAGTATAACCATCAACCATCTAACTAGCCTTGATAGCGTAATTATAAACATCACCGTCATCAATCACCTTCGTTGCTAGTCTCAACCACAACACTACCGCCATCAACCACCTTCACCTCAAACTACTAGCCACCTACAACACCAATCACCTCACCAACAATCTCCCCCTCCTTCACCGCACAACCACCATCGTCAATAATCACACTAATCAATCTACCAATCATTCGAATATAGAAGTCTAGGACCCGGATGACATTTTTAATCAATATCAAAAGCATAAATGAGTTAGGAGCGAAGAGTAAAGATCAGAAAATTTCCTTCTTGATAGAGTGGCAATGATACCTAGCTAGCTATAGTGACAAAAATTACTCTTACCAAAAAAAAAATTAAAAAAATTGCAAGACTATCATTAGTTCTGCAAGTAAAGCTTACTCGAGTGGTTCAACATTTTCATCATCAACCTATAGGCAAGGCTATTTTAAGCGATGGTTGGTTTGGTGCACATTCTTCACCTAAAAAGAATTTAGTGTAGCAAAGGTTAGCTATATTTGTTAGGGGTGTCAAAATGAGCCCAAATATAGGTAACTCGCTCAACTCGCCCAGAATTTTAAAGGTTGAGCTCAATATAATTTGAATTGGGATTCAGTCTCAACCAATCAAAGATTTAACCTATTTTAAGAGAATCCTCAATTTATTTCAATTTAATCTCTAATTTCAATGTGTTTTAAGACTCTTTATTTACATTGATGTAATGTATGTTCCTATATTGAACATATGAATTTCTATCTATTTATTTATTTATATATCCATTTATTAACTTTTTAAAAAAAAATTGAGTTGAGATTCAAATTATGATTATAAAAGTTAAATAACAATAGGTTAAAAATTATTGAGATTAAGCAGGTCAAAATGGATGGATCATGACTAAACACGATTTTCAGCACATTCGAGCCCAAAATAAACTTGGACGGTTCATGATCCAACTCAATTTCTATTTCAACCCATTCTAATACATCTAATTTCAACTCAGCCCATACTACACCCTTAGCTATTATGAATATATATTTAATTTTGTACCGTACCTTCATCACAAGTAATTAGAATAAAATTTACTACTATTCAACATACTAATTCTACTAGATCTAGAAATTTATACCATTTCATAATTAGAACACCAAGTTAGACCTTTAAGTAGTAATTGAAGTCTTATAACGTAAACAAAAATTATCTATCCTCTATTTACCTTTACTTAGTATGATTATATAATTATAACAATTAGTAACAACGTGCATTCATTATTATATCTACGTGTATATATTTTATAGATTAGTATAACAAATTTGCAGACTTTTTGCATGGGGGACAAAAATTGATTAAAATTTAGAATAAGTCTATGTTTGGTGAAGTTTTGATAATTTCAACATGAAAAATTAAAAAGAGAGTCAAAAAAGCACATGAGATGATGACAAAAAATGGGATCTTTGTCACAAATTCATGAATCCACACCTTTAATTATAATTAATTAATATATATATATATATTTAACTAGTGAGATTAGATTAATATTAAAATCATAGACTTAATTAATTACTCACACTACTAATTATCTTTCCCCACTACTCACGCACTAGAAGAAGAAGAAACAATACTTATGACATTAGTCAAATAATTACTGAAATATACTTCTCATTTTATCATTCCTATCGAAGGTGAATGTTCGATTTAACGTGACACTGACATTTTAATATAATAGACGCATATATTAGTAACATAATATCATCGATAAGTAATTTTTTATCTTCCACTTTCATCATTAGCACCTTCTCTAACGATTTAAATAATTTTTTTACCCTTATTGTTTATTAAGCCATTATCTAGCAATAATTAAAATGATTTGATAGTGTAAAAAAAATAAATCAAATTCATTAATTTATTTATTAAGACGGCAACAAAATGTAGAAAGTTAAAAGGTGCAAAATCCGTTAAATGTGGAGAACATGGTAGCTTCGCTGGCTACCAAAATTAGTAACGTCATCCATTAGATAACGGAATGTGACATATCTCGTGTATTACATATTTTATCGCTAATTAAGAGTTTTTGATTATGTTATGAATATAAGAAACTGAAAGTTAGTTACATATTCTGTTATAATATTAGTTAGAGTAAACTGTGGTTAAGTTAGATTAACTAGCTCATATAACTATAGTTAGTACACACTATATATATCTGAATGTAGACATTTTGTTAGGTTAGATTCATTTTTCCTTATGAATGAAAGTTACAGTTCTCTCTCTCTGATAATGAACTGTTAATTCATATCTCTGAATCTCCATAGCTGAATTCTTCATGGTATCAGAGCCATCAGTGAGATACTGATTGGTTCATTAGTTCAATCATCTGCTTACAGTGTTAGCTGCTTCAAGAGTAGCTGAATTCTTTGAGAAGCAGTTTCAATTTTTTTTTCTCTCCAAGTTTATTTCTAGATCTGCATCAATGGCGATTAGTGAAGGTCTTAATTCTGGTTCTACTGCCGCTACAGCTGTAGGAAGAGAAGTGTTAAGTGACTGTCATCATCCATTATATTTGCAATCCAGTGATACTCCAGGTAGCTCCCTGGTCTCACTTCAACTTACTGGATCTGAGAATTATTCTCTATGGAGTAGATCCATGAAGATAGGTCTACTAGGTAAAGGGAAAATAGGCTTTGTTGATGGTACCAGTTCTAAAGATAAGTTTCCTGCTTCTTTACATGCTTTGTGGGAAAAATGTAATGCTATTGTTTTGTCATGGATCATGATCTCTGTTAGTCGTGAATTGCTCAGTGGTATAGTCTATGCAAGCAGTGCTCAACAAGTATGGATTGACTTGAAAGAAAGATTTGATAAAGTAGATGGATCTCGTATTTTTTATCTTCACAAGGAAATTGCAACACTATCTCAGGGAATGTCCTCTGTTTCGATCTACTACTCAAGACTTAAGGAGTTATGGATGGAATTTGATTCACTCATGCTTGTACCTGGTTGTGCTTGTACTGGTTCACAGGCTTATGCAATGCATTTTGAGTATCAACGCTTGATGCAGTTTCTTCTATGTTTGAATGAATCTTACAGTCAGCGCAGGAGTCAGATCATGATGTTGGATCCTGCACCTAGTGTTAACAAAGCCTACTCTCTAGTAATTGCTGAGGAGAGTCAGACGATACTTGGTAAGGCTAACTATGTTGGTGATGTGTCTCCTTCAACTGGTAGTTTGAATGAAGCATTAGCCTTCTTCAGTGGGAACAATTCACATCAGAGCCTCTCAGGTTCTACTTCAAGAGGATCAAACTCTGGTGGAGCAGGATCAGGTTCTGGTATTGGTGGTTCCAATTTCAGACCTAGGAAAAATTCTAATAGTCACTTGTATTGTGACTATTGTAATTGGAAGGGTCATATACGAGCTCAATGTTATAAACTTCATGGCTATCCTGCTGACTGGAAAGGCAGGAGGAGGTCTAATCTTGTAGGTACTTCTAACAGTTCTGGTACTTCTCCAGGTAGTGATAACTCTGGTGCTCCTCCAGGTGGTGGTAACTCCAATCCTAATGCCTCACATGCTTTTATGACTAATGTTCCACATGCAACTTTATCTCAGCAATCACAGCCACATCCTCATTTTTCTCATCAACAGTACATTTAGATATTACAATTACTAGATTCTGGACATGGCAAGCATGACACTGATTCCACTGTGAAAGCCACAGGTATATATCCTACTGCTAAGTGGATAATTGATTCTGGTGCTTCTAAGCACATGGTTTATAATTTACAAATGTTAACACATTATAAGCCAATATCTGCATCTCAAGATGGAAGAGTTTATTTGCCTACTGGTAATCTTGCCACAGTTAAACATGTTGGTTCATCTCAGATATTTGGAGGGATTGAGATCACAAATGTTCTCCATATTCCTGAGTTTCACTATAACTTGTTGTCTGTGTCTAAACTCACAAAGGAACTAAACTGCACTGTCCTCTTTTATCCTGATTTTTGTATTTTTCAGGACCTCTTCAATGGGAAAGTGAGGGGGATTGGCAGGTTGGAGAATGACATGTATGTTCTTACTACTGTCTGTCAGTTACATTCAGAAAGAACTCCAGATAGAACTCCACTGCAGGCACTTCAGATTCAGTCTACTCCAGTTTCCTCTAGAATAAATTTGTCTGTATGGCATAAAAGATTAGGTCATGTTCCTTTCACTACTCTTAGAAAGTTAGGTTGTTTTACACATCTACATGATTCTACTGATATTCCTTGTACTGTATGCCCCTTGGCTAAGCAATCAAGACTTTCTTTTCCTTTGAGTAATACTACTACTTCTTGTTGCTTTCACACATTACATGCTGATGTATGGGGTCCGTACAGAGTGCCTACTCATGATGATAAGAGGTATTTTTTAACCTTGGTAGATGATTATTCCAGGTATACCTGGTTAATCTTACTAACATCAAAGTCTGAAGTTATAGTAGCACTCAAGAGGTTCTTGATCATGCTTGGCAATGTCTTTAGTGCTTCAATCAAGATTCTTAGAACTGATAATGGGTGTGAATTTTTTAATTCCTAAGTCACTGAACTTCTCCAATCTTTAGGTATCTTGCATCAAAGTTCTTGTGTCTATACTCCTCAACAAAATGGTGTTGTTGAAAGAAAACATAGACATATACTAGATGTTGCTCGATCTCTTAGATTTCAATCTGGCTTGCCTCTTAGATTTTGGGGTGAGTGTGTTCTTACTAGTGTCTATATCATAAATAGATTACCTTCTACAGTACTCAAGGGTAAGACACCTTATGACCTGTTATTTCTTCAGCCTCCTTCTCTTACACATCTTAGAGTGTTTGGCTGTTTGGCCTTTGCAACTGAGGTAAGAAAGGTTGACAAGTTTGCTCCTAGAGCTATTCCTACAGTATTCCTTGGATATTCCACTCTCCAGAAAGGCTACAAACTTTTCTCATTACACACTAAGGAATTCATGGTGAGCAGAGATGTCATTTTCAAGGAGGAGTTTTTTCCTTTCCTTCACACTTCTTCTACTTGTTCTCAATTGTTTCCTGTGGTTCAGCTCACAGACTCTTCTCTATTTCCTGTTGATAATCCTATTGTTCCTGATCAGTCTATATCTCCTAATCCTGATATTGTTCCTTCTAGTTGTACTTCTGTTCCTACTAATTGTACTTCTCAATCTCTTAATCATTCTCTGTCTTCAAGTTCTGCAGAATCCATTGTTTCTTTACCATTAAGAAGATCCTCTCGACCTTCTAAACCTCCCATTTGGCATCATGACTATATTACCACTACACCTAAAACCTCTTGTCTATATCCCTTATCCAATCATGTCAGCTATCAGTGTTTATCTGTTCCTTATGCTGCTGCTTTAGCTGCTTATTCCAGTACCTCTGAGCCTAAAACATTCCATGAGGCTGTTCTTGACCCTCTTTGGGTGAAAGCCATGTAGGCTGAAATCACAGCTTTAGAGGATAATAATACTTGGAGTATTACTAACTTACCTCCAGGCAAACATCCTATTGGCTGCAAGTGGGTGTTCAAAGTGAAATATTTGGCCTCTGGAGCTATTGAGAGATACAAGGCCAGATTAGTTGCTAAAGGTTTCCATCAGCATGAAGGTTTGGACTACTCTGAGACTTTTTCCCCTGTTGCTAAGATGGTTACAGTGAGATCTGTTTTAGCTATTGTAGCTGCTCGACAATGGCCTATTTTTCAAATGGATGTACACAATGTTTTTCTTCAAGGTGATCTTCTTGAGGATGTTTATATGGTGATTCCTCCTAGTTTTGGCAGACAGGGGGAGTCTGGCAAGGTCTGCAAGTTACACAAGTCACTATATGGGTTAAAGCAGGCACCTAGACAATGGAATCTGAAACTGACTCAGGCATTAACTCAGTTGGGATTTGTTCAAAGTCATTATGACTACTCTCTATTTACTAAAAGAGAGAACAAGGATTTGATAGTAGTTCTTGTGTATGTAGATGATCTCCTGGTGACTGGAAGTTGCAGTGACTTGATAGTCAAAACCAGGAATGATCTTCAACTTAGATTTAAGATGAAGGATCTAGGAGAATTAAAGTTTTTTCTTGGTATTGAGTTTGCTAGAACCAAGGAGAGGTATGTCATGAACCAACGTAAATATGCTTTGGAGCTTATCTCAGAAATGGGATTAAGTGGTGCTAAACTTGTTCATACACCACTGGATCCAAATATGAGACTTACATCTATTGAATATGATTCACATATACAAGATACATACACTATAGCAAGAGATAAACCACTGGCAGATGTTGGCAGATATCAAAGACTTGTAGGAAGATTATTGTATCTAACTATGACCAGGGTGGATATTTCTTTTGCAGTACAAGTTTTAAGCCAGTATATGCATGCTCCTAAGGAATCTCATATGGAAGCTGCACTTAGATTAGTCAGGTATATCAAGTCAGCACCTGGATTAGGCATGTTCATGCCTTCTCAAAGTTCAGAATTACTGACAGTTTACTGTGACTCAGATTGGGGTACCTGTGTGCAAACAAGAAGATCTATTACTGGATATTTGATGAAATTTGGTCTTGTTTCCTGGAAATCAAAAAAACAAGAGACTGTAGCTAGAAGTTCTGCCGAAGCTTAATTCAGAAGTATGGCATCAACTGTGGCTGAGATTACTTGGCTTATTGGTTTATACAGTGAACTAGGAGTGAAGATCAAACAACCAGTTGATTTATTTTGTGATAGTAAAGCTGCAATACAAATTGCAGCCAATCCTATTTTTCATGAGAGAACTAAACACTTTGATATTGATTGTTACTTTGTTAGAGAAAAACTACTCAAAGGAATGATAAAGACTCATCATGTATCTACAAGAGAGCAGCTGGCTGATTTACTTACAAAAGGTTTATGGAAAGCTTCACACTTACATCTAATGTCCAAGCTGGGATTGAAAGACATATTTCAACCATCAGCTTGAGGAGGGGTGTTATGAATATAAGAAACTGAAAGTTAGTTACATATTCTGTTATAATATTAGTTAGAGTAAACTGTGGTTAAGTTAGATTAACTAGCTCATATAACTATAGTTAGTACACACTATATATATCTGAATGTAGACATTTTGTTAGGTTAGATTCATTTTTCCTTATGAATGAAAGTTACAGTTCTCTCTCTCTGATAATGAACTGTTAATTCATATCTCTGAATCTCCATAGCTGAATTCTTCAGATTATATATTAAGTAATACACACTTAGAGACTAGATAAACTAAATTAGAGAGAGACGAGCAAAATAGTTATGTATCTCAGATATATATGAATCAAATTGGCCAGACACGGGTATTTAATAGTTGATTCGCTTGTATCTGAAATATCAAATAGGAGAGTGGCGAGTGAGATGGGAGGGGGATGAGCTAGATTTAATTCGTCTATATATCTAAATCATTCGGATTTATTCGAATACATTGTATCTGAAACGAATTACACCCGATTTTGACTCTATGTATATGTCAAGCACTAAAATTTAATAAGATTATTCGTAATATTATAAACTAAAATGTAACTAAATAAATTTCGATAAGTTTTCCAATAGAACGTTTTTATAATATATTTAAAATTTCAAAACCTGCGGTACTCTTTCTTTGACCCATACACATAAATAAGCAAATAATTATATATATACTGCTACTTAAAATCCCTTTAAATGTCTTTATTTTACACCCATTTGTCCTCAACTCGTGCCACTATATATTTCAAGAGGATTCCAAGAAAAAACCTATCCATAATAAAAAAATAAAAAAACAAAAAAAATATTATTTCTTATTTTATTTGTTATATTATATAGTCTTCATTATATATATAACACGAAGAAAAACAAAGCGCAACCCTTCAACAAGTATCAAACAAGAAACCAAAAAAAAAAAAAAAAACTATGGGGAATAGTCTAGGAAGAAAAAAACAACAAAGGTAATGAAAATCGATGGACAAACGATGAAATTCAAAACCCCAATTTATGCAAACGAGGTTTTGAAAAATTATCCATCGATGATATTATTAGAATCAGAAGAAGTAAAGCATTTCGGGGTACGAGCAAAGCCATTAGAGCCTCAACAAGAGTTAAAGTCGAAAAGGCTTTATTTTCTTGTTGAATTACCCAAATTCCCCGAAGAGAAGAATAAAAACCCGAGAAGGGTCCGTTCAGGGATCCAGATGAGCGCTAAAGATAGGCTTGAGACTTTAATGTTAGCAAGAAGATCCGCGTCTGACTTAACAATCATGAAGCCTGCTAGTGTTATGATGAGTGAAGAGTACTCGTCTAGCTTTGCTTCGGGCCCACTTGATGGTGTTGGGCCTCAGGCCCAACCCGTGAGGTTGAAGCTAAGGTTACCAAAAGCGGAGGTGGAGAAATTGATGATGCAAAGTAAAGATGGAAGTGACGTTGGTGAAAAAATTATGAAATTTTGTATGAATAGTAATAACGATGGCGTTCAGACCGACTTATTTCAGAGTAAAAGTGGATCGTTGATCGAGGAAGGTCAAAGTCAATGGAAGAAAAATAATGGAGGAATATTAATTAAGAAGGGAATCAGATCTCGAGAGGTAATGTTCTCTTCATTATGGACATTGATCCACTTTTCATGTTATGTTATTTTTTTATTAAATTTTAATATTATTGGTTCACGTTCTTATCATGATTCATAATATATTATTATAAAAATAGTGCGCTGGTAACTTAGAAATATATGTAGTAAACAGATATGTTTATTTAGATTTTTTAAAATATTATTATATTCATGTCATTCTTCAACAATGCACTATTTTTATGATTTGATACATACCTATAAATATAAAAATTTGGAGCAACACTTTTTTAAAAAAATTCTCATTATATTCCACCAAGTTTCATGACATACCTCCTGATTCGTCTCAAGTTATCAATCGTTTTTTTCATTTGTACGTCCTTTGAGAAAATATTAAAATCAAGAGGAGTTTTTGACTATATATTTTACTTCCTTTATGTTTTATGTTTTATATTATGTCTTCACAAATATTTACTATGTTTAGGTGACTGTCTTGAATTTCTTGAATAATTTGAGTAACGATTTTTAAAAATCACGATAGATAATTTGAGATGACAAACTATGAAAAAATTTCAGAAGTCAGAAGCTGCATGGTCAATGTAATTTTGTCGAATTTACATGAGTGTGAAAAGCCTTTCCATTTATGGAATTTAATTTCAAAATTGACTGCTTCAATATTATTTAAAAATTAAATTATAATTTTACTTCAATCATCAACTAATTATAACAATATTGTTTAAATTGATTTAACAATTTTACTTAATTGAAGCTTTCAAAAGTCAAACTTTGATGACTTCAACGGTTTCTTCTTTATATTTTTTTTTTTTTATGCATATAGAAATTAAATATAAAGTTTAGATATCTACCTTATAAAAAAATAAGAAATTGGTTATGGAAAAGGAAAGTTTTATTTCCGTAGTACGAGAAAATAAAGTATTTATACGTGCATGTAATACTAAAAATTATTTATATTTTTTAAGACCAAATTAATAAAAGAAAATTAAATGAAAGAGATTGAAGTGTGAAATAGTGCCTTATCAACTAATTTGTTACCTAACTGCTACCAAAAATAGTTTTTATTAAATCTATTTAGTATCTTTAATTAGTGGATAAGATTTTGAAGGAGTTTATACATGATATCAAGATTAGGTCATATAAAAGCACGAATTTTCGGTAAACGTTCTTATCATAATATCATCGATAATTTGAAATTTCTTACTGAAAAGTCGTTTGATAATTTTTATAGAAAACTTGTTTATTTCTAGTCGTGAATTAAGTTTTTAAATTTACTAAGAGGTATTATCGAAAGTTATGTTAAATACGATTCATTCGCTCTTATTCAGATATTTTGAATATTAAAAAAATCTTGATAAAAAGCGTTTTTCCTTTTTAACGGACTTTGAAACCCTATGGGGAGTGTAACAAACATGTGTGTGATTTTAATTTGTGAGCCTGCACTATCTCACACGTAATAGATTCCCAAATATTTTTATTATTATCTAATATTTGATTAATTCATTATAACTAACTATGATGTGATCAAGTTTGGTTGCATACCAATATAACGTATCAAAAAATTATAATATTTTCTTATGTCAATTAGATTAGTAATACAATTTTTAATTATGCATTATAATATAATCTTCTATATTTGTTAATTATTTTTTTTATTTTTGTTCATTTGATTGCAGAAACGTGTAGGGTTCTTGCCAATTACAGAAGGGGAAATTCAATTAGCAATGACAGCTTCATAACAAATAGAGCAAAAAATATAAATAAATCTATTTTATTATATTATATAGTTTTATGTACAAGTCATCTCCGAATTCACTCCCAGAATTTTTCAGCTATTTATAATTAGTACTATATAGGTCGGGGTTTGAGTCGTAAAAGCAGTTACTAATGCTTGCATTATGATAGCTAGGATGTCTACATCACACACGGCTCTTTCTCGTACTCTGCTAATTAATGCAGAATGCTTTGTGCATCGACTCGATTGTCCTTTTCTTTTTCTTTTTAATCAGGTTTTAGTTATTTTCTGTATAGTAAAAATTAAGAAGCTGAAAATTAGAAGTGAATTATGTGAGGAAGTATTACATTTGTATCCAATTTTCCTCTTTTTTAATTTTTTTTTTTTTTTGGTTGGTGAAGAAATGAAACTCTTATGCTATTTCAAAGTACATTAATATTCAAATATGTCTTTATGTATTCTTCAAAATTGAATAACCCCTTTGTTAATTTATTGACTAATTTATTCATATTATCGACGTTAGCAAATGTATCGCGTTTTTTCCCTTGTTATTAACAGAAATTCAAAACGTGATTTCGTTGATTGTCCTTTCGCAAATAGATCAAGACTCTGGTAAATAGAAGCTCGAATTTCATTAAGATACACAAAGTATTTTTGAACTCCACTGTATTCCTTTAAGAAATTACAAAGTAAAAATAATATCAAACTTGGTTTTTGAATATTTGCAAATTTCAATAGAATGTGAAACATATCATGAATCACATGTATACCAGACAAGATAATGTGAAACATATCATATAATATTATGTATATAACAATGTTGGAGGGTTATTTTAATCTTTTTTCACATGGCAGACAAAAGCTCCATAATAAAATATGGTATCTTAAAAGCTATAATAAAGTCAATATATTATATTTAAGGGTCCATTTATCTTCTTTTTTTTCCCTTAAAAGAATTTTAACTTTTCTCCATACATAAAGAGAAAGTGATAAGAATAAAGTAGTGTGTGTCCAACTCTTTCTTCAAAGATAAGAAAGTTGCTTGATGTTAACAAAAGTGGAACATGACAAGAAACCTAGAAAATGGTGTATGACCAGCTTCCATGTACCTCGATTAATTTTATGAAGTATCTGTTATCTCTAACCAACATACGGTACCTCTCTATCTTCCTATGCTCGGAAGATAGTAAGAAATCACTTAGTTCTTAATTCTACGAGCCTAATGCCTCATAGTTCTCAAATCACCTTATTGACAACAATATCAAAGATATATACACAATCGAGTCATTTTAAGGTAATTATATATATATAGGCCGAAGAGAGAATACTCTAATTTTAATACTAGTAGAGCTCTAGACACTAAATGATAGGGAACAAAGGTTGTCACAATAGAAAAAACGAGAAAACGACAGTATGATACACTAAGCATCTCGTGTTTACACAGGGTTCATAGAAGAATTGTACCCCTAAGCGTGTGATGTAGGCAGTCTAACCTGATGCAAGCATAAGTGGTTAGTTCCACAGCTTAAACACGTGACCTAAAGTCACACGGGGACAACTTTGCCGTTGCTCCAAGGCTCCCACTTCTCACAATAGAAAAGATGTATAAAAATACATAACTTTTTTGAGGAACTATGAAGATACACATTTCATTTCATTTTTACTCAAATGAAACTTTTGTTATAAATGTACACTTAGCCAGATTTCTTAATAAATATGAACCAACTGGAAAATATCTAACCTTTCCTTCATCTGCAAATTTGTGCAATTAGGAAGGTTTTGCTTATTGGCAGAAGGCTCTATGAATGAATATAATCAAAGTCAAGATGACCACTGATCTGGTACTGTGAGAAAATAGGTTGTCATCGCTTTTCTGAATCTCTTCTTGTATTGTTTCGGAGAAACAATAGTTGGGGACGCGTTCCTTGGTCCTCCGAGTATGCCTGATGCCTTCACCCATGTCTCTAAGTGCTTATCCCAAGTATATTGCCTCATGAAGTCGATGATCCCCAAGACTAGTTCTTTTCGTTCTTCATCCACCCCGACCAGCAAAGAGTAGTCCATCACATCAACAGACTGTCAAAAACAGAACGTTTGTTGGTCAACGTTGAAATGTAGACACTAAAGGAGGAAAATAGAAGACACGCACTCCCTAATAATAAACAGATATAAACGATTATGTAATCAGCTTTAACATTGTTCCAAGCATTTTAAGAATTAAGCGCTACCACTCGATCAGTAGAGTGACCAATTTCTACTTGATATCAGAGATAATTACTCCTTTGCTACCTTCTCACTAACCACAGTTTGACTCATATAGTGGACATCTTATAACAGAAAATATGAATGCAACGAATTAAAACTGGATACTTCTCCCTATCAAATACTCCCTCCGTTTCAATGTTTGTCCGATTTTGACTCGTGATGTTAAACTTAAGATATGTATAATGTACAAAAAAGTTCTTTGAACTTGTGGGGCTTAAACATGTCATGTGGAAAATTAGAATTAAGGAGTTGCGAAAAAAGAAAAAAGGCATTCTTTTTTAAACGGACTAAAAAGGAATGTAAATCAAACAAATTGAAATGGAGGGAGTGAAAGTAGCTTACTGCCAAAAAGGATGTATCATTCCAAACAGCTCGCTCGAGGCTTCTTTTTGCTTTGCTTCCAAGAAATATGGGTTTGGTATGCAATGTTTCTAAAAGATTCATATCTAGCAACACTTTGTTTGCTCCAGTTGTATCTGCATTGTAGCGGGATCGTAGAGAACCCTTGAGATCATACACCCTAGAGATGTTTCTTTCGAAAAAGAGATTCTCCATCACGATTAAATCCATTTTTGTTTCCCTGCCTCCTTTCAAATGTTTGACCGAAACCTAAAACATTGGATATGAATAGGAATAAGTCTACTACAACCACTAAAAAACTTACTCGAAAATAAAAGGCACACCATTTTTTCACCTGGAATATTCCAAGAACTTTTGCAAGGCAAGTTGGACTCCGAGAGTTAATAGAATTCGTTAAATATTTGAAGTACTCTGGTGCAAATTCTTCAAAAGAGTCCAACTCAGTTTTCTGAACTTGTTTTATTATGAATCTTTCATCGAATGACTTGGCAAAGTAAACATTGCTCTTTCCCCCTTGAGCACTCCATCTTTTACAACGGCTTAAGGAACGTACAAAATCCAGTTCATCAGGACAGCACTTCCTCCTAAGAGCATCAAACTGCTTTGCAAAGTAACAAGTGACTGAAAATTTCACCTTTCCCCCACTACTCGAAGATTCATCATCGAAAGAGATCCTTAAGTGAGGAGAAGTTTTTGAATCTGAAAAGAGGGAAGTAATTGTACTGGAAGCATCTTCAGAACCATGGCTCCCATAATGGATATAATCCGTGTCTAGAGAACCAAAAGACTGCCATGCTGAAAGGCTAGAAGCCACTCCAGCCTCCTTGTTGGTGTCACTCGTGTTCCAACTCCGTTCAGACACGCTTGACTTATCAGTGACCCAGTCACTATACACTTTCGAACAAAGTGCATAAGATATAATGCTAGTAGGTTCATTGTCATAAACAGCCAGGACAACATCTCTTGAACCATTGAGTGGAACCATCAGCCTAGCTCCATCAGGTATAAGAGATGCATAAGAAATAAACGAAGGTGAAGAACCCATAAGGAGATTAAACTTATGAGCCTCACTGGGTGACATCTGAGAATAAGTTCTCTGAACACTGGAAACAGGATCTCTGATCATATTCTTATAGTCTCCAGAAGCATGAAAAGACCTAATTGATGATAAATGCAATGAAGAAGGTGGCAGCCCCTTCCTGATTCTGTCTTGAAGTCTCATAGCAGAGTCGAACGAGTGAACTCTTGCAGGTAACTTTAGCCTTCTAAAAGGAGGCAAATCAAGTTGACTTGGTTGTCTGAGAGGAGCAGCTTCAGATCCATCTCCTTGTAGTAACTGAGCTTTTTTGGGAGAACGATCAGTGCCAGACCAAGCAAAGTCTATCTGATCAGAAAGGACCGATGCAGCTGAAGGAGCTCTTTCCAAGGATGTTTGATTAAATGCATTCTCCCCTTCCGTCTGCATTTCCTGCATTGTCTCACTCTCAGATGAGGTTAACATGGAACTTTCTAGCTCACCAGAACCATAAGGTGATACACCAGTTCCCTCCTGTTCAGACTGCAGAGCTTTCTCGGGGTATTCCTCTGAGTCTGAAAACTCGGGCACAGACTCTTCGTAAACATGTTCAAGAGTGTCATTCTTTAGAAACATATCCCTTCTCCAATCTATCAGCTCATTACAAGATCCACAATCCTCTGAACCCACTGAACCAGAACTCTTTTGGAGGAAGGACTTCATGGACAAAAGCCGACGATCCCAAACATGTGAAGCAATCACGAGGGAATGCCTCAAGCGATTTAGCTCAAGAATGTCTATTGCTCCCTGTCTTGGGTCGAAAGTTTCATCCTCATCCAGCTGAAGAAAGTCCTATTGTACAAACAAACAGAAACCAAAAAAGTAAGGAGAAATGCAGCACTTGTCATACATGCTAAACTTTAAAATCTGCAACCAACCTACATTATTAAAGTCGTGAGAGGAAAATGTACAAGTATTAAAGATTGATGTCAAGTAGTTTCTTACATGGTAATCGTTCTTTTCCTTCATAAGCAGCTCCTTTAACTCCACAATGCAGTCATGCAATTGAGTTGTATCGGATGGTTCACATTCTACAGGGTAACTTTTCTCTTCAATCCTGCGGAAGGCACTTGATATTTCTGCGTACAAAGCTTTGGCTTTACACAGTAACTGCAAGATATATCACATAGAGCAATTGTAAGCATAAAAACATATCAAAGACATCGCAAATACTTAGAATCATTTCAAGATAGCAGGAAAAGTGTTTAATATTTCGGTCACCTCAGCTGCTTCTTTCCTTAACCACTCCTGTTCAGTGTAGTCACTAAATTCAAGGGTTAACGGAGGCAGACGAACGGACAGAATATCAATAGGAGTATAGCGGAAGAATGCAACCATACTTCCACACCTGAAAAGGCCAAGTCTGTTATTCATTCAATAGCGATGGTGAAGCAAAGACTAAATTAACACAAAGATTTCAAACTCTGGCAGATGCCAACCCAATTCTTAAGGAATACCATGCAGTACGCACCCATAGTATCGGAGGCAGTCTCTTTGCAGAGAATGACCACAGCTAGCAACCCGGTTAGCAGTTGCATGATTTGAAAAACTAAGTTCCAAGAACTTCCCAAACGAGAGTCCCCAAGCAGCATCTGACATTATTACTCTGCGAGTCGCTGGTGGAACTCCCTCTATTTGTGCACACTTAAGGCATCGATGCCACATCCAAATCTTTTTGTCCCGTTCACCAGGAAGAGAATTCACCAAGGGAAGACGTCTAACGTTTATAGTAAGATTCGCCTGCTGGTGAGTATAGCAGATGACATGAGCCTCAGCTGGCTCCTTGCACGATTGACAGGAAGACATCTGACATCATGACGTACAATACAAAAGTAGCATGAAATTATTTTTGATAATGGAATGTCATGTATTGTTAAAGGGACAAAAGATGATTGCTACCTGACCAAAAAGATCATCCTGAAGATATCGCCCAAGTGGCTTATCGAAGGAGCCATAAAACTTGATGCGAAGTAGCTGAGAACGTACACATACTGTTCCATTTAGAACACATCGACTAGAGAAGGACACTAATATGCTTTGACGACTGTCAGCAGCTGAATAGAATTCATCGGGGATTTTGGTTTCATCTGATCTTTCTAGCTTTGATAGCTCTCCTAGTTCTCTGTGTTGACTCTCTTCTTGACCTGAAGTTTCTAGCGATCGTTCAATTGTTTGATCTTCAATTTCAACAGAGCCAACAGGTTTTGTATCATGCGCCGAAAAAAGTGAGGGATCTTCATGATCTGCAATAGTGAGAACATCTCTTGCTCCACCATCATCTGGGTTAGATTGGTCACCACATTGAGGGTAATGATGCTCCGACAATGACTCTGGTAAAACTGTCTCCACATTAAAGTTGGACCCTATCTGAACATTTGGGTCATTAGCAACTCTCTGCGCTCTTACAGGCACAGCAGAATGAGAAATCACTGAGATAGCATTATCAGCAGATGTCCTCTCTGGTATAGCAATTGAGGTTGCTGCAGACTCTTCAGGTAGACTAGCACCCTCATCAGCAAGAAACGATGTCTCAAGAGATAGATGATATGCAGCAAATACAGCGTACTGAACGACCTTCTTCAGCTTCTTGAGCTCTTCACGACATGAACCCCTCAGCAAAATCGTGCAACCTAAACGCCTGGGACAACCATCAAAAAACATCAGAGTTTTTGATGTCTTTCTGTTCAATTGGTTGGCATGTTCATGCTCTTCAAATACTTTTTCTAAGTGGAAGAGTTCACAATGTCCCAATCTTGTTGTGGCTATGTTATCAATGGATGGGGTTATAAGTGCACCAGTGCACCTGGCTACTCGCTCTAGCAGTGGCACCTTAACATTCAACACCAAAGAGATCTCTTTTTCCAACAGAAGCTCCTGAGCATATGAAGATACACTTTTCTCCACAAGTAGCACATTAGGATGATGGGCCTCTATTCTTGAAACAATCATCTTGAGGTGCTCCTTTTCCTGTTGCAATAAGGTGTCAAAAGATGCCAACTGAGTGGCAGCTCTTTGGTACTCAAGTGCTCCTCCTAAGATAAGTAATCGGGCATTTTTGTACTGTGAAGTCATGCGCTTGTGTTTGATATTCTTAGTACAAACTACTCCTTTAATGAGGGTGCTATCACTTCGGGTTCCTGAAGCTATGCACTTAACCTTTACATAATCAACTGGATCCATACTGCCTCCTTTACTAGTATCAGGCTTTACATAATTTGCAGCTTGCCATGCTAGTGATGTAACTATGTCAATCCAGTCATCAGCAGCGCTTTCTTTCCCAGAATGTATATCTTCTCCTTGCAATAGCTGCAAGACAAGAGCCCTGAAATGACCATGTACAACAGATCTTAATGGTTCCTTATGATCCAATTGTTGTTTATCCTTTGCAGGGAAAATGCTGGAAAGGCTCCCACTTGAAGAGAATGCTGCGCCTGTCTCTCCAATTTCATCATCTTCATCATCATATGTGAAGAAATTATTTTGTGCCTCGTCATCTTCATCATCAGGTGGAGGAGGAAACCATATAGGACCATTGTTTTCAAAATCCAATGGCTTTTGCTGCTTCTCTAACTGGTCTCGGTAAACGGACAAATTGTTAGAGTCATTAGCAGTCTCTGGATCCTCATTATCTTTCTCAAGTCTTCCTAAAACAACCAAGGTTTCTTGATCAAAGGGACCATCATTCTGAGACCTTGGAGTCTCCTGTTGGTCCTGAACAGAATGCCCAACTCTATTGGAAGTAAAACGAATCCTAGAGGGGCTGTTTGATGGACTAGATCCAAATGATCTCAGATGGTAAAATTTATGTCTAGCACTAACACTACATGATTCTAAATCAGAAGTATCATGACAATAATCACTTGATGGGCTAACAGATTGATTCGTGAAGTCCCCTCCTTCATCTTCATCACTCCTGCTAGGCGAGTGACGCAGAGACACCGGAGATGGATGACTTGAAAAGGCTGTAAAACTACTCTTACTTGCATCATGGGTAGAATAACCATCAAACATGTCACTACTGAAATTTGGTGACGGCGGTTCTGGGCTTTCCCTTGGAGATTCAGAAGGATAAACTTTGTCACAAAACTTCCTTGTGCTTCTATGACAATTGCTTAGATCAGAACAAAATTTGCACACCTTGATATCAACCACAGAACTCACCATGTTTTTGGATTCTCCTGATCCGGATGAAACAACATCCGAAGATCCAAAAATGTGCACAACACAATCCCTGCAAAACACTCTACTACAACTTAAGCAGTGGAACCTGAGGCAAGAATCAGTAAACTTCATCTTGCATTCATAACAGGTTTTGCAACTTTCAACATCCATATCGCGTCCGCCAACCAATGAAGTTCGATCACTTTTACCCCACTTTATCCAAGCCCTAACTTTCTCTATCAAATCTAGTAGAGAACTATCTGGTACTCCCATAGACCAGCAGTCAAACCACCAAGTTTTGCCTCAATAACATAAGGTTCCTCAAAACTATAACCCAAATAAAAATGGTGGATTCAAAGATAAATGTGTTTTTTTTCTTTAAAAATGAAAAAGGTTCCTCATAAAGAACAAGAGAAACAAACAAACAGTAAGATTTCCCCTCAGAAATCACTAAAAATCCAGAAGGGAAAAACAAATTACAACAATTTACTTCACACTGAATTTGATTTATATACAACCAAAAAAAGCTTGAAACTTGTGACAACAGAAAGACTGAAACTTTTTGACCAATCAATTGACTCAAAACCTAAAAACCCAACTCAACCAATCCCAGAATCATCAAGACTTGATCCCAAAATCAATTTTTTCATAACAATCAAGATCAGATCCAGAGCTCAGAACCAAACAACAACTGAAAAACACTCTTGTCACTTGACAGATTCTGAAACTAATTCCTCTAAAAAATAAACAGCTAAACCTGCCAAACCCCCAGATTAGCAATATCTAGAGATAAATAAACAACCCCACCTAAAAAAGCAAGAAACTTTTTCAACTTCAGCTCAAAATAAGAGAACCCCAGATCAAGCAACACAAGTATAAAGCCCTTCAAGTGATGAAAAATTGAATCTTTTTAACTTCAGAGTAAAATAACACAACCCCAGATCAAGAACACAAGTATAAAGCCTTTAGGTAATGAAAAATTGAATCTTTTTCAACTTCAATGCAATATAAGACAACCCCAGATCAAGAAACACAAGTATATAGCCTTTAGGTGATGAAAAATTGAATCTTTTTTAACTTCAGAGTAAAATAACACAACCCCAGATCAAGTAACACAAGTATAAAGACTAAAAATTGAATCTTTTTTCAACAGATACAGAGATTTATGTGAGCTTATGAATTAAAGAACAAAGAGAATAAGAATGAAAAGGAGAAAAAGGAAGAGTACTGATGAAGTAGTAGAAGAAGAAGAAGTAGAAGAAAAAATGGTACTAGCTCTTATCTCCATGAACATAACATTCATCTGTTTCTCTCTCCTTACCATATTTTCAGGCATTGCTTTTGCTGTTTTCATTTCTCTAGACTTTTAATAACATTAAAAAATTCATCTTTACATTCATAGAATTTGAAGATTCATTTTACACAGAACACCTATTTTTTCTTCTTATTCTTCTTTCTTAAATCAAAAATATAATATTTTTTTATATATAAAATACAACAATTAGATCATGTATTTAAACCATTTTTTTCTTTTCCTTTTTCTCTCTCTTACTTTACTTTTCTATATCACTATGCACTTTATTTTATATATATATATATATATATATATATATATATATATATATATATAAACATTATCATAAGATTGAGATTTCTCGAATTGAAATTTAGTTTAATATATTAAAAATCAAACAAAACGAAAAAGTTAAATATTACTATAATATTGAAATTTAGTTGAATGTATTAAAAATCAAACAAAACAAAAAGTTAAAGAATCTCTATAGCCATTGATTAGCCATGAGGTTTATTGGTAATAATAATAATATAATAATAATAATAATAATATTGGGGGTTAGTTTATTATTTAAATTATTATATTTTATTTTTTGAATCTTTTGTTTAAAGGGTATTGAAATTCTTGAGCTACTATTGGTCAGCAACAGCGTATGGAATGAAGTATTTTGGCAGCACAGTCAGAGACAAGTATTAAGATAGTGAAAGATTTGTATTTTATTTAATTAATTATATAGTTTGTCTTTGTCAATTTTTTTATAGCAAAGTAGTTGCAATTTTCAATGTGCAACTACTTTTATTATATGTAGAAAAAAATTACTCCATTTTATATTTATTTTGGAGAGAAGTATGATAAATGTTTTTGAATTTGATGTAGATTATTGGTTTTGTATAATTTTAAAAGTATTAATCTATTTGATTAGTTGTATTTAGATTATATATTCTCGACTTGTCATATTATATTGTAAATAGTCATAAACTCTTATAGGAATATGAGACTCTTTATAAAAAATCGAGAGAAAGTATTGAAAACTCTCTTAGACTTTACGAGAATTTAGGAGTGTATATCACTTATGTTACCAGATCGAGAGTTATTTAAGTTCAATTAGTCAAGTAAATGAGTGTTTTTAAGGTGATCACTAATTTAAAAATAAAACTAATAATTTATAGCAAATTTTGACGTGTTTTTATAGGGGAAAAGAAGTCAAAGAAAAAGAGCAAGAGTTGAACTTATACCTAGTATATGTGAAAGAGAGAGATATTGTTTTTTTCTTATTATTAATTTTATTTTATTACTTTGCTCTTGTTGACCTTGTTAATATGTTAAATAATTATTTCTTTGTTTTACTAATATATTTTTCATAAAATTGTGTTGTTTAAAAGTATAATTAATTACATGACTACAGTCAAGCCAATTGAATCGAATTAAACTTTCACGAAATTAAAATATAGGGTATAATTACTTACATAATTAACGTGATAAGTATGAGATTTAATTTTATCTGTTTGTTTTCTTATTTTAATATATTATTAGTGGATTTCAAGTGGGATCTGAAAAAGATAGAATATACATAAATATTATTCTTACCTCATAAGTCGTAAAGATAAAGAAAATATTTTAATAGATTCTTGACTCGTAAAAATCTCAAAACAATTTTAGAAAAAACGATAACAACGATAAAAATGATGTGCATATTCTAAGCTAACATAGCTCATAAATAGAAATTTGTTTTTAATATTATCGTTTATATATAACACTTATCTGATATCTATCTCCACATATAAATGGACAATTATCTACGTACAAATTAATTGATAAGAGTAAATAAAATAAGTTGGGACAAGTTTGGAAATATCTCCATTATGTTAAGGAATTGTCTAAATATTTAATTTACAACTAAAAAATATATACTTTAATTATCTTCATAAATATTCAGAATTATATATTATTCTATACTTTTTCATTAATCTCTTTATGTGGATGACAATAGTTCATGTCCAAGTTGACATTTTTTTTCTCAATATGAACCTATTTAAATTATATATATAGAGTGGGCGTACTTTTTAATATTAATTAATTAATATGAGTTACATATATATTTTATCTTTAGTTAATTTATTTTTTGGGGAAAAAAAAAGAATTTTCTTGTCTACGTAATGTCCAATAATACAGTAAACAAATTAACTTTGTACCTAATAAATCCAAATTTTGTCATTCCATAATATTTCATCTACTGATTTCATGTTTCAGTGAGTGCAATAAAAACATTACGTATAATTCTTATTTATTATATATATTATTATATAACATGTCAGAAAAAGACTTTTTTTTAAAAAAAAAAAAATTGTACCTCATTTATATTTTTGTTATAAATAATCCATGCAACTATTTTTTGAAGAATTTTTTTTTGTCCATCTATCGTAACATATTTGTATATTATCCATGCAAGGTTAGTTTTAAAAATATATATTCGTAATTTACTTATCCACCTTTTGAGATTTATTTGGGACACTTTTAATTTCTTAATATATTTTATACTATATGAACGTGGAGTATGTAATATATAACATGTTATGGTATATTGGTATAATTGGTTTACAAGTATATAAATTCAAAAGAAAAATAATTATTTGACTTTTTTCAAAAAAAAAAAAAAAAATTTGATAATATTGTGTATATAAGTATATCTATTTCCCTTTGTGGTACTTCTCTAAGAAAGGTAGCCCAAATGAAGTTTTATCGATTTGTCTACCTTTCAATTAAATGAATGTCTCTCTCTCTCTATATATATATATATATATGCATGTGAGATATACGAACATCATAGCTAGTTTTGTTGAATACAGAATGAAATTTTATTGATTTTTCTATCTTTAACTGATTAAAGGTCAATATATATATGTGATATACGAATATTGTAATTAGCTACGAACGTCGTAATTAGCTTCGTTACATATAGAATAAAATTTTATCGTTTTGTCCATCTTTCAACTAATTAAAGGTCAATATATGAGAATTGAGATATACAAACATCATAGCTAATTTTATTGAATATAGAATGAAGTTTATTGATCTTTCTACCTTTAACTGATTAAAGGTCAATATACATATGAGATATACGAATATTGTAATTAGCTACGAACGTCGTAATTAGCTTTGTTACATATAGAATGAAATTTTATCGTTTTGTCTATCTTTCAACTAATTAAAGGTCAATATATGAGGATTGAGATATACAAACATCATATAGTTAAATTTATTGAATATAGTTGCAAAAATCGACTTATCATGATTTTATATATATATATATATATATATATATATATATATATATATATATATATTATGATTGTTTTTAGGATTAGGTTTTAACTTAGGCTTTCGGTTTGGTGAGAAGACATTTGTGTGTCAACTGTCAAGTTATGTGTGCTTTCTTCCATTTCTTGCCCCTTTTGTTGTACTCTTTTTCCTCTTGGAGTTTTCTTGATTAATAATTCATAAAAAATTCCCTAATTTCACAAATTTATTTTTTATATTATCGTAATGTTCAAATCAGCTTGAATATATATCTAGACTATTACGAGTATTTATCATCATTTATCAGCAGTACAATCAATATCGAATAACTCTGTTTATCAAAATCTGAAATAAAATAGTTTTTTTATTTCTGTTAAAACTTAAAACTGATATCTCATTATTCTCGATCCACTTCATTTTTACTATAATTGTTTGGGAGACATAACTTGTGGGATTCCATCCCCTTTGTTCAATTTTTCTCTTTCACAAAATAACTTGGAAGTTGTCAATTTGTTCTTTACTTTTTGTTGGGATTTGAGTTGAGATGTATAAAATCAAATATATTGCTTAGGATTCTAGGAGGTTAGGTGTAAGCACCCCACAAAAAGTTTTTTTTATTTATACAAACAAAAAAAAGGTTACACATCATTTCTTCAACATGTCATTTACAAACTAAGGAATTGAAAAGATAGATTTTTGGCAAAGTGGTCTTTGGTCAATAAAGTGATAGAGTGTAAATCTTGAAAATTAGGGTTCCATTTCTAATATATACAAAAATATTAGATAATTTTCTTGGCAGATCATATTCGATATATCAAAATAACTAAAAAAATAATTATTAAATTACTTATATGTATTTTTGTTAAGAAATATAGTATACTCGAAGTGCGTGTAAGTTGACTGAAAATATTATCAAGTTATCGATGTTTCTACTAAGAGATTATACATAGCTAAACCATCGAAGTAAATGCAAGTTAGTCTCGATATAATTATTATAAAAATAATAATAATAATTTTTGATCAATTAAGAGAAGATTTCTCCCTACCCCATGAAACTCCACATTCTATGAACACTCAAATAAAATTCTAAATTTTCATGATCATTCATGACTCATTACCATGTGGAGGATATTGGTATTTTGTGTAACTTTTTTTTTTTCTTTCTACAAGTTATTTTATATTATATGTTTTGTCAATTTAGTGTTACAAATGGGTCCTATAAAAGTACATTTATTCCTTTTAATGTCATTAAATAATGTTTACCAAATTCCTAACCCCACGCCCTCCACAACCCTAAATAACTACACATTATTTTAAATTATTTATTGTATTTTTTATATATATTTTTATCAAAGTATATTAATTATAAAATAATTTGATTATTTTATTTTTATTTATATATTTTAATGTATATTTTTATTAAATAAGTACTTTATTTATATATCATCTCTATAATATTATTATTTTATAAAATTTAGATGTTTGTCTTCAACTTTTAAATGACATGTGATTTAAAATCAATATTTTTAAAAGAAATATTAAATTGAGACGGATGAAGTATTATTTAAAAAATATTATTAAATAATATTTTTGTTTTTATAATTTATGTAGTCAAACATCACTTTATTTCCCGTAAAACAACACTATTTGGGGGTTCAAAGAGATTTTTCTTACCATATTTAAAATATATTATATTATGACTATTACAACTTCTAAATTTTTTTATATAATTTTTAAAACATTAACTTAGCTTCAAAAACTTTTTAAAAAACTTATATACAAATTCACATTAAAAAATAAATATTTTTATTTTTATATTTAAAATAGTGCCACATGAAATGAAATGAATAGAGTAATCATATAAAAATACATTATGTGAACTAATTTATTTAATTAAGAAATATATCTAAGTCATCCTAATACAAACCTTTTAAATTGTTTTTTTCGACATTTTCATTTATTTTTCTTTACTTTTCAACCTTTTCCATTTTTCTCTAGCTACCCATACATAAAATTATTTTATTTCATTAAGCATGGGCTAGTTATATTGTTTGGTCAAATACCCATGTGGGTGTATTGAGGTATATTTATTATAATTTCTCATTTCAATAAAAAAAAAAATTGGGTGTATTTAAGAATTTGCAAATCAAATCTTTTTTAGACCCACCAACAAGCACACACCTACATTTATTAGAGCCAATATTTAAAGTAAATTATTTAAATATAGAACTAATAAATTTATTTCTAAATAATCAGTAACTAATATAATATTTTGATATTATTAAAGGATTAATGATCATTTTTTATTATTTAGCGATAAAATTTATTCATTGCTAATTTATTTTTTAATAAATGTATAGTAAAATCTAAATAGAGTTTAAATATTTTAGGACAAAAAGTAAGTTGCCCAAATTTGTAGCAATCATTTGACTTGTTGACTAAATGCTTTAATTATTAATAAATATAAAGTTGTAGTGGATTTTCTTTCTAGTGCTCTTTGAACTTTATAGAAGAGTAAATTTTATCCTCTAAATTTTAATGATTCCATTCAAGAAATTAATGGGGTTAAAAACTTATCCTTAATTTGCAAGATAATAAGTAAAATGATTGTAATAAAAAATTGAGGCATAATAGATAAATATATCTTTTTATATTGATTTCAGTTTGTATTTATGAAGTGGATAAATAAATATTTAAATTTGTATAAAGTTGAACAAATAGATATATGTTTCATATGTAACCAATTTGTGTCCTCAGTCACCTTCTACGTATATTATGTCACGCATGACGTATATATTTACTTATTTAATTTTACTTTAAGAGTCTGATTATTTACGTCCAAAATTAAAAACATAAATACCAATTAAGATATGACATATTTATGTATTATGTCCGAAATTAATGACATTTTTTAAAAATTATTATACATTTACATTAAGTAAAGTGGTGGTCTACAATTTTGTTTCATGATTTTGACTTTTCAAAAATGGGACTTCAATAAAGCTATATGTCATTTCATTTTCTTATACTTATTTGCCAATTTTGGAAATATATTTCTTTTTCATTAGTTGGTAATTTGGTATATTTCTTTGACATTAATGGGTAGGTGGCTATTTGAGTTTTTTTGACTATTAGAAAAAGTTTTAATTAAGAAAAAAATAGATTTGTAGCAGCCTAATTGGTGAATAAGTCACAAGAATAAACTTAGCTTAGAGTTCCTTTTATTTACTCATTTTTGTAAGAATTATAAGTATTATACATTGTGTTAATAATATTTATATCATTAATAGTAAATGTCTGATGTATTAAGTTTTTGCTATGGGCGTCAAGGGTCATATCATATTCAAATTGTGTTGATTATATGTAATTTTATTTTTTATTTTTATCGGAAGTTGTTTTCACGATAAATTTGTGACCTTCTAGTTGCATGTTGACATTTTTATTGTTACTCATGTAACTGGACAATCATTAATTGATAAACTACTAAAAATAGTAACCAACATATTACAAAAAGTTAAACTTCCACTGGTTGAATTTTTTTACGTGAACGAATCGATCAAGACAAGTAATTTCAAATGTCACAATATTATTATAGAGATAGAAAATTTAACCCCGATGAATATCAAAAAGCTCATAAACGAAGTTGTAATTGACGAAATGCTTCACCTTTTCTTCCCATGTATCCAAATACAATTTTATTTCATCAAATTTATCTACTTAATCTAGCTTAGTTTCTACTAGTAATATTTTACTGAATTTTACAAATTGAACATTTGATAAAAGCAACTCAATTATTGAAAGCAAATTTTGCAAGATCAGCCCATGTGATGCACTAAAAGTTGATTTAACTTTCAATTGAAATGGACTAAAAATGGACCAACCTATTCATCTATTGGGCCAATTATAATTAAAAGGGACAAATGACAAAAATCATATATTTTTGAAAAAATTAGTAAACTAGTCAAAAAATCAAACATATTAAGTAAAAACCTCCATACTTTAAAATAATTAGTAAAAATATCAAAAATGTCATTATTTAAAAAAGATAATGTATCCTAATTTACTTCCTATTTTATCTCACCTTAATTACATATTTTCCAATTAATTCTCTCTCATATATATTTAAAAAATAGAATATTTTCTCCCTCTCTCTCTCTTATTTTCGTCTTTCAATTCTTCACATATTCTTCATTTTAAGCACACCTCTCTCTTTCTTTTTCTTTTTTTTTGGTTTTAGAAATTGAATAATATATATTATAAAGATATTCACATAATTCATTTGATTAAGGTATGCATCTTTATTCATTTTTTAAAATTTATTTTATAATTTTATTTTTGTTTTAAAGTTCGAAATTGTTGTTTGTAGTTGAAATCATATTTAGGATTTGATAAACTCTAAATCACTCTCCAATGGTAGAATCTAAGATATTCACAAGAATCTCATTGATTAAGGTATGCATCTTTATTCGATTTTTAGATTTGTTAATCGATTTTATTTTTGTTTAAATCTTTTAAATTTTTTATTTATTTAGTGTTTTGGATAATGAAAACCTCAAGGATCCTCTCTAATGGCCCTCAAAGAGGATTACAAGTGGTATCCCACTTAATCATCAATTTTCTAGATCCAAGCATATACATGGCTGACCATTGCTATTAACCAGTGTCGGTAGAATGGTAGCATCGTTGGTGTTTCTTGCCACCGACCTCACAATCATCGATCACTCAGAACACAAATTAAATGACAACAATTTTTATATTTTTATTTTGCTCATTTTGTATTTCAGTGTCACATTGTAAACATACAAGTTTGTATTTCTTTTTATTTTGTATTCATAGTAATGGTATACCAACAAAGTCACATTTGTATTTCAATTGAAGTGAGTATTATTTGTGCCCATTTTGTATTTCAATCTCACTTTTATTTGAAACTCAATTTCAATGTCAACAAGTCTGTATTTCTTTGTTATTATGTTTTTCATCATATTGTATACAAACAACTTTTGTATATTATGTTCACTTTACTATTCAAATTAAAATTGAACAAAACTGTATTTTTGTATCCAAGTTAAAATGTATGTATTTACAATGGTACTTGTATCATCTTTTGAACAAAACTGTATTTTCCCTACTTCAATTGTAAGCTACGACTGCCAAAAAAATCCTAACATAATAAAAATGTATTTTTTTCATTTGCATCTAAGTTAAAATAATATTTATTTACAATGGGGCTCTTATCTTGTTTTGAACAAATTATTTTTTGTGTATCATAATTTTATAATATGTCAGCCAACATATATATATATATTAAAGTAACATACAAATTGTCAATATACATTATATTTGTGATATTCTTTTCGATAAGGGATACAAAATAGTTTGAAAAATAGAAAACAAATGACCAAAGAAAAAAATGAAAATACAGTACAATTGTCGTAATTTTTATGTTTGGGATACCATTTTGTTCAAAAAACTAAAAAGAATTAGCCAACGAAAAAAAGTCACTCCTCAAACAATCCATTATTATCTTCGTATTCAACTAACAAAAAAAATTTAACGAATTCGTCAAAACTCATTATTACTAACTTGGTCAAAATACATACAATGTTGTATGTAAATAAATATGCTGTACAATTATGTAAAAAAATTCAAATCAAATTTATAATCAATCAGAAACACATTAAGAATGCATTAATTTACTAATAACTTATTCAAATTGTATTTCATCAATTCTATCGAACTCCCAGTAAAAAATTACTTCTCGAAAGCTGCTTGTCAACGATTTTTTAAACTATTTCTTTCAAATTTTCTAACCAAAAAGAAAAAATTGATTTTAATCCAAATAAATTGATCAGAACTCAATTGAAAATCCATAATGAGAAATTTAATAAATTATGTGGATGCCTGTGTCATTTATCTTTTATTTTGTAACTGATGAGAATATTTAGTGATTGTTCCTTTTTAAAATTATTCTCTCCCATAAATTTCTCCTTTCTATTATTTAACAATTGTATTTTTTCAATAAACCAAATAATAAAAACATAAATAAGATACATAACAAATTAAAATTTTGACATTATTAATAAATACTAAAAGTGTTGACAATGGGTCTTATTAAATGTTAAAATAATGACATTTTAAAAAATTTCCCTATATTTTTAAGTTAAAATTATCATTTGTCCATCATAAGTTTATAATTATAGAAATCTCTCAAACTGATACAATAATATAAGTGTTGATACATTAATTTGATTTGCGTGATACATTAATTGTTAAAGAAAATACATTACATTTCATACATGATACACTAATATGATGTACATTTTATACATGATACACTAATATGATGCGCGAGATACATTAAATCATTAATTGAATGCATTGATACATTAATCTGATGCATGAAAATGAGGAATTTTGGGGATTTGTAAAACTAATAGGGGATAATGATAATAAGAGAACTTAAAGATGAGATTTTTAGTCATTTTTCCAACTATAATTTTGTAAAAGTTAACATGATAGCAATTTAATTGTCAAAATACCCAAAATTATGGTATTTTTACAAATAAAGTTGTTAACACACATTAGTAGGATATATATTGAATAGTTATCTTTCATTAATCATACACTTAATTTCTTTATCGTAATTATTATATCAATCTGTATACATAACGAAGTTATATAATACAATATATTCTATTTGCTTGAGTTCCCGAGATAGGAACACAGTTTCGAAAATTTTCCATATCAACATTATCATGAAATCGTTGATCACGAAAAAAAAACATATAGTATAATTTTGATAGAACTCGCGTAAAAAAAAAAAAAGATAGTTAAGTGTTATAGTTAGAAGTTTTAAGGACAAAAGTGTTATGTGAAGAAAGTTAAGGGCTTGTTTGGTTTATATTATTTTATTATTATTACATACTACTAGTAGTATATACCCTTTATTCCCCAAAAACCTTAAACCCTAAAGCCTTGCCGTCGTCAATTCCCGGCGGTTCTTCGACGGCGGAGCTCCACCGTAATCTCAACTAATTTATTTTCCGTTCACATAGCTTCGGAGGAAATTTTCAGGAGCGAAGATGGTGGTGAAGGTGGACAATACGGAAAGTATTCCTGCTACAGATGAGGTGGTTGTTTTTTTTGTTCTACTTTTCAAGTTTACAGAAAAAATGGCGTAAAGGGTAGCTGAGAAAGTTGATTTTCTTGAATTAAGTGTTAGAAAAATTTGTTCTTGGCAACTTATTACTATTAGAATTTCTGTATCTTTTGTTCTATTGATATCTGTATTGTATGAATGAGATGTTGTTATTGATTAAATGTGGCGGATAGTTAGCTGATACAGTTCTTCTTTTAAGGTTTTGGTGTGTAATTTTGTGTTCTTGCTTGCATTCTATCTGACCAGCTAATTTGAATTCTAGAAGTAGTGGAATGGGTTACTTCATCAGAATCTTAGAGTGGGTTGTGTGTAAAATAATCAGCTTCTAGCTAATGTCGAGCGGTAATTTGAAGGAAACTGAACCAGTTTTGAGTATCTGGAAATAGTAGTTGGAATGGCTAAACTATGGGTTATATATGATGGTTGTGATCATAATCAAACACAGAATTGTTCTGTTTTGTTTGCTTATGCTTGTTTTGAGAAGAGGAAATGTGTTCCGTGTTTTAGTATATTTCTGGACTTTGCTTTCTTTACAATAGTATTGGACCTTAGTGTTAGAAACTTGAGCTATGGCTTGTTGGAACTTAATGATCTGTTCCTACAAGTTTGCTCAGTCCACCACACTAACACATGGATTTCATGTGGTGATTTTATCTTCGTTCAGAGTAATTCAAGGTGGGAAATTTTGCTCTTATGGTTTTTTCCAGTTACATCTGTTATTTCCTAGTGAAAATATGAGGTGGGGTTAGGTGTTGTTCTGTCCTGGGAAAAGGGGATTTTCCTTAATATGGTGTTTGTGAAATGAAATAGTTATAGGATCAAAAGGATCGCAATTGGTTATTAGATCCAAGATTTCTTGATTAGAAGTATCAAGCACATCAATATGAATAAAAAGCTTTAGCACTCAATCATTTGCTTTCTTATTCTTACTCAACTGCCTAGTGATTCTTTTCGATTTCTTGATTGGCAGGTCATTTCTGAAGAGATGGATATGAAGAAAAAGAAATACCTTAGGGGCGAAGCAGCGAATTTGAAGGTACTGAAGTTTGTTAAGATTTCTGAACGTTCTTTTAACTTTTAACTTTAATTCTGGTCAGTTTGTCTTTTCCTTGATGATCATATGCTAATGAGCTAGTTCTAATAATTTGCAGGATTTGAAAGATAAAAAATTACAGGGTCAGCTTGCTGTGCAAGAAGAGTTATTTGGAAAATCTGCAGCAGCTGCTGCGAAGGCTGAGAAGGTGTCTAGACTATGTTCTGATAGTTTTGCTTAATTTTCTACACATCTACATAATATTGGTGAAGCATATCACTACTTTTGTTTCTCACGTTGTAACTAGTAGATGTATTCTACTGCCCTTACTGCTCCCTCCTTCCACCCCAATGGACCCACCCACCTGCACCAGATTGTTCTCTTTCTGTTGTTCGTATTTTTCATTAAACTCAATTGCAGAAAACCTAGGACAAATAGTATATTGAGTTGCCTCTGTTAACCACTTGAAATTTATTTTATCAACTGTGTACAATTTTATGCCTGTCACTGAGATTTGTTTGAATCTCTAACTCTTCTGCTTTTGTCAGTGGCTTATGCCAAGTGAGGGTGGTTATCTAGAGGGTGATGGTATTGAGAAGACATGGAGAATAAAGCAGGACGCAATTGCCAGTGAAGTTGACATTTTGAGCTCTAGGAAACAATTTGATATTGTCTTACCAGGTTAAGATTTTGGAAGATTTTGCTTATATATAACTACTGAAAAAGATGCAAAGTTGCTGGTCTTTATTCATTTTCATTTTGATGATCATGGAATTTTGTCATGTCATGCATGTTTATCCATTTAAACTTGTAAGCAGAATAGTGAAACGTTATATGCTTCATCCCTAGCAACTGTAACTGCTTTAAGTCATTTCTCATCGTTACATCTGAGATTTTCCTCAGACAATTCTTTGAATCTTAGTAATAGCCTCACTAATGGAAGCCGATGAAGATGAGAACCTTACTTATTTTGCTTTATCAAAGAATTTTGAAATTGTTATGAAATGTTTGGCCTAAAGTATTCATGCTATATACTTCATTTCATACTCAGTTTTCTCAAATAAGTGGTGGTGGTGGTAATCTTCTGTTTGTTTATTTTCAGTTCTTTCTACCTTTGAGTTTTCGCCTCATTTTTTTTGTGCTTGATATTTTACCAGTACGGATATTCGATGATTAGCCTGCATCATCCATCTTATTAACCTTTGATGATAAAGTGATTCATTTCTCCTCTCAATACAAACTTCACTTAGATGGTCGAATATGATGCCTAGGTTTTGTTATGAAACCTTGCTTTGCTTGTGGGGGCAATATGGACGGACTTATGCATATGTTGTTGATAAACGGTCCTTAACAGTCCTTGACAGTGTTGGGATGAGATTCATAACATGCTATGGGAGGTTTTAAAATATTTCCATCTTTCAATAGCTTTCAAGTCAAGTCCTTTCTGTGTCTCCTGTCTGTCATTTGCTTTTTTATGCTTCCATAGATTATAGTTTAATGTAGTTTCACTGTTTCACATCAGTTGACTTGTATTTTGCAGATTTTGGTCCTTACACTCTTGAATTCACCCCTAGCGGTCGCTACATGGCTGCAGCTGGACGCAAGGGTCACATTGCTATTGTAGATATGAAAAACATGAGCGCCATTAAAGAACTACAGGTGTTTATTGTTGTTTGATTTATTCTCGAAAAAGATTATATGAAGCAAGCATATTAATGTTATTGTTATACTTCATAAAGGGGTCAAGTATTTTACTTTGAGAGGTTTCAAGGATGTCTGTCACACTTAACAGTCCATTTAACATGGGGTATGCTTAGCTTGTAGCTAGACAGTTCAGTATCATTAATTTCAGAAATCAGAATCACATATCAAACTTAGTTTATCGAGAAGTGTCAGCATCATTTTATCCTATAACACAACATCATTGAAAAGAAGTCTTGTATTACATTGGTATTTTTCTAAAGATAGAAAAAAAACCCATCTTGTATTACATTTGCATTATGTAGTTTCTCACCAGTTTCTGAAGCTCAGGTTTGCTTATAGCTTATGTTGCTATTGCAGGTCAGGGAAACAGTGCGTGATGTAGTATTCTTGCATAATGAACTGTTTTTCGCTGCTGCTCAGAAGAAGTATGACTCATTTTATGTCCAGATTTCTTGATTGTAATGTGTTATAAGAAGGGTTTCAAAGGCCCTCTATTCCTTTGATTATGTTCCACTGGGTATAGAATAAGTTCCTATGCTCTTCTTAAATGTTCTCATGGATCTCAGAATTGGTTTTAATCTGGATATGAAAAGACGACTTTCAGATGAACTTGTTTTAGCATTTCCTTTCTCTTTGTGTCCACTCGAATTTTTCTGCTGGATGCTCTGCCAAGCTCAATAATTTTGTCAGCAATTTTGTGCATGTTCTTTTATATTCCACTTCCCAACATTCTTTCAATTCATAGAATGCATCCTTTGATTAGTGTCTATCATAAATTTGACAGATTTTGTTTGGTGAACCTAAATATCTGCCATGTCACAGGTACCCGTATATATACAATAGAGAAGGCACGGAGCTCCACTGCATGAAGGTTAGTTTGACCTGTAAATGCCTTGTGCCTTGTGTTGTCTAGACAATTAGATCATTACATGTATAGTTGTTACAACTTGTGTTCTATAGTATGTGTGTCCTTCTCATACCTCCAATTTTCCACGATTATTCAGCTGGTGCATTGTTTTACACTTCTTTTAATCTATGTAACGGTTGGAAGGGGCAGGTGTCAGCTATTCTGTGTTCACTTAGTACTTGTTTCTTGTTCTTCGTCTTAAAAAAAAAACTCTTCACAGTGCATATCTTCTGTTCCTTTGGGCAGTTGCAAGAAACTTGCCTTTTATTGCTGTCTTTTTGCGTCAACGAAAAGGAAATTGTTCTTTATAATAATGTTACCTTCATAACAAAACAATGACCTTTTAAAGTTTACTGCCTTAGAAAAGAAAATTTGTATGTATTCCATGTGGTCTATTGTTATTTCAGGATGCTGCTATTGTCGTAACAAATGCATGCTTATCTTTGTGTTTCCCTACTGCTTAGGTTTTTAACCAATTAGCAAGTACAAATGGAGTTACCGTATGATCTTTCTTGAATTCCAGGAACATGGTGCTGTGCTAAAGCTTCAGTTTTTAAGGAATCACTTCCTTTTGGCTTCTATAAACAAATTTGGTCAGCTGCATTATCAGGATGTTACGACTGGACAGATGGTAGCTAATGTTCGAACTGGCTTGGGTCGTACTGATGTCATGCAAGTAAATCCCTTCAATGGTGTCGTTGCTGTGGGCCATTCTGGTGGCACGGTCAGTATGTGGAAGCCTACAAGTGCTGCACCCCTTGTGAAGATGCTTTGTCATCCTGGACCAGTTACGGCTCTGGCATTCCATCCTAATGGACATCTAATGGCAACTGCTGGTATGGAGAGGAAAATAAAGATTTGGGATTTGAGAAAGTTTGAGGTTCTACAAACATTAACAGGGCACTGCAAGTCCTTGGATTTTAGTCAAAAAGGTCTACTTGCTACTGCAACTGGATCTTTTGTACAAGTTTATGGAGATCTTTCTGGATCCCAGAATTATAGCCGTTATATGACCCACTCTGTTGCGAAAGGATACCAAGTAAAGAAGGTGACATTCAGACCATACGAAGATGTTCTTGGCATAGGACACTCGATGGGTTGGTCTTCTATCTTAATTCCAGGATCTGGAGAACCCAACTTTGATTCTTGGGTGGCAAATCCGTTTGAAACATCTAAACAAAGAAGAGAGAAGGAAATCCGCTCTCTTCTTGATAAGCTCCCTCCAGAGACTATCATGTTGGATCCAACAAAGATTGGTTCAGTGCGACCAGAAAGGAAGAAGGAAAAGCCATCAAAGGAGGATAGAGAAGCAGAAATGGAAGCTGCTATCGAGGAAGCTAAAAATGTTCATATGAAGAAGAAAACAAAAGGTAGAAGCAAGCCGAGTAAGATTGCAAAGAAGAAGCAAGAAGCTGTTGAAAAAGCTAAGAAACCTTTCTTGGAGCAACACACGAATAAGAGGAAACCCACCGAGGAAACTCAGCTTCCAAAATCTTTAGAACGTTTCGTTAGAAAGAAGGTAGCAGCATGATCATTTTCGTCCACTAGACTGTTCTTTCTTACCCTTCCCTTGAAGAAGCAAGTGTTGTAATTCTTCAGATCAAGTTTTCCCCTTTTCTCATTGTTTACATTGTTTTGCTGTTGAGGTTAAAAGTTTAGATATTTTTGTTTTAACTTGAAGGTTTCTAGCTTGAAGTACAGGCCAATGTAAAATCTATAAAGTAGACAATGTATGAATCAATTTATCCTAGCCATGGTTTACTTGCTTATTTTTGTGAGCCATCCATTTTTCCTTCATTTTGATTCATGACATATAGTGCATTGAATCCATAGAAAGAACAACAGAGGTAGAGAGTCTGTTTTCGATAGATCTTGCCTCGAGGAAAAGCACAACCTTACATACACCAAGCTTATAAATCAGATTTCTTCATTGTAATCAATTCATGAAATATGACAGCAAGCTATAGGTGAAATACCAACTCAAAACAGTTATACATTGGTACATGATATTCCAGAAACTTGTATCTTTTTGTTTGATTGAACAGTGGTACTTTGAATTAGTATACAATGAATCTTATTTGCACATTGTGCTATACTGCTGCTTCTAAACTTTTGAGTCTACAACAAAGTATAATCGATGATTATGCTCGTTTTGTACGCCGTCCAACTTCAAGGGCGAGCTCTGTGTCGATTTTCAGAGAAATGTCAAGTGCTTTCACAGAATGCGTTAAGGCACCGCTGCAAACATTCAAATGTATGATATAAGTATCACAACAAACCTTTGTGTGCCTAATACATATGGACTCAAACAAAACACAGATACTCTTATCAAAATATCGTTACTGGACGAAACAAATATCAGACTTCCTCCAGTATGAAATCCAAACAACAAACTACCCCTCACTCGTTAACGACTTGAGATTGATTATATCAATCCTCATTGACCATGTTTCACATTCTAATATCTAAAAGGAAAAGGAAGACTTCCCGTCTGTAGAAACAACACAAACGAGAAGTCTCTCCTCTTTTTTATTATCTTCTACCCCTTTTTCGAATATCTTCTGAAATAGAAAGAGTGAAATGCTTACCTAGAAATGTAGGTAACACCAGTTTGTCCAATTGCGTGCACTGTTTCGAGGGTAACATTTCCTGATGCCTGCCACCATTATAGCCAAAACATCAGGTCACCACAAGATATACTTGACAAAAATAACAACTGGGAAAACCAAACAGTGGTATCTTGTGAGTTGTGAATGGAATTTCAATCGTAAAATCGATCTTCCATGCGACTTCTATGCTCCTTACATGTTCAAATCGATAAAAAGGATCTCACAAATGACATGAAAACTTACACCTCCTTGGTACATGAAGGAACATTAGGGGTAAATAACAATATACTCGTCTTTTTGCTAGTATCAGTACCAGGATATATCGGGCTAAAATGTCTTCATATAAGCAGATAAAAGTAACATGATATGTTCTTGCTTTCTTTCAACTCTCCGTAGTCCTCGCCTTTTAATTTGAAGGCTTCTTTTCCCTTCCTTTTGACTTTAAGAATTCAGTTCGAACGACTAACTCTCTTTAGATAGCACTGCTGAGGCGAAGTGTTGATATAGATAAACTTTAACCAGATGATATCAAAGCTATTTGGAGGAAATACCAGAGGTCTAATTATTTCATTTCTTGCACTGTGTCTACGACCACAACAATACGGTAGGACTAAGAGAAAATAAGAAAAGATACTTTGTATGTTGCCTTTAGAAAATTCACATTTCGCTACATTTCACAATCTCAATAACCATAGAAACAAAACTGTAAGTATTTGTTGCAAGTCTAGTGACAAAATGAATATCTTACAACCGAGGAAAGTCGAGGCATTGCATCACATTAATCTTCTATATGCTGACAATTGTGAGAAGCAGTAAAAAATGAAAATGAAATCAAGTGTTACCTCTGTCTCAAACATCCCCTTAATCAAATCTACAGCCTCCTTAAGCATGGATACCTCAACATCCCCGTTAGATAATGGAATAACCATATTGTCCAGCATTATCCTAGTCAATGAAGTCTTTGTTTGAGCTGCATATTCTAGAACCTCGCGTACTTCTGCAAGAGTCCTGGTTTCAACCTGTTGGATAAGAGAAAAGGTTTAGAGCTCTGCCATGAATTACCACAAATTGAACATATTTTAAAGGACCGTTATCAGACAATTTGCACGATGCAACCTAGAATTTAATCCAAAGATATGTAGGACCAACCTCAACCCCCATTTGCAGTTTATTTTGCTCCAAATACTGATCCACAGATTCTAGAGCTTTGCTGACACCTCCAGCAGCAGATATGTGATTGTCTTTTATCATTACCATATCAAATAAACCCATTCTGTGATTCTTACCCCCACCGATCAATACCTTTAGTTAAAGCCAAGTAAAAAAGTTAGCCAAGACAAAGCATACATGTTAGATGATATTGGTGAGGAGATGTTTACCGCCCATTTATCCACCAAACGCAATCCTGGAGCCGTCTTCCTAGTCTCCAAGATGTAAGCAGGGTGTGCAGCATCTGCCATTGCCTGCAAATATAAAAAAGTTAGTATCTTCTTATCACTACTACAGAGGAAAGACAATAAACTCCATGACATCTTGGAATAGCAGGATTTAGTTGAACCTCACATTAGTTAGTTCATTTCCATCTACGGAATTTTAGAAATGGCATGTGTATAGTTTTGTGTTTGTGTGTATTAAACAAATGACTCTTTCTCATAGACTGATTGTAAAATCGTCGTTTCCAATACGTAATTCAGGCACCATCTAAGGTCACAAAAGAGTGGATGTTCACAGGCCTTCTAACAAACACATGGAATCTGTTTGCAACACTTGAAATCTTGACTTTCTGGTAGATGGAGAAAAAATACCACAGGCCAAGACTAATTCTCATAGAAAAACAAAAATAATGAATTTAGCAAGTTGCTTCGCTGCGATGGTAGCTTATATATCATAGAGGAATGTCTAGGATCAACACATGTTCTGCACCGAAACACAGTAATTTCAGACATAGAACAATTGATCAGTTTCAGACTTACACTTGGAATACTGATACCAACTCATCAGTGACAATAACCATTTCCATTCATGACTATATTTCCAGATCTTTATTAATGATGAGCTACTTACACGAGGACAAACACACCTTAGTTAGCGTAGCTATTCCACTCATTCTTTGCATAAAATTGAGAACCACCCTCTCAGCTATAACAATGTTGTGAGCCTTTCCTACAAAAGTCAGGCAAAGTTAATTAACATGTCAAAAACTCATTACTAATTAAGCATTGCTCACATTTCGTTTACCTTGTACTTTGCCAAATTTCAAGCCTTTATGAACTTTATCACCATCCTTTATAAACCACTCCACCTGGTAATGCGAACATAAATAAAATTAAACATTACCCTTTATAAATTTAGGTAGAAACACCAGTTACCACAACAACCAAAATGAAAAAATCAATACCTTTAGTGAAGGATCAACTTCCGCGAATATCATCTCAGCAAGTGCAATTCCTGCTACTATCCCATCTTCCTTTGCTATAAAGTAAGCTTCGGATTCCAAGTCAACAGGAATTGTCGCCTTACAAGACACATCTCCTACATTTCGCAGAAGAATAGATTTAATAAATAGAATTTTAAAATTCAGTACTCAAATTACACTGATGATAGTGCCTGCAATTACATATATTGTTTAGAAATGTGGATCTTCATGTTGTATGCTTACTAAGAACACAAAGAATCCGAATTAGTCCCCCACCCCCACCCTAATGCTTATAAGAACACAAAACCTATAAGTTCATTGTATACACAAAAAGATTCAAACTTCATAAGCAACTCTCAATTATACAAAAAGTTCACAATTAGCTTATTATTTCCACAAACATAAAAACCAAGCACAACCTATTTGACAACATAACACCAAAAAAAAAGAAAAGAGAGAGGTTAAAACCAAACCTAAATCCCCAGCATCTTCAGAGAGGGCAAGTTGAATAACACCCTTTAAATCATAAGTGGGGTGTGCTGGAGGCTTCACTACTAATGACTCCCTTGTTCTACCTGCATTCTTGGTGGCCATTGCAGACATTTTCACAACCAACCTACAATTTTCCAACAAAAATTTCAATCAAAACTCATAAAAGAACAATCTTTATCACTATTTAACAAAAAAAAAACACAAGTTTCAAGAATCTGTTCTTTCATCCTGGTTAAATTGAGTGGTTTTCCCACACACAATTTGATCAAAACTCATAAAAATACAATCTTTAACAAAAATACACACAAATTTCAAGAATCTTTTTTCTTATCCTTCTTCTGGGTGGAATTGAGTGTTTTTTTCCACACAGAATCTCATCAATACTCATAAAAGAGCAATCTTTATCAGTGTTTAGCCCAAAAAAATGATTTTTTTCAAGAATATATCATGTTTTAGGTAAAATTGAGTGGATTTAAAGAAACCTTGGAGCTGTAATTGCACAAGGGTGCACAGTTGTAGTGAAGGGAAGAACCCTAAACATTGGAATTTTTGGGTTTTGAAAAAGGATTTTTAAAATTTTTTGGCAAATAATTTCTGTGTTGTGTTTTCAAACAATTTTTTTTGAGCAAAATGGTCCTACAACTATAAGAATTTGTTACTTTTTTTTATTTATTTGGTGACCACAAAAGATCACCTTTTTTTTTCATTTCTCTTTTCGTGATTTGATGAATATTAGCAATTTGCTTAATAAATAAGCTTAGGATTATCCTATTTTAAATCCTTTATTTCTTATAGTAAGTGTATGTATATACCAGTGAGAGTTGCCCTAGTAATATTGCAAGTTTGTAAAAATAAAAATGAAAATGTTAATTATTATAAATGAAAATGTTGCAATTAGCGAAAATCAAACTCGAATCTTAAGTTTAACAATGAACCCCTAACAAGTGAGCTACGATCCTTTTCCGTCGTTAATATATATATATTGTAATTTTTCGACGAAAGAGATTTGAATGAATCCTCTAAACTCCACATGTGTCGCCCCGGAATGGAAGTATGTGGTGGGAATTAAACCAATTGTATACTACATAAGTAGTAGTCAAATACAATCAAATGGTAGTAAACTATATAAAGACCAAGTAGTCTTGAGAATTATAAATTGAGGAAGTATAAATTCTTCCCTAAAGTTTCATATCTTGTTACTTTTAAGCCTTTTTAAAGTTCTTGAAACAAATGAGCTTTACCACATTAGGGATTCAATCGAATCTCCGGATCATATCGTCAAATAATTTAAATAACTTATAAATGTCATACACATTTTATTAGGAACAAGTTGATGAGCATAAAATGAGAATGCCTAATAAAGGTAAATGATTTGATTGCCACATAATGTTAATGAGACGCAAAGTCAAAAATATTAATTCTAAATGTTTTTAATTATGTCAAACTTGTAATTATCGTTATAGCTTTCACCCGTTAAATATAAGTTTGGCAGCTAACAAATTCCACTAGATTTATAATCATATCAACAAATTTTTCATATTTTAGGACCAACATGATTACACTAATCAAAGTTATAATCATATCAAAAGCAAGAATTTGTACTTGTTTGTCAAATCTAGTGTTGAATATGTTAGCTAGATACTTTTTAAACATGGAATGTTCACATTTTATGTCAATTATTAGACACAATATCAATTATATAACTGTTGACTCTAAACATATATAGGTGTTTTTAGTCCATTGTCTAAAATTATTTTATTGTTCTAAAAGTGGCTAAAGTTACCTCTTTTCCTCATTGCCTTTTGATTAATTGGTTTTACTTCTAGAGAAAGGGATTAATTAGTGGTGGATGAGGAAGTGTACTAGTAAAAGTATTTCTTTTATTCAGTTATCGAGATATATCTATTTTAAAATTCGATCAATGTAAATTTATAAAATTTTATTTGAAGATAAACATATTCATTATAAAAGAAAACTTTATTTCAAAGTTTGAGAATTCGATGAATTTAAATTTGTAAAATCTTATTTGGAGGTAAATATATTCACTATAAAAGGAAACTTTATTTCAAAGTTTAATCTTTTATCTGTTTGTAAAAAGGTGATACTTTAAATTTTAATAAATTTTTACATTATATAAAGTATGTTTTTGATAGTCCACATAAAAAACAATTGCCATGTCACAACTAAAAATAGTGTTTGGTTGGTGATATTAAATAAAACATGTATTATTATTCTAATTTTGCAGAAATTTATTGATTATTTTAACGTGAAATAAAATATTGTATATTACCTAAATTCGATTGAGTCAATTTAAATGGTCCATTCAACCATGGTATTCAAGATTATGAGGCTATAAATACCATATTTTATTTTATTTAATCTTTTAAGCATTCAAACACTTTACACACATTTTTTCCTAAATAAAATTAATTAAAATGAGAAAAACATAACTATATCAAATATATTTTTTGGTATGTGTGAATACATTTTGTATTACACATTATATTTAAAAGAAAATGACATGTCCATTTTCCTCCCCACTTCTAAATTGTCTGCTAACACTTTCATCATTCAACTTATGACTTCTAAAAAACAAAAATTCAAAGTCTTCCAAATAATTATAAAAAAAAAGTAGCCCCTAACTTATTTTGATGTAATAATTATATTTTTTTATTCTTGCAAAAATTGTAAGTATATATTTGTATTCCCACATTTCCAACAACTCATTTGATCCATTCCATTCCTCTTTGTAAGCAAATTCTTTGTTCTTTTTCACTGGGTTTTTCTCGATCGAATTATTCACAAGTCTATCAAAAATAACCTCAACAGAAAGCCATTCTTTCAGAGTCTATCGTCCATCGTCGATTTTTTTTTTATGATTGATATTATTCTTATGATGAGGGGTTTGGTAATTTTTCTTCTACTTAGTATTACAACAATGGATCATCCAATTAGAGTTGTTGAAAGTGTAAGAGTTATGAAGCAGAAATTAGATTATGAGAAATTGTTATTAAATCAACTTCCAAGAGGACCAGTGCCACCTTCTGGTCCATCTCTGTGTCATAACAAGCTTGATCCTAATTTTACAAAATTTAATTTTCCTCAAGATTATATATTATGTCCTTAATTAGTGAATATATATTTAGTACATTTTATTTCTTTGTATTTTCATGTTGAGTTGGCTATATTAGAATTTAATAGAGGCAGGCACATCTTCTTTAATTGAATATGCTTTGCTTCTTCTATGAGCTTGTGTTTGATACTCTTGACATCGAAATTTTATGAGTGTTCAATTTCAATTGGGACTCTATAAAACGTGTTTAATGGTGTATACATCGAAATTGTATGAGCTCTACAAAGACATGTTCAATTCTAGTTGAAACTCTACGAGATGATTTCAATTTCAATTAGGGTTTTTGAAGGTTACTCTACCCTGAACCCTAGCTTATGCTTCTATAAAGGGCAATATATTTTTCTTTTTGAAGAGGCATCACGAATATCACATAAACTCTTGGAATATTAATAAAAAGATCAAAATATGTCGTATTCTTCTCGATAACCAAATATTTCATCCATAAAATTCTTTCAAGGCAATCAAATAAATCACAAGGAGGTCCACATTATCCTAGTTTAAGAAATATGCCACTAACGACACTCGAATTATAAAGAAATTTTAAGAGAGAAGAAACAACCGATAAACAAATTTGTATCTATAATGTTTATCGATAAAATTTATGTTTCTTCATACTTTATTTGTGATTCTAAATTATTTTTTTATCACTCGAAAAAATTGTTTCAAATAGTTTCTTATAAACCAATAGTTGTTTAATTAGTTTCCTCTTTATATTAGGTTGATTTATGCAATTTTTTATATGCCAATACTAATATTATGTTTTAAGAATAACATTATGACCAAACATTTTCAAATAACTTCAATGTTTAGAGTTTAAATAACTCCACTATGCAAGTCCTTTTATTATATCTTCTTTACCTTATTCAATCGAAAAAATGAAATATGAAAAATGTTATTATACGAAAATATATATTTATGACCTACGATTTTCTTGTTTGTTGTGAGGAGCATAAGTTAAAGACCAACACAAAACAAGGATAAAAGGGGAAACTTACATAAATATATTATAATAAAAAAAATATTTACCATTTATAGCAATAATATTTCTTTTTCACTTGATCACTTTTAATTCATTTATAATACAAGTTTAATTCATATTATAAAGAATAATTTTTTATTCACATATAACACAAATTTTAATGATAGATAATTCATTTATCACACATTTTAATACACTTTTAATACAATGTGTCAAATTTTTACCAAACAAACCTAATATATTTTAAAAAACAATTATAATCATATATAATTCAAATATATTGCATATATAATTCACTTTTAATACATATTGCAGATTTAACATAGTATTGCTATAATGATAATAAATAAAAAGTATTGCTAAAATCAGTAATTATTTATTAAAATGTATCAATATATATAATTTTTCCGGATAAAAGCGCGATGATCCACTACTCCTTTCTGCTTTTGGGCTTCATATGGGCTTATAGATTTCTGACTATACCCTCCTCCCTATCATCTTGGGCCTTCTCTAAGAGATAACTTAGGCCCATAATTTTTCTGAAATATAGTCTTTCTTTTGCTATAAATAGTTTTACAGGAAACAAAATTAAAAATAAAAATTAAAAATGATAAAATGTCCCTTTTGTATTAATTTTTTTGTAAGTGAACTTTTGGGATCTTTTTTTTTTAGCACACATATGCATTAACACAAGGTCACAATCCTTGATAAAGATAGTATAAGTTTTTCTAAGAGAGATAAAAACTTCTTAGTAATTTAGGAATTCCTTTATCTGATTCTACGCAATATGAATTTAAATTAGTCATGCTATTATTTTTGAGATGAAATTCACAATAATTATTTCCTTATAATTCAAAAAGTAATCATTGTTAATTGTCATAGACTCATAAAACTTCTTATTTCATACGTTAAACTTTAAAAATTGTCACAAATTTTCACTTGTAAAATTAATATCAAACTTTGAGATAATAATCATTTTTTAAACAAAGCCAAAACTGATCAATTCTTATGAAGTTAATTAAGTGACACTTTCTAAACTCAAATCTCTAAATTAATATAAACATTAGCATATTGAATTTTTTCTTATAAATATCAAAAGAGGGATCTCATGTTCGAAAGGTCTTGAATGTTTTCTTAGTCAAGTTCGTCACATAAAAATTATATAATATAATTCATCTTTCTGATATGATTCGTAAAATATTATATTAAAATGAGATTAATTTTGTGCGCATTCAAAAAATAGTACGTGTAGGTTAGTTGTCAACAAAAAACATTATGTAGCTCTAATTTTTGTACACGCAACATTTACAAATTACACTTGCATACAAATTCGTGTTGGTAGGTGCAATATTTGGCTGTGAATTTTCCTTCAATCACCACCAGAAAAATAAAAAGTTTTCTTAACTTAGGAAGAGGACCATTATAATAAAAGATACTGTAAATAGGATTAAATATTTAAGTGTTTTTTTCTTTTAATTTTTTTAGGAGTTCAGTTGATTGAATATCTGATAACATTATTTATGTATAGATCAAATTAGAATATAGTGTAGCATCATACTTTATTATGTGTTATAAAAGAGAAATTAGTACATAATCAACTCCTTTTAAGTTATGTTTTAGTTAAACCCCTTGACTACTAATAAAGTGTTCTAATTAGATGCTTTTTGTTTAAATTTTGATTTTTTATGTGTGTTCTTAGTACTCGTTGGGTAATTAAATTAACTCTATAAAATATGTTATTTTTCTTTATATTCACATCTCAATAAGCCATAAAATTTCAAATATTTACTACTTAAGGTTGTTGCGTATAATAAAAGGAGATGACATATTTTGTATGATTAACTATCTATAGCTAATAGATAAATAAAAATATGTATACATTTTCTACTTGAGGTTGATACGTATAATGAAAGGAGTTTGACATATTTTGAATAGTTAACTTAACTATTTAATAGATAAAGTACACACAAACACTCTTTAAAAAATTGAATAAAAAAATATCTAATTTAAATAGTTTATTAGGAATTAGGGTGTTTAATTGGTACAAAAATTAATTTCAATTTCGAAATGAAATATCCTCATAAATTTATTAACCAAAACTATGTATTAAGCAATTATTTTTAAAAAAAATAAAACATTATGTTAACTACTTCATAATATGTGGTAGTTCCCATTAGTGGCTCAAAGTTGCCCAACTTTTATGAGAGAGTCACAAATAACCAACAAAACATTTTATAAAGCTTGTCTTTTTATGCTATATTTCCTAAGAAATATATTAGAGTATATGATCATATTTTGTCTTTTTGAAAAAGTAAATATAGTTTCAAGATGCTTTTTATCCTAATACTATTAGAGAATCTTTTTTTTTTTTTGGACAAGAAGAGAAAATAAGATTTTAAAAGAACAAATAAGTGGACCACATGATCTCAACATATAGCCATGAAAAAAACAAGGTTGGTGAGGTTTGTGTTGGAGGAAGACAAGGAAATTGGAAGGGAAAAAAATGATTATTTATTAGGTGTATACTGAAATTATTTTTTGTCCTAATTACAACTTGAGATAAGGTAATTAGCAAAAAAAATAAATAAATATTCAAATGTGTATTGCATAAAGTATGTCAAATTTAGATGTGTCACTTATTCAGGGCTAAATAAAAACAATCATAAAGAAAATTAATATATTATGCGAATATATCTTATATCGAAACATAAAATGATACTGAAGAAAGAATTATGATTTATATAACAAATCCATGAAGCAATCTAGCTAAATACTCACATATGATTAGGTAGTGACATTAGGATAATTAAATGTTATGCCAAATATTGCTAATTTAAGAACATTTTTTTTTTTGTAAAACTTATTATATTGACCAATATGTTTGAAGTTATAATATATTTACCCACTAATAGTAGTTCTTAGCATCATGAGGGCCAACAAACTATACTTGTCATCTCTCCTCTTGTTTATTAATTTATTGCTATTCATAAAAAATTGCCATATTTTTATTATTTTTTATGATAATACAAAGTTTCCACTCACTACCTAAAAAGGGGTAGGTAGAGATTTTTCTCAAAGAAGTGAGAAAAATAGTTTGTTGAAATCTTCACATATCTCAAACTTATACACCAATTTGTGTGTAGGTGACATAATTTGGCTCAAACTTGTATGATAGTAACTCGATATCTGATATTTATATTGATGTAAATTTAAATATGCTTATTATAAAACTTATTTAAAAAAATAATATTGTCAATAATTTCTTTTTTATTTTTAAAAGATTAAAATCAAAACGTTAATTAAAATACGAGATCACAACTAGGTTGGTGACCAATATGCATTGGTGGTTCATAGCATCACGGAGGGCAGCTAACTCTACTTGTCAATTGTCATTTCTCTCCTCTTGTTTATTGCTATTCAATTCAAATAAATGACCTAATTTAAATTCTGAGAAATTTAATCGTGAATCTAAATATTAATTTTTTAATTTTTTTAAAGATAAAAAGTTAATATTTAAAAATTACTATAAATTACGATAAAGTTAACTATTGAAGAGGCATATTTAAAATAATGCTAATAGATAAATTAATTAACTTAAATTTTTAATTGTATCATATAAATCAGACGAACGGGAATTTTAAGAATTTTTTTTAAAATCTTACATGACTTTCTACCTAAAAAGGGGGTAGGTAGGGATACTTTTCCAAATAATTCTTGACCATTCAAAGAAGTAACAAAAATGGTTAGTTGGATTTTTTTAACCATATCTCAAATACACTAATTTATGTGTAGGTGAAGAAGTTCCAATGTAAATGGTTAGGTTTGAATTTGAGAATGAATTTGAATCGATTAAGTATTTAGTTAATGTAAAAATATAAATGATATTGTTATTAAGAGATTTGATCGTTATGATCAATTTACCCGTGAGTCAAAGTTATAGCATAGTTCCACGTGTTTAGATATAAACTATAATGGACCCTACATTTAGTTTTTTTCTCTATAAATAAAGCCCCTCAAGAAGAACTTAAAAGAACAAGTATAGGATACATAAATTGTTCTTCAATTTATCTTCAAAGTTCAAACAAGGTACTACTTCTTCCTCATTATTTTGTTTAGTAGTAATTAACTATCGTTTGATTATAGATTTTAGATTAGTTTTTCGAAAAATTATCAATTGATTAGCTATGAAATTTGAATTTTAAAATATTTTAATTTGAAATTCTCAAAAATTAGCTACGATTAATTTTTACGATTTTGGATTTGTACATTAATTAACAAATTCTTCAAAGAAAAATACATGTCTAAAACAACTTTAAAAGCTAAAATTTTAAATTTCAAGTTTCAACTTTAAAATTTACGCGTTTAAACAGGAGCTAAAGGAAAGAAAGAGATAAGAGATTGAATTCTTAATTATTATTAATTAGTACTATAAATTGAGTTTCTTCTTTACTGATAAATTTTCTTTAATTGTTTTTGTTTTGAAGAATTATTGAAGATGGAACTTAATATGGTGAGTGATTTCCATGCCATACTTGTCAAGTGAGCAGTCCTTTTTGCTGTTAACCTTTGTCTCATTGTCTGTTCGACCTTGAATAAAGAAATAAATATACGAAGAAATAATTATATCATATTATATAATATAGTATAATATTTTGACGAAACGATTTATCGTAGCTCTACCTTATACACAAATTCTAGGTACTAGATAATATGTATCAGTTCTTGATTTTGTATTTAATTAAAATATAGTTGCAAAAATTCCTATAAATATATGACAAATAATAGTGTTAAACCTACTAATTATTTGCATCAATATTATATGACTAAACATATAAAGAACTAATATATTTATGCTAATTTACTTAGCTTAATTAATAAGTGAATAAATCCTCAAGGTTTGTACGGAAGAGGGTAGGGGGGGGGGGGAAACTTCAATTTATTGTCAATGTTCATAGTATGGTTTATTTCATGAATAAAATAATTAAGTCTTTGTTCTTTTGTTAATTAGGGTAATTTAATGATGTCTTTAATTGTTTGTTAATTAGGGTAATTACAGACAAATTACAAACTACTTTTATCGAATTTTTTTTTATATGAAAATATTAATGTTCAAGAAACAAATTTATTATCGGGGATCGATGCATAGTACATAGTAACATTATGACAAACTTTTTAACAAAAATAATAATGAGAGAAAGTATTAAAAAACACTTTTAAATTTAGCGTGAATTATTAGTTTAATTATTAACAATCTTAAAAACAATCATTTACTTGACTAACTAAATTTAAATACGATTTGATTTTCTAACATGAATGAAATACACCTCTAAATTCTCTCCAAATTTAAGCGTGTTTTCAACACTTATCTAGGTCTTTTTATTAAGAGTTTCATGCTCATACAAGAGTTTGATTCCGTTTGCTATGTTATGTTGGCAGTTGCAGATCGAATATGTTTCTTACTTTAGTTAGACAAATAAAAAATATTTTTAAGACTACAATAATTCAAAAACAAAATTAATAATTGTCAAGTTCATAAACAAAATTAATATTGGTAGTGGATATTTTGTTTAATTAAGGTCGAACATACAATGAATCTAAGGTAAAAAAGAAGCAAAGAGACTGCTGATTTGTCAAGGATTTGCACTGAAATCAACACCAAGGCTTGAAGCTCACAATTACGAGAAATATATGGAAATTAAACTTTTACATGGCGTAGCAGGTAATAATTTTATTTTCAAGTCATTTTAAAAAAATCATGAATGAGTACTTATATACATTATCTTTCATGTTACAAGGCAATATAAAGCTTCAATATACTGAAATATTATTATTATTATTTGTTACATAGAAATACGAAAAATAACAAATAATCTTAAAGCAAAACTCCAAAAAAGTTTTTTGCCATTAACAAACATGTTATAAATTGTCAATCGATGGGATCTGTGTGAGTTTTACGGTATAAAAAAACCACCCTTTTTTTATGACAATCCTTCATGCCACAATAACTTGCAATTTTGAACTTCCAGGCATGTCAACTGCGTATGCATATATTAATTATAGTCATATATTAAATATTATATATTTATCACTAATTAAAAGTTTTTATTGTAAATTAAAAAAAATAAATGTATTTTTTCTATTGGATACACAAAAATAGGGCGAGAAAGACGAGCGAGATTGGTAAGCTAGGAAATAAGCGTGATTCATATGTGTCTCTTATACAGGCGTATCACACTAGATACATGTATTTATATGTATCTGGAGTGATTCACATACCAGATGCATGGAGAGAGGCGAGAGAAATTTCTATGTATCCTAGATACACGCGGATCCACTTGAACACAATATATCCATAACAAATTACACTTAATTTTAATTCCATGTATCTGAGATACATATATTTAGAGATACCAAAATCTGATAAGATACATAATATTGCAGACTAGAGTGTATCTAACTACTAATTAACTCATAGACTAATGAAATTTATGTAAGTACCTTAAAAATTCATAGTATCCTCCCCTCAACAATACTAGTTGACTAGTTATCGTGTGATGATACATATATAATATGAAAAAAGGAAAGTTCAAAGTTACGAACAAATAGTCATGATCAAGAGAATAAAGAAGAAAATAGCAAACTTACATATAATTCCATTATTGAACACAAACGATTTTATCATCAACAATAATAATAATAACATCCCACTCTAAAAAAGGCAGAGTGTACACATATCAATGAAACTTATTATAATAGCGTCATTATTGTAAGCTCGATGTTCCAAACATATTGACTGTAAATATTAAAAACAATATTATTATAAGAATCCAATTATAACGTAATATATAAGAATCCAATTATAACGTAATATGACAAAAAAAATTGAATTACGAACCAATAGTCATCGCGAAGAGAAGGACAACGATGATAAAAATACTTGTTCACTCCAGCCATATTTGCAAGAGAAAAATAGAGTATGGTGATTGATTATATTTTTTTCATTGGGAATTAAGGATCATATCGAACAAAAATATGATCAAGTAATTAACTAATTAATTCACTAGATAGAGTGTTTAGCGGTTTTTATTAGAAAAGAAAAAACTCACAGACAAGTACAAGTGGTCACTACAAAAACATCGTGAATTATATGGGGATTAGTCTGAAAATTCGCATAAAACTTATTTTTCTGCAAATTTTTATACTAATTCCCAGGTAATTCACATTTTTCTTATGGTGAGTGCTATGCCTTATCTTATCAATTCTAATGAAGTAACAAATTTTCACTAATTAATAAGCGTGAAGAAAATAAAAACTAAAGAGAACTTGATATTTAATGATCATCATAGAATTTATAATACACTCTATATATGATGATATTATAAATGAGAATGCTTAGAAAACAAAAAAACATAAAAGCCAAAAAAAAAGTTGAGTTTTGAATTTCAAACTTCCTTTTACAAATGAATAAATTTAAAAAGATAAAAATATTGTCCGTCTAAATTAACCTTAAATAGTGTCCTCATGTCTTCTTATTCTTCAAATCTGTCCAACAACAGAATTGATAGTTTATCGTTTCTTCTTGAATTTATTGGATCTCAATTCACGATTTGATTCGATTACATTAAGTACAAATATATGAAGAGAACTATATTTAATTTATTATTTTAAAAATTTAACACAAATAATTAAATATGATATTTGAAAAATCTGAATTAACCCAATTATATATCCTAGCCCTAGTGGGGAATTGCACGTTAATGAACTAGGTGGAAAATAAAGAATTTGAAAAATTCTTTTGATGGGAACCCTTTCTTCAAGGATCTTGCTTTGTACACTGCCATCTTAGTAAAAATGGAGGATTTTTTAATTAATCATTAATATAGATTATTGTAGTACAGTGGTGGAACTGCTATCCTATATCACATGTCTCAGATTGAGCTCAAGTATAGAGAAAATCTTGTTAACAACGCCATCCTCTAATGGTACATGCATGATTTGAATTTAATCGAAACTTCAATACATATATTTTTAATTATTTTTTTATGATTTTTTTAAATCGTCAACATAGTTTAAACCACGTGTAACAATTTCATTTTTCCTTAATATATATATATATATATATATATATATAAAAGGGGTTTGGATGAACTTTGACGCCCATTCCGCCTATGCTTTTGCACATAATGATGGAGTTTAACACGTAAAAACATGCAACATAAATTTAAAAGCTCATAAAAAAACTAATTAATAGTGAAAAGTAGTGGGAGACCTGATTTTGGTTTTAAACTTATTTTTAAGAAATTATTTTTAATTTTGTCAAACACTTACAAAAGGTAAAAATAACTTAAAAATAAATTTGACCAACTTTTAAGTCAATCCAAACAAACTCTAAATTTAGTAAGAAAATCAGTTGGGTTAGGTCTTGACCTGTAATATAATCCATTCCCTAACTTATTTTGACCCAAGCAAATTTGAGTTGGATTGGGTCTTGACCCAATTGTTATCTTAACTCATCATGACCCGTCCAAAGTTGATCCAACACGCCCAATTGTCACCCATAATCTAAGATACATATGAATCTCCATCGCCTCCCTCTGATCCCCAATCTCACCTCTCTTCGTAATTTTGGGTATCTGATAGCAAAAATACATATATTTAAGTGTAAAGTGCGTAGAAAACTCTTAATTTGTATACTAAGATTTATAATATTTTAAAGATATAGATAATATATGATAGTCAAGTATATCTAATTATAAAATTTTGTCATTTATTTGTTGCCTACTTCATGATCAAACTAACTAAATATATAACCTAATTTAGATCATGGAAATTGAAATATGTCTACATTAAGAATTTGTGACACTCGAAATATAAACTTCAAATGCTGAATTCGACTCTTTTTATGTCAATTCCAATGAAAAATACGAATAGATTACCATGAATTTTGATATATATATTATAACTATATATATATTTTATAATATTATGCCCATGTGAGCTTCGAGATATTGAACATATATTGACATTTATTTAATTAATATTAGTGTCCTTTGGGACTTATAAATATGATCCTTTCTCCATGAAATAAATTAAATCACCACACATACACATTAATCTTCTCCTAATTAGTGTATAATCCAAGTTAGCTTTAGTTTGCAAATATGGCCTCAGTCAACAAGTTTGCTATTTTCTTCTTTCTTCTCTTGATTTTGACTATTGGTTCGTAATTTGAAACTTTCTTTTGAATAAACGAACAAATAACATGTTCTTTCATTAACTCAATCTATTTTAACTACATTCCAAATTATTTATCTCAACCTGTTAATTTGACATATTAGTATAATATTGTGAACATAATCATACATTACGATCAATACATCACATATCATAATTCATACGTATGTTTACATTCAAATAGTTTTATATTATAGTTTTTGAGTGATTTTTATTAATCCTAAAATATATTCATGCATGCAGTTGGAACTTCAAAATTACAAGTTATGGGAGCTCCCTGTGGTGCACCTTGTAGGTCAAATGTTAATTGTGCAATCATTGAACCTGTTCTCTGCTCTATGTGTAAAGAGAAAATCAATGATGATGGCACAATATCCAAGATATGTAGTAGTTTATACTGATAAAAAATATTTAAAATTTTAGCTTCGTCCCAAAATAAGTGTTACGTTTGTATTTTCTCTTTTCTTTTAATAAAATAAGGTTCATATATTTATTTGAAATAGCAAGATCTCTTTATATAGTTATATGTATTTCTAATAAAATCGTGTTGATGATCTTTCTTCTTCGATACAGATTAAGTTATGAAGAAAAAATTGTATGTACAGAAGTGTTTTATTGTTGGCTTTGTGGTAAATCATCAATGCATCATGTGTATACTTCAAATTATATGTATGGATATATAAGGCTACTTTCTTTATTTTAATTTATCTGTTTTAATTTTTGAGTTTTGGTTTATTCAAAAAATATGTTTAGTTCTTTTTCTTTTTGTGATGGTTATTAATTAGATTATTGTATGCTCAAGACGATAGTGTAATTGAATATTTTATATATAGAGAGAGAGTGAGACAAATTGAATCAAAGAAAATAATTTACATATTTAATTTAGAGCACACTTGATGCATTGATGATTTACCACAAAGTCAACAATAAATTATTTATTTATAACTTAATTTGTATCGAAGAACGATCTAACGAAAACGATTTTATTAGAAATACACATAATATATAGAGAGATTTGCTATAGCAACAAATATATCGAACCTTATTATTAAAAGAAAACAAAAAATACAAATACAAACACAAATACAATTATTTTGGGACGGAGTACTCTTCCGTCCCAAAATTTTAGATATTCAAGGGCTACATATCTTGGATTTAGTGCCATCAGCTTTCTCCCTACATGTAGTGCAGAAAAAAAGAAGATTTTCTATGCCCATGCAATCTTGGTCTGACGTACAAGGCTGATTGCACTTAAATCCCATAACTTGTGGTTTTGAAGTTCCAGGCAAATCAACTGCATGCATGAATATATATTAGGGTTAATAAAAATCACTCAAAACTATAATGTAAAACTATTTGAATATAAAAATATGTATCATATGTTGTAATGCATGATTAATTACTTTCACACAATTAGAGAAGTCAAATTAGCGGATTGAGGATGAATTTGGATTGTTTGATCAAAATAAGCTGAGTTGATGAATGAACATGTTATTCGTTTGTTAAAATTACTTGAATACTGAAATAAAAAAAAAAGAAAGTTTGAAACTACGAACCAATAGTTATGATCAAGAAAAGAAAGAAGAAAATAGCAAACTTGTTGACTAAAGCCATATTTGCAAATTAAAGCTAATTTGGATTAAAACTTAGCAGAAGATTAATGTGTATGTGTGGTGATTTCTTTCATGGAGAAAAGATCATCATATTTATAAGCCCCAAAGTATACTAATATTAATTAATCAAATGTCAATATATGTTGAATAAATCGAAGCTCACATGGGCATAGTATTATAAAAATGAAATATAGCTATAATGTCATCAAAATACATTAAGTATAATCTTTAAATATCTTTCATTAGATTCGACATAGAGAGTCAAATTCTAACACTTGAATAACTCGAACTCACATGGACATAGTATTATGAAATGTATGTGTATAATATATAGTTATATACAATTATATACATATACAATTCACCTCTCTCTCACTCTCTGCCCTCTCTCGCTCGCCTCTCTCCTCTCTCTCTCAGTCTCGCTCGCCTCTCTCCTCCATCTCCCAATCTCTCTTGCCATTTATACAAATACATATGTATAATATGCAATTATCTAATTAATATACATATACAATTCACCTTTCTCCCACTATTTTCCCCCTCTCTCGCCTCTCTCCTCTCTCTCCCAGCCTCGCTCACCTCTCTCCTCCATATAACATGTAGATACAAATTGTAATTATCAAACTATAGCTATGGAGAGTAACTAATTATTTTTAAGTGGCTATATGTGAAAATTTCCCAATAATATATTTGTCAATATACGTAGTTTTAATTTAAAACAATCTATATTCAACTTAATTCCCTTCTTCAAGGATCTTACTTTGTACTTTATTATAGATAAAATAAAATATTCAATTACACTATTATCTTGACACACAATAATGCCTAATTAATAACCATCATAAAAAATGTGATGGGATAATAAATATAATATATTCATTCCTTTTATGTACTTAACTTCCCCTTTCAAGGATCTTAGTTTTGTGCTTTTATATTTTATATTATATATAAATAAATTATAAATGTTCAATGACATGATTGTCTTAACACACCATGATCAAGAACTAGACTATTTAAAAAAAAACTAAAATAGATAAATTGAAACAAAGAAAATTAAATAGCTTTAATTTATACATCGTCCATACATTTAATTTAGAGTAGACACGATGCATTGATGATGATTTACCACAAAGCCAACAATAACACTTCTATTCATACAAATGTTTCGTTCATAACTTAATCTGTATCGAAAAAAGATTAACGACACAATATATATGAACCTTATTGTTAAAGGGAAAAGAGAAAATACAAATGCAACTTTATATTTTGAGACGGAGAGAGTAATTCTTTATGAAAATAAACTGGTACATATCTTGGATGGCGTGCCATCAACATTGGTATTCTCTTTACATATAGAGCATAAAAAAGATCCAATGCTTATGCAATCAACACTTGACCTACAAGGTGAACCACAAAAAGTTGCCATAACTTGTAATTTTGAAGTTCCAACTGCATGCATGAATATATTTTAGGGTTAATAAAAATACTCAAAACTATTTGAATATAAACATATGTGATGTATTGATCGTAATGCATGATTACTTTCACAAAATTATACTTGTAATAGTAGCTAGAGATGTCAAATTAGCAGGCTGAGATGAATATGAAATGTCTGATTAAAATAGGCTGAGTTAATGAATGAACATGTAATTCGTTTATTTAAAATTACTGAAATAATTTAAAAAAAAAAGTTTGAAGTTACTAACCAATGGTCGTGGTCAAGAGAAGAAAGAAGAAAGTAGCAAACTTGTTGACTGAGGCCATATTTGCAAATTAAAGCTAATTTGGATTATACACTAATTAGCAGAAGATTAATGTGTATGTGTGCATGGTGATTTATTTCATGGAGAAAGGATCATCATATTTATAAGCTCCAAAGTACACTAATATTAATTAATTATAAATGTCAATATATGCTGAATAACTCGAACCTCACATAGGCATAGTATTATAGAAATAAAATATAGCTATAATATCGATAAAATTAATTGATCAAGTATAATTTTTTCGTATCTTTTCTTTAATTTGACATAGATAGAGTCAAATCCATCATTTAAAATTTTAGACTGTGATAGCAATGAAATGTTTATCACAACAACACACCCCTTATTATATAACGAACAATATCGACATATAGAACATTATTTTTCACTTGCTAAAAAAGTTACAATTTCGAATTCTATTGATACAATAATGTAAAAACTCATCAATCAAATGAAAAAAAACACATCTTTAAACGATTTTTTTGATAGAAATAATATTTTCAATAAACTCATTATTCACTCTTTATATCCACAACAATAAAATAATATGAAGAGATAACACCACTACTTGGTACCCAAAAGTTCAATTACCCATTAGTTAACTTAAGAAGAGAGAAACTGTTTAGAAGTGAGTAAAAATATTTTTTAAAAAAATATATAATTGCAAATATTTTTTTTTGGAAGCTACTACACGTGTAATGTTATACAAGTGGTATTTTTATAAAATAATGGTGTTAACTTGCCTTTTTTCAAGGATCTTACTTAATAAAAAATAATTCAATTACACTATCATCTTCGTATACACAATGATCTAATTATTAATAATGAGTTAACCATCACCAAAAAAAAAAAAGGTGATTGGATAGATATGATATTTTTATTTTTTAATCAAATATTTTGAATTTGAGTCACATAAAATTTATGCATAAAAAGATATTTTCTTTTTAAAAATAAACCTTATGCGATCCTTAGGGTGTTTAATATATTTATCAATGTACGTAGTTTTAACTATAGACAATCTATTGAATAATTTGTGTTGGTGTAATATAATTGTTGTGACCAGTAAATAATGTCATCCTTATAAGTAGTAGGAAACAAGCAGGGAGGCCTGACAAATAAACTCATTTACAAAAAATAACTTAAATTTTAGCATTATAATATTGAGAATCGAACATAATATTGAAGTTTTAAAAAAATAGAATCAAAACTGATCAATTAATTTGATTTAGTTTGATTTTTCGGTAATTAAGTATTTATGCCCTTAAGTATTTATGCCTACCCTTAGGGAAATTTGGTATAAAGGAAAATTTGCAAGAAAAAGAAGTTTTTTTTCTTACTTATTTTATAATGTTTGATTAGTACGAAGAAAATATTGTTTCAAAAAAATTTAGGTAAAATCTAAAGTCGACAACTGAGTCATAAATCAGGATCAATAGTTTGGTTATTAATTAATAAATATTCAATTATACCATCATTTTACCCCACAATAATTTTATTATAACATAAAAAAATGTTATGAGATAATAAATATGAGATCTTCATTCTTTTTAATTTTATACTCTGCTAGATTGAGAAAGATTTTGATGATTGACAAATAAGGGAACAAATAAAAGGAACATGTTTCGCCAACATATTCTTTTCAGATTGAATTCGACTGGAATAAGAAAAATGTCAACCACGCAATTTAAAAGTTATAAATTAAAGCAGTGGAAGGATTGCTTTTCCGACAAAAAACTCTTTCGTAAAAAGCGTGTATAATGCATAAAATCAGTTTATATATCACTAAAGGAAAGAACTAGACATCTTTTCTAAACGAACCAAAAAAAAAAAAAGATAGACAAATTGAAACAAAGACAATAACTTTATATATCCATACATTTAATGTATTGACAATTTACCACAAAGCCAAATATTATAACACTTTTATTCATACAATTTTTTCTTCGTTACTTAATTTGTATCGAAGAAAGATGTAACGACACAACTTTATTAAAAATATATAGAGAGATTTGCTATAGAGCAAAAATATACATGAAACTTATTGTTAAAGAAAAAAGAGAAAATACAAACACAATGCTTATTTTAGATATATTCTTCATCCAAAGAAAGGGCTACACATCTTGTATTTAGTTCCATCAACATTGGTTATCTCTTTACAAGAAGTGCAAAAAATATTGGTTATGCTTATGCAATCAAAGCTTGACATACAAGGTGAACCACAAAAAGTTCCCATAACTTGTAATTTTGAAGTTCCAGGCATATCAACTACATGGATAAAATATATTTTAGGGTTAGTAAAAATATACATAAAAATCACTCAAAACTATAATGTAAAACTATTCGAATATAAAGATACGTATGAATTATGACATGTGATGTATTGATCGTAATGCATGATTACTTTCACAAAATTAGACTAGTAATAATTGTTATAGATGTTAAATTATCAGGCTGAGATGAATATGAAATGTCTGATTAAAATAGGCTGAGTTAATGAATGAACATGTAATTCGTTCATCTAAAATTACTGAAATAAGAAAAAAGAAAGTTTGAAGTTACGAACCAATGGTCATGGTCAAGAGAAGAAAGAAGAAAATAGCAAACTTGTTGACTGAGGCCATATTTGCAAATTAAAGCTAATTTGGATTATACACTAATTAGCAGAAGATTAATGTATATGTGTGGTGATTTATTTCATGGAGAAAGGATCCTATTTATAAGCCCCAAAGTACACTAATATTAATTAATTAAATGTCAATATATATGTTGAATATTATAACTCGAAGCTCACATGGGCATAGTATTTATAAAATTTAAAAAATATAGCAATAATATAATTAAAATCGACTAAGTGTAATATTTCATGTGATTTGATATATAAAGAGTGTCGAATTCAACATTTAAAGTTCTAAGCCATAATAGCAATGAAATATTTATCATGGTAACACACCCTATACTATATAACGAACAATATCAAAATTCAAAACATCATTTTTCACTTTTTGCTAAACAAGTTACAAATTTTACTGATATAATAATGCAAATATTTCTTACAATATTGCTAATATAAAGATTAAAATTCAACGATCAAATAAAAAAGACATCTCTGAATGATTCTTTCAATAGACCTAATATTATCAATAAACTCATTCTTCATTCTTTATTGCCACAACAATTAGATCAAAAGATAACACCACTAACTACTAAAAAATACTAAATTTAGCGACGAACAAATATTTAAACAAATATTATAGCTAATCAGTAAAATTCATTGCTAATTCTATTTAGTAACAAATTTTCATTTGCAATGAGTGAAATAGCAACGGATTGCTAAGTCCACTATTTTTTAGTAGTCATTATGTCAACTTAAAAAGAGAGAAAATTTGATTAAAAGTAAATGAAAAATACTTTTTTACAAGATTTTAGTTTGTACTCAACTTTTTATGTACTCAACTTCCCCTCTTCAAGGATCTTAGTTTATATTTTTATTATACATAATAAATATACAATCACACTATCATCTTGACATATATCATGATCTAATTAATAACAATCACAAAAGGAAAGAATTAAACATCTTTTCTGAATAAACTAAAAAAAAAACAATATATTAATTCAAACGAAGAAAATAATTTTATATATCCATACATTTAATTTAGAGCACACATAATACATCAATAATTTACCACAAAGCCAACAATGACACTTCTACTCATACAGTTTTTTTCTTATAACTTAATCTGTATTGAAAAAAGATCAATAACACGACTTTATTAGAAACACACATAAATAAGACAGAGTACATTTTGGAACGGAAAAAGTGTATTTCCTCCGTCCCAAAATTTTAGATATTCTTCATATCAAAATAAGAAGCCACATGCCTTGGTTGTAACACCATCAATTGGATTGGTTTTCTCTTTACATAGAGGGCAAACAAAAATGGCTATACTAAAGCAATCCAGATCTGTGTTACAAGGTTGATCGCACACATCTCCCATGACTTTCAATTTTGAAGTTTCAGATATATCAACTGCATGCATGAATATAATTAAGGGTTAATAAACTATAGTGTAAAAATATTTAAATAGGATATGTTATGTATTGATCTTAATGCATGATTATATAACTTTCACAAAATTATACTAGTAATAGTAATAATTAGAGATGTGATGTTAGAAGGGTGAGATGAATTTGGCCTATCTGATTAAAATAAGATGAGTTAATAAATGAACATGTTATTCGTTCGTTCAATATTATTTGAATACTGAAATAAGAAAAAGAAAATTTAAAGTTACGAACCAATAGACATGATGAAGAGAAGAAAGAAGAAAATACTAGCAAACTTGTTCATTGAGGCACTATTTGCAAATTAAAGCTAAATTGGATTATACTAATTAGCAGAAGATTAATGTGTATTGTTGACACCCAATTTTGGCCTAACATTTTAAAAATTCGTAATTTTAAAGTTTTATTTATTTAATAGCTTAGATTAATTATTTTTATATAATTTTAAATAAGTTTATCGATAACTGTCTTTATTTATTAGAATTTAGAATTTCTTATTAGTTAATTTTAAAATTGCATCTTTACATTGTTAATATTTATTTTTTGATATTCTACGCAGTCTAAGAAATTAATTCAAATACGAAGATAATTTGGATATACGGATATTTTATCAACAAAATGTTTTGGGCCACTATTTCCAGCCCATAATTTAGGCCTATTGTAGTAATTCCATATATATAGAACATTTTGCCCATTAGGTTGAAAAAAAAAATAACCCTAATCTCTTCCACCCTTTTTCCCTCTCTCCGCCTCCCTCTTCTCTTCTCCCTTCCCTCTCTTCCTTCCCTCTCTGCCTCCCTCTTCTCCTTTCTCTCCGCCCCCTCTTCCTATCTCTTCTCGTCTCTGCTTTCTCTCCTCTCTTCCCTTCTTTCCCCATCGCTGGCAGCACTCAAGCGTGCTGCCAGGCAGCACCTCAGCGAGCAGCCAAGCGACCGAGCTGCGCAAGAGCGAACAACAAAGCTCCGACGAACCAGATCTCTCTCCTTTCCCTTTCATGATTTATTTTTGGTTGTTGTTGCAGTTTTCATGCGAACCAGCAAGCTCGAAAATCCAAGCTCAAGCTTTCTCCACTCAAAACAGCAATGCAAACTCCGCTCTCATTCATGGTTGAATCGCCAGATCTGGCCGGAAAATACACAACTCTGGTAACCTTAATTTTTTAAGTACAATTTATTTATATTGTTACTCCATTTCTTGTTCAAAAATATGAGTTGATTGGATGTTACATTTAGATTTTTGTGATTTTTATTATTTTTTTTGTTTGATTCGTTGTGCTTATTTAGTGTTACCGTTACTTTATTATTTTGAAGGTGACTGATTGTTGGGATTATTATTATTTTGTTATTCATTATTACTACTTTTATTGTAAAAAGAAAAAGTATGTTTATAGTGCTTTAATCTTGGATGGTTGCAATTAGTGTGTTTAACTTTATTCATTATTATTTTATTATATATATATTTTTTATGTTACCATTATCTAAATCATCAAATGAGCTAGGCAGTGCTTGGAATTTTTTTTATTCCTTATTATTTGATGATTATTATTACTGTTTTTGTCGTTATTGTTTATTTACATTAATGTTATACATGATTTGTTGATTAAGGGGTTCAAAATTGGGTGAATGTTATTCTCATTTCATTTATTTATTTATTTTTGATAAATATTTTCTTCTCCAATTGATTGTGTTGATATTTTATATTGTGTTATTTCTCTTTAATTGTTTATTACCAATATTATATTGATTTGCTGTTTATTTTAACTTTAAGGGTGCCTATTTTTAGTAAATTAAAACGTGTAGTGGCTAATATAAAAATAAAAAAATAAAAAAATAAAAAACAAATCAACTGTAATATCATTCTTAGTTTATTCATATGTCATTATGATAATTGCCATTGATTACATTTTTTTTTCTTTCCACTGTTATTTACTTACTTATTGATCTACTAAAGTTTTAATTCTCAAATAAGTTTTCGGTTGATTCCCTCGTTATGTATTTGACTATTTCTTATCTTGTATTGGTTTATTCTATCTTTAAACATTTCCTTAAAATTGTTTTGTTAATCTTCTTGTTGCTGACTTTAAATACAGTTAAAATGGCCAATGAGAAAACCTTTCCGTCGGTTTTGGAGGCCTCCCCATTTTTAAAAAAGACGGAATTTTTATTTAAGTTTATATATTTTATATGTTGAAATTGGCCGATGAAGAAATTACCGTCGATTTCCAAGGCCTCCAATGTTAATAAGACGGATTTTTATTTTTAAGTTATTATTTCATATATTCAATTTTATTCATATTTATTTATTACTAACATTTTTACTAAGTGTGTTTACAGGTACCCCGAAGTTGCTTTTCATTGAAGTTATTCGAATTAAGTTCGAATTATATTCTTTATTCAATATTTTATATATATTACGTTAGGCAAACTTTAGGCCGTTTTTTATATTTTCTTATTTTATTATTTGTGTATATTACATGTTTATTATTTTTGTACATTATTTTATTTTCTCCTCAATTTGAAAAAAATAAATTCTGTCGGGACCCACATTTCTGGATTTCGAAGGATGCCTAATCCACATTTCTGGATTTCGAAGGATGCCTAACCACATTTCTGAAAATATTCACTCATGGGCATCAACTGGCATCATTTTATTTTTGATAAAAGTAAACATCAAGAAGAACATCAAAGACGACATCAAGATAAATATCAGCACACTTCTTCTATTTTATTTATTTGAACATCAAATGAAGAATACATTGAAGATTGCATTACATACATAAGACCTAAGCTCTATTTGCTTTACGTCAAACCGATCGAGTTGACGTCAAATGTCGAGGAGAACAATTAAGTGTCGACATGGTAAAAGATACTGTCTCCCTTTTTAATTGAGTTTTTATGCTGACGAGTTTTATCTCAGTCTTTGTTGAGAGCATCCGAAAGGATGAATTCTCCAAAAACAAACCACAGGTGCGGACGACATAAAAAAGGATGCAGCACAACGTGGAACTTTTTCTTAGCAGCAGACTGGGATATAGTCCAAAGAGGAGTGTCAAACTCTTAGGACGCGAGCAGAGGAGCGACTTCCACCACAATCAAACCACACCCCTATCAGAAGGCATGTGGGTTTTTCTTTAGCTTTTGTAAGTTTCGGTCTCGCATCCGGAAATTTTGGTCTACCGGAATATAGTTTCCAATCTGAGTGACAATGTGCCGAGAGCTTTGGAAATTATGTCCGTGTAATCTCTTAATTATGGGTGTAAAGTGCACCACATTCATGGCTAAGAGGTTGCAAGCCTCCTTTTCATACTCGTTTAATTTTGTCACTTGTCCAGAACCAAATGTTATCTAAAATAATAGATTTCTTTTTCCACCGATGGAGTCGAACTACAAATAGCCTGATTCCTATGGTTTAAGGATATGTAGGCGGGCTCGATGTTGAAAACTCGGCTGTATTCTAACATTACCTCTTAAATCTTATTCCCAAGCATCCCGATTCTTCATAACTCGGTATCGAGATGACTTTTGATTTCTTGCAAAATCGTGCATTAAATCTAGCGTATCGAACTACAAGTGGCCTGAATTCTCATATAGCCTGAGATATGTAGGAAACCCATTTTAGGGCTCGGTCATAATTTCCAAAGTCCGTACCAAATAACTTGCCTAAAAGATGAATATGTGGTCGGTCAAAATTGGCTTGGTCAATTTCATTTTCCTCGAATTTCTTGCATCAATCCAAGTAAAATGAGGGACAGTTGTTGACACTCAATTTTGACCCTCCCCGATAGGAATTAATTCATGAGCTTCTTAAATTCTCAAACAATTTAAAATAATTAGTTTTATAAATTTATGAAAAAATATAAAGTTCGCATTATTTTGAATATTCTTTATTTTTGCCGTTTCTTAAAGTTTTTAGATAATATATATATATTACATAATTATGTATATAATTAGTATATTTTATGATTATTCAAAAAAAAACCATCTCAAAAATATTTTAAATTTAGTGAGTAGTCTTTTAAATTAGTTTAAATCATGGTTATATTTTTGAATCACTAGTTTATGATTAAATTAATTACTTTTTTTTTGTCAAGATTAAGAAGCTCGTTAATTAATTAATATTAATTTGTCTTAGCCAAATTTATTGATGTAACACAATTTGGCTATTTCTTAAATTTAATCAATTTTAGACTTCCAACTTAACTCAACTTTGAGAAATATTTGGGTAAAGATCCAATTCAATTATTTCCAACCCACTAATTCTCAACTACACTTTTGGGAGGTTTTGAATTTTGAATTTTGAATTTTGAATTTTGAAATTTGAATTTTGAAATTTGAAATTTTGAATTTTTGAATTTTGAATTTTAAATTTTGAATTTTGAATTTTGAATTTTGAATTTTGTTTTGAATTTTGAATTTTGAATTTTTAATTTTGAATTTCTGAATTTTGAATTTTGATTTTTTTAATTTTGATTTTTTGAATTTTGAAATTTTGAATTTTTTGAATTTTTTGAATTTAAAATTTTAAAATTTTGATTTTTGAATTTTTAATTTTTAATTTTTAATTTTGAAATTAAAATTCATCCCAAAATCCATTCCTTTTGCCCCCCTAAAAAAAAAAAGTAATTTTTTTTAATTTGTATTTTGAATTTTGAAATTCAAATTCATCTTAATCCATTCTATTTTCCCCCTAAATCTACCATAAAAATCTCCTATAAATACCTTATCTTTTCTTCTTCTTTCTCATTCACGATTTAAAAAAAAAGAGGCAAGAATTGAAGAATTCAAGAATTCAATTCAATTGATTTTTCAATTCAATATTCAATACAATATTCAATATTCAATATTCATTATTCATGATATATTTTTCTTTGATATAAAATTTTTTTTTGAACATTCATAGTAGTTCAAGCAAAAAAAAAAAAAAAGAATACATAGATTAAACACATTCAAGTCGTATTCGGGTCAAAGATATCACTTGAAATTCTCGATCGTCGTTCGAATCCAAATTGTGAGGTGAAGTCGCTGCATCCCCTGCTCGTATTATCCCGGAATCGCTGCACTCAGAAAGGTAAATATCACTTCTTCTTGCATTATTTACTTCTCAAGATGTAGGTCTTTATTGTCTGAATGTTGTAAGATCTTTAATTTTTTTTTTTTGAGTTATATATTTCTGATTAACTCGAATCTCTTAAGATATTTTTTATTACTCATAAATTATGTTGTGTTTAAGATGTGCCTTATTTCATCACTTTATGGATAATTTATTTCTATTTTATTGCATGTGAAACTCTCCTCGAGTCCTCACGGACTTTAATCCATCTCTTTGCGGTTTCTCATCGAGCCATAAAGGCTCCAAAATATCTTCCTTGAGTCGGCCAGCCCCTCCAATTGGTGTACAGATCGAAAGCAGTAAAGTCATTGCTGAAAATTAATTTTCCAGTCCTCAAAAGTTGAAGAACAGGTCGATATACCGATTGTATACACTGATATACAATCAAAATATACGTCGTACAAGTCTTGGAAATTGCAGGAGTGCATATTTTGGATAAAGATACAGGTCAGAATTGATATACAGGGACGATACAGGAAAAAACGTCCAAAATGCTGCTCGTATACAGCGATATACATAAAATGTATACGCTGGTTTTTTCAAAGGAAAATAGGCCCAAAGCCTTAACAATTTCCAGCAGGTCCATTAGCAGGAATTTGGGTCAAAGGCCCAAAAATGACATCTCTCTTTTTCCTCCCAATTTATTATTATATTGACTAACATTACTTGATTGATTTTGGTTAATTTAATTTCCCAAGATAGCCATCTCTTTTTATATTCAAAAAAATAAAAATAAAATAATAATAATAATAAAAAATACAAATATTATTTTATATATGTTTATTACTTAGATTTTATTTTAATATTGGTCTTGTTAACACATATTCACCTTTCTTTTTTACAATTTTCCCTACTTCATTTTTTCCCTCAATATAATATAATAATTAAATTAAGAACAAAAAAATAATAATTCTTTTATAGTTTAAAATTTGAAAAATTATTTTAAAAGGTCTTTTAGTCAAATCGCCGGTCAACCGCGAGTTAGCGGGCATTTCGAGGGCCTAACACCTTCTCGGAATGTACATTGAACTTTGAACCCTTTCAATTGATTTTTATCTGTTTTAAATCTTTTGAAAAATAATTTAAGTTTTCTTGATTTTTCTAAAAAATCAAGTGGCGACTCTGTTAATTTGGAAAGTCGATTTCTCTTAAATCATAAGATTAATTGATTTTCCGAAACTTAGTCATTTTTTCAGAAATATATACACATATATTATATTTTTTTTTAAGTAAAACAGAAATGGCGACTCCGCTGGGGATTAATTAAGTTCTAACCAAAAGGATTTGACTATTTTGACTAATTGTTATTATTAAATTGCTTATATGTGATTAAGTTGTTTAAATTATATAAATGACATTGCATTTATGGCATAACATTTTCCGTCAAACGACGATTATTTTCATTTCCACTTAAAGGACGATTATGCGGGTTCGCAGTCGTTCGTTAACCAAAAATTTTCTCGGGGCACCCTAACGAGTGTAGTTGGCTACTTGATAGTCAACGATCGTTAACTGTCCCAGCCTAAGTCATCCGATTGGGTTACCCTTTCCACTCTAAATACAAACCACTCCTAGTTAAACTAAGATAGAGCAAAATAAAATCCCGAATTTATGAGCATTTGAACTAGGACGACCCAACACCCAAGGAGTGTTGAGCCCATTAGATAGACCACCTTGAGTCCAAAAGGGCTTACGGCCTGAACGGGCGATCATATTTATTTGTTTAAATTTGAAGGATGTATACATCATATGAAAAAATCATTGTCCTCGGGATTGGGAGTACATTGTAGCTTATTCTAGTCAAAGAAAGAGCTTACAAGTTACTAGTCTAAGACGCGGGAACCCGGAGAAGAGAAGAAATGAAGAGGGAAGGACCTTCTATGGAAGCATAGTTCAGAATTGTACCCCTGCGTGGGACTGATTATTTTGTATCCCGTTTTCCCCAATTATGTATCCCCATGTAAAGTTTATTCATAAATTTGAATAAATTTGGGTTTTGAGACAATGGAATATTTCAAATGACTTATACATCCTTCAAATCGTTAGGCCTACCCTTGGCATAAAAGGGTCACATATCTGTTTAGAATGCGCAATAACTGTTTATGTGTTATAATTGTTTTTATGATTATGTTGCTTCATTTGGAGATATTCTAGCCTACTCATTCTCGAAAAATATTTTCTAGAACTCTTTAAGCATAAATACCAAATCACTATCAAAAGTACGTCCAAATACTCCTCGAGTCTTTAGTCTCCCAATAAATTCGAACTTTATTTTTCAAAAAGTACTCTCATATCAAAAAAAAAAATAGATTCAAGAATGGGTCGAACTACGTAGGACCTGAATTCTCTTTTATGAGATACGTAGGCAACCTTCCAAGGTTCGGTCCCCATTTTGAGAAAATTTTATCTTTCTCAACTCTTATAAAGAAAGTAGAGTTACATTTCAATAAAAAACCAGAAGTACGACAATTTACTTTGTCCCGACTTAAGTCGACATTTCTGACTCATTAGTCCTAAAATAATATAGACAAATTTCTGTCTATTTAGTCATCTTTCTATATACGTGGGCTAATTTATCTTCAAATGAAGCGACTCTTATGTGTTTACAATAATGTGTGTGATATTTTGTATTAACTATCATCGACACAGACTAACACATCTTGCCTTTGAGTTGTTTTTCTTTGTCAGGTATCTTGAACTGATCTGTGTTGATTAAGCTGGCAGATCATCCTAACTTCACCAGATTGAAAGTGCCTGCAGATTCTTTCCCTAGACAAAGCTCAGACAAAGGAAAGACGATTATGGGAGATAATAGCGAGGAAGTAGGTCTTATTGATGTTGTGGTGGCTCAACCCACCATAGCGGACCAGAACGAATTGATTTTGCAATTGATGCAGCAAATTGCAGAAATGAGAATGGAAATGCAAAGGAGACAGGATCTGCCTCCTCCGGGTTTTGCTGCTAATGTTGCAGAGGGAAGGCCTCCTATCTACTTCCCGTCCTCTAACATGGATCCAGCTCAAGGCGTGCCGCTCGCTCAGAATTCCTCCGCTATAGACCTAACTACCCAAAATCCGCAATATGCTTCAGCCTCTTACCAAACTCCACCTCCTCCTCAGAACCATCATTCTCAAATGCCCTCTCATCCTCAAAATACCCAACCTCAATCCGTCCCACCACCGCAAAACCAAAGTCAAAATCCAAATCAAAACGCGTTTAATCCCAAAACATCCCATCACCACGTAAATCAAAATACTAATCCTCAGACTTATCCACAAAATTATCAAACCGCTCAAAACGCTCAGAGTCCTTCCATAGCTCCACCCTTGCCTAAAAGAACCGCTTTCCAAATCCCTGTCCATGCTGAGCACGACGTGCACGGTTCTGAGTTGGACCACTATGAGGAACATGAAAGAGAGTGGAGGGCGAAGGAAGAAGCAAAAGTAGACATAAAAGAGGAGATCAAGAAGGCTATGAAAGAGCTTCAATGCGTCCCCGATACTGCCGGACTTATATGAAGATTTGTGCATTCACCCCGATACTGCCGGACTCATATATATATATATATATATATATATATATATATATATATATATATATATATATGAGTCACTTGTAGAGACCGAAATATATCAGTTGTAAATAACAAAATTGAGGAATATGTTATTCCTTTTTTCTGTTGTTAAAGGAAAAAGAAAAATATAAACACAAATTCTTTTAAGTAAGAAAATCATCAAAGTAAATTCCTAAGAAACAAATCTTCAATAAAATTTGTAGAACAGGAATCCCTTAGTAATACCACATGTGAAAATATTTTTAGATAATTTTTCTAAGTAATTAATCTTAGCTAAATCTACAAATAATTTTATTTAGGAATTTTCTTGCAAACAAAAAAGTTACTCTTTTTCATTACTTGCGAATTTACCTACGAAATAATATTTATAAATTATTTTCCCTAAATAATTAATGATTCCAAATTTACCTATCAATTATTTTGGGGAAATATTTTCTGCAGATAAAAAATCTAAAATTTAGGAATTTATATTTTCGCATGAAAATTCGTAGGAAAGTTTTTGCGAAAATAATAAAATTCACATGAAATCTAGTAGTGATACCAATTAGGATTCTCGGAGATTATCTAACCTTAAGCCCTAATTCATGCATATAAAATGGTACTTACTATATTTCCTAGAAAAAAACATCTTGATTATTACATATCAAGGTATGTCAACTTCTTCTTGTTGATAAAATATTTCTAAAAGAATCACAAATCCTTTAGTTGAAATCCAGCCTGAGATCCGGCCCTCGAATCACGAAGATATTCAAATCATCTTCGTTCAAGAAATACGTCACTAACAACCCTCGAATCACAAATAAATTCTAAGAGAGAAAAGAATCAAGGGATAAATAAATTTGTACCCTCATTATTTATCAATAAAATTATATTTCTACATATTTTATTTGTGATTTACAATTTATTTTCAAATTTAATTCAAACGCAATCACAACTTAGTGCATTTAACTCGTCTCTTTTGATCAAGATATTTTACAAGTTCAAATGGCATGAATGAAATAATGTTGAAATAGAACCTCTTTGTGATAAAGTTTTAAAATAGGTATTATGAATAAAATAATAATAAAATATAGTACAAATTTAAAAATATGTACTATAAATGAAAAAAATACGTAAAATATTGTCAAAGATTAATTATCTCACTCATAATATCATTTCAAAATTTCATGTTCCCACATATTATAATTCAACAACCATTACCTAGATATATCTAGATATCCTTTTATTCATAGTCTTCACCCCAAAGGGAGAACACATACAAACACACCACTAAACATGGTAGTGTTGATAAGAAAAGGTACAAAAAAAAAAAAAGTATGTGCACACGCACATATAGATAGATAGACAGACAGATAGATAGCTCGTTGATATTATTTTTCAAGGCAACATGGTACATGAAGAGTATTTCGAACCGTCAAAAGGGTTTGTCTTCTCCCAACACCATTGGCAAAGTGTTAAACCACCACAATCAGAGTCTGTGGTGCAACGATCGTCACAACTTCCCAAAATATTTGTTGGAAATAGTTTCGTTGTAAGCAATTTTGCTTCTAACGGCATGTCTCGAAGAGCCATCACTTGCAATTTTGAAATTCCAGGCATATCAACTGTATAAATATATGTTATGATAAATGTAAGAATCCAAAACTATGATATAAATGCACATAATACATAAAAACAATCAACTTTGCTCAAGTATCATATAAAATCATAATGATGAAATAAAAGAGATATAAAATTGGATGAATATTGGTTACAAGAAAAGTTTTTGTTTAATGACCATTAGCAAAGTAATTTTATGATTTCCTTATCGTAATTTATAACAATGTTTTTACCATTCATCTTAGTATCAAATAACTAAGTAAAGTGATAATATAGTTAGATTTAAAATTTCAAAGTATCTTTAATAAGGTTAGTTTAGTAAAATACATTTTTAACTGAATCGTTCGATTTTAAGAGGTAAGTCATGTCAATAGGAATCAAGTAATATGAAACGGAGGATGTATATGTAAGGTGTGTTTGGTATAGGGAGGAAAATATTTAACATAAAATATTTCCAATATCCCCATGTTTGGTAGGTCAAATATTTTCTCTAGAAAGAAGGTTTCTGCATGAAAATGACTTCTTTAATCGAAGTAGGAAAAACAAGTTACATTATCATTTCTGATCCCCATCTCCTCTCATGGACCATCTACCTCCATTCCCCGCCTCATTCCAGCTCACAATATTTTGCAAAATAACATATAAATATTTTTGAAATAATAACTTTTTTCTTACATACTAAACATTAAAAAATAATTAAGAAGCTCCCTAATTTTTGAACAAAACATTTTCCTCCGCACCAAAAACAATTCATATATATGATCACTTCCAAGAAAAAATAAAAAGATTAAGAGAAAAATGTTATGAACCTATAGTTGTTGTCAAGAGAACAATGAAAAAGATAGCAAACTTCATCACTGAATTTTTGTATTTAATTAATGAACAGAAGAAGAGTGTTGTGTGGTGATTTATTTCTTTAAGAAGGATACTATTTATAGGCCCCTATGTATATTCGTGTGAATTAAATATTCACCAATAATTATATACTAGTGTCGATTAAATATTTACTGATAAATAATGTACGCAAATTCACACTTGGTATCTTCCAAAGGCTCCTAATAGATTAATACGAAACATCAATTAATAGGGATGATGTGGTAAAGTTAAGACTGTGAACATGCATAATATATAAACTCGACTGAATCGGCCATATTTAACCATATCAAATTGATTTGTACAAGTTTTTCAATAAAATCGTTAACTTTTATTTAAGCATATAACCATCCCAAACAGTTGAAATTATCTTCTTGATTTATGAAAAAAATAAAACAAAATTCAAACCGAACCAATTAATCTTGTATGTATGCAAATATTTTTGCATAATAATATGTTAATTTAAATATATAGATATATTTTATAACAATTTTAAAATATAAATATAACCTAGATCCTAAGCATATGGCGCAGAAAATAGATGTAATGATCATGCAAGCAATGCTTGACATACATAAATGCACTCAAAACTATAATGTAAAACTAATTCGTATATAAATATATGTATGAATTATGATATATGATGTATTGATCGTATGCACGGTTACTTTCACAAAATTATACTAATAATAGTAGTAAGAGATGTCGAATTAGCAGGTTGAGATGAATTTGGATGTTTGATTAAAATAGGCTAAGTTAATGAATAAAAATGTAATTCGTTCGCCTAAAATTACTTGAATACTGAAATAAGAAAAAAGAAAGTATGAAGTTATTGACCAATGGTCATGGTCAAGAGAAGATTGAAGAAAATAGAAAACTTGTTGACTGAGGCCATATTTGCAAATTAAAAGGCTAATTTAGTTTAGATCGGAGACACATATCATAGTTTAGAATTAATGGTTGAGATCTAATTGATTAAAGTAAAGTCTTAACCGTAGTTATTTACTTTCATATACTTACTTCTTATATATTTTTGCAATCCAACAATTTTAGATTTACATTATATTTTTCATAAATATATTTAAAAGAATTTCTTTTCTTAATTACTTGAGTAATTTTTTGTTGATTTTTTACCTTTTTTCCTAACGTTTATCGTTCCTCAAATAATATTTGTCAAATTAAAGATTGTGATCTGACATTTAAAATAAATGTTTTCTCTCAACTTTACATTATTTCTTTACTCCCTAAATGGAGTACATATTGCTCTATAGACATTGTAGCTCTTAATACTCTATTAAAATAATAAAAATATTTAATTGTATTATAATTTTTTTCAAAAATAATAAAAATATTTAGTCAAGTTTTAAATATGTATGCAGATAGTAAAGAAAAGTTTTTAATATATTTAAGGAAAATATAATGAATTATAAAAAAATTTAAGAAGTATGAAAAAAATGAAGAAGAATCGGATCGATTTGAATTATACTAATTAGCAGAAAATTAATGTGTATGTGTGTGGTGATTTCTTTCATGGAGACAGGATCCTATTTGTAAGCCCCAAAGTACACTAATTTTAATTAATTAAATATCAATATATGTTGAATAATTCAAAGCTCACATGTCATAACATTATTAAGAAATAAATAGCAATAATATCATTAAAATCCTAAAGAGAAAGTCGAATCCTACATTTAAAGTCTCCTATTTATAAGCCCCAAAGTACACTAATATTAACTAATTAAATATCAATATATGTTGAATAACTCGAAACTCACATGGGCATGATATTATAAAAAATAAAATATAGCAATAATATCATTAAAATCCATGAAAATGTAATCTTTCATCTGATTTGACATAAAGAAAATCGAATCAAATATTTAATATCTCCTACTTATAAGCCCCAAAGTACACTAATATTAATTAATTAATTTAAGGGTTAATAAACTATAATGTAAAACTATTTAAATATGATATGTTTGTAATAGTAATAATTAGGGATGTCATATTAGAAAGTTTTGCATGTCTAATTAAAATAAGATGAGTTAACGAATGAATATGATATTTGTTCGTTCAAATTTACTTGAACATATTGAAATAAGAAAAAAGATAATTTAAAGTTATGAACCCATAGTTATGATTAAGAAAAGAAAAAAGAAAATACTAGCAAACTTTTTCATTGAGGCCATATTTGCAAATTAAAAAGCTAATTTGGACTATAATACTAATTAGCAGAGAATGTGTATGTGTGGTGATTTCTTTTAATGGAGAGAGGATCATATTTATAAGTCCCAAAGTACACTTATATTAATTAATTAATTAATTATTTTCATTGATCGTGGATAAGAAAATTACACACTGTTGACACCCAATTTTGACCCTCCTCGGTAGGAATTAATTTATGAGCTTCTTAAATTCTCAAACAATTTGAAATAATTAGTTTTATAAATTTAGGAAAAAATATAAAGTTCGCATTATTTTGAATATTCTTTATTTTTGCCGTTTCTTAAAGTTTTTAGATAATATATATATATATTACATAATTATGTATATAATTAGTATATTTTATGATTATTCAAAAAAAAAACCATCTCAAAAATATTTTAAATTTAGTGAGTAGTCTTTTAAATTAGTTTAAATCATGGTTATATTTTTGAATCACTAAATTTATGATTGAATTAATTTTTTTTTTGTTAAGATTAAGAAGCTCGTTAATTAATTAATATTAATTTATCTTAGCCAAATTTATTGATGTAACACAATTTGGTTGTTTCTTAAATTTAATCCATCTTAGACTTCAACTAAACTCAACTTTGAGAAATATTTGGGTCAAGATTAATTCAATAATTTCCAACCCACTAATTCTCAACTACACTTTTGGGAGGTTTTGAATTTTGAATTTTAAATTTTGAATTTTGAAATTTGAATTTTGTTTTGAATTTTGAATTTTGAATTTTGAATTTTGAATTTCTGAATTTTGAATTTTGAATTTTGAATTTTGAATTTTGAATTTTGAATTTTGAAATTCAAATTCATTCTAAAATCCATTCCTTTTGCCCTCATAAAAAAAAAAGTAATTTTTTTTTAATTTGTATTTTGAATTTTGAAATTCAAATTCATCCTAATCCATTCCATTTTCCCCCTAAATCTACTATAAAAATCTCCTATAAATACCTTATCTTTTCTTCTTCTTTCTCATTCATGATTTAAAAAAAAAAAAGAGGCAAGAATTGAAGAATTCAAGAATTCAATTCATTTCAATTCATTTTTCAATTCAATATTTAATACAATATTCAATATTCAATATTCATTATTCATGATATATTTTTCTTAGATATAAAAAAAAAAATTTGAACATTCATAGTAGTTCAAGCAAAAAAAAATTAAAAAAATACATAGATTAAACACATTCAAGTCGTATTCGGGTCGAAGATATCACTTGAAATTCTCGATCGTCGTTCGAATCCAAATTGTGAGGTGAAGTAGCTGCATCCCCTGCTCGTATTATCCCGGAATCGCTGCACTCAGAATGGTAAATATCACTTCTTCTTGCATTATTTACTTCTCAAGATGTAGGTCTTTATTGTCTGAATGTTGTAAGATCTTTAATTATTTTTTTTGAGTTATATATTTCTGCTTAACTCGAATCTCTTAAGATATTTTTTATTACTCATAAATTATGTTGTGTTTAAGATGTGCCTTATTTCATCACTTTATGGCTAATTTATTTCTATTTTATTGCATGTGAAACTCTCCTCGAGTCCTCACGGACTTTAATCCATCTCTTTGCGATTTCTCATCGAGCCATAAAGGCTCCGAAATATCTTCCTTGAGTCGGCCAGCCCCTCCAATTGGTGTACAGATCGAAAGCAGTAAAGTCATTGCTGGAAATTAATTTTCCAGTCCTCAAAAGTTGAAGAACAGGTCGATATACCGGTTGTATACACTGATATACAATCAAATATACGTCGTACAAGTCTTGGAAATTGCAGGAGTGCATATTTTGGATAAAGATACAGGTCAGAATTGATATATAGGGACGATGCAGAAAAAAACGTCCGAAATGCTGCTCGTATACAGCGATATACATAAAATGTATACGCTGGTTTTTTCAAAGGAAAATAGGCCCAAAGCCTTAACAATTTCCAGCAGGTCCATTAGCAGGAATTTGGGCCAAAGGCCCAAAAATGACATCTCCCTTTTTCCTCCCAATTTATTATTATATTGACTAACATTACTTGATTGATTTTGGTTAATTTAATTCCCAAGATAGCCATCTCTTTTTATATTCAAAAAAATAAAAATAAAATAATAATAATAATAAAAAATACAAATATTATTTTATATATGTTTATTACTTAGATTTTATTTTAATATTGGTCTTGTTAACACATATTCACCTTTCTTTTTTACAATTTTCCCTACTTCATTTTTTCCCTCAATATAATATAATAATTAAATTAAGAACAAAAAAATAATAATTCTTTTATCGTTTAAAATTTGAAAAATTATTTTAAAAGATCTTTTAGTCAAATCGCCGGTCAACCGCGAGTTAGCGGGCATTCCGAGGGCCTAACACCTTCTCGGAATGTACATTGAACTTCGAACCCTTTTCAATTGATTTTTATCTGTTTTAAACCTTTTGAAAAATAATTTAAGTTTTCTTGATTTTTCTAAAAAATCAAGTGGCGACTCTGTTAATTTGGAAAATCGATTTCTCTTAAATCATAAGATTAATTGATTTTCCGAAACTTAGTCATTTTTTCAGAAATATATACACATATATTATATTTTTTTTAAGTAAAACAGAAATGGCGACTCCGCTGGGGATTAATTAAGTTCTAACCAAAAGGATTTGACTATTTTGACTAATTGTTATTATTAAATTGCTTATATGTGATTAAGTTGTTTAAATTATATAAATGACATTGCATTTATGGCATAACATTTTCCGTCAAACGACGATTATTTTCATTTCCACTTAAAGGACGATTATGCGGATTCGCAGTCGTTCGTTAACCAAAATTTTTCTCGGGGCACCCTGACGAGTGTAGTTGGCTACTTGATAGTCAACGATCGTTAACTTACCCAGCCTAAGTCGTCCTCTTGGGTTACCCTTTCCACTCTAAATACAACCCACTCATAGTTAAACTAAGATAGAGCGAAATAAAATCACGAATTTAGGAGCATTTGAACTAGGACGACCCAACACCCAAGGAGTGTTGAGCCCGTTAGATAGACCACCTTGAGTCCAAAAGGGCTTACGGCCTGAACGGGCGATCATATTTATTTGTTTAAATTTGAAGGATGTATACATCATCTGAAAAAATCATTGTCCTCGGGATTGGGAGTACATTGTAGCTTATTCTAGTCAAAGAAAGAGCTCACAAGTTACTAGTCTAAGACGCGGGAACCCGGAGAGGAGAAGAAATGAAGAGGGAAGGACCTTCTATGAAAGCATAGTTCAGAATTGTACCCCTGCGTGGACTGATTATTTTGTATCCCGTTTTCCCCAATTATGTATCCCCATTTAAATTTTATTCATAAATTTGTATAAATTTGGGTTTTGAGACAATGGAATATTTTAAATGACTTATACATCCTTCAAATCGTTAGGCCTACCCTTGGCATAAAAGGGTCACATATCTGTTTAGAACGCGCAATAACTGTTTATGTGGAGATATTCTAGCCTACTCATTCTCGAAAAATATTTTCTAGAACTCTTTAAGTATAAATACCAAATCACTATCAAAAGTACGTCCAAATACTCCTCGAGTCTTTAGTCTCCCAATAAATTCGAACTTTATTTTTCAAAAAGTACTCTCTCATATCAAAAAAAAAAAAAAGATTCAAGAATGGGTCGAACTACGTAGGACCTGAATTCTCTTTTATGAGATACGTAGGCAGCCTTCCAAGGTTCGGTCCCCATTTGAGAAAATTTTATCTTTCTCAACTCTTATAAAGAAAGTAGAGTTACATTTCAATAAAAAACCAGAAGTACGACAATTTACTTTGTCCCGACTTAAGTCGACATTTCTGACTCATTAGTCCTAAAATAATATAGACAAATTTCTGTCTATTTAGTCATCTTTCTATATACGTGGGCTAATTTATCTTCAAATGAAGCGACTCTTATATGTTTACAATAATGTGTGTGATATTTTGTATTAATTATCATCGACACAGACTAACACATCTTGCCTTTGAGTTGTTTTTCTTTGTCAGGTATCTTGAACTGATCTGTGTTGATTAAGCTGGCAGATCATCCTAACTTCACCAGATTGAAAGTGCCTGCAGATTCTTTCCCTAGACAAAGCTCAGACAAAGGAAAGACGATTATGGGAGATAATAGCGAGGAAGTAGGTCTTATTGATGTTGTGGTGGCTCAACCCACCATAGCGGACCAGAACGAATTGATATTGCAATTGATGCAGCAAATTGCAGAAATGAGAATGGAAATGCAAAGGAGACAGGATCTGCCTCCTCCGGGTTTTGCTGCTAATGTTGCAGAGGGAAGGCCTCCTATCTACTTCCCGTCCTCTAACATGGATCCAGCTCAAGGCGTGCCGCTCGCTCAGAATTCCCCCGCTATAGACCTAACTACCCAAAATCCACAATATGCTTCAGCCTCTTACCAAACTCCACCTCTTCCTCAGAACCATCATTCTCAAATGCCCTCTCATCCTCAAAATACCCAACCTCAATCCGTCCCACCACCGCAAAACCAAAGTCAAAATCCAAATCAAAACGCGTTTAATCCCAAAATATCCCATCACCACGTAAATCAAAATACTAATCCTCAGACTTATCCACAAAATTACCAAACCGCTCAAAACGCTCAGAGTCCTTCCATAGCTCCACCCTTGCCTAAAAGAACCGCTTTCCAAATCCCTGTCCATGCTGAGCACGACGTGCACGGTTCTGAGTTGGACCACTATGAGGAACAGGAAAGAGAGTGGAGGGCGAAGGAAGAAGCAAAAGTAGACATAAAAGAGGAGATCAAGAAGGCTATGAAAGAGCTTCAATGCGTCCCCGATACTGCCGGACTTAACTATGAAGATTTGTGCATTCACCCGAGTCTGGACCTTCCAGAAGGGTTCAAGATCCCGAAGTTTGACACCTTCGGAGGAGTAGGCAACCCTATGGCTCATCTTAGAGCTTACTGTGACCAGCTCGTGGGAGTTGGAAGGGACGAAGCTTTGCTGATGCGGCTTTTCAGCCGAAGTTTGTGCGGGGAGGCTCTAGAGTGGTTCACCTCCCATGAAACCCGACAATGGCCTAGTTGGAACGCTTTGGCAAAGGATTTTATCCATCGGTTTGCATATAACGTCGAAATCATTCCCGACCGTTATTCTTTGGAGAAGATGAAGCCGAAAGCCACCGAGAGTTATAAAAAGTTTGCTTATCGATGGAGAAAAGAAGATGCAAGGGTCCGACCGCCCATGTCTGAAAAAGAAATTGTTGAAGTATTTGTGCGGGTGCAAGAGCCTGAATATTATAATCGAATCATATTGCTCGTGGGAGCAAAATTTGCTGAGATAGTCAAAGTTGGTGAAACTATCGAAGATGGTTTGAAAACGGGAAAGATAACCAGTGTTGCTGCATCGCCCGGATCAACGGGCACATTGAAGAAGAAAAGAGAAGAAATAGCTGTAGTATCATATGGGGAAAAGAAAAAACCCAGAAACTCGTCATATCCCCAAGGTCGTTCTCAACCCTCTCAAACCTCCTACCAAGCTTGCTATACGCAAGCTAGTCATCTAAATGATCCTCCAGTTTATCAAAATGTTGCCCCCTCTTATCCGAATATCCAAGCTCCAGTATAACAAAGTCCATCCCCAATTTACCAAAATCCATCTCCTGTTTATCCAAATCATCCTCCACCTTACCATATTTCATCTCCTTACCAAGATATGGCTCCCAACTGTGCTAACGTGCAGTCGAGCTACCGAGAACCCCCTACTGCATATCAAGTCCAAGCTCCACCATATCAAAACCCCCACCCTAATTGCCAAGCTCCATTGCCAAACTACCATGCCAATTCATATCCCAAAGGTCAAGCTCCACGTCCGAACAACCGGGGTTATCAACAGATGCCTCCCCTACAAGGAAGCTATGATCCACCTCGACCTTGATTCGAGAAGAAACCTGCAAGAAATTTCACCGCGCTCGCGGAAAGTCGAACAAAGCTGTACGAGCGACTAGCTGCGGCCGAATATATCCATCCTATGGGGCCTAAGCCCGTGGTTATCAATTCAAAATTCTATAGGCCAGATCAGAGATGTGCTTATCATTCCAACAACGTTGGGCATGATACTGAGGACTGTATCAACCTCAAGCACAAAATTCAGGATCTAATCGACCAAGAGGTGGTCTCTCTACAACCAGCTGCACCAAATGTCAACACCAACCCTTTGCCAAATCACGGAGGCGGCAATGTGAATATGATAGAGACGGACGACGATTGGTGTGTGACAAAGGTGATAACTCCAATCGTCCTTGACGACGTTGGGGAAGGAATCTGCGGCCTTTTCGAGGAGATTGATGTTGTTATCGATAGAGAGGTCGAGCTAGCTGGTATCCGTGATGCTGAACCAGGAGAGATGCTGCAGAATTGGACCTCCACGCCGATCCTGATTCCGCGAACTCCTTGGTAGAAGGGCATCGTTTAATGCATATTTAAATTGGTGGTAGATTAGAAGAGGCCCGAAACCTACCATTTTGCATTTTTATTAATTGCTAGCATTTTAAATTTCCCTCGTGATGTTTGAAAAAAGGCAATATGGACTTTTGCCAAAGCCAAAGTTTGCATTATTTCCTATTTTGAATGAAACCCTCTTTTATCTAATTTATTTACTTATTCGCTATATTTTTACTTGTCTAAATTTATCTATTTTTTGAGTAATATAAGTTTTAAACCTGCCAATGTCATGTCATGTCACGAGCTGAATGAATAAAGTGAGGCAGGTGACGACGAGGTGGATGATTACGAAGAGGAAAATGAAGTACCTGAATTTGTTGCTGAAGAATTTCTGCAGTTTGAAAATCAGCACAAACCGAATCTTGAGAAAACTGAAACTATAAATTTGGGGGACCAAGAGTGCGTCAAAGAGGCCAAAATCAGCGTTCACATGAATGAAACTCAGAAAAAGGATCTAATACACTTACTCACCGAATACATTAATGTGTTCGTCTGGGAATTCGGCGACATGCAAGGGTTGAGTACCAATGTTGTGTCTCACATATTGCCGATTAATCCAGGGTTCAGTCCGGTGAAGCAGAAAACTCAGAAATTCAAGCCCGAGTTGAGTTTAAAGATTAAAGAAGAGATTACCAAACAGATTGAGTCTCGATTAGTGGAGGTGACGCAATACCCAACTTGGTTGGAAAATGTTGTTCCGGTCACCCCATTTATCCCTTTTAATATTTCTTTGTATCTGAACTACGTTCGACCTGAATTCTCAAGAATGAGATACGTAGGCGGCCTATGTCGGCCTCGGTCAGTTTTTTTTGTAATTCCTTATTTTTGATAACCTTTGAGGGGGAACTATGTTTGACCTGATTCCTGCCTCAACGGGATACGTAGGCGCCATAAGGGTTCGGTCATATTTCCCGTAAGATTTCTATTTTTACAGTAGAAACTGGGACAAAATTTTTGAGAGGGTCTCAAAAATTCCTGAGAAAAAGATTTTTCCCCAGCGAGTCAAAGTGGAGATACTTCAAGATTTGCAATTGGGACAGAATTTTCGAGAAGATCTAAAAAATTCTATGATTTACTTACCGACAGTCGAAGATAAGTATATACAGTTAACCGGGACAGAAATTTTGAGGATGGCCTCAAAATTTCAATACGGGTTTGTCGATAGTATGGGGAGACTTTGAATACTCCCCATCGAATAATCAAATATATCTCCAAGCATCAGACTTGAAGAAGTTCGCTAAGCCTGACGTGACATGACGCTTGAGAGTGATCTTTTTCAAAATATTACTTCTCGAAATTTTTTTTTCTTAAAAATTTTCTTTTATGTTCATTGGTTTTGGCATAAAATATTTTGTCTTATCTATCAAGAGTTGGGAGATCAGGAAGATCAACCGGATATAGCAGGACAAGGAGCAGATAACTGAAGAAATCGGCACAGATCAGTTCATTTTAAAACTAATAATTTCTCTATGGATGCAGGTTTATAGCTTTGATTTGATATTAGCAAATTCCTTCGATCGATGAATATGGAGAAGTCAAGGGAGGAGAAAGTTCTCCCAAAATTTATCAAAGTTTTCTGTAGACGCAAGAATTGTTTTATACTGCTCATACCGGGAACTTGGGAGTATGAATGGTTTATTTCAATCAACTTCCAACAACACGAAGTCTATAAAGAACGTCCAGCTAGATTCAAGGTTGAATCAAGCGTAAATCTCAAGAAAGAGTTCATGATTTCCGTAAAGGACGTCATTTGCATCAAACGTCATTTGCGGCTGTTTGAGTTTGGAGAGGTGGTGGAATCGTCTCCGTCAAACTCGTAGTCTCGGTTCGCTGCCAGAATCAGGTAATTTTTATTTATTTATTATTCATTTATTCATTATTTATTTATATTATTATTTATTTATTATTATTTATTTATTTATTATATTTTATTTTATTTATATTATTTATTTAATTATTTATTTATTTATTATTATTTATTTTTATTATTATTTGTTTTATTTATTTATTTATTTATTTATTTTTATTTATTTATTTATTTATTTTTTATTTTTTTTATGCATATATGTATACAATATATATATATAATTTGTCAATTACCCAATTTGCAACTATTTGGATCTTAAGTTTAATTAGTATTAACGTTTAGTTGATATTACTGTCATACTTCTATGTGTGTATTAATTTGCCGTAGCAAATTGATTTCGTTTTACATCATGGTCTAAAATATTTATTTAGTATTCATGCATCATTGTTATATTTAACTAAGATTATTACATATTTTGGATATTACTGCTTCTCTATTATATGTACTTTTAGATAAAATTAACGGCATCATTGCCTTCTCTTATCCAATCTATTTATTTATTTACTCATTTTGGTTTTAGATGTTAAGTTGTAATCTGCTTAGGTACATTCATTACTTTGGAATCGTTTATCTTCTTTAAGATATGATTTAGAGATATTATTTTCAAGTGCTAATTTTATTTTTTGCTTTTCATTGCATGTAAAATTCGTCCGAGTTTCAACGTGAACTCTCACCTCTCCCTTTGCATTTCATGAGAAGAGCCGTAAAGGCTCAAAGTTCCTCTTTTCCAGTCAACCTATTAAGCCGATGGAAAGGTCCCCGGATTTAAAGAATTGAAGAAAGTCGGAGAAGATGAATTAGAAGACCCGTTTTATATTTGCATTTTCGTATTGTATCTATTTTAAGGCATTAGCCTTGTCGTCTTTAACTTTACTGTATTTATTTAGTATTAATTATTTGCTTAGTCTAGGACAGGTACGAAAGGAAATGGGTCAAAAACCCAAAACAGGTGGGCCAAAAATCGGTTAAGGCGGACAGAGAACCCGATTTTGGACCCAATTCTCTTTCCCTCTCTCTTTTATTTCTTCTCTTTACTTTATTTCTATTTGTTTGCATACTTGTCGTTATTTTTAAAAGTTAGAAAATCCGAATCCCCGCGAATGCCGTAAATGTTTTATCGACTCAAAATTAAAATAATTTTGCAAAATGGAATGACCTAAAAAATAAGTTAGTATTTCAACTCTCTACTTCCAAATATTTTATCAAGTCAAGTTAAAAGCAAAGTTTTAGCCAAATTTATTAGTTGCTCGAAAACCGTTTTAGACGGATGTTTTAGGTGCCTAACACCTTCCTAAAACATTAATTTGAATCCTCGAACCCTTTAAATGTTTTCAAACAATTTTCTCTGTTAAGTTATTTGAAAACAATAGTTTTCTTGATTTTTCTTCAAAAATTAAGTGGCGACTCTAAAAAAGTCGAAATTCTTACAAAAGGTTAAATTTTGATAAAACAGAAATGGCAACTCTGCTCGGACTTGGAGGATTCTAACCTTAAAACTAACATTATTTGGCTATTTGTGATAAATTATTTACTTATTTAGTTTATCTTAGTTTTTGAATTGTTGCATTTTCATGTCATCTTTCGCTAAATGGCAAATAGTATGCATTAGGAAAATGAAGTTACGTGGCTTTCCACGGCTTCTTTCAGAAATACACAAGAGTTTCATTTGGAAGTATCAAAAATTCACTTGAAGATGGACTTCTTCAACAAGTCAACACTGAAATACCAAAATGCAACTGGTAGATTTTGGGTGAATCTCAAAATTCCAAAATGATATTTTATGGAGAATCATGTTGAAATGTGCAACTGGGACAAATTTTTTGAGATGATCTCAAGAATTCTACACAACAATGTCCGTTGTTAAAAGTCTTATACTATCGAGGCAAACTGGGACAGAGTTTTGAGGAGGGGCCTCAAAATTCCAGAATGAGCAACCTCAGAATTAATAAAGCAAGTTACTAGAGTTAAATATATTTCAGACTGAGACAGATCAAGACTGTCTTACAAAGGACGGGCGACCGTGTAAGCCAACCGCATGAAGGAGCGTGGAGACAAGATCAACACAAATCAGTTTTTTTCCAAACTAAGAATTTTTTTTGAATGTAGAAACAACGAAGTCACAAAACGACAATGTCAAAACTGCAAAGCATGGAAAATGACATCATTTACGCCTCTCGTGGCCTCATCAACATCACTAGAAAACTTTTCATCTCAAGTTTTCTTCATTTTATTACGTTACCTCAAGTGATTTATACACAATGTCTTTTATGTTGCAGGAATATTGAAGCCAAACACTAATAGATTCTTTCAAAGTTGTAAGAAACAAAGTGTTGGATGATCACTAGCCACGAGTCATGATTGAAGTTATAATCAGACTCATCAAAACTTAATCTCGATAAGTCAAATAACTTAATCTAGTTATTTATCTTTACTTTTATTCTTTACTTCATCGTCAATATTGACGTTTGGTGTCGAGCTTTGCAGGTGATAGTATGAGTAAAGCCAGTATCGTATGTGAAATCGATATCAGATCTGAAGATGATTAAAAGTAACACTATCTTAGAAGTGTTGCAAGGAATCAACGAGTTCATCACATCACAAAGATGTTAGTGACCGCAATATTTCCTTGATAGTCAAAGTTATCGAATTGTTACAAGTTTTTGTTAACAATTGGAAACGTCAACAACAAACTTAAATTAGTTGAGTTTGTCATGGAAGGCAAAAGTGTCTTTAATCTTCATGTGAATGAATTAAGTCATTCACCTCGATAATTCTGTCTTTTAAAGAGAGAATCGTAGTCTCGACGTGCATATACGTCAATGTAGTATGTTCGTCGCGTAGCAATTTAGGCGTACGTGTTTCTTGATTATTGTCAGAGTCAAAATTATAATTTATTGGGTATCCACCCCATAAGTGGATTATGTGCTTTGATTGGCCAATCAAAGACTTTGCATATAGTTTTGTTGGGCGATCCACCCCATAAGTGGTTCATATATTTGTTTTTCCATTTCAGGTTCCTATTCTTGAATTATATTGGAATATTATCGAGCATCCACCTCGTTACAGTTGGAATATTATCGAGCATCCACCTCGTTACAGTTGGAATATTATCGAGCATCCACCTCGTTACAGTTGGAATATTATCGAGCATCCACCTCGTTACAGTTGGAATATTATCGAGCATCCACCTCGTTACAGTTGGAATATTATCGAGCATCCACCTCGTTACAGTTGGAATATTATCGAGCATCCACCTCGTTACAGTTGGAATATTATCGAGCATCCACCTCGTTACAGTTGGAATATTATCGAGCATCCACCTCGTTACAGTTGGAATATTATCGAGCATCCACCTCGTTACAGTTGGAATATTATCGAGCATCCACCTCGTTACAGTTGGAATATTATCGAGCCATCCACCTCGTTACAGTTGGAATATTATCGAGCATCCACCTCGTTACAGTTGGAATATTATCGAGACATCCACCTCGTTACAGTTGGAATATTATCGAGCCATCCACCTCGTTACAGTTGGAATATTATCGAGCATCCACATCGTCACAAATGGAATATTATCGAGCATCCACCTCATTACAGTTGGAATATTTTTGAGACATCCACCTCGTTACAGTTGGATAATTATTGAGCTAGCTAGCTTGTTGCAAAGATCACTAGAGTTTGCCATGCAAAAAACAAGCAATGACATCTCCGAATCCTCAACAAGTCAAGACTGAATATATTTTGATATTTGCAAATGGGATAGAATTTTTGAGAGGATCTCAAAATTTCACGATTTGCTTAGCGACAGTTGAAAGATAAGTCGATACCGTTAATTGGGACAGAAATTTTGAGGATGGCCTCAAAATTTCAGACATGGGTTTACCAACAAGTCTAGATTGGCTTTGAATACTCCCCATTGCATAATCAGATATACCTCCAGTCACCAAACTCAAATAAGTTCACTAAGCCTGACGTGACATGACACTTGGCAATGATTTTTTTTTTACATTTCAAAAATTTATTTTCTTAAAATTTTTCCTTTTATGTTTCCGTTGTTTTGGCATAAAGAATTTTATCTTATCTATCAATAGTTGGGAGATCAGGGAGATCAACCGGAGATAGCATGACAAGGAGCAGACAACTGAAGAAATCAGCACAGATCAGTTCATTTTAAAACTAACAATTTTTCCGTGGATGCAGATTTATAGCTTTGCTTTGATATCAACAAATTATTCCGATCGATGAATACGGAGAAGTAAAAGGAGGAGAAAGTTCTCCCAAAATTTAACGTAATTTTCTGTGGATGCAGGAATTATTTTATATTGCTCATATCGAAGATTTGGGAATGTGATTGGTTTATTTCATTCAATTCTCAACTAACATGAAGGTCATCTAGTCTCAAAGATGAACCAAATAAAAACTCCGGAAAGGATAATTTGCGGTTTTCGTCATTGGCGGCATGTGCATCACATTAGCAGACATAATAATATCGCTACCCGGAGGTGTCATTTATTTTGTTGTCAATCAAGAAAATACATTACCCCGAGGGATCATTTATTTTATTGTCAAGACAATACACTACCCGGAGGGGTCATTTATTTTATTGTCGATCAAGACGATACACTATCGGGAAGGTCATTTTGCCGTTATCGTTAATTGAGGCGATATGATTAGCCAGAAGGCAACCGGAAAATCACTATGTTACTCGATTGAAGCACCATCTTCATTTGGTACCAAGGATGGCATCAAGAGTTAATATTTATGCATCGCGAGAAGATTTCATACCTCGCCGAAATTTACGCATCGCGAGAAGATTTCATACCTCGCAGAAATTCATGCATAGCGAGAAGATTTCATACCTCGCTGATATTTATGCATCGCAAAAGGATTTCATACCTTGCGGAATTTATGCATTGCGGGAAGATATTCATGCCCCGTAGAAGATCATGCATCGCGAGTCAAATATTCATGCATCGCGGAAAATCATGCATCGCAAGTCAATATTCATGCATTGCGGAAGATAATGCATCGCGAGTTAATATTTATGCATCACAAGTTAATTGCGAGAAGATATTCATGCCTCGCAGAAAATTATACATCGTGAGAAGGTTTCATTCCTCACTGAAATTCATGCATCGCAAGAAGATTTCATACCTTGCGGAATCTATGCATTGCGGGAAGATATTCATGCCCCGCAGAAGATCATACATCAAGAATAAATATTCATGCATCGCGGAAAATCATGCATCGTGAGTCAATATTCATGCATTGCGGAAGAGCATGCATCGCGAGTTAATATTTATGCATCACAAGTTAATCGCGAGAAGATATTCATGCCTCGCAGAAATTATACATCGCGAGAAGATTTCATACCTCGCTGAAATTTATGCATCGCAAGAGGATTTCATACCTTGCGGAATTTATGCATTGCGGGATGATATTCATGCCCCGTAGAAGATCATGCATCGAGAGTCAATATTCATGCATTGCGGAAGATCATGCATCGCGAGTTAATATTCATACATTGCGAAAATCATGCATCGCGAGTTAATATTCATACATCGAGGGAAGATACACATGCCCCGTAAGGAATCATGCACTGCCAGAAAGGGAATCGTGCATCTGAAGAAAATATTCACTCATCGGCATCAACTGCATCATTTTATTAAACATCAAGAAGAACATCAAAGACGGCATCAAGATAAATATCAGCGCACTGCAGCTGTTTTTATTTATTTCAACATCAAATGAAGAATACATTGAAGATTGCATACATAAGACATAAGCTCTATTTGCTTTACGTCAAACCGATCGAGTTGACGTCAAATGTCGAGAAGAACAATTAAGTGTCGACATGGTAAAAGACACTGTCTCTCTTTTTAATTGAGTTTTTATGCTGACGAGTTTTATCTCAGTGTTTGTCGAGTGCATCCGAAAGGATGAATTCCCCCAAAACAAACCACAGGTGCGGACAACATCAAAAGGATGCAGCACAATGTGGAACTTTTTCTTAGCAGCGAACTGGGACATAGTCCAAAGAGGAGTATCAAACTCTTAGGACGCGAGCAGAGGGACGACTTCCACCACAATCAAACCACACCCCTATCAGAAGGCATGTGGGTTTTTCTTTAGGTTTTGTGAGTTTCGATCTCGCATTCGGAAATTTTGGTCTACCGGAAGCAAGTTTCTAATCTGAGTGACAATGCACCGAGAGCTTTGGAAATTATGTCCATGTGAGTTCTTAATTATGGGTGTGAAGTGCACCACATTCATGGCTAAGAGGTTACAAGCCTCCTTTTCATACTCGTTTAATTTTGTCACTTGTCCAGAACCAAAGGTTATCTAGCATAATAGATTTCCTTTTCAACCGATTGAGTCGAACTACAAACAGCCTGATTCCTATTGTTTAAGGATATGTAGGCGGGCTCGATGTTGAAAACTCGGCTGTATTCTAACATTCCACTCGAATTTTATTCCCAAGCATCCCGATTCCCTCATAACTCGGTATCGAGATGACTTTTGATTTCTTTCAAAATCGTGCGTTAAATCTAGCGTATCGAACTACAAGTGGCCTGAATTCTCATATAGCCTGAAATATGTAGGAAACCCATTTTCAGGGCTCGGCCATAATTTCTAAAGTCCGTACCAGATCCCTTTTCTTAAAAGATGAATATGTGGTCGGTCAAAATTGGCTTAGTCAATTTCATTTTCCTCGAATTTTTTGCATCAATCCAAGTAAAATGAGGGACAACTGTTGACACCCAATTTTGACCCTCCCCGGTAGGAATTAATTCATGAGCTTCTTAAATTCTCAAACAATTTAAAATAATTGGTTTTTATAAATTTGGGAAGTTTACAATTAAATTAATTATTTTATTTTTTATTAACATTAAGAAGTTTGCTAAGTTAATTTATGTAAATTCATCCTATTAATCAATTACTTTGAGCCATTCAAATAGAAAATTTTGGACTTTGCATTTGTCCCACATCGCTTCTACATCTATTTTGAACTAAAAATTGGTCCTATATAAACTCCTCTTCATTGCACCAAAGAGAGGAGGAAAAAAAAAAAGAAGAAGAAAAGAGAGGATACCAAAGAGTAACCAGAAATTTTTTCGGGAATTCTTGGTTCCATAGCTTAATATTTTTAAAATATTTTTGGAGAGGTGGTGGAATCGTCTCCGTCAAACTCGTAGTCTCAGTTCGCTGCCCAGAATCAGGTAATTTTTTATTTTTTTATTTATTTATTTATTTATTCATTTATTCATTATTTATTTATTTATTTATTTATTTATATTTTATTTATTTATTTATTTATTTAATTATTTATTATTTATTTATTTATTTATTATTTGTTTATTTATTTATTTATTTATTTATTTTTATTTATTTATGTATTTATTTATTTATTTATTTATATGCATATATGTATACATATATATATAATTTGTCAATTACCCAATTTGCTAACTATTTGGATCTTAAGTTTAATTAGTATTAACGTTTAGTTGATATTACTGTCATACTTCTATGTGTGTATTAATTTGCCGTAGCAAATTGATTTCGTTTTACATCATGGTCTAAAATATTTATTTAGTTATTCATGCATCATTGTTATATTTAATTCTAAGATTATTACATATTTTGGATATTACTGCTTCTCTATTATGTGTACTTTTAGATAAAATTAACGGCATCATTGCCTTCTCTTATCCAATCTATTTATTTATTTACTCATTTTAGCTTTAGATGTTAAGTTGTAATCTGCTTAGGTACATTCATTACTTTGGAATCGTTTAATCTTCTTTAAGATATGATTTAGAGATATTATTTTCAAGTGCTAATTTTTATTTTTGCTTTTCATTGCATGTAAAATTCGTCCGAGTTTCAACGTGAACTCTCACCCTCTCCTTTGCATTCCATGAGAAGAGCCGTAAAGGCTCAAAGTTCCTCTTTTCCAGTCAACCTATTAAGCCGATGGAAGGGTCCCGGATTTAAAGAATTGAAGAAAGTCGGAGAAGATGAATTAGAAGACCCGTTTTATATTTTGCATTTTCGTATTGTATCTATTTTAAGGCATTAGCCCTTGTCGTCTTTAACTTTACTGTATTTATTTAGTATTAATTATTTGCTTAGTCTAGGACAGGTACGAAAGGAAATGGGTCAAAAACCCAAAACAGGTGGGTCCAAAAATCGGTCAAGGCGGACAGAGAACCCGATTTTGGACCCAATTCTCTTTCCCTCTCTCTCTTTATTTCTCTCTTTTACTTTATTTGCTTATTTGTTTGCATACTTGTCGTTATTTTTAAAAGTTAGAAAATCTGAATCCCCGCGAATGCCGTAAATGTTTTATCGACTCAAAATTAAAATAATTTTGCAAAATGAAATGACCTAAAAAATAAGTTAGTATTTCAACTCTCTACTTCCAAATATTTTATTCAAGTCAAGTTAAAAGCAAAGTTTTAGCCAAATTTGTTAGTTGCTGGAAAACCGTTTTAGACGGATGTTTTAGGTGCCTAACACCTTCCTAAAACATTAATTTGAATCCCCGAACCCTTTAAATGTTTTCAAACAATTTTCTCTGTTAAGTTATTTGAAAACAATAGTTTTCTTGATTTTTCTTCAAAAATTAAGTGGCGACTCTAAAAAAGTCAAAATTCTTACAAAAGGTTAAATTTTCGATAAAATATTCATGCCTCGCAGAAAATTATACATCGCGAGAAGATTTCATACCTTGCGGAATTTATGCATTGCGGGAAGATATTCATGCGTCGGAGAAGATCATGCATCGAGAGTCAATATTCATGCATCGCGGAAGATCATGCATCGCGAGTTAATATTTATGCATCACAAGTTAATCGCGAGAAGATATTCATGCCTCGCAGAAAATTATACATCGCGAGAAGATTTCATACCTCGCTGAAATTTATGCATCGCAAGAAGATTTCATACCTTGCGGAATTTATGCATTGCGGGAAGATATTCATGCCCCGCAGAAGATCATGCATCGAAAGTCAATATATATGCATCGCGGAAGATCATGCATCGAGAGTCAATATTCATGCATCGCGGAAGATCATGCATCGCGAGTTAATATTTATGCATCACAAGTTAATCGCGAGAAGATATTCATGCCTCGCAGAAAATTATACATCGCGAGAAGATTTCATACCTCGCTGAAATTTATGCATCGCAAGAAGATTTCATACCTTGCGGAATTTATGCATTGCGGGAAGATATTCATGCCCCACAGAAGATCATGCATCGAGAGTCAATATTCATGCATCGTGGAAGATCATGCATCGCGAGTTAATATTCATGCATCGCGGAAGATCATGCATCGCGAGTTAATATTTATGCATCACAAGTTAATCGCGAGAAGATAGTCATGCCTCGCAGAATACATCACGAGAAGATTTCATACCTCGCTGAAATTTATATATCGCAAGAAGACTTCATACCTTGCGGAATTTATGCATTGCAGGAAGATATTCATGCCCCGTAGAAGATCATGCATCGAGAGTCAATATTCATGCATTGCGGAAGATCATGCATCGCGAGTCAATATTCATGCATTGCGGAAGATCATGCATCGCGAGTTAATATTCATACATCGCGAGAAGATATTCATGCCTCGCAGAAATTTATGCATCGCGGGAAGATACCCATGCCCCGCAAGGAATCCAGAAAGAGAATCGTGCATATGAAGAAAATATTCACTCATGGGCATCAACTGGCATCATTTTATTTTTGATAAAAGTAAACATCAAGAAGAACATCAAAGACGACATCAAGATAAATATCAGCACACTGCATCTATTTTATTTATTTGAACATCAAATGAAGAATACATTGAAGATTGCATTACATACATAAGACCTAAGCTCTATTTGCTTTACGTCAAACCGATCGAGTTGACGTCAAATGTCGAGGAGAACAATTAAGTGTCGACATGGTAAAAGAACTGTCTCCCTTTTTAATTGAGTTTTTATGCTGACGAGTTTTATCTCAGTCTTTGTTGAGAGCATCCGAAAGGATGAATTCTCCAAAAACAAACCACAGGTGCGGACGACATAAAAAAGGATGCAGCACAACGTGGAACTTTTTCTTAGCAGCAGACTGGGATATAGTCCAAAGAGGAGTGTCAAACTCTTAGGACGCGAGCAGAGGAGCGACTTCCACCACAATCAAACCACACCCCTATCAGAAGGCATGTGGGTTTTTCTTTAGCTTTTGTAAGTTTCGGTCTCGCATCCGGAAATTTTGGTCTACCGGAATCAAGTTTCCAATCTGAGTGACAATGTGCCGAGAGCTTTGGAAATTATGTCCGTGTAATCTCTTAATTATGGGTGTAAAGTGCACCACATTCATGGCTAAGAGGTTGCAAGCCTCCTTTTCATACTCGTTTAATTTTGTCACTTGTCCAGAACCAAATGTTATCTAAAATAATAGATTTCTTTTTCCACCGATGGAGTCGAACTACAAATAGCCTGATTCCTATGGTTTAAGGATATGTAGGCGGGCTCGATGTTGAAAACTCGGCTGTATTCTAACATTACCTCTTAAATCTTATTCCCAAGCATCCCGATTCTTCATAACTCGGTATCGAGATGACTTTTGATTTCTTGCAAAATCGTGCATTAAATCTAGCGTATCGAACTACAAGTGGCCTGAATTCTCATATAGCCTGAGATATGTAGGAAACCCATTTTAGGGCTCGGTCATAATTTCCAAAGTCCGTACCAAATAACTTGCCTAAAAGATGAATATGTGGTCGGTCAAAATTGGCTTGGTCAATTTCATTTTCCTCGAATTTCTTATATCAATCCAAGTAAAATGAGGGACAGTTGTTGACACCCAATTTTGACCCTCCCCGATAGGAATTAATTCATGAGCTTCTTAAATTCTCAAACAATTTAAAATAATTAGTTTTATAAATTTATGAAAAATATAAAGTTCGCATTATTTTGAATATTCTTTATTTTTGCCGTTTCTTAAAGTTTTTAGATAATATATATATATTACATAATTATGTATATAATTAGTATATTTTATGATTATTCAAAAAAAAAACATCTCAAAAATATTTTAAATTTAGTGAGTAGTCTTTTAAATTAGTTTAAATCATGGTTATATTTTTGAATCACTAAGTTTATGATTAAATTAATTACTTTTTTTTTGTTAAGATTAAGAAGCTCGTTAATTAATTAATATTAATTTGTCTTAGCCAAATTTATTGATGTAACACAATTTGGCTATTTCTTAAATTTAATCAATCTTAGACTTCCAACTTAACTCAACTTTGAGAAATATTTGAGAAAGGATCATCATATTTATAAGCATCAAAGTACACTAATATTAATTAATTAATTATATTCATTGATGGTGGATAAGAAAATTACACGTTCGCTTTATTTTTAAAAATACTTAATTTTTGCCCTTTTAATATATTCATATATTGTTAATATTTAAATAAAAATAATTTTAAAAACATAATATGGTAACTTGGACTCTAAAATAATTATACTAATTTGTTTAGGATTCTCACTTGGTTTAGCAAAAATAAAAAACAATTCTTTCACGCTTTCTTCTTATTATTTCATTATTTTGGTAACTTAGACTTTAAATTAATTTATACAAGTTTGTTTAAGATTCTTACTTAGTTTAGCAAAAATAAAAATGATTCTCTCACGCTATCTTCTCATTATTTTCATTCTCCTTCCCCAACAATACCATTGAAGCAACTCATACACATAATTTAGAGCAATTTGAGACAATCATCAATGATAACCTTTTACTCAAAATAATAAAATTTAAATTAGTCGATAAAATAAAAAAGTCAATAAATAAATAAATACGTGTGAGGAAGATCAGATATACCCAGATGGATTATATTCTTTTCAAAAAAAAATTAAAAATTTAATTAAGATTAATTTTTTTGCCACCTTTAGAGGTAAAGGATATATATATGAATTATTTTTACAATAATATATATATATATATATATATGAGTCACCTGTAGAGACCGAAATATATCAGTTGTAAATAACAAAATTGAGGAATATGTTATTCCTTTTTTCTGTTGTTAAAGGAAAAGAAAAATACAAACACAAATTCTTTTAAGTAAGAAAATCATCAAAGTAAATTCCTAAGAAACAAATCTTCAATAAAATTTGTAGAACAGGAATCCCTTAGTAATACCACATGTGAAAATATTTTTAGATAATTTTTCTAAGTAATTAATCTTAGCTAAATCTACAAATAAGTTTATTTAGGAATTTTCTGGCAAACAAAAAAGTTACTCTTTTTCATTACTTGCGAATTTACCTACGAAATAATATTTACAAATTATTTTCCCTAAATAATTAATGATTCCAAATTTACCTATCAATTATTTTGGGGAAATATTTTCTGCAGATAAAAAAACCTAAAATTTAGGAATTTATATTTTCGCATGAAAATTCGTAGGAAAGTTTTTGCGAAAACAATAAAATTCACATGTAATCTAGTAGTGATACCAATTAGGATTCTCGGAGATTATCTAACCTTAAGCCCTAATTCATGCATATAAAATGGTACTTACTATATTTCCTAGAAAAAAACATCTTGATTATTACATATCAAGGTATGTCAACTTCTTCTTGTTGATAAAATATTTCTAAAAGAATCACAAATCCTTTAGTTGAAATCCAGCCTGAGATCCGGCCCTCGAATCACGAAGATATTTAAATCATCTTCGTTCAAGAAATACGTCACTAACAACCCTCGAATCACAAATAAATTCTAAGAGAGAAAAGAATCAAGGGATAAATAAATTTGTACCCTCATTATTTATCAATAAAATTATATTTCTACATATTTTATTTGTGATTTACAATTTATTTTCAAATTTAATTCAAACGCAATCACAACTTAGTGCATTTAACTCGTCTCTTTTGATCAAGATATTTTACAAGTTCAAATGGCATGAATGAAATAATGTTGAAATAGAACCTCTTTGTGATAAAGTTTTAAAATAGGTATTATGAATAAAATAATAATAAAATATAGTACAAATTTAAAAATATGTACTATAAATGAAAAAAATACGTAAAATATTGTCAAAGATTAATTATCTCACTCATAATATCATTTCAAAATTTCATGTTCCCACATATTATAATTCAACAACCATTACCTAGATATATCTAGATATCCTTTTATTCATAGTCTTCACCCCAAAGGGAGAACACATACAAACACACCACTAAACATGGTAGTGTTGATAAGAAAAGGTACAAAAAAAAAAAAAGTATGTGCACACGCACATATAGATAGATAGACAGACAGATAGATAGCTCGTTGATATTATTTTTCAAGGCAACATGGTACATGAAGAGTATTTCGAACCGTCAAAAGGGTTTGTCTTCTCCCAACACCATTGGCAAAGTGTTAAACCACCACAATCAGAGTCTGTGGTGCAACGATCGTCACAACTTCCCAAAATATTTGTTGGAAATAGTTTCGTTGTAAGCAATTTTGCTTCTAACGGCATGTCTCGAAGAGCCATCACTTGCAATTTTGAAATTCCAGGCATATCAACTGTATAAATATATGTTATGATAAATGTAAGAATCCAAAACTATGATATAAATGCACATAATACATAAAAACAATCAACTTTGCTCAAGTATCATATAAAATCATAATGATGAAATAAAAGAGATATAAAATTGGATGAATATTGGTTACAAGAAAAGTTTTTGTTTAATGACCATTAGCAAAGTAATTTTATGATTTCCTTATCGTAATTTATAACAATGTTTTTACCATTCATCTTAGTATCAAATAACTAAGTAAAGTGATAATATAGTTAGATTTAAAATTTCAAAGTATCTTTAATAAGGTTAGTTTAGTAAAATACATTTTTAACTGAATCGTTCGATTTTAAGAGGTAAGTCATGTCAATAGGAATCAAGTAATATGAAACGGAGGATGTATATGTAAGGTGTGTTTGGTATAGGGAGGAAAATATTTAACATAAAATATTTCCAATATCCCCATGTTTGGTAGGTCAAATATTTTCTCTAGAAAGAAGGTTTCTGCATGAAAATGACTTCTTTAATCGAAGTAGGAAAAACAAGTTACATTATCATTTCTGATCCCCATCTCCTCTCATGGACCATCTACCTCCATTCCCCGCCTCATTCCAGCTCACAATATTTTGCAAAATAACATATAAATATTTTTGAAATAATAACTTTTTTCTTACATACTAAACATTAAAAAATAATTAAGAAGCTCCCTAATTTTTGAACAAAACATTTTCCTCCGCACCAAAAACAATTCATATATATGATCACTTCCAAGAAAAAATAAAAAGATTAAGAGAAAAATGTTATGAACCTATAGTTGTTGTCAAGAGAACAATGAAAAAGATAGCAAACTTCATCACTGAATTTTTGTATTTAATTAATGAACAGAAGAAGAGTGTTGTGTGGTGATTTATTTCTTTAAGAAGGATACTATTTATAGGCCCCTATGTATATTCGTGTGAATTAAATATTCACCAATAATTATATACTAGTGTCGATTAAATATTTACTGATAAATAATGTACGCAAATTCACACTTGGTATCTTCCAAAGGCTCCTAATAGATTAATACGAAACATCAATTAATAGGGATGATGTGGTAAAGTTAAGACTGTGAACATGCATAATATATAAACTCGACTGAATCGGCCATATTTAACCATATCAAATTGATTTGTACAAGTTTTTCAATAAAATCGTTAACTTTTATTTAAGCATATAACCATCCCAAACAGTTGAAATTATCTTCTTGATTTATGAAAAAAATAAAACAAAATTCAAACCGAACCAATTAATCTTGTATGTATGCAAATATTTTTGCATAATAATATGTTAATTTAAATATATAGATATATTTTATAACAATTTTAAAATATAAATATAACCTAGATCCTAAGCATATGGCGCAGAAAATAGATGTAATGATCATGCAAGCAATGCTTGACATACATAAATGCACTCAAAACTATAATGTAAAACTAATTCGTATATAAATATATGTATGAATTATGATATATGATGTATTGATCGTATGCACGGTTACTTTCACAAAATTATACTAATAATAGTAGTAAGAGATGTCGAATTAGCAGGTTGAGATGAATTTGGATGTTTGATTAAAATAGGCTAAGTTAATGAATAAAAATGTAATTCGTTCGCCTAAAATTACTTGAATACTGAAATAAGAAAAAAGAAAGTATGAAGTTATTGACCAATGGTCATGGTCAAGAGAAGATTGAAGAAAATAGAAAACTTGTTGACTGAGGCCATATTTGCAAATTAAAAGGCTAATTTAGTTTAGATCGGAGACACATATCATAGTTTAGAATTAATGGTTGAGATCTAATTGATTAAAGTAAAGTCTTAACCGTAGTTATTTACTTTCATATACTTACTTCTTATATATTTTTGCAATCCAACAATTTTAGATTTACATTATATTTTTCATAAATATATTTAAAAGAATTTCTTTTCTTAATTACTTGAGTAATTTTTTGTTGATTTTTTACCTTTTTTCCTAACGTTTATCGTTCCTCAAATAATATTTGTCAAATTAAAGATTGTGATCTGACATTTAAAATAAATGTTTTCTCTCAACTTTACATTATTTCTTTACTCCCTAAATGGAGTACATATTGCTCTATAGACATTGTAGCTCTTAATACTCTATTAAAATAATAAAAATATTTAATTGTATTATAATATTTTTCAAAAATAATAAAAATATTTAGTCAAGTTTTAAATATGTATGCAGATAGTAAAGAAAAGTTTTTAATATATTTAAGGAAAATATAATGAATTATAAAAATATTTAAGAAGTATTGAAAAAAATGAAGAAGAATCGGATCGATTTGAATTATACTAATTAGCAGAAAATTAATGTGTATGTGTGTGGTGATTTCTTTCATGGAGACAGGATCCTATTTGTAAGCCCCAAAGTACACTAATTTTAATTAATTAAATATCAATATATGTTGAATAATTCAAAGCTCACATGTCATAACATTATTAAGAAATAAATAGCAATAATATCATTAAAATCCTAAAGAGAAAGTCGAATCCTACATTTAAAGTCTCCTATTTATAAGCCCCAAAGTACACTAATATTAACTAATTAAATATCAATATATGTTGAATAACTCGAAACTCACATGGGCATGATATTATAAAAAAATAAAATATAGCAATAATATCATTAAAATCCATGAAAATGTAATCTTTCATCTGATTTGACATAAAGAAAATCGAATCAAATATTTAATATCTCCTACTTATAAGCCCCAAAGTACACTAATATTAATTAATTAATTTAAGGGTTAATAAACTATAATGTAAAACTATTTAAATATGATATGTTTGTAATAGTAATAATTAGGGATGTCATATTAGAAGGTTTTGCATGTCTAATTAAAATAAGATGAGTTAACGAATGAATATGATATTTGTTCGTTCAAATTTACTTGAACATATTGAAATAAGAAAAAAGATAATTTAAAGTTATGAACCCATAGTTATGATTAAGAAAAGAAAAAAGAAAATACTAGCAAACTTCTTTAGTTTCAGTTTCGTGGGAAGAAGAAGAAGGGGGATTCGAATCGCCTATTTTTCCCCTTTTTTTTCCGGCTAGCTCTAGCCCTAGTAGAGGTCCGAAAACTTTTTCATTGAGGCCATATTTGCAAATTAAAAAGCTAATTTGGACTATAATACTAATTAGCAGAAGAATGTGTATGTGTGGTGATTTCTTTTAATGGAGAGAGGATCATATTTATAAGTCCCAAAGTACACTAATATTAATTAATTAATTAATTATTTTCATTGATCGTGGATAAGAAAATTACACACTCGTAAAAATATTTATTTTTTCTTTTAGTTTATTCATATATTGTTAACATTTAAGTAAAAATAATTTAAAAAGTATTATTTGATAACTTGGATTCTAAATTAATTATACTAAATTGTTTAGGATTCTTACTTGGTTTAGCAAAAATAAAAAATGATTCTTGATTTCTTTTACACTATCTTCTCATTATTTCCATGCGGTTTAGCAAAAATAAAAAATGATTCTTGATTTCTTTTACACTATCTTCTCATTATTTCCATGCTCCTTCTCCAACGATACCATTGAAGCAACTCAAATACATTAATTAAAGCAATTTGAGACAATCATCAATGGTAATTTTTACTCAAAATAATAAATTTAAATTAGTTGTTGAAACAAAAAAGTAAAAAAAAAAAACACGTGTGGGAAGATTAAATATATCAAATGTAAATCATATTTTGTCAAAAAAAATAATTTAAAAATTAAATCAAAATTATTTTTTTCACTTTCATTTGAAGAAAAAGATATATATGTGTCATTTGTATAACAATAAATAATGTATATATGAGTCACTTTCGTAACAAAAAATATATGAACTCTAGATAACAAAATTAAATAGCATATCATACCCTTAAGTAAAAGAAAAAATATAAACACAACGCTTATTTTGAAACGTACGAAGTATTTCTTCCATCCCAAAATTCTAAATATCCTACATATCTTGAATTTAGTGCCATCAGCATTGATTTTCTCTTTACATATGGAGCAGAAAATAGAAGGCACTAACTGCCTTACGTACAAGGCGAACCACAAATCAATTGCATGCAGGAATATATTTTAGGGTTAATAAAGATATACATAAAAATCACTCAAAACTATAATGTAAAATTATTTGAATACAAATATATATATATATATATATATATATGATATGTGATGTATTCATCTTAATGTATGATTACTTGTACAAAATTAAAGATGTCAAATAAGCGAACTGATATGAATTTGGACGATTATATAGATTAAAAAAAAGTTAAGTTAATGAATTAATATTTTTATTCGTTCGTCTAAAATTACTTGAATACTTAAAAAATAATTTAAAGTTACGAATTACTAATATATATATTATGTAGCTATTACTTATATCGCGATCGCAAAAGAAATATTCAATATAGCAACATTAGTTTCACAATAGTGAAGTTCTAGGTTGCGATAGCAATGAAATATTTATTACAGTTACACAAGAGTAACCCTTACGGTGTAAAGAACAACATCGAAATTCAAAACACCATTTTTCACTTTTGAGCTAAAAGTCACGATTCAAACTCTACTGATACAATGATGAAAAAATTTCTTACATTAATACCGTTAATATATAGATTAAAACTCATCGATCAAACAAAAAAGAAATATCTTTAAATGATTCTTCAAATTTATTTTTCCTAAAAAAATAACTTTCAATTTTTTTAATCAATCAAATATAAAAAAATTAAAATAAAATAAATTTCCGCCATATTGAACTCACCTAATTCATAGATATATAGTGCATTTAATTTAGTTTAATTAACTCCTTGATCTACGATCTTTTTATATAAATTTATTTACAGTAGGCTCATTTTTTATTTTTTTATTTGGAGGAACATTATTCCTCATACATTTAATTCAATTAACTCCTTGATCGACGATTATTTTTAAATTCCATGATCACATATTATAATTCAAACAACCATTATCTAGAATATATCTAGATATTCATTTATTCATATTCTTCACACCAAAAGGAGAACACATACAAACACACCACTAAACATGGTAGTGTTGATAGGAAAAGGTACAAAAAAAAAAAGTATGTGCACACAGATAGATAGACAAACAGACAAATAACAGACAGACAGATAGATAACTCGTTCATATTATTTTTCAAGGTAACATGGTACATGAAGAGAATATCGAACCATCAAAAGGGTTTGTCTTCTCCCAACACCATTGGCAAAGTGTGAAACCACCACAATCAGAGTTTGTGGTGCAACTATCGTCACAACTTCCCAAAATATTTGTTGGAAATAGCTTCATTTTAAGCAATGTTGCTTCTAACGGCATGTCTCGAAGAGTATCAACTGTATAAATATATATTATGATAAATGTAAGAATCCAAAACTATAATATAAACGCACATAATATAATACAATCATGAACTTTGCTCAATTATCATATAAACTCATAGTGATGAAACCAAAGAGATATAAAATTGAATGAATATTGGTTACAAGAAATTTTTTTGTTTAATGACATTTTGTGACAATTAGGCAAAGTAAATTTGTGATTTCCTTATTATAATTTTTAACAAAGTTTTTTTACCATACTATTCTTAGTATCAAATAACGAAGTAAAGTGATAATAGTTAAATTTAAAATTTCAAAGTATATTTAATAAGGTTAATTTAGTAAAATACATCTCTAACTGAACCGTTCTTAAGAGGTAAGCCATGTCAATAGGAATCAAGTAATATGAAACGGAGGATGTGTATGTTTGGTACGGAGGAAAATATTTATCAGAAAATAATTTCCGATATTCCTTTGTTTGGTAGGTCAGAATATTTTCTCTAAAAGAATGTTTCTACATGGAAAATGACTTATTTAATCAAAGTAAGAAAAACAAGTTGCATTATCATTTCTGATCCCCATCTCCTCCCCTGGACATCTACCTCCATTCCCCTCCTCATTCCAGCTCACAGTGTTTTGCTAGATAACATATAAATACTTTTAAAATAATAACTTTTCGATTATTTACCAAGCATTAATAATTAAGAAACTCACTAATTTTCGAAGAAAACATTTTTCTCCGTGTTGAAGAAGAAGAAAACTGACGATTGGAACATGTAAAAGGAACAGGTCCAACGCAGTTGACTGACTTGTCTACATCAAGTGTTGATGAAGAAGGAAGCTGATGATTGGAACATGTCGAAAGGAACAGGTCCAACGAAGCTGACTGACGAGTTACAACACTGCTGAAGAATTAGAGTCACACTAGGATTAGATTATATATGTTAATTAGGTTATATTTCTTTTGAATAACCTTGTCACTCTATTGTTTGATCTAAGACTTTCAATAAGAGTGTTTTTCCATGAATTTTGTGTCACGACCCAAAATTAGACGTGATGGCACTCGTCTTATCCCACCAAGACAAGTCAGCCTAAAACTCAACAATTACAATAATATGCGGAATAATTTACAATCATCTAAAAAAATATCCCCAAAACCTGGTTGTCACGTGTACAAGCCTCTAAAGTATTACAATTGATTCAAAAGAAAAACTCAAGTCTCAAATGAACTTGTTTCTAGAATAGAACAAGATCATAATTAAGGAGAAAGAAAGTCTGATGAGACGACAATCATCTACCTCACAAATCTCCAAGAAGCCTCGGAAAAGAAGAGAATGATAAGTACCATAAAAATCCAGGCTCATAACCTACAAAAATTTGTAGAAGCAAGGGGTCAGTACTGTTGACACCCAATTTTGACCCTCCCCGGTAGAAATTAATTTATGAGCTTCTTAAACTCTCAAACAATTTAAAATAATTAGTTTTATAAATTTACGAAAGTATAAAGTTTGCGTTATTTTAAATAATTTTTGTCGTTTCTTAAAGTTTTTAGATAATATCCATATTTTACATAATTATGCATATAATTAGTATATTTTATGATTATTCAAAAATTATCTCAAAATATTTTAAATTTAGTAAGTAATCTTTTAAATTAGTTTAGTTTAAATCTCGGTTATATTTATTTTATTATTTTTTTATTATTATTTTTTTATTTTTTTTGAAACACTAAGTTCACGATTAAATTAATTATTTTATTTTTTGTTAAGATTAAGAAGCTCACAAAATTAATTTATGTGAATTCATCCTATTACTTTAAACCATTCAAATAGACAAATTTTGACCTTTGCATTTGTCCCACATCGCTTCCCACATCTTTTTTGAACCCAAATTTGGTCCTATATAAGCCTCTCCTCATTACACCAAAGGGAGAAGAGGATATAGAGAGGAGACCAAAGAATACCCAGAAATTTTCGGGAATTCTTGGTTCCATAGTTTAATATTTATAAATATTTTTTTTTTTGCGGCTATTTGAGTTTGGAGAGGTGGTGGAATCGTCTCCGTCAAACTCGTAGTCTCGGTTCGCTGCCCAGAATCAGGTAATTTTTTATTTATTTATTTATTTATTTATTATTTATTATTTATTTATTTATTTATTTATTTATTTATTTATTATTTGTTTATTTATTTATTTATTTATTATTTATTTATTATTTATTTATCTATTTACTCATTTTGGCTTTGGGTGTTAAGTTGTAATCTGCTTGGGTACATTCATTATTTTAAAATCGTTTAATCTTCTTTAAGATATGATTTAGGGATATTATTTTCAAGTGCTAATTTTTATTTTTGTTCTTCATTGCATGTAAAATTCGTCCGAGTTTCAACGTGAACTCTCACTCTCTCCTTTGCATTCCATGAGAAGAGCCGTAAAAGCTCAAAGTTCCTCTTTTTCAGTCAACCTATTAAGCCGATGGAAGGGTCCCCGAATTTAAAGAATTGAAGAAAGTTGGAGAAGATGAATTAGAAGACCCGTTTTATATTTTGCATTTTCGTATTGTATCTATTTTAAGGCATTAGCCCTTGTCATTTTTACTTTACTATATTTATTTAGTATTAATTATTTGCTTAGTCTAGGACAGGTACGAAAGGAAATGGGTCAAAAACCCCAAAACAGGTGGGTCCAAAAATCGGTCAAGGCGGACAGAGAACCCGATTTTGGACCCAATTCTCTTTCCCTCTCTCTCTCTTTATTTCTCTCTTTTACTTTATTTGCTTATTTGTTTGCATACTTGTCGTTAATTTTAAAAGTTAGAAAAATCCGAATCCCCGCGAATGTCGTAAATGTTTTTATCAACTTAAAATTAAAATAATTTTGCAAAAAATGAAATGACCTAAAAAATAAGTTAGTATTTCAACTCTCTACTTCTAAATATTTTATTCAAGTCAAGATAAAAGCAAAGTTTTAGCCAAATTTGTTAGTTGCTGGAAAACCGTTTTAGACGGATGTTTTAGGTGCCTAACACCTTCTTAAAACATTAATTTGAATCACCGAACCCTTTAAATGTTTTCAAGCAATTATCTCTGTTAAGTTATTTGAAAACAATAGTTTTCTTGATTTTTCTTCAAAAATTAAGTGGCGACTCTAAAAAACCGAAAACTTTTATAAAAGGTTAAATTTTTGATAAAACAGAAATGGCGACTCTGCTGGGGACTTGGAGGATTCTAACCTTAAAATTAACATTATTTGGCTATTTGTGATAAATTATTTACTTATTTAGTTTATCTTAGTTTTTGAATTGTTACATTTTCATGTCATCTTTCCGCCAAATGGCAAATAGTATGCATTAGGAAAACGGAAGTTACGTGGCTTTCCACGGCTTCTTTCAGAAATACACAAGAGTTTCATTTGGAAGTATCAAACGAATAGTTGGAATGCGGTCATCCGACGTCGTTTGGTAGCTTCACCCCGTTGTTTGTCTGACTCGGGTAACCGTCAACTTGAAAACTATTCTAGTGAGCCTAAGATAGAGCAAAACCAAATCCAAATCTAAGCATTGAACTAAGATGACCCAACGCCCAAGGCGTGTTGGGCTCATTAGATAGACCACCTTGAGTCCAAAAGGGTCTACGGCCTGAACGGGCGATCATATTTATTTGTTTGTTTAAATTTGAAGGATGTATACATCATCTGAAAAAATCATTGTCCTCGGGATTGGGAGTAGATTGTAGCTTATTCTAGTAAAAAAAAAAAAAAAAACCTCACAAGTTACCAGTCTAAGACGCAGGAACCCGGAGAACAGAAGAAATGAAGAGGGAAGGACCTTCTATGGAAGCATAGTTCAGAATTGTACCCCTGCGTGGGACTGATTATGTTGTATCCCATTTCTCCCAATTATGTATCCCCATTTAAGTTTTATTCATAAATTTGTATAAATTTGGGTTTTGGGACAATGGGATGTTTCAAATGACATATACATCCTTCAAATCGTTAGGCCTACCCTTGGCAGAAAAGGGTCACATATCTGTTTAGAACGCGCAATAACTGTTTACGTGTTATAATTGTTTGTATAATTATGTTGCTTCTAGCCTACTCATTCTCGAAAAATATTTTCTAGAACTCCTTAAGCATAAATATCAAGTCACTATCGAAAGTACGTCCAAATACTCTTTGAGTCTTTAGTTTCCCAATGAAATTCAAACTTTTTCTTTCAAAATTACTCTCGCATATCAGAAAAAGATTCAATATTTCAAAAAAAAAAAAAAAAGATTCAAGAATGGGTCGAACTACGTAGGACCTGAATTCTCTTTTGTGAGATACGTAGGCAGCCTTTCAAGGTTCGGTCCCCATTCTGAGAAATTTTATCTTTTCAACTCTTACAAAGAATTAGAGTTACATTTCAATCAAAAACCAGAAGAATCAATCGACTTTGTCCCGTCTCAGGTCGACATTTTGACTCACAAAGCTAAAAGTCAGAGAGACAAATTTCTGTCTATCTAATCATTTTTTTATATATGTGGGCTAGTCTTTCTTCAAATGAAGCGACTTTTGTGTGCTTACAGCTTTGTGTGTGATATCTTGTATTACCTATTACCTACACAAACTAACACATTTGTTGTTTGAGTTATTTTTCTTTGCCAGGTACTCGAAACTAATTTGTGTTGATTAGTGGTTGAACATTCAAAGTTTTCAAAGATTACTTTCCCAATCAAAATTTATTGAAAGAAAGAAGAAAAATGACTGAGAATAATGAGAATACCAGCTTGTTTTCGGTTAACCTTTGAGGGGGGAACTACGTTTGACCTGATTCCTGCTTCAACGGGATACGTAGGCGCCACAATGGCTCGGTCATATACCCAGTATGATTTCCATTTACACTTTATAAAGGAAGCTGGGACAGAATTTTTGAGAGGGTCTCAAAAATTCATTTGAAGATGGACTTCTTCAACAAGTCAAAACAGAAGACAAAAATGTTACGGAGTTAGCTTTGGATGGATCTCAGAAAATTACGATAATCAAGTTTGCAACTAGGATCTCAAAAAAATGCCACAAATGTTATTTGTTAATTATTGAGGCAAACTGGGACAGAATTTTGAGGAGGGACCTCAAAATTCTTGAATGGGCAACCTCAGAATGAACAAAGCAAGTTACGAGAGTCAAATATATGTCAGACCGGGACATAATTTTTGAGGAGGGTCCCAAAAAAAAAAATTAAAAAAAAATCCATGAACACTGATTTATCAAGGAAGGACGAGCATATAAGTCAACCGCATGAAGGAGAATGGATACAAGACCAACACAAATCAGTTTTTTCCAAACTAAGAATTTTTCTTTGAATGCAGGAACAACGAAGTCACAAAACGACAATGTCAAAACTGCAAAGCATGGAAAATGACATCATTTACGCCTCTCGTGGCCTCATCAACATCACTAGAAAACTTTTCATCTCAAGTTTTCTTCATTTTATTACGTTACCTCAAGTGATTTATACACAATGTCTTTTTATGTTGCAGGAATATTGAAGCCAAACACTAATAGATTCTTTCAAAGTTGTAAGAAACAAAGTGTTGGATGATCACTAGCCACGAGTCATGATTGAAGTTATAATCAGACTCATCAAAACTTAATCTCGATAAGTCAAATAACTTAATCTAGTTATTTATCTTTACTTTTATTCTTTACTTCATCGTCAATATTGACGTTTGGTGTCGAGCTTTGCAGGTGATAGTATGAGTAAAGCCAGTATCGTATGTGAAATCGATATCAGATCTGAAGATGATTAAAAGTAACACTATCTTAGAAGTGTTGCAAGGAATCAACGAGTTCATCACATCACAAAGATGTTAGTGACCGCAATATTTCCTTGATAGTCAAAGTTATCGAATTGTTACAAGTTTTTGTTAACAATTGGAAACGTCAACAACAAACTTAAATTAGTTGAGTTTGTCATGGAAGGCAAAAGTGTCTTTAATCTTCATGTGAATGAATTAAGTCATTCACCTCGATAATTCTGTCTTTTAAAGAGAGAATCGTAGTCTCGACGTGCATATACGTCAATGTAGTATGTTCGTCGCGTAGCAATTTAGGCGTACGTGTTTCTTGATTATTGTCAGAGTCAAAATTATAATTTATTGGGTATCCACCCCATAAGTGGATTATGTGCTTTGATTGGCCAATCAAAGACTTTGCATATAGTTTTGTTGGGCGATCCACCCCATAAGTGGTTCATATATTTGTTTTTCCATTTCAGGTTCCTATTCTTGAATTATATTGGAATATTATCGAGCATCTACCTCGTTACAGTTGGAATATTATCGAGCATCCACCTCGTTACAGTTGGAATATTATCGAGCATCCACCTCGTTACAGCTGGAATATTATCGAGCATCCACCTCGTTACAGTTGGAATATTATCGAGTCTCCACCTCGTTACAGATGGAATATTATCGAGCATCCACCTCGTTACAGTTGGAATATTATCGAGCATCCACCTCGTTACAGTTGGAATATTATCGAGCATCCACCTCGTTACAGTTGGAATATTATCGAGCATCCACCTCGTTACAGTTGGAATATTATCGAGTCTCCACCTCGTTACAGATGGAATATTATCGAGCATCCACCTCGTTACAGTTGAAATATTATCGAGCATCCACCTCGTTACAGTTGGAATATTATCAGGCATCCACCTCGTTACAGTTGGAATATTATCGAGCATCCACCTCGTTACAGTTGGAATATTATCGAGCCATCCACCTCGTTACAGTTGGAATATTATCGAGCATCCACCTCGTTACAGTTGGAATATTATCGAGACATCCACCTCCTTACAGTTGGAATATTATCGAGCCATCCACCTCGTTACAGTTGGAATATTATCGAGCATCCACCTCGTTACAAATGGAATATTATCGAGCATCCACCTCATTACAGTTGGAATATTTTTGAGACATCCACCTCGTTACAGTTGGATAATTATTGAGCTAGCTAGCTTGTTGCAAAGAGCACTAGAGTTTGCCATGCAAAAAACAAGCAATGACATCTCCGAATCCTCAACAAGTCAAGACTGAATATATTTTGATATTTGCAACTGGGATAGAATTTTTGAGAGGATCTCAAAATTTCACGATTTGCATAGCGACAGTTGAAATATAAGTCGATACCGTTAACTGGGACAGAAATTTTGAGGATGGCCTCAAAATTTCAGACATGGGTTTATCAACAAGTCTAGATTGGCTTTGAATAATTCCCATCGCATAATCAGACTTATAATATTGCTCAGAAATCAGCAAATTCCTCTGATCAATGAATATGGAGGAGTCAAGAGAGGAGAAATCTCTCCCAAATTAACGATGTTCCTGTAGAGGCAAGAATTATTTTATTGCTTATAGGGTCTTGGGAATATGATTTGTTTATTTCAGTCAATTTAGAACGTACAGCTGGATTCGAAGGTGAATCAAACGAAATCTCAAGGAAGAGTTTTTGATTTCCGTAAAGGACGTCAGTTGCATCATAATGTCAGATATGATATTATACACTACCCGGATGGGTCATTTATTTTATTGTCAATCAAGATAATACGCTACCCGGAGGGCTCATTTAGTTTATTGTCGATCAAGACACTACACTATCCGGAGGGGTCATTTATTTTATTGTCGACCAGGACAATACACTATCTGAAAGAATTATTTTATCGTTATTATCTAGAAAACACCCAGAAGATCGCTATGTTGCTCAATGGAAGCACCATCTTCGTTTGGTATCAATAATGACACCGCGAGAAGATATTCGTACCTCGCTGAAATTTATACATCGCAAGAAGATTTCATACCTTGCGATATTTATGCATCGCGGGAAGATATTTATACCCCGCAAGAAATTATACATCGTGAGAAGGTTTCATTCCTCACTGAAATTTATGCATCGCAAGAAGACTTCATACCTTGCGGAATCTATGCATTGCGGGAAGATATTCATGCCCCGCAGAAGATCATGCATCGAGAGTCAATATTCATGCATCGCGGAAGATCATGCATCGCGAGTCAATATTCATGCATTGCGGAAAATCATGCATCGCGAGTTAATATTTATGCATCACAAGTTAATCGCGAGAAGATATTCATGCCTCGCAGAAATTATACATCGCGGGAAGATTTCATACCTAGCTGAAATTTATGCATCGCAAAAAAATTTCATACCTTGCAGAATTTATGCATTGCGGGAAGATATTCATGCCCCGCAGAAGAGCATGCATCGCGAGTTCATATTTATGCATCACAAGTTAATCGCGAGAAGATATTCATGCCTCGCAGAAATTATACATCGCGAGAAGATTTCATACCTCGCTGAAATTTTTGCATCGCAAGAAGATTTCATACCTTGCGAAATTTATGCATTGCGGGAAGATATTCATGCCCCGCAGAAGATCATGCATCGAGAGTTCATATTTATGCATCACAAGTTAATCGCGAGAAGATATTCATGCCTCGCAGAAATTATACATCGCGAGAAGATTTCATACCTCGCTGAAATTTTTGCATCGCAAGAAGATTTCATACCTTGCGAAATTTATGCATTGCGGGAAGATATTCATGCCCCGCAGAAGATCATGCATCGAGAGTCAATATTCATGCATTGCGGAAGATCATGCATCGCGAGTTAATATTCATGCATTGCGGAAAATCATGCATAACAAGTTAATTGCGAGAAGATATTCGTGCCTCGCAGAAAATTATATATTGCGAGAAGATTTCATACCTCGCTGAATTTATGCATCGCAAGAAGATTCCATCCCTCGCAAAAGTTTATACATCGCGAGAAGATTTCATTCCTCGCAAAAAGTTTATATATCGCAAGACGACTTCATACCTTGCGGAATTTATGCATCGCGAGAAGATTACATCCCTCGCAAAATTTACGCATCGCGAGAAGATATTCATACCCCGCAAGTAATCATGCACTACCAAAGTAGAAATCGTGCATTTGAAGAAGAATATTCACTTATTGTCATCAACTGCACTCTTTTATTCATGATAAAAGTAAACATCAAGAAGAACATCAAAGATGACATCAAGATAAATATCAGCGCACTGCAGCTGTTTTTATTTATTTCAACATCAAATGAAGAATACATTGAAGATTGCATACATAAGACATAAGCTCTATTTGCTTTACGTCAAACCGATCGAGTTGACGTCAAATGTCGAGGAGAACAATTAAGTGTCGACATGGTAAAAGACACTGTCTCCCTTTTTAATTGAGTTTTTATGCTGACGAGTTTTATCTCAGTGTTTGTCGAGAGCATCCGAAAGGATGAATTCTCCAAAAACAAACCACAGGTGCGGACAACATCAAAAAGGATGCAGCACAACGTGGAACTTTTTCTTAACAGCGAACTGGGACATAGTCCAAAGAGGAGTATCAAACTCTTAGGACGCGAGCAGAGGGACGACTTCCACCACAATCAAACCACACCCCTAGCAGAAGGCATATGGGTTTTTCTTTAGGTTTTGTCAGTTTCGGTCTCGCATCCGGAAATTTTGATCTACCGGAAGCAAGTTTCCAATCTGAGTGACAATGCGCCGAGAGCTTTGGAAATTATGTCCATGTGAGTTCTTAATTATGGGTGTGAAGTGCACCACATTCATGGCTAAGAGGTTACAAGCCTCCTTTACATACTCGTTTAATTTTGTCACTTGTCCAGAACCAAAGGTTATCTAACATAATAGATTTCCTTTTCAATCGATTGAGTCGAACTACAAACAGCCTGATTCCTATGGTTTAAGGATATGTAGGCGGGCTCGATGTTGAAAACTCGGCTGTATTCTAACATTCCACTCGAATCTTATTCCCAAGCATCCCGATTCCTTCATAACTCGGTATCGAGATGACTTTTGATTTCTTTCAAAATCGTGTGTTAAATCTATCGTATCGAACTACAAGTGGCCTGAATTCTCATATAGCATGAGATATGTAGGAAACACATTTTCAGGGCTCGGCCATAATTTCTAAAGTCCGTACCAGATCCCTTTTCTTAAAAGATGAATATGTGGTCGGTCAAAATTGGCTTAGTCAATTTCATTTTTCTCAAATTTCTTGCATCAATCCAAGTAAAATGAGGGACAGCTGTTGACACCCAATTTTGACCCTCCCCGGTAGGAATTAATTCATGAACTTCTTAAACTCTCAAACAATTTAAAATAATTAGTTTTATAAATTTACGAAAGTATAAAGTTTGCGTTATTTTAAATAATTTTTGTCGTTTCTTAAAGTTTTTAGATAATATCTATATTTTACATAATTATGCATATAATTAGTATATTTTATGATTATTCAAAATTTATCTCAAAATATTTTAAACTTAGTAAGTAGTCTTTTAAATTAGTTTAGTTTAAATCTCGGTTATATTTATTTTATTATTTTTTTTATTTTTTTTTTTGAAACACTAAGTTTACGATTAAATTAATTATTTTATTTTTTATTAAGATTAAGAAGCTCACAAAATTAATTTATGTGAATTCATCCTATTACTTTAAACCATTCAAATAGACAAATTTTGACCTTTGCATTTGTCCCACATCGCTTCCCACATCTTTTTTGAACCCAAATTTGGTCCTATATAAGCCTCTCCTCATTACACCAAAGGGAGAAGAGGATATAGAGAGGAGACCAAAGAGTACCCAGAAATTTTCGGGAATTCTTGGTTCCATAGTTTAATATTTATAAATATTTTTTTTTTGCGGCTGTTTGAGTTTGGAGAGGTGGTGGAATCGTCTCCGTCAAACTCGTAGTCTCGGTTCGCTGCCCAGAATCAGGTAATTTTTTATTTATTTATTTATTTATTTATTTATTTATTATTTATTTATTTATTTATTTATTTATTTTTTATTTATTTATTTATTTATTTATTTATTATTTATTATTTATTTATCTATTTATTTATTTACTCATTTTGGCTTTGGGTGTTAAGTTGTAATCTGCTTGGGTACATTCATTATTTTAAAATCGTTTAATCTTCTTTAAGATATGATTTAGGGATATTATTTTCAAGTGCTAATTTTTATTTTTGTTCTTCATTGCATGTAAAATTCGTCCGAGTTTCAACGTGAACTCTCACTCTCTCCTTTGCATTCCATGAGAAGAGCCGTAAAGGCTCAAAGTTCCTCTTTTTCAGTCAACCTATTAAGCCGATGGAAGGGTCCCCGAATTTAAAGAATTGAAGAAAGTTGGAGAAGATGAATTAGAAGACCCGTTTTATATTTGCATTTTCGTATTGTATCTATTTTAAGGCATTAGCCCTTGTCGTTTTTTATTTTACTGTATTTATTTAGTATTAATTATTTGCTTAGTCTAGGACAGGTACGAAAGGAAATGGGTCAAAAACCCCAAAACAGGTGGGTCCAAAAATCGGTCAAGGCGGACAGAGAACCCGATTTTTGACCCAATTCTCTTTCCCTCTCTCTCTTTATTTCTCTCTTTTACTTTATTTGCTTATTTTTTTGCATACTTGTCGTTAATTTTAAAAGTTAGAAAAATTCGAATCCCCGCGAATGTCGTAAATGTTTTTATCAACTTAAAATTAAAATAATTTTGCAAAAAATGAAATGACCTAAAAAATAAGTTAGTATTTCAACTCTCTACTTCTAAATATTTTATTCAAGTCAAGATAAAAGCAAAGTTTTAGCCAAATTTGTTAGTTGCTGGAAAACCGTTTTAGACGGATGTTTTAGGTGCCTAACACCTTCTTAAAACATTAATTTGAATCACCGAACCCTTTAAATGTTTTCAAGCAATTATCTCTGTTAAGTTATTTGAAAACAATAGTTTTCTTGATTTTTCTTCAAAAATTAAGTGGCGACTCTAAAAATCCGATAACTTTTATAAAAGGTTAAATTTTCGATAAAACAAGTATCAAACCACACGGTATTCAGCAAATAAACGTCTAAACACAAGCTAAGGGGATGAATAGAAAAAAAAAACTTGAATTATAATATGACAACAATAGTAAGGATATTTCTATAAATTTACTCTTCTATACTTACCCATCTAGTCAAACACTTAATTAGTAGAGGTCACTATCCTGGTACATTCTCAACTTTGCAAAAGTACAAATAATTACTACTCAATCTCTTATAAACCTGCCAACCAATTTTGTTTTCTTTAAACTCGAGCAGATTTTTTTTTTGTTTCCTCTCAATACTGTGTCTACATCTTTCTTAACAATAATAATATAATATTAATAATAGTAACATTGTTTCTTGTCTTGTACTTCTCCAAATATTTCCAGAACTATGCACAATATCATATGAATTATCACTGCCAAATTCCCTTTATCATACTACTACTATACTAACCTAATAATAACCATGTTAATGTTCTTAGGAAGAATTAAATAAATACTCAAATATACCTTAGGAATTACAGTGAATCTGACTTTTCAATTGAAAATTTCCATTAACCTTACTTTTTGTCCACTACATTAATGCCTTTTGTCTTTTTCCCTTTTCACTATTCCCACAATAAATTTTAATTTGTCCAAAAAGATAAAATAAAAATATGCAGACCATCCAACATATATATTAATTATATTAAAGGAAGAAAAGCCCGATTACTTTACCTGATTCAGAAAGTTTTCTGTTGTTCTTGTTTTTTCCCGCAGTCAGTCCTCTCGTTCTCTCAAGTCCACACGTTCTCCTCTTTACCCTTTTCAGTTATGTCCCATATGTTAACCCTAAATAATTTAATTTACTTTAACCCATGGTATATAATGTATTATTAAATGATTACGTTAGTCCATTAACTATCGATTAAGTAACTCAAGTTACTCTAATATTCAAATTTTCCAAAAATGACCTTCCGGATCATTACATTAGATTTCACTTAATGGGGGTGTCAAGGTCCTTAAGAACATGTTGTATATGTACGATTAGCTTTGATGGCTATTGAGAATACATTTTGTTGTTAGTTGAGGTTACATACAACAATAGCTATAACTTGAATAGTGATATGACCCTATTTGAGACATAGTATGAAAGGAGATGTAGCTCTCACATTGGTTGATTTGATGCATTTGAGGTAAGACCTTGAGAGACTTAGCATGACATGCACAAAAGATATTTACACATATTTGTCGATTCTTGTACCTTTTCTTACCCTCGTCTTCTTTGATCGTTTGGGGACGAACGATGGATAAATTGGTATCTATTGTAACGACCCTTTTGATCGTTTTGAGTACTAGAGCTTTTTGTTTCATAGAATATTTTCCGATAAATTCTAAGTGGATATTTTGGACTATTCGTAATTATAATTATGAATTTAGTGGGGTAGTTTTTAATAGTTATTTAGTTGGTAGTTAAGAAAAATAACATTAGAATTAAGGTGGACCACTTTTACTATTCTATAATTAATCTTTTAATAATTAGGATAGTAAATAATCTGTAGAAGAAAAGAAAAGAAAAAATGGAGTGTATACGCTTGACATTCAATCTGATATACAGGAAAATGGGTCAAGATATGACCCATATACAACAGTATATACCTGGTGTATACACTGAATTTCAAAGGCGAAAATGGGGCCAAAGCCAATACAATTGCAGCAGTTGCCAATTATTTGGGCAGTGAGGGTTTGGGACCAAGAATAGCCCAAACTCATTATTTTCTTTCATTGCTTGATTATCTTTTATTTGCAAATTGTTTGTGTTGATTTTATGTTAACTCTAACCTTTGTATTGTTTTGGTTTAACTTAATTAAACTCTCCAAAAGATAGCTATAATCTTTATGTTAGATTATTTTGATTAAATTCATTTTTTTATTTGAATATCTTTAAAATGGTTTTCATACTTTAAATAATTAAATTGGTTTAAATTGTTATTAAAAAACATATCAAATAAATTTTAATTTATTTAATTTGTTAAAATCTTAATCACTTGCAATTTAATTCAAATATTTCAATTAATATTCTCTTTTCTTGTGAATTAAAAACTATTCTTTGTTTAATTATTTTCTCAAATTAATCATTTTCTAAAAAATAGTCAAAAAACAAATACTTAACCTAAGTCGTTGGATAACCGCATGTTAGCGGGCGCTTCAAATGCCTTAAAAACCTTCTTGAAGTTTAAATAAGAACCTCTTACCCATTTTTCTCTAAATTTATTAAGATTTAATCAGTTAAAATCTTTTTAAATTAAGTTTTTCTTACTATCTTTAAATTAGTACTAGAGTATTAGAAGTTGAAATAACAACACCGGAAAAAAAATGTGTTCTTGGAAATAGATATATTTTCTCGAATTACTACAGTATTTGTAATGACTAGTGACCAACATGATTTTTCTTTATTAAGTCAAAGTTGAAAGCCTATTCTTCATGGGTACTAAATATGAAGATGCTTGTGATTTCCTTACTGTTTTTCATGATTGTTGTTTCATAAGATGGATATGGTAGAGTGATTGGACATTGAGTTTCTGACTTACTAAATTTGGGAAGATGCGAAAATATGGTAGCCATCTCATGTTGAGTCCTTCCGGTAGTGACACTACCTATGACTTGGGTAGCATTTTCTGGATTCTTCATGGAGAAGTATATTCTCTGAATCTTAAGGGATATGAGGTAGATGAGGTGAATCAAGATGACTTTGCGATGGTGACAACATCCAAAAAGAAAAAAAAATCGTAAGGGACGGCTAAATAATGAATATAATAACTTTAGAAAATACAGTTAGTAAAGTACTTCTCATAACATATATGGGTTGCTTAGTGAATGATGAAATTTTGTTGAGTCAATTAAGGGAAGAATTTCTACTATGATTTTTTTAAAATTAAGTGTATATAAAAAGAGTCATGATAAGACTACTACAATAGTACCAGTGCTCACTTGATTATATGTATGAAGTGTATTTTTTATTATCGACCTAATCTAAGAAAGAATGCGAATTGTTTAGGCGAGAATGCATTATATTGTTATTTTATTAGATAGGAATTACATGTGGGGTACATTATTGTTACAATTGAAAGGTGGGACAATATTAAAATTGATTGGTTAAAGGGAAATTATTTAATGATTAAAGTAATATAAATTATTATTAAAACAATATAAGTGGACTACAGGTGAAAAATTTACAAAATTGAATTGTCATTGTTATGTTCGTGTTTTGGAATGGATTTCATTGGTTTCGGTGTGATATTGTTTCCCTTGGTTAGTTTATTTGGTAGGTTCATGTGTTGTCTGCCACTGGTATCATGACAGTGGTAGTTTTACCACCTTATAAACAAAAATTTGATATATTGAAATAGGTAATTAAATATAAGGTGTAGTTATTATAAGGTGTAGTACATGAAAGTTATGCTAAAGAAGACTTACCAATAGATTTGAAATTTAGGAAATTAATTATAGAATTATGAGATTTTTGGGTCTAAGCTAGACACATAATAACATGAGCATTAATAGGATTGTTAACTTACAAATTATGCATATACACTTGATAGATTGGAAAGGTTCGAAAGCATTGAGGAAAGAAAAAGCATTGGAGAAGTAGTTGGTTGACTTCGGTTCTTCGGTGGAGGTAGGTTATGGTTTATGCTATTTGATAGTAAACTCTTAATAGTGATTGATATGCATTGAATGATATTGTGAAGTTTTCTATGTACTTGATTATGTGGTTGTGTGGCTTGGTTATGCGTTTTGTGATTGGTCTGAAATCCTGAGATCGTGGAATGTATAATCTTAAACCATATCTATCGAAGTAATGCCTTGAATAAAGAAGGCTCGATGAAATATTATTAGCGAATGAAAAAGTGGGATATTAAATGATAAATTAATGATATTATTGGATCGGAGTGTCATGTTCCGACACGGTATTCTTGGATCGGAGTGTCACGTTCCGACACAGTATTTTTGGATCATAGTGTCACGTTCCGACACGGTATTCTTGGATCGGAGTGTCACGTTCCGACACGATATTCTTGGATTGGAGTGTCACGTTCCGACACGGTAATATTAAAGAAAAAACATGTTGAATTAATGCAAGATACTCAATCTCAAAGAAGTCAACTCCCAAAATGGTTTGGTTTGGAGGCATGAGTCCTCATGTGTAATCTTGATACCGTTGACTTAATACGTGCTTACTTTAATGCTGTTGACACTTGTTCATGACATGTTAAGTGCTATAGTTGAGTTCATACTATTATTCTTTGTATATTAGTTACTATTTTGGGTGACATGTTAAGTGCTATAGTTGAGTTCATACTATTATTCTTTGTATATTAGTTACTATTTTGGGTTGACCGATGATACTTACTTAGTACATGTTGCCTCGTACTGAGCCCTACTTGTTTCCTTCTTTGTTTTCCTTTTATGAAATGCAGCGAGTGTACCTATGACTTCTGATTTCCTCAGCTCTAGCCAGCCTCCCGCATATCAAGTTCCAGGGTGAGCTATCCATTCAAGCTCGTGTTGGGTTTTCTCGGTCATGACATGATGTCCTATACTTTCGGACACATACCATTTTATTCTTTATTTTGGTGTATTTGATATTCTTAGACTTAGTATTGGAGATTAGATGTCCTTGATGTGATGACTTTCATGTTTTGGGAAATGATATTTAGTAACATTTGAGTTTCCGCGTTATGCTTGTATTTTGTAAGTTAGGTTAAAGTGGTAGGTTCGCCCACTTAAGAGGTTAGGTGTGGGTGCCACTCACGACTCGTTTTGGGTCGTGACAAACTTGGGAGAAACCGAGTTGTCGCTCTCTCCAGCCCAAGGCCCGATGTGTGAAGGGGGAGATTGTTGGGTTATCCCACATCGGAAGTGGAAGGGGCTGGTGGTCAATTTATAAGTGTGAGGGAAAGCCTCAACCTTTGAGCTAGCTTTTGGGTTGAGAAGGCCCAAGACCACCCAACAAATGGTATCAGAGCCCCAGGTTTATAGGTCTCTCGTGTGTACAAGTCGCGTCTAAGTAGAGTCTCGAGGATCGGTTCGGAGACGTCTGTACTTATCTTAGGCTATTGTGACTTTTAGGAAAAATCTTCATTTCTTGAATCTCTATCGTGCGACATTGGTCCAATTTGATTCTTATCGTTTTACTCCATCTATTCTCTCACTTATAGTGATGTTTCGTGCGTAATTCCTTATTTGAGTAGTTGGTGTGTCGTGTATGGCTTGAATGTTAGACCTAATACTAATGTGAAAGTAATAAACTCATGAAAAGACAGTGTTATTAGATCCAAAATTTTCAGTAGTTTGAAGGAGTGGTGTGAGGTTATAGTACTTTTGTGGTATATACGATATTTTGAGTGGTTTAACAACTGGAAGTGGAATGATTACAAGGATTGCTAGATAATGGATATGTGACTTTGGGATTACAGTAATAAAATTTTATATGTATGTGTTGTTTAGTATATCATGAGAATGATATTATATTAACCGAGGAAAAAAAATCTCGACTACGACTTTATAGATTGTGTGTATATTAAAGAAGGTCATACACAACTATACAATGATATCGATGCCTACTTGGTTAAAGTTATAGAGTGTGTTACTTGCGTTGTCGACCTAATCTACGAAAGAATGAATATTTCATTGGATGAGACTAAAAAAAAAATTTTGATAGCTTATTGTAGTCACTTAATGAAAAAAATAAATTATTTTGAGTACAATCTTAGCGAGGGTATAATGTATTCTAGTGGTGGATTTAATAGACTTTCACGGTGTAGTACTATGAGTATATGAAAATGGATATGTCGATTGTCAAGTGTAAATACTAACTACTTAAAGAGTCACCACTTATATCGGATGCTCGTATAATGAGATTTGATGCTGAATTTACCTTTAAGAAATCAGCTAGCTTGTTAATACACACGAATGAGTAAGCATTATTTATAAGGAAACTTTTAGTGGTGGATCTTTGGTATGATATTAATGTGTGTGTAGGTTATAAAGTGTATCCTTAAGATTTTAAATACACATTTTATCATAATATTGGAATGACAAACTTATACGTAAAGGAAATCTCAACGAGTATACTTGGGTGAAGGCAATTGAAAAATGTTAGTAAGAAAATGTGTACAAAGTTAAGTTAGTCTGTTGAATTTGATTGATATAGTTTGGCTTGAGATGTCATGTCGATGACAAGGTTGAATTTGTGGTGATGACAAAGGCTGACTGGATAGTGATAATCAGAGTTTGTGATGGATTGTGATTAGGATGCAACTATATGATATGTTTTGTTGGTTAAAAGACTTTTGAATGGTAATGGTGACTTTAGAATGTCTAAGTTATGATTTACTACTATTTTGTGAATAGCATGATTGTATGGTAATTTTTATAAGGAATTGGGATGTCATCGAATAAAATTGAAAGAAGCTAGAGCCATAATGGAAAGAATTAGTGGTATATAATTTAACTTTCAGAGCGAGGAGAAAACTAGGCTATTTTACTTTGTTTGCAAGGGTTAAGGATGTATCTTCAAAGAAATTTGGAGAATTGGGTTCAGAGACAAGTGATTTTACCTGTTTCTCCCTGATTATGATATTATATAGTGTCACAAGATCAATAGATTGGTTTTAAAAAAAACTATTGGATATAACTTGAGAAAGGAGTGTACGGACGTTCAACTCGAGTATGATGATTAGTTCTTTTGTGGTTTTGAGTTTGGTAAGGAGTATGATAAGATTTTTAGAAAAAGATATGGTAGGGTCAATGAAGAGGCGATCAATGATAAGCTAAAATACGTTAAGTCAATTTTTTTAAAAGGTATGAGCTAATGTTGTATGATAATGGGATTGTGTTACATGGTTGGGATCAAAACTTCAAGTTTACATGATGAGTTTAGATTTGTAATAGTGTATCTTGTCAAGGTATGAATTGGTAAGGTAAGAAATGATCGATCACATTGAGTATGAAGCATTTGGAAGGACTTAAAATTTGAGTAGTACATTTGGTTACTTTTGATTGTTATACCTAAGGTTTCCCATATTGTTGGCCAAAAATTAGACTGGTAAGTGAGTTAGCAAAAAGGAGAAAAATTATGGTGTATTGAAGAGTTAAAGTTATTTGAAATTTCCGTCATGTAAAGATTTTAAGAAAGGCAAAGGAACAATAAGACCTCTCGTACAAACACTAGATTTGGAGGTGATGGTTGTAGTGATTTCGCCTTTGAGTTTAGATATGACTATGAGATGTGAACTAGTTCGGCACCTACTTACTATGGGTTTATTATTAACTTTTCTAGATATTAAATTTTGGTTGGGTTACAATAAATGACGTGTGGAAGATTATATATGGTTATGTTGAGCTAGATTGTTCAGAATGTGATAGGTAACAAATGGATGTTAAATACTGTGGACCTACTGTTTTACATGGTTAATGAGGATTGGAGAGGATTAAAAGTACTTTGCTGATGAGACAAAATAGATTGTTATAATGTGTTACATAGGGATTTGATGGTGAGTAGAGGTTATGAGATTATAGTATACATAAATTTTAGAGTGATTAAGGGTTTCTTTGAGTTATTGCATGAGGTAAATGATGGTATAGATGGTGGTTGAAAAGGGTATGTGAAAGTTTAGGTGAAGTTGACATTAAGTGTGGCTTAATTATTTTACCCTGATGGAGAAATATAGATTTGAAATTAGTGTTATCGGTCTTGGGTGTGACTTATATCTGTCATGTTATGCTTAAATGGAAAGAGAAGCGCCATAGTTTAAAATTTTTTAGAGGCGATAATGTGTGTGTTAAGAAGACTTGATACTAGTGGTGGTTTGAGAGTAAGGTAAATGGCTGGTGTTGTTATGATGCTTGTTAGCATTAAGAGTGTTGACTTTAGTGGAGTATTATGAGAGTATGTGAAGTTTGATAAGTCGAGTATGTGTAAGATTATAATAGATATCAGACTGGTTGATTTTGGATGGCTAAAAATTAAGGAATGTAGTAAGATGAATGAAAATATTCAATATGGACATTATGGAAGAAGTATTTAGTTTTATTCGACCTTGGTTCTATACATCTTTATGTGATCACCTTCTTCATTTTAAATATGGTTTAGAATATGATTCACTACATATGCTCATGTGTATTTCTACAATTTTGGGTGAATCCCTAGTGGTGGATCGGATGTACCGATCCTCTTATGTCCTCTTGACAGAGTAGGATCCTTTGGCGGACTTAATCATTTCAATTATGGAATATTCGGAGTTGTTTAGGATAGTTGAAGTATATTAATGGTTCTACACACATAACCTTGTTTAAGAAATTTCATAGAAGTGCTACCATGGATACTTACTTACAGTTGTGATAGTCTTAATATTCATCTAGTCAGGGAGATCACATTCTATCTATGTGTAAATGAATGCATGGATCATTGGTCTAATTTTGTTGTTCTTAAGGGTCGTCTATAATAATAGTTACTAATCTACCATTATGGTAGTGAAGTTATGTATAGTTGGATGTATTGTTCGATGGTGATTACTTGATTAATTTCTTCTTTGAATTGGATAAGTTTGATTCTCCCTTGATGAGTACCCGATGTCTAATGATAAGATTTTTATAGCTTAAGCTTGTGAAAAGATATGTTGTGAAAATAAAACCTTGATAAGATTTGTGATGGATTGGACATTATGAGTGTGTGGGGTTGGTTAAAAATTCACTTCTGGTTGTGGACGGTATCGATTCAAAATGTTATCCTTGTTATGTGAGAAAAACATTTGTCATGATAGTTGTGTTATAGTCCAATGAGCTTCCGTTTAGATTGGGTTCATGGGTTTAGTTTATGGCTTGACAATCACTCTTGATTTGGAGATCTTCCGAAGTTCGATTTGAAAGTTCAGTTCTTAGTAGTTGATCTTGAAGATATGGTCTTAAGGAGAGGCCCACTTAGAGGGATGAACACTGACTAATAGGTCATATCTTAAGCTTTTGGTAACGTTGGTTATTCATTTTTTTCTTCTTGTATATGTTCGAGGACGAACATGATTTTTAGTGGTGGATAATATAATGACCCGGATGGTCATTTTTGTAAATTTTTGTAAAATTATTATTTTTAACCCTCCCGATAGTTTCCTGAATTATTTCTAATCAGTCCGTGAAATTGGTTTGAGAATTTTTAACTATTCAATAACTATATCTATTTAATTAATAAATATTTCTTAATTACTAATTAATTTAATTGATGGCTAATGAGTTAAATTCATAAATTTTTAAAACCCTATACCACCTAAGTCATGTACGGAATGAAATTAAAAGGAGTTTCTGAAGTATCAATTAACAAAAAGACCCGCCGCTTGACAGTTGGCATATACCATACAAAGCAATGGCTGTGTTTGTCAGGTAAGTATTAATACACCTCAATATATAAAATTGTGTGTAGGGAATGAAGTTATATCATTGTTGTTATTATAATGGTGAAAATATATATATATATATATATATATATATATATATATATATATATATATATATTAGTGCATTAATGGCTGCCAACCTAAATTTGAATTGAGAAATTAAGGTCAATTATTACGGCTAATTTAGAAAATAGAGAGAGACAATAGGCGGATGAATAAAGGAGGAAAAACCTTACCGAAGGACGTTATAATTCGGCGACTAAATTGCCTCTGGTAGCCTTCAACCTTTGTACTTTATGAAATTAAAAAAAAGGGGCATATTATTATATTATATATTATATAGTGATATTGATTGTTGGAAACTTTTGTTGGCTTATGAAGTATATATTTTAATTTTATTATTCCTGCAACGTTGTTTGTGAAATAATGTAGAAAATTGGAAAGAAAATCAGTGGCATATGCATTGAAGTTAGGGTAAGTACGTTGAAATCTAATGCCTAATCATTGTCCAGTGATAGACCTAATCATTGGACAATGATGGCATCATCATTGGATGTGATTGTGGAGCTAATAGTTTAGTGAATTGATGTTGTTAATCTGCAAATTGTTTTGAGGCACATCACTAATATTTGACATTAGTTAATTACCTAGTTATCACATTATAAGTCAAGTTTTGATATATTAAGATGTGAAATTGAATATTGGGTATATTATATTATATGAGAACTCTTAGGGGTCGTTTGGTAGGCCGCATTAAATAAGATAATCCATGTATTATAGATGGTATTATTTAGTACTACGTTTGGTAGGAAATTGGGTCTATGTATAACTAATCCATGGATTAGTTATACCTCCTACATGGTATTATATGATGTATTACTAATACCTTCTATTTGGAGGTATTAGCAATACATGGGATATAATACCATGGGATAAGTCTACTAAAGACAAAAATATCCCTCAAAATATTTTATTATTTGTTTATTTTCTTGATTTTATTTTTATGGTTGTGCAAGTAAATTTATTTAAATAAATTAGCTTACAAATTATTTAACTCTCTCTAAATAATTTGTTAGCTAATTTATTTAAATAAATTTACTAGCACAACCATAAAACATAAAATCAAAAAAATAAACAAATAATTAAATATTTGTGCGGTTTTCTAATATTTTGTATTTTCAACAATTTATAACATTGAATACATACAAAAATTACAACTTGCAATCTTATTCGTAAATGTAGATGGTTTATTCAATTTTACTATTGTTTACCGTCTTTTCAATTTTAAAAGTTGATAGTTTATCTTTTTTTAAATTGAAAATTGACATTTGTAAGTGATTAATTAAATAAGATGACAATTATTTATCCTCAAATAATTTAAGAAAAAAAAGGCAAACATGACGATAAAATTGTTCTTTTCTTAGCTAGTTAGAAGGTCATTAAAAAAATATTATCCGGCAATTATTTACCTTAACCCAATTGTATAAGAATTTAAGGGTATAATTGGAAAGAAGTTTTTTATAAAGTTTTAATCCAAACATAAGATGAGGTCGAAAACAATGAACCAAACACTTGATAAAAATAATCCTTGTATTACTAATCCCTGCACTATTAATCCCTGCATTACTAATCCCTGCATTATCAATCTTTGTACCAAACGACCCCTTAAAGTTGTAGTGTTTGGAGAAATTATGACTTAACCTTAGACTAGAAATTTGGAAAATATGAGATTTGACCTATTGGTTGGAATCAAGACTTAAGAACTAAATTATAGAATTGGGTGAGTTTTGGGGTCTACACTAAACCTATAGTCATGTAGGTGTTGTTAGTTCTGAAACCTTATTGTTATACTTGAATAGATCGCATCGATTCGGAAGCTCAACGGAAAGGGAAGGCTCGAATCCCAGAGTGATTGTTTGATTGGCAAAGGCAAGTGGATTTCTAAACTCTTGCTAAGTGTATGAAATACGTGTATTTCCTTGTGGTATATGTGTGGGAGTAATAGGACTTGGTGATGGGTTGACTTGTCCACATTGATTAATTCTAATGATAAATACAAAGGGTAATAAAAGGCTATGTGAATAATTGCTTGTGTGTGATGTGTTGATAATGGAGAATGGTTTGAAAGGCTTGTTGAATCATTGTTGATGTTGTTGTGAATTGTGCAATGCTATGAAAATGGTCATATCCTCTTTATATGTGTAAACATGCCATTTACATTATTTTGAGACATGATTGTGACAAGTGTTATGTGCATTGAGAAAGAATGAGAACTTAAAGAGGATGTACCATTTCGAGGGACGTATCGCGCGCCGCGATTGATGGATACTATATTTCGAGGGACGTATCGCGCGCCGCGATGGTTACTATTATCGAGGGTCCTGTCGTGTGCCGCGACAGATGCATGGACAAATATGTCCCCCATGTGTCCCAGACTGAGAGACAGCGGGTGTGTATCACTAGGTCAGACAGGCATCATTATACTTGACATTGCATTCCATTGCATTGCACATACTTATCATTAGTGAACTTGATATTGTGTTTTGCTAATTTTTGTGAATGCCTTTCTGTGAAATTGGTGATTGATGAATACTGAGCTAGCTTTTGGGGTGTGAGTTAGGCCTAAGACATCGTTGTTGAGAATATGTAATTTGTTAAAGTATTATTGTTGAGGACACGTAACTTGTTAAAGTGTTGTTGTTGAGAACATGTAATTTGTCAAAGTGTTGTTGTTGAGTATATGTAATTTTTAAGTGTTCTTGTTGAACTATGTGCAATGTAAACCGTGAGTTGTTAGGTTGGGCTGATTTTTGTGCAGGTTGTAGTTGTGGAGGTTCGGTTGGGGGTGGTAGGAGTACCCGTATTTCATCCCCTTAGCTTGTGTTTAGACGTTTACTTGCTGAGTACCGTGTGGTTTGGTACTCACCCCTTGCTTCTACAAATTTTTGTAGGTTATGAGCCTGGATTTTTATGGTACTTATCATTCTCTTCTTTTCCGAGGCTTCTTGGAGATTTGTGAGGTAGCTGATTGTCGTCTCATCAGACTTTCTTTCTCCTTAATTATGATCTTGTTCTATTCTAGAAACAAGTTCATTTGATACTTGAGTTTTTCTTTTGAATCAATTGTAATACTTTAGAGGCTTGTACACGTGACAACCAGGTTTTGGGGATAAATTTTTAGATGATTGTAAATTATTCCGCATATTATTGTAATTGTTGAGTTTTAGGCTGACTTGTCTGGGTGGATAAGACGAGTGTCATCACGTCTAATTTTGGGTCGTGACACAAAATTCATGCAAAAACACTCTTATTGAAAGTCTTAGATCAAACAATACAGTGACAAGGTTATACATTCTTGACTTTTTCGTGAAGAATTGAAGTGCTTCTTCCGAAACACACTTGCGAAAGAAATATTTTTTAATAATATTATATTTTAAGGACATACTTTAAAAGTAAAATATAAAATCCGAAAATTAATATTTATACCGAAGAGAAATCGATATATTACTAAGATGATTTTAAGAAATTTAATTTTGATTAACACATTATATAAAATACCCAAAAAATTCAGATGATGTAATTTCAAAAAAATACCGATCAAACCATCTTATTGACACTCCTAAGTAAAATAACAATATTAATCATTATTTTCTTAATAAATATACTGAGTTAAAATATGACAAATGAGAGCAAACTAAGAGGAGATTGTATAAATTAAAAGTATTCATGTCACGACTAGTTTTTCAATGATATATGAATGTGTTACACTCTGGGAATTTTTTTTTTGTATGTGCCCACTACTAATAAGTTCAATTTCTAAATATATATATACAATAGATTCGTATCTGTCTATATAACCATATATACCCATTATAATATTAAATTCCACGACACATAAACAGGGGCGGACCTCATGGTGTCCTCCGGATGCTTGAACATTTATTAATTCTGTCTAAATATATATTATGAGGTATTTGTTTAAAATTAATATAGAGCACTTGATGATCATATAATCTAATTAGGAAAAAAACTTATCAATGCAATTTTCATTACTATGCGATTTAATAAAGTAAAATCAACTATAAATTTAAACACATGACATGCATATATTGGCTTGGTGTAAACACTCGGTACATGTAAGTTTTATCCATTAATTAGCTCATTAGCTCTTGGGTGGGTGCTTAAGTTTTTTTTGTGTTGTTGAACTCGAGTTTGAATCTCACTTTTAACATGTCCTTTTTATATTTTTGATTAGAACACCTTCAATCTTAAAATTATTGATTATATTTTTTATTCGACCATCCATAATTTTAAAATCCTAGATTCGTCACTACACGTAAACGGTAGCAGGTCATCAATCCTTGTTATGTCCATTGTAAATAAAAATCTCCATGAAGTTTATTTTATATAATATTATAAAAAAAATCTTTGCTTTTGGTAGCTCACATGTTTCATGACTATTTATTCTGTTTTATCTTCATTTATTATAGGTGTAAGTAGTTGGAAGAGTTTTTTTTTAAAAAAAAAAAAAGATTTTTGATTGAAAAAGATTATTTATATATAATAATATATCTATATAACAGTTATTGCGTCAATCTATACACCTAAAAAATAAAATACCATTATTAATCAGAATAGAAATTGTTCTTGCAAAAGTAATTTCTAATTTATCAGTCATAACAATATTCATAATAAATACAGATGTAAATTTAAATCTATTTTGGATTTAAAACTTGTGTTAGGGAAGAAAATTCTATGCAAGCGTGGTCGTGGAAAACAATTGCGATAGTAAGATAAGGGTTGAGATTACGAGAGATGATAGATATTTCATACGATATCTAAATAAAAATTGATCTAATATAAATATCAGTTAATCTGTCAATTTAATTTTAAAAAAGATTGAAAAGATTATATTTGTAATTCAATAATGTAGTGTAATATAGTCAAAATAGTCGAAATTGGTTAGGTTATTAATCATAGATATTTAATTTGTTTTAATAAAACAAAATTCCTATTTACGTTATTTGAAATTTTGGTAGCTCACATGCTTCATGACCATAATTGTTTTTTTCTCTTCATTGATGACTACAGGTGCCAGAAGCTGCTGGATGTTTTTTTTTTAATAATTAAATATATTTATATAATATTAAGTGAGCATAAAAAAAGTCAGTGCCATGAGTACTAATAATTATTTGGTGTGGAGTGTAAGGTATAACAATACGAGAAACAAAATGTATTGATTATTATATCCTACTTTAGATTGAAGATATTAGATAAATTTGAAATATTTATTCCATCATATATATCTTAGTAATTAATTATCATAAGAGATAACTACTGGACCAATAAAAACAATACTAACCTTAGCTTTGCGATAATAGAGTGATATAGGTCGCGATAGTAATGAAATTACTGCTATCGCGCAAGACCCCTTCGTATATAAGGGGTATATTAGTGAAACTTATCAATCAAATGAAAAAAATCCTATATTGTTCATTTCAAATTGATTATTCGATTTTTAATTACTTACAAAATCTAAGAAGTTAATAGGAGATTCTTGAGTCTTATTATTTTAAATTAAAAATATGTTAGAATATATCAACATCTCTTTTAATATTGTATTATGGTTAAGCATGTCACGTGAAAATTTGCTTTACAAAAATAGCCAAAAAGAAAAAAAAACGTATTTTTGAAATGAACTAAAAAAAATAATAGAATAAACAAATTAAAATTGAGGTGTATCCTATATCCAGGGGCGGATCTAGGATTTGGAGGTAGTGGGTGCCACAACGTTCAAGTAAGATAAAAGGATCGGTTGTCTTAATTTTGGGTTACATCCGGATTACTGATTTTTATTTTATTTTTATAAATAAATTGATCAAATACGCATGTTAGTAATATTTTATTTTAGATATTCTAAGATTAGAGATGACTAAACAATTCAATTTTTATTTTCTTTATGGAATAAGATGTCTGAAACTTTGAGGAAAAAAGTTTTTACACATTAAAATTTAAGCTTGTATAAACCATCTAATAGTATTAACATAATATATTACATTGACCTTATGTGTTATTGGAGATATATAGTATGGAAAGAATAAAAATTATAGTTTATGTCTAGTCATCTTACTTTGCAAGAACGTCAGTGAAGATGGAAAGAACTTTTAATTTTTTTTAAAAAAAGATCTAATAATAATATTCATCATTTTTAAAACTTATATTTTTTAAAAGCTATTATTTAAATATATTCTTAATAATATTTATTTGACATTCATAAAAGAGTGTTGGCACTGAGGTTCAAACCTGGGTTGGCTGTGTGGCAGAGCAACTCCTTCGCCAAATGAGCTGCTGCGAATTTCATTCACTGAGTGGCAAAGGTAATATATATTAAAGTATTGTGCATATTTACATATATAAATGACGTTTACCCGGAGATCACTAGGTGCCGTGGCACTCCCACTAGTCAATGTAGCTCCGCCCCTACCTATATCTATAAATAATTATTTTTTTAATATATAACTTGTGAACCACAAAAAGTTCCCATAACTTGTAATTTTGAAGTTCCAGGCATATCAACTATATGGATAAAATATATTTTAGGGTTAGTAAAAATTTACATAAAAATCACTCAAAATTATAATGTAAAACTATTCGAATATAAAGATACATATGAATTATGATATGTGATGTATTGATCGTAATGCATGATTACTTTCACAAAATTATACTAGTAATATAGTAGTTAGACATGTCAAATTAGATGAATATGAAATGTCTGATTAAAATAGGTTGAGTTAATGAATGAACATGTAATTCGTACGTCTAAAATTACTTAAATAAGAAAAAAGAAAGTTTGAAGTTACGAATCAATGGTCATGATCAAGAGAAGAAAGAAGAAAATAGCAAACTTGTTGACTGAGGCCATATTTGCAAATTAAAGCTAATTTGGACTATACAGTAATTAGCAGAAGATTAATGTATATGTGTGGTACGTGATTTATTTCATGGAGAAAGGATCCTATTTATAAGCCCCAAAGTACACTAATATTAATTAATTAAATGTCAATATATATGTTGAATATTATAACTCGAAGCTCACATGGGCATAGTATTTATAAAATTAAAAAAATATAGCAAAAATATCATTAAAATCGACTAAGTTTAATATTTCATCTGATTTGATATATAAAGAGTCGAATCCAATATTTAAAGTTTTAAGCCGTGATAGAAATGAAATATTTATCATGGTAACACACCCTATACTATATAACGAACAATATCGAAATTCAAAACATCATTTTTTCACTTTAAGCTAAAAAAGTTACGATTCAAATTTTACTGATATAATAATGCAAATATTTCTTAAAATATTGCTAAGATAAAGATTAAAACTCAACGATTAAATAAAAAAGACATATATATTGTGAATTATTCTTTCAATAGACTTAATATTATCAATAAACTTATTCTTCATTCTTTATATCCACAACAATTAATTTAAAAGATAACACCACTAACTACACGGAAAAAAAACTGAATTTAACGACGAATAAATATTGTAGCTAATCAGAGAAATTCGTTTTGATTCTATTTAGCAACAAACTAGTGACAAATTTTTATTTGCGACGAGTGAAATAGCAACGGATAGCTAAGTCCACTATTTTTTAGTAGTCATTATGTCAACTTAAAAAGAGAGAGAATTTGATTAAAAGTAAATGAAAAATACTTTTTAATAAGATTTTAATTTGTACTCAACTTTTTATGTACTCAACTTCCCATCTTCCAGGGTCTTAGTTTATATTTTATCAAACATAATATTTTCAATCACACTATCATCTTGACATATACCATGATCTAATTAATAACTATCACAAAAGGAAAAAAACTAAACATCTTTTCTAAACGAACTAAAAGAAAGAAAATGATATACTAATTGAAACGACAAAAATAACTTTATATATTCATACATTTAATTTAAAGCACACATAATACATGAGTCCGGAGCCTAAAGGGTACAAAATATTAACAAAAAACGGTATATATAAAATTTTATATTAACCAAAACGGCAAAATCGCTGCATCAGCAGCGATTTACTCCACCGGAAAAAGCAAAATCGCTGCCTGTGCAGCGATTTTGCAAAATGTCTTTTTTTTTTTTAAATCGCTGCCTAGGCAGCGATTTATATAAAAAAAATTTAATTTTTTTTTTTTTTTACAAAATCGCTGCCTAGATTTTCAAAAAAAAAAATTTTTTTTGGTAAATCGTTGCCAAGGCAGCGATTTAAAAAAAAAATTAATTTTTTTTTTTTAAATCTGGCAGCGATTTACCCAATTTTTTTTTTTTTTAAATTTTGTTTAAATTATTATTATTTTTAAATTTTATTTTTTATTTTTTGCTTCTTTTTTTTTAAACAAAAAGTTTAAATAAAAAAATAATTATTTTTTAAAATCAAATCTTTGCCAAGGCAGCGATTTTTTATTAAATTTTTTATTTATATTTTAAAATCAAATCGGAAAAAAAAATTGATTTTAAATCGTTGCCTTGGCAGCAATTTGATTTTTTTAAAAATAAATAAATTAATTAAAGGCAGCTATTTTATTTTTAAAAAAAAAATTGTTGTTTTAAACTTTTTAAAAAAAACATTAAACAAGTCGCTGCCTCAGCAGCGATATTTAAAAAAACTTTTTTTATAATTTTTTTTAAATGTCGCTGCTGAGGCAGCGACTTGTTTAAATTTATTTTTTTTTTGCTTCTTTTTTTTTAAAAAAAAGTTTAAAACAATTTTTTTTCTTTTTTTAAATAAAATAGCTGCCTTTAATTAATTAAATTTTTTATAAAAAAATCAAATTGCTGCCAAGGCAACGATTTAAAATCAATTTTTTTTTCCGATTTGATTATAAAAAATAAATAAAAAATCTAATTAAAAATCGCTGCCTTGGCAAAGATTTGATTTTAAAAAATAATTATTTTTTTATTTAAACTTTTTGTTTTAAAAAAACAAGCAAAAATAAAAAATAAAATTTAAAAATAATAATAATTTAAACAAAATTTAAATAAAAAATTTAAAAAAAATTTTTTTTGGGTAAATTGCTGTCAAAGGCAGCGATTTTAAAAAAAAAAAATTTGTTTTAAATTTTATTTTTTTAAAAATCGCTGCCAGCAGCGATTTACGAAAAAAAAAAAAAAATTTGAAAATCGCTGCTTAGGCAGCTATTTTGTAAAAAAAAAAAAATTTAAATTTTTTTTATATAAATCGCTGCCTAGGCAGCGATTTTAAAAAAAAAAAGACATTTTGCAAAATCGCTGCACAGGCAGCGATTTTGCTTTTTCCGGTAGAGTAAATCGCTGCTGATGCAGCGATTTTGCCGTTTTGGTTAATATAAAATTTTATATACCGTTTTGAAATTTTTGTTAATATTTTGTACCTTTTAGGCTCCGAACTCCATAATACATCGATAATTTACCACAAAGCCAACAATAATATTTCTATTCATACAATTTTTTCTTATAACATAATCTGTATCGAAGAAAGATCAACACTATAACTTTATTAGAAACACACATAAATAGGACATAAGCGATACATTTAATTTAGAGCACACGTAATGCATCGATGATTTACCACAAAACCAACAATAACACTTCTACTCAATTTTTTCATCATAATTTAATCTGTATCAAAGAAAAATCAATAACACGATTTTATTAGAAATACACATAAATAAGACAGTACATTTTGGGACGGTCCCAAAATTTTAAGTATTCTTCATATCAAAATAAGAAGCCACATGCCTTAGTTGTAAAGCCATCAATTGGATTGGTTATCTCTTTACATAGAGGGCAAACAAAAATGGCCATACTAAAGCAATCCAGGTCTGTGTTACAAGGTTGATCGCACACATCTCCCATGACTTTCAATTTTGAAGTTTCAGATATGTCAACTGCATGCATGAATATAATTAAGGGTTAATAAACTATAGTGTAAAAAATATTTAAATATGATATTAGTAATAGTAATAATTAGAGATGTCATGTTAGAAGGCTGAGATGAATTTGGACGGTCTAATTAAAATAGATGAGTTAATGAATAAACATGTTATTTGTTCTTTCAAAATTACTTGAGTACTGAAATAAGAAAAAGAAAGTTTTGAAGCTACGAACCAACAGTCATGATCAAGAGAAGAAAGAAGAAAATACTAGCAAACTTGTTCATTGAGGCAATATTTGCAAATTAAAGCTAAATTGAATTATACTAATTAATTAGCAGAAGATTAATATGTTTGTGTGGTGATTTCTTCATTGAGAAAAAGGATCATATTTATAAGCCACAAAGTACACTAATATTAATTAATTAATTAATTAATTATATTTATTGATGATGGATAAAAAAATTACACGTTTGCTTTATTTTTAATAATACTTAATTTTTTCCTCTTAATATATTCATATATTGTTAATATTTAAGTAAAAATAATTTAAAAAGTATTATTTGATAACTAGACTCTAAATTAATTATACTAATTTATTTAGGATTCTTACTTGCTTTAGCAAAAATAAAAAAAAGATTTTTTCACGCTTTCTTCTTATTATTTCATTATATGGTAACTTGTACTCTAAATTAATTATACAAGTTTGTTTAGGATTCTTACTTGTTTTAGCTAAAATAAAAAATGATTCTTTCACGCTATCTTCTCATTATTTTCATGCTCCTTCTCCAACAATACCATTAAAGCAACTCATATACATAATTTAAAGCAATTTGAGACAATCATCAATGGTAACTTTTTACTCAAAGTAATATATTTAAATTAGTCGTTGAAATTTAAAAAAAAATCCAAAAAATAATTAAATACGTGTGAGGAAGATTAATATACCCCATATATATTATATTTCTTCCAAAAAGCTATTTGAGTCACTTGTAGAGATCGGAATATATAAAATTGAGGGATATCAAACCTTTTTTTGGTTGTTAAAGGGGAAGAAAAATATAAACCAACACTTATTTTGGAACGAAGAAAATCCGGTACATTTCTTGGATTCAATGCTTGATGCATTGGTTTTCTCTTTACATATAGAGCAGAAAATAGTGCATTTAATTTAATTAATTCCTTATACATGTAGACATTGCAAATTTGTGAGAATCTATGAAATGTCTCCAATTCAGGTACACATATTTTTAAGTAAATTTCTAAGTAATTCTTCAAGAAAGAAAATTACAAAGTAAATTCCTTAGAAACAAATCTCCAACAAAATTTATAGACCCGGGTAATACCACATGTGAAAGTATTTTTAGATAAATTTTTAAGTAATTAATCTTAGGTAAATCTACAAATAAGTTTATTTATGAATTCTCTTGCAAGCAAAAAAGTTCCTATTTTTCATTACTTGCGAATTTACCTATGAAAATGATATGTATAAATTATTTTCCCTAAATAATACTCAGGTATAAAATAATTCCAAATTTACCAATCAATTATTTCGGGGAATTAAATGTTTTCTACAGATAAAAAAGTCTAAAATTTAGAAATTTCATATTTTTGCATGAAATTTCGTAGGAAATTTTGCGAAAATAATCTCCAAGTGAAATTCACATCATCACATGTAATTTACAGTTCTCTAGTAGTGATAGCAATTAGGATTCTTGAATATTATCTAACCTTAATCCCTAGTTCATGCCTATAAAATGGCAATTACTATATTCCTTGAAAAAAACATCTTGATTATTGCATTAAATATTGGCATACTCATTAACATATCAAGATATGTCAGATTCTTCTTGATAATGAAATATTTCAAAAAGAATCACAAATCCTTTAATTGGGATTCAACCCGAGATCCGGCCCTCAAATCACGGAGATACCTAAATCTTCTTCGTTCAAGAAATACGCCACTAACAATCCTCGAATCACAAAAAAATTCTAAGAGAGAAAATTAGAATCAAGGGATAAGTAAATTTATACCTTAAGTATTTATCAATAAAATTATATTTCTACATATTTTATTTGTAATTGCAATGTATTTTCAAATTATTTCAAACACAATCACAACTTAGTACATTTAACTCATTTGTTTTGATCAAGATATTTTACAAAGTTCAAATTGCATGTATATTGAAATAGGTGATATATTACCAAAATAAAAATAAAAATAGGTGATATGAATGAAATAATGTTGAAGAAACTATTCCATTCATAGAACCTCTTTCTGATAAAGTTTTAAAACAAGTATCATGGGTAAAATAATACTAATAAAATATAGTACAAATTTAAAAATATGTACCATAAATGAAACAAATACATAAAATATTGTGAAAAATTAATTATCTCACTCATAATATCTTTTCAAAATTCCATGATCCCATCACATATTATAATTCAAACAACCATTGTTACAAATAACCATTATCTAGAATATTTCTAGATATTCATTTATTCATATTCTTCGCATCAAAGGAAGAACACATACAAACACACCACTAAACTGTTGGAAATAAATTCGTAACAGAAATAATATTTGCGGTAATAAAATCAATAAAAGCGGAACACAATAATACGATTAATCAACGAGAATAAAAGAGAAATAATGACACCAAGATTTTACGTGGAAACCCTCCTAAATAAGGGAAAAAACCACGACCCGAGAGGAGCAACGAATATCACTATAGTAAGGATTTTACACTTGTAGATCCGAGCAAAACTCCAAAGATCACTACACACTCAAAAGAAATAACCCTCTTTTGATTTTTCCACCTCACTATAATATCGCTCACACTCTCTATTTTTCCTCACAGATTATTTCTTCTGTGATGCCTCACTCTTCTATTCTCTCCTTTGTAATTTCCTTTTGGTGTACTTAGAATGAAGAATTGTCCTCCCTTTTATAGAGAACAAATACACTACCCTCCAAATGTGCTGAAGAAAAAAAAACAATTTTTTTCTTTACCAACTCTGCCAAACTTTGAAATTGGCAGAAAACAATTCAAAGTTTGGTACATGGGGATGGACCCCACAATCTCCCCCTCCAGACCCATTCACCTAAAGGAGATAGCTCTAGGTTTCTAGCTTGAGTGCATGCCGACAAGTTCTTTGCATAGCTCAAACTTGTCTTTTGATACCACCTTGGTCAGCATATCTGAAGGGTTTTCACTAGTATGGATCTTCATGACCTGCATAGATCCGTCCTCTATCTTTTCACCAATCCAGTGATATCTCACGTTGATATGCTTCGTCCTTGCATGATACATGGTGTTCTTACTCAAGTCTATTGCACTTTGACTGTCACAATAGACGACATACTCCTTCTGATTCAATCCAAGTTCTTGAAGAAATCGTTTCAGCCATACCATCTCTTTGCCAGCTTCAGTAGATTCAATATACTCTGCCTCAGTTGTAGAGAGTGTGACACACTTCTGCAACTTTGACTGCCATGATATACCTCCCCCCGAAAATGTAAACAAATATCCAGTAGTGGATTTTCTATTATCGAGGTCACCTGCCATATCAGCATCTGTATAGCCCTTCAAGATTGGGTCAGATCCTTCAAAACACAAGCAGTCTCTTGTGGTACCTCTTAGGTACCTGAGTATCCACTTAACTGCCTCCCAATGTTCTTTTCCAGGATTTTCAAGGAATCTGTTAACAACACCAACTGCATGAGCAATATCAGGTCTTGTACATACCATTGCATACATCAAACTCCCCACTGCTGAAGAATAAGGAACTTTAGCCATTCCCTATTTCTCCTCTTTTGTTGTAGGACACATCTGTTTGCTCAACTTCAGATGACTCGCAAGAGGCGTGCTAACAGGTTTAGCACTTTTCATGTTGAAGCGTTCTAGGACACGTTCAATGTACTTCTCTTGAGATAGCCACAACTTTCTTTTTGTTCGTTCTCGAACAATCTTCATCCCTAGAATTTGTTGTGCTGAGCCCAAGTCTTTCATGTCAAATGACTTGGACAAATCTTTCTTCAACTTTGCAATCAGCTCTTTGTCTTATCCTACAATTAACATATCATCCACATACAACAACAAAATAATAAAATTGTTGTCAGAAAATCTTTTGAAGTATACAAATGGATCAGAATAGGTCTTTGTGTACGTTTGACTTTTCATGAAAGAGTCAAACTTTTTGTACCATTGCTCTTATTCAATTTGCACACCATGTGTTTCTTTTCAGATACTTCAAATCCCTCTGTTTGCTCCATATAAATCTCTTCTTCCAAATCTCAGTGAATAAATGCAGTTTTCACGTCCAATTGCTCCACTTCAAGATCTAGACTAGCTGCTATGCTCAAAATAGTTTGAATAGAAGTCATTTTGACAACAGGTGAAAAAATTTCATCAAAATCAATACCTTTCTTTTGTTCGAAGCCTTTTACAACCAATCGAGCTTTGTATCTGACCAACTTGCCATTTCCATCTTTCTTGAGTTTAAAGACCCACTTGCACTTAAGCGGTCTTTTGCCTTTTGGAAGTTCAACTAGCTGGTATGTGCCCTTTTTCTGTAGAGATCCCATCTCTTCGTGCATGGCTTTCATCCATTGGCTCTTTTCTGGATGAGACAACACCTCCTTAAGATTTTCTGGCTCCCCTTCATCATTGATGAGGACATACTCTGAGGTAGGGTATTTGGATGACTCTACCCTTTGTCTTTCTGATCTCCTCAGAGCTTGAGATTGTTCTTCTTCTTATGGGTACTCCATTTGCTCAATATTATCACCGAGTTGCTCCCCCTGCTCAACAATCTCATCAGGTTGCTCTTCATGCTCAGCAACTTCATCAATCGTACTTTCTGCACTTATGGGATGGTTAGAAGAAGAAGGAATGGTAACAAGATTAGGGACTATACCATTCTTTTTCTTTGCCATCTCGGACAGATCATCAGCAGTTCTAATTTCACTTTCTCGAAAGATTACGTCTCTATACCCGAACTCGTCATCTCCATATCCGATTAATATGCAGGGAACTGATTTATCATCTAGCTTGGTTCTCTGCTCCTTCGGTACATGTGCAAAAGCTTTGCAACCGAACACCTTTAGGTGCGAGTAAGACATCTCTTTGTTGGTCCAAACTCTCTCCGGAATGTCAAACTTCAACGGAACTCATGGACTACGATTGATAAGATAACACGCTGTCCGAACTGCTTCACCCCAGAATGTCTTGGGTAATTTATCCATTCTGAGCATGCTTCTCACCTTCTCAACAATGGTGCGATTCATTCTCTCAGCTATACCATTGTGTTATGGGGTTCCAGGAACTGTCTTTTCATGTCTGATTCTATGGTTTGAACAGTACTCTTCAAATTCTCTTGAAGTGTACTCACGTCCATTGTCAGTTCGGAGACGTTTTAGCTTTCGACCTGTCTCTCTTTCTACCAGAGCATGAAACTTTTGAAATACTTGAAACACTTGATCTTTGATTCTCAAGATATAAACCCACAATTTTCGAGAAGCATCATCAATAAAGGTAACAAAGTATTTATTACCTCCTATCGATTCTATCTCCATTGGACCACAAACATCAGAATATACCAAATCAAGTATATTCGACTTTCTTTCAGATGATGTCTGAAATCAGACTCTATGTTGTTTACCAAATAAGCAGTAGTTACAAGGTTTTATCGTTGTACCTTTGGCAATAGAGATGAGTGATTTTTTGGAAAGAATTTGCAATCCTTTCTCGCTCATATGACCCATTCTTCTATGCCATAAATCTGCAGAATTTTCTTCGTGAGCCGCATTTAATTCACCTTGGCATATTTCTGCATTTGTCCTGTACAATGTGCCACGAGCAACTCCTTTTGCAATCACCAATGCCCCTTTGGTGAGTCTCCATTTTTTATTTGCAAAGTAGTTCTCATATCCATCTCGGTCCAAGGCAACTCCCGAGATCAAGTTCATCCGCAAATCAGGTACGTGGCGCACATCTTTCAACACTAATGTGCATCCAACATTTGTTTTTAAGCAAATGTCTCCGATCCCCGCAATCTTTGAGTAACTTGTGTTACCCATTTTCACATTGCCAAAATCACCGGCTACATATCTGCAAAAAATATGTCTTATCGGTGTGGCATGGTAAGATGCTGTTGTGTCGACCACCCATTCCGACTCTACACCTGCCAAGTGCATGCATTCTTCGTCCTCATTTATGAAGAGAACAACATTGTCATTATTTTGCACCATGGCAGCTGTGTTGTCATCATTCTTCTGGCCGCTGCTTTCCCCTTTGCCCCTTTTTAGATTTGGACAATCTCTTTTGAAGTGTCCTGGTTGATCGCAATTGTAGCAATTTCTGGCCTTCGATTTTGATCGGACCTTGGACTTTCCACGAGCTCCGGATCTACCATAGTTACTTGAGCTCCTTTGGTAACTTCTGCCTCTACTTTTCGTGATGAGAGCATGTCCGTGATTTTCAGGCCTTTTTCTCATCTTCTCATTAAGAAGAAGGGCTGATGTGACATCCTTCAACTCAATGGAGTCCTTACCATGTAAAATGGTTGTTGCTAAAGTATCGTAGGAAGATGGCAACGAGTTTAGGAGCACTATGATTTTATCTTCATCCTCGATCTTTACTCTGAGGTTTGCTAGCTGCGTGATTAGTCCATTAAGTACATTTAAATGAGACAGAAAATTTGTACCTTCACCCATATGTAGCGCGTATAACTGTTTCTTTAGGTACAATTTATTTGTCAGCGTTTTGGACATGTATAGATTTTCTAACTTTGTCCAAATGCCACATGCACTCTCTTCATCGATGATGTTATTAACTACATCATCTGTTAAGTGCAATCTGATTGCACTGGCAGCCTTTTCATCCAGTTCTTCCCAATCCCCAAGTTTCATGGATTCAGGCTTTTTGGATTTGCCGCCTAGTGCCTTGTGCAAACCCTGTTGGATGAGCAAGTCTCTCATCCTTCTCTGCCACATTGTGAAACCGCTATCACCGTTGAATTTTTCTACCTCGTACTTTACTCCAGACATTTTTTTTCACTGAGTATAGTACAATAAGCTGCAAAAATATTTCTGTAAATGAGCAGAACCTGTGCTCTGATACCAATTGTTGGGAATAAATTCGTAACAGAAATAATATTTGCGGTAATAAAATCAATAAAAGCGGAACACAATAATACGGTTAATCGACGAGAATAAAAGAGAAATAATGACACCAAGATTTTACGTGGAAACCCTCCTAAATAAGGGAAAAAACCACGACCCGAGAGGAGCAACGAATATCACTATAGTAAGGATTTTACACTTGTAGATCCAAGCAAAACTCCAAAGATCACTACACACTCAAAAGAAATAACCCTCTTTTGATTTTTCCACCTCACTATAATATCGCTCACACTCTCTATTTTTCCTTACAGATTATTTCTTCTGTGATGCCTCACTCTTCTTTTCTCTCCTTTGTAATTTCCTTTTGGTATACTTACAATGAAGAATTGTCCTCCCTTTTATAGAGAACAAATACACTACCCTCCAAATGTGCTACAGAAGAAAAAACATTTTTTTCTTCTTCACAGCTTACCAACTCTTGCCAAACTTTGAAATTAAAGAAAGAACATTTTTTTTTCTTTACCAACTCTACCAAACTTTGAAATTGAAGAAAAAAAAATAATTTTTTTCTTTACCAACTCTGCCAAACTTTGAAAGCCTCAATCTTTGAGTTAGCTTTTAGATTGAGAAGGCCCAAGACTACCCAACATAAACATGGTAGTATTGATTGGAAAAGGTACAAAAGAAAAAGAGGTACTTGGTCAAAATTAACATAGAGTATCAGTTGATTAAATAATTTAACTAGTCCATTAACTTTTGATGGGTGTTAAAAACTATTTTTTGTATTGTTGAACTCGAGTTCGAAACTTACTTTTAATAATTTTTTTAATATTTTTAATTTCGAGTTTGAATCTCACTTTTAATATATTTTTTTATATTTTTTATTTGAGCATTCTCAACCTTAAAATTTTAGATTACACCCTCCACCTTAAATTCTTAAACTATATTTTTTATTCAAATATATATAATTTTATAATTCTAAATCCGTCACTGTGTCTAGCATGGCATCAATCCTTGTTATTTCCATTGGCCATTGCAATGATCCATCGAAATCTCCATGAAGTTTATTTTATATAATATTTTAAAAAAATATCTTTGATTTTGGTAGCTCACATGTTTCATGACTATTTATTGTGTTTTATCTTCATTGATTATAGGTGCAAGTAGTTGGAAGACTTTATTTTTTTCAAAAGAAAAAGTCTTTTGGTTGAAAAAGATTATCTATATAACACACATATTATTAATATTAAATAAAAATAACAATATGAATATTATATGATAACGTGAATTCTAAATTAATTATATAAATCTGTTTAGAAGTTAATAAAAGGATTTTTCACCGATTTCTTCTTTTTCGTTATTTTCACTCTTTGTTCTCTATTAACACCAAAGCAATTTGAGAAAATCACTAATGTTTTTTTTTAGAACCAAGACTAATTAGTTAATCTCATTAAAAAATTATTCATAACTTATTAATGTTAAAGAATGACAAAAGGTCCCACATCGGTGGTTAATGAGATGGGTGGACTCCTTATAAGGCTTGGGCAATCCTCCTCCCTTTGAGCTAGCTTTTGGGGTGTGAGTTAGGCCTAACACCTAAATTTCACATGGTATCAGAGCAGGGCCCGTCTCACCCGATGTTGGGGCCCCCCGAAATCAAAATTGCCCACGCACCAGATGCTAAGCACTGGGCGTGAGGTGGGGTGTTAAAGAATGACAAAAGGTCCCACATCGGTAGTTAATAAGATGGGTGGACTCCTTATAAGGCTTGGGCAATCCTCCTCCCTTTGAGCTAGCTTTTGGGTGTGAGTTAGGCCTAAGACCTAAATTTCACAGTTAAGTCTTCTTTCCACTTGAAAAAGTTTATGGATAGGTGGTTCCATAGCTTCATACTATGTTTTTTCTTTCTTACTTCATTCAATCAACAATGCATATTAATTGAAAATAAATTTTGATCCATATATCGTCAAATGTAATTCGATTTAAATAATTCTCAAAGTCGATAATATCAAAAAGTATTTGAATGTTATTTAAAAAAATATATATATCTTAGACTTTTAAATGTTTTTCTTTTAAAAAAGAAAAGAAAAGAAAACAAAGAAAAGAGAAGATGAAATACTATTAGTTATTAAATGTGAAAATATAATAATTAAATTTAAAAAAATAAGTATTTTAAAAAATGAACGGCTGATGTAATTTTCTTGACCATGATTAGTGATGATAAATAATCCTTTTTTTTTATAATGGTGTGAACTTGCCTTTTTTCCTAAAATACATAGAGCTCGTTAATTTGACTAAAAGTGTATTTTGTGTTTGGAGTCTCAAGTTTTTACAAGTGAAACATATTTGAAATTTGAATTTTTTTTTAAATAATTATAAGTTCAAATTTATTATAATAAACAGAGAGATATTTTGTACGATGTCTAAGTCAAAATAGATCTAATATAAATACCAGTTAATCTGTCATTTTATTTTTAAAAAGATTGAAAAGATTATATTTGTAATTCAATAATGTAGTGTAATATAGTCAAAATTGGTTAGGTCCTTATAAATACCAGTTAATCTGTCATTTAATTTGTTTTAATAAAACAAAAATCCTATCTACGTTATTTGAAATTTTGGTAGCTCACATGTTTCATCACCATAATTGTTTTTTCTCTTCATTGATGACTATAGGTGCCAGAAGCTGCTGGATGTTTCTTTTTTTAATAATTAAATATATTTATATAATATTAAGTGAGCATAAAAAAGTCAGTGTCATGTGTACCAATAAGGCAATAATTATTTGGCGTGCAGTATAAGATATAACAATTTAAGAAACAAAATGTATGTTTATTTTTATAGCGCTTTAGATTGAAGGTATTAGATAAATTTAAAATATTTATTTCATCATTTATATTTTAGTAATTAATTGTCATACGAGACAACTACTGGATTAGGGCTGTATATCGGCCGGTTTGGTTTGGTTTTAAAGTTTATCGGGTTGGCTTATTGGTTATTGATTTGTAGAGATGCTAAACCGTTATAAAATCATTAAGTTGTCTTATCAGTTATTGGTTTATCGGTTTTTGATCGTTATCGATTTGGTTATCGGTTTAACCGTTAAGATTTGACACAAAAGAAAAAACACTAAAAATCACTTAGAAACAAGGTGATAAACCAAATAAACCATGCACTTGAGTTCACAAGTTACTTCTTGTTCAAAAGCAAACACTTTTACATTGTTAAATAACCAAGTGTTTGAGACAACCAAAAATAAAAGTAGGAAATTAAACTCTAAGTCGAGGACTTTATATACAAAATGGTATAAATATAATTATTTAATTTACTTATCGGTTAACCCATTAAGAAAAAACTTCAAACCGTTGAGAACCGATAACCCGATAACAAAAAAAATCAAAACCGTTATTAAAATCACTAAACCAATAACCCAATACTATAAACCAATAACTTTTTTATCGGTTCCCTTATCGATTTCGATTCGATTTTAAACAGCCCTATACTGGACCAGTAATCATAATATTAACCTTAGCTTTGTGACAATAGAGTGATATAAGCCGCAATTTTAATGAAATTACTGGGATCACGCAAGACCCCTTTGTATATAAGGGGTATATAATTGAAACTTATCAATCAAATGAAAAAAAAATCCTACTTCGTTCATTTCAAATTGATTGTTCGATTTTTAATTACTTAAAACAAAATCTAAGAAGTTAAAAGGAGATTCTTGAGTCTTATTATTTTAAATTAAAAATATATTGAATATATCAACATATCTTTTAATATTATATTCTGGTTAAGCATGTCACGTGAAAATTTGCTTTACAAAAATAGCCTAAAAAAACGTATTTTTGAAATGAACTAAAAAGAAAAGTAAAATAAATAAATTGAAATTGAGGTGTATCATATACCTATAAATAATTGTTTTTTAAAATATACATATATATATATATATATATATATATATATATATATATATAAATAGTGTAGTGTTGTCCACCTAATTATGAGCCATGCATTATCGTGAAATAATGCTGAAAACCAAATCTTTTAATTTAGTGAACATATATTATATATTTATATATGGATAACCCCACACAATAATTTACATAGTAAACAAATAGAATGCAATGAAGAAGGCCCTACATGAATTTAAAATAAAGAAGTGAAAGTATTAATTTCCTCCTAAAGAAGAGCTATAAATTGTGAAATATGGACATAACATTTTCAATATACTCATTATATTAACTCTACAACAATTAATATATCCAAAGTTTGTATTATAATTAGCAATATGGCTCTTTCTTCAATTCAAGTGTTCACTTTATTTCTCATTGCTTTCATAGCTACAACTACTGGTGAATTCATGATCTCTACCTTCCCTCTTCTTAATTACGTGTAGCGAAACTAGAAAGTTTACTAAAGTTAATTCAATATTTAAATAAATAATTAAAAAGTATTAATCTTTCACCTATATACAGAATATAACTTTTCGACTAAGCTTTTTGTATATACTTGCTTCATGAAGGTATGAAGGAATGAGTCAAAATTATACATATCTTAGTCATTAGGTATTTTTCTACGCTTTGTAGGTCTGAATTTAATCACTTAGAGTCAATGATTAACTGTATCTATTTTTTGTATCGATTAACATGTTTTAATACATACATATCTTTCATATTTGAGGAGTGTGTTCAAATCCATACATCTTAAGTAATTTTATTATACCTATTCATATTCAGTTCAGGTGAAAGGTTTGCGAGATTATAGAGCAAAAATTGGGTATGGTTGGTGATATTTTGACTTGCCTAAAGGCATGCAATGTTAAAAGTGATTGTAATGATGCTTGGATTTGTAGTGATTGTGCACCAAATGCTTTCCCTGGTGGATACCATTGTGATGTGCTCACAGCTAATGGTCAAGGATATTATGCAACTATGTTACAAGCACGTTACAACAAGCAAATTCTTTGATGATATATCATATATATATATATATATATATATATATATATGTGTGTGTGTGTGTGTGTGTGTATTACAAATTACTATCAAGTTATGTTTGTGTTTGTGTTGCTTCTAAGAGTTTATGTGAGTCTTGTTTTGTGTGTGTGTTGTAATAAGTGATCAAATTTCTTTCTAAGAAAAAGAGATTTGGTTACACATCTAGTTGGAGCTACTTTTATCATGATGTTCTACCACCAATATATATATACTCCCTCCGTTTCAAAAAGATTGACTTAGTTTGACTTGGAATGGAGTTTAAGAAAAGAAAGAAGACTTTTTAATCTTGTGGTTCTAATTTAAAGTTATGTCAAATGTACCAAAATACCCTTTAATCTTGTAGTTTTAAACATGCCACGTGGAAAGTTAAAGTTAAAGTGTTGCCAAAAAAGGAAAGGGTCATTCTTTTTTAAACAGACTAAAAAGGAAATAGGATCATTCTTTTTTAAACGGAGGAAGTATTATATTATGTGGGATTGTTCTAGTTACGTTCTTCATCACAGTTTATGTCTTTAATATATATTATGTTTTTATATTAATCTTCTAATTATATAATTAGGATGTTAAGATTTATATGAAATAAGGATATTCTTAAAATTGGTTGAAATATATTTACGTCAAACTATTAATGAAGGATAAATCTGATGATTTTCAGTACTTTAAAGATATTTTTAATTTAAACATATAAAATCTAGGAATAAATGCAATCAAATAATTGATTAGTAGAAGGAATTGAAATTAAATAAATAAAATATGATCGTAATTAGTTTCATGATTACATACAATATTCAATTAATTTCTCATTAATCACAAGGGTAACATTGAAAACTTGTAAATAAGGAATTAACTCATGTGTTCTCTTTACTTTTGAAGGATCTTAATTAATTAGTTTTATGATTTTATACAATATTCAATTACACTACAATAATTAGAAAATAACACGTGTCACTTTGTAGGGAGGTTTTTGTTATATAATTTCAATAAATTATGAAGATATAAGTTTATATTTATCTATACTCGACAAAAAAAGCAAAAATTTCAATAACATCCTATTCATCTTTCGTAATAAAAGGAAGAAAAAGACTCAAATATGTTATTAAATTTTTAGAAAAGATCTATTTATGTTATTCGTAAAAAGTTTGGCTTATCTATGTCATTACTGTTTAATAAAATGCTCATTCATGCCATTATTTTTTAACAATATTTTTTTAAAACCATTTTTGATACATGACCAATTATAAATCGGACATAGCAATAACTTTTTTTTTATAAAATAATCAAAATTCTGAGCAAAAACTGAATTAAAATAAACCACCCTAGTAAAGACCTACCCAAATTTTAAAATATCCCTAATTTTATTTTGGTGGGTCTTTATTTGAATTTTGGGTGGGTTATTTTAAGGAAAAATTAGCAAACTAGTCAAAATCAACAACTTAATTAGTAAAAAACTCATTACTTTAAAAATATTAGTTAAAATGTCAAAAATGTCATTATTTTGAAAAAGAATATGTATCATAATTAAATCCCTATTTTATCTCCTAAAAAATTAATTTATTTACATTTTCATGTATATCCATAATTCACTTTTTCCAAATCATTTTTATTTAAAAAAAATTAAAATCCGCAAAATTTTTCATATCTCTCTCTTCAATATTTATCCCATAAGTAAAAAAATAAAATTCTCTCTCTCCATATTTTTCTAAAAAATTAATTTATTTACATTCCCATGTATATCCATAGTTCACTTTTCCCAAATCATTTTTATTTTAAAAAATCAAAATCTGCAAAATTTCCCCATATCTCTCTCTTTCATATTTATCCATAAGTAAAAAAATAAAATTCTCTTTCTCCATATTTTTCTGTTCATATTCCTATTCAACCTTCAAATCCTTCTTCTCTTCAACCCCAATTTTCTTATTATCTTCTACCGAGATGTTATTTTTTTATCTTCAAAATCTGGATCCACACAAATTCCTCTAATGAAGGTATTTTCATCGTTATCTTTTTTTTGTTAGATTTATTTTTTTATTTTAATGTTGTTTAAATCATTCTTATTTGGTGAAAGTAGGATAATTCTCGTTTAGAACTATAAAATACTCTTCAATGGATTATTCTAAGAGACACTCTTCATCTTAATAAAATGATTTCTAGTGATTTTCCATCATTTAATCTATGTATTACTCAAGAAATAGCGGATATTGTAGGATCTGCTTCTAAAATGAGGGACGAGAGACAACAAGAACAAAATCTTCATCAAATTCAGATTGAAAATGTAACTCGTAGGGTACAAAAAAATGACGGAGAAGACCAAATTGTTGATGAAGATGTATTTAAATATTTTTGCATGTTTAGATTTTTGAATGTTGAGTTGAAGTTAAAGAACAATTTGTTCAACAATGTGTATTGAATATATTTGTAAATTTCTTGTTATATACACTGTGCAATATTTATTAGTTTGTATTTTGTATTCATTTTTTTTTTTTTTTGTATTTTGGGGTCAGTTTTTGTTAATTTTGATAATGAATCATTTTTTATTCATTCCTTTATATTTTTCACATTTGTAAATATTCAATAATTTATGAATACATTTTACATAACTATGATATTTTAAATTTTATTAATGAACTTTTGTTGGATTTGTGTTGTATGCCATAAATTTTTTATGTATTTGTTGTATTTGTGTTATATGATTATTGTTAATGAATTATTTTGGGTGATTTTGGATTCAGATGTGTTTATACTAATTGTACTTTGTGTGAGCTTTGTTTGTATTCGTAAAGTAAATATACACATTGTAATGCTATTTATATGTTTCCAAAGTAAATACATATTAATTGTATTTAGTGTATTCTTTTTGTATTTTGTATTCGAATGTGTTTATTCAGTGTATTCTTATTATATTCACACTAAAAAAAAGCTTCCCAAGTCATTAATAAGTCAAGAGTATAGTTGTTAACAAAGTCAAGATTAAGTAACTAATATATGTATTCACAATTGTACTTGCATCATGTTTTGAACAAAACTTTATTCAAGTAATATCACTTACTGAATACATAACAATCATCATGTTATGAACAAAACTTCATCATAGTAATAAATATTATGTATTCACAATAGTAATTCTTCATATTTCATAGAAGTCCCTTAACATATACGTATACAAAACAAATATTGAAAATGTATCCATTAAAGAACAAACGCTTACAACATACATACATTGATCATATTTATTTCGTTAAGAAATACAACTTATTCACATAGTCATACGTTATCCATAATTCATACAATTTACAACCAAAATAGAATACGGACAAAAACAAAAACGGACGGAAACAGACTACTTGTTTAAAATTATACGAAACCTGAATACTATGCTTTACAATTATTTTCAATTACACTTTCAATTTTTTTTCGTACTATATCAATTTCAAATATACGAAAATAGAATACGATTAACAATTATATCAATTATAAATAATTAGAAAAAGAATAAGGAAGAAGCAATTATCTCATCGAATTTGATGAAAATCTTGTAAATCAAAAGTTGAGAGAATTCATCAGATTTTGGGAGTGTCGATTGATTTTTGAATTTTTTGATTTTTTGTAACTGATGAGAGTTTTAAGCAATACTTTCATCTTTAGTTTTTTTTCTCTTCCCTTAATTTCTCCTTTCTGTTTTAAATATTTGTCTTCTTTCAATTTAAACAATTAAAAAATAAATTCAAAAATACATAATAAACTAAAATTATGACATTTTTACTAAATAATGAAAGTATTGACAATGAGTCCTCTTAAATAACAAAATAATGACATTTTAAAAAATTTCCCTTATTTTAATTCATTTTTATTCAGAATTTTAATTTTTTCATTCAAGAAATTAATGACGCAGCCGAATTTTAATTAGCCACGTGTCAAAATGGTTTTGTAAATTCATTGTTAAAAAAGAATGGCTTGAATGAGCCTTTTCTTAAACGATAATGGCATAGATAAGCCAAACTTTTAACGGATAGGTGAATGAACCTATTTTGAAAGTTCGATAACGTATTTAAGCTTTTCCGTAAAGTGAATTTAATCAAATATTTTGAGCCAAAATATTTTATAAGTATACTATTTCTAATAGATTTTATATAACATAAATTTAATTTATCCATATAGTCATTGTTATACAATGAAAATGAAAAAAAAATGTGAATATATATGGAAAAAAAACGTTTTTTTTATTTACGACTCCAGACTGGATCGTACTAATTGAAATATTAAATAAACGTATCTACCTACCCATATGTCTGCAAAAATATAATTTTAATTTTTTCCCCAAAATTTTGCTACTCAAAAGAACAACTTTTAATCTGCGGCGGCTGTGATCTCGCCGGAAAAGTCTTTTGCCGGCTAAGTATGTTGTCGTCTACATTGAAACCAGTAGTGGGTTCACTTCCCACAGTGTCAGAATCAAATGGCTCTCAAACAAGATCAGCACCTTCATTAGCAATGTTGAAGTTGAACAAAACTATCTTTTCTCCTCTTCAGGTTTTGTTTTCTGGACTTTTTATGGTATAATATGTTTAAAGATCAGATTTTTGTTTGATGGGGGTTGTTCTTTTTGTTAGTTTAGTTAGTATTTGTCTTATATTGAAGTTGAACAGACTTTTGTTTTCTGATTTTTGTGTTGTGGAACTGTTTAAAGATCACATTTTGTAAGATGGGTATTGTTGTTTTTGTTAGTTTAATATGTATTTAGCTTATTTGAAGTTGAACAGAGCTTTTCAAGATTTGGTTTTGATCTTTTTGTGCTATGAAACTGTGTTGTTCTTTTATTGTTAGTTTGATGTGTATTTGGCTTATTGAAGTTGAACAACTCTTCAGGTTTTGTTTTATGATTTTTATGCTGTGGAACTGTTTAAAGATTACATTTTGTAAGATGGGTAGTGTTCTTTTATTGTTAGTTTGATGTGTATTTGGCTTATATTGAAGTTGAACAAACTCTTCAGCTTTTGTTTTCTAATCTTTTTATGCTATGAAACTATTTAAAGATCATATTTTGTTTGATGGCTATTGTTCTCTTTTGTTAGTTTAGCAAGTATTTGGCTTATATTGAAATTGAACAAACTTTTGAGGTTTTATTATCTGATTTTTATGCTCTGGAAGTGTTTAAAGATCACATTTTGTAAGATGGGATTGTTTGTTTTGTTAGTTTAGCAAGTATATTGGCTTGTGTTGAAGTAGAACAAACTCCTCAAGATTTGTTTGTTTGATCTTTTTATGCTATGAAACTGTTTAAAGTTCACAACTATTAGATAGGTATTGTTGTTTTTGTTATTTTAATATGTATTGTCTCATATTAAAGTAGAACAAAACTTTCTTTCCTCCTATTCAGGTTTTGTTTTGGATCTTTTATGCTTTGCAACTGTTTAAAGTTCAAATTTTGTTTGATTGATTGTGAATTTCTATTGTTGTTTATGTTGTTTTTGGTGTGTTTTGAAGTTTCTACTTGGCTGGTAAGTAGTATTGGGAAGAATCTGAGCGTCCAATCCAAAACTTTAACGTAATGCGTGGATTCACCTATGAATTGACTAATTGGAAGTTGGAGGAATGTAGCTTGATTAATGATAAGGGGATTCTGATGCTGATCTTTAATCTTAAGCATCATTCTAGCTATTTCATTTGAGAGAAAGATGGAAGATATATAAGTAATCGATTTATGAATTTGTGTAGAAAAAACTACCTTAATCGGTTAATCCTCATTATAGATGTGGCAAGTGCTTTCCTTTGGCCCAGCAACATGGTCGGAATTGTAGCCGATTGTGCATCTGTTCTAGTGAGAGCATGAAGGTTAAGGTTCATGAAGGCTATGAAGCTCACGATAGTTACACTTTGAGCATATTTATCGATAGTAGATGATGTTCTGCAAAATCATAGATATATGAATCAGAATGTTGGTATTGTAGGATAAAGTTGGTAAAGGGTGTTGTGCAAATCATGGTTGATGAATCAGGCAATAAAAATAGAGATACGAATACGGTACCACCTGATTACAAAACAGGCTAGTTGTGTTCTTATGGTGTGTGTTCTCATTTGTTGAATTCTAGTTGCCGAAACATCTGTTTCTACTTAAGGTAAATCCAATCATTGAATTACTTGTGCTAGATGAGGTGATATGGTGACCTATGCAGAGTTTAAAAGTTCCAAATGCTTTACTTTTGTGAAACTTGTTAGCAACTCATGTTGGCAGCAAATGTCATAAGTGTATATATAACTCAATGCGTGCTAATATCATATAAGATAAAAGTAAAGTCTGCGTACTGAAATTATGAACGAAGTCATGTGGCTTATTACATTTTTCAAATGCATTAATTGGTATCCCTTTGATAAGAGATTCTTTTACTTGACAAGATGTTTTTGTTTGGAACTTCTCCAATTCCACCAACATATTAACATGCATACAACCCAAAGCAACGATTAAGCTCTGATAAGCTAAGTTGTACGGACTCTTCACTTTCAATCCCATACTCGTGTCGTATTCTCCAAAAATACACTACTTCTGGAGAATCCAACACATGCCTGTTGATATTTTTGAAGAGTCCGAGCAACATAGCCAATAAGTGACAAGTTATATGAAATTGAGAGTGTTATTTTACTGAGCAAGCACAAGCATAAGTACTATTAAGAAGTAGATGGTTTTCATTAGTTCCGCTAGAGATTTTAGATGTTCTCTTTTGTACTTTAGCATGTTCTTTCCCTTCCAGTTGACAGGCAATGGAAAGGAGTTACCTGGGCAGGAGACGACAACCGTAACTGCTGTTTCAAGAAGAGAATTGATAGGTTTGGCAGCTACAACATTAGGCGGACTTGCCCTTTTTGCTGCGGAACCTGCTGAGGCACTTGAAGTAGCTGATATCGGGAATTCAATCAAGGAGTTGTTTGGATTTTTGAAAGGCAAACCAAAAACAGGAGCTGATAACGAAAAGAAACCAAATAGCGGAACTGATGATAAGAAGCCACAAACAGAAACCCATGGAAACAAACCAAAGATTGAAGCTGATGAAAAGAAGTCAAAAGTTGAAAACAATGGAAACAAACCAAAGGTTGAAGTTGATGAAAAGAAGCCAAAAAATGGACGATAAGAAGGCGGCATCAACCCCTCATCACTCAGAGAAGGAAAAAGTGTCATCTTCTTCTGCTGCTGCACCAGCCCTTCCCAGCATTTTGAATAACACAGTACCCTAACTTCTCATTTACAAATGCTGTTGTGCTCAGGATACATTTTCAAGAAACTTGACAATCTTTTCTAATGCTACAATTCATTGCTGCTAAACTCATGTCTAAATGAAACCTTAGACAAGGTTTGTATAGGTCAATGAGTTAAATGTCAAGACTAATGAACTACTTTCATTTCAAAGATTCTCATTTTATCTGTCCATTTAATTATAATCGACAATCTAGTGCACAAAGTATCTCGCATTCATACAAGCTTCAGGGAAGGTCTTTATGTACAACAGGTGTAATGTAGGAAGCCTATGTTGACACAAATGTCGATGATTGATTCCACAACTCGAATCGTGACTAATAGGTCATTATGAAAGAAAACTTACGAAAGTATCAATGACTGATTCATGACTCAAATCGTTATTAAAATGTTCATTGTGAAAGAAAATTAACACAATTGACTCAAATCGTTATTAAAATGTTCATTGTGAAAGAAAATTAACACATTTGTCTATGACTGATTTCACGACTCGAATAGTGACTATTAAGTCATTCGTTATGGGAAGAACTTAACTTTTTAAATAAAATTAAACTAATTTAAATCAGGCTATCTGAACATAATGATTCATATAGCTTACTTCAACTTGCTCAAAATTAAATAAGAAATAAGTGCATATAACAAAGAAAACAACCATAAGCACTTTTTTTTATATATTATTGTGCAACAAAACAAACACTTACTACTTATAATTCTAACTAAAATAAAAATCAAACTGTTTTTTTGTTCAAGCTTTCCACTAATTTATGCATTTGAAATCTCCAAATAAAAAATATAAACAATCCAATACCAATTAATATATACAACCAAATAGGTTCTTCTTCACTTTCTTTTTCAGATTCCACTTCAGCTATACCAAATTCATCTCTTTCTACATTTCCATTTATACCCTCCTTTACATGTCCATATAACACATATACCCTCCTCTCATCTCCTACTGTCACTGCTGTAGCAAACCTTTCTCTCTCAAGGGTAGTTTCGTCATATACTCCTCCTTCTCCCCATCCATCATTGCTATTTAAAAAATATAATTTCTCTTGACTCACCACTAAAACGACGCCGTCTTGTCTAATGGTAATTCCGTCAGCTCCCGTTAAGTGTCTGTTTAATATAACGGATCTCGCTCCTCCGTCGTCAACGTTGACTCTGAATAATTTCCCGGTATTTGATTGGACCACGAGTAAATATCCTCTAGGGCTGAAAACGATGCCGTTTAACCCACATTTGTGGTAATCCGTCGTCGTATCGACTGGATGAGATTTGAACGTTTTTGATTTTGACAAGATCGAAACGTCGCCGTCTAGGGTGATTTTCCAGATGAAATCGCCGCCGGAATTGGTGACGTAAGCATTGCCGTCAAAATCCACGGCGACGTCGTTAGCGACGGTGGTGTCGTCCTGAGTGACGTCATCGAGGAGAGAGGAGAGGAAAAGGCGGCGGTTAGATTGGAGATCGTAAGAAGCTAGGGCGTTGAAAGGTGTGGGGTTTTCAGGGGAAGGAGGACGGTGGATACAGGCGAGGAGACGGTTGTTGTAGCGGTCGACGGTGAGACCGAGGAAGGAGGAATTTTCAGGGAGTGAAGTATCGGTGATTAGAGATTCAACTACGCCGGCATCGGAAACGGCGATGAGTTTCTGATGACGAGTGCTACCGACGATGAAGTGTTGGGATTTAGGATCCCAAGTGAATGATTCCGGGAATAGATTACGTGATCGGAAATTGATGACGTGGGGTTTTCTGCCGGCGGCGAAAGGAACTGAACCTATTAATAAGATGAATAAAGTGGAAAAGAGAAGTAAGGGAAAACTCAATTTCATGGTTATGGAGTAATAATAAGATCACACTGATAAATCAATTCTCTGTATTTATAACTTTATAATTATCCAAATTTTATTAATTTTGTTACTTTTAGAAATTTGAGATTCTTTTTTTTTAATTAAACATAGTATATCATAGATTATATAGGATATAATATATCTCGGCTTATTAAAAGGAAGAATTAGATTACTTTTCAAATACAATCCTTTAATTTAGGTAAATTGGTATAAGAATCTTATGTTACCACATTTTTAGATAATTCTTTGACAATAAATAATATTTCGATAGTTATTGTTTGGTTAGAGTATAAATAGAACTCTTTTATTGTGTTTTTTTTTTAAAAAAAAAATTATAATAGTACTAAAGTATTGATTAGCTTTACATGTTTAATCTATAGGTTAACTATTCGTCATCTATTCAGATAAATTTATTAGCGATGAGGGTCAATGTATTGATCAGTATGAGTTAAAATATTAGTCAGCTTTACATGTTTAATCGATAGGTGAACTATTAGTCGTCAATCGAAACAGGTCTACTAGTGATGAGGGTCAAGGTATTGATCAATATGGAGCCAAAACATTCCATGTGTACAAGATTAATGACGTGAGTAATACTAGTTATAGTTATCAAAAGAGTACTAGCGAGAGTGTGAGGTGAGACATTTTACTTAGCATAGGATAAGGCGAGAGGTTTTACTTAACATAGGATAATTTATGTAAAATCGATTAGGCGAGCTTCGAACATTGGGAGTGCTTAGGACATATAATCATACGCTTAAGATGTAAATCTTATCGAACTAAGCTTCACACTTAATTCTCGAAGCATTTTATTGGAGTCCCACCTCGAGGCGAACCTCGATACAAATCTCAAGAAAATCTTTTAAAACACTACCCTTTTATATGAACTGAAGTAAAGAGGAAAAAGAAATAATAGGGTAAAAGATTCGTACTAGAAAAGATGAATCATAGTGGTAAAATTAATTTACTCCCAACTTCTAAGTTAGTTGAGAACTTGAGATTAGTTCATTAGTTACTATAACCATTTTCATCATTTTGTTTATCCTTTTTTTCTAGAATTCGATTGAAAATAAGAGATATTTATTATTCAAACATCGTTTTTTATTTATATTCGTTACTTACATCTCATAGACTAACTTATATACATATCATGTAATATTCACAAATACAAAATATCTATGATGCCTAAAAATATCATCATCCAATTTGGGAACCAAAAAAAAATGTATATTACTAAGTACAAACTCCTCAAAATCACCAGAACTTTCCAAACAAAATATCTCAGCTCACAAAAACTAAAATATCTTATTATATTTTTCAAAACAAAACACATTTCTTCCGGAACCTTCTTGAACCTTTATTGTTTATTCCTTAGAACCCAATGGAACCTTTTTCCACCTCATAGATATTTCTATCTATCCATCCATGTGTCTGCTGATTTTTTTGACAAATAAAGTCCCTTTAGACCCCACTTCATCACCGACTTTAGAAAATTCTGTTTATATAAATCTTTTCCTTAACACCCTTTTCATGTCATAGGTTCTTGATTTTGAGATTTTAGAAAAAGGGGTTGTTAAAGATTTGATTTTTATAACAAATATTGAAATTGGAGGATACCCTTTTGTTTATTTGTTGTTATTTTGTTGGGGTTTGGTGATTTTAGAAAAAGGGGTTGTTAAAGATTTGATTTTTTTGAAGAAATATTGAAATTGGAGGATACCCTTTTGGTTGTTTGGTGTTATTTTGGAGTTTGGTGAATGGAGATGGTGTTTAAAGAAAGGTTGCCTTCATATTATAGTGTTCTTGGTGTAAATGTGGGTTCTTCTGATGAAGAAATTAGACGTGCTTATAGAAAGCTAGCAATGGTATGGTGATGAAGAAATGTTTGTGTTTTTTGTTGTTGTTATGAGAGTAGTTTGATTTTGTTTGTTAAAAATGGTGATTTTTTTGGTTGCAGCAATGGCATCCTGATAAATGGACTAGGACACCATCATTGTTAGGTGAAGCTAAAAAAAAGTTTCAACAAATTCAAGAAGCTTATTCAGGTAATAATAATAATAAAGTTGCTAATCTTTTTCAATTTCATTGTTGGGGGTTTGAGGATTAAGTTAGAAGGTTAGTAGGTAGTTGATCGTTGTCGAGTTTCTAATCGTGTATTTTTGATGTTTCAATAGTGTTATCGGATCGAAAAAAGAGAGTGATGTATGATGCTGGCATGTATGATCCTGAAGAAGATGAGGATGAGGTATGCTTCATATGGAGTTTAAATGATGTTGAAGTTCATTTGATTAGTGTTCATTGCTTAATTCACTTGTTTTATTGCAGGGGTTTGATGATTTTCTACAAGAAATGGTATCTTTAATGGAAGAGTCAAGAAAAGAGGTATTGTCTTGTGTTATGACTTTCTTGTGATAGAAAAATGTATGGTGTTCAACTTGTATATATAGATTATAATGTAAAGATCATGGTTTTATGTTGTGGAATTAGTCATTGATGCTTGCGTTAGAATATGTTTTAGGGTGCGATCCTTTCTTGAATCCTGTTTAAACGTGGGATGCTTTGTGCACTAGGCCTCGCTAATAAATGTGATATGAATTGCATTTTATCTTGGATAAGTAACCATATTTTAAATAATGAATTAAAATGAAACAAGTGGTTTAGTGTTTCTTGTACTTGATTAAATTATCTTAAGCTTACTTACTTTTCATAGTCTTGAGTCAACCTAGGCTCAATTTTTTGTTCTTTTGTGCCTTCTTTATAGTGATTTATACAGAGTTTGGACTAAAGTTATTAGATTCTATCGAACTTATATATGTTAGAGCTTATTTCTGATTTGATTTTTTTCACTTTCAAATTGTTGAAAACAGGAGAAAAGTTATAGTATGGATGAGTTACAAAGCATGTTTTGGGAGATGGCTCAAGGGTTTGAGACTTGTAATTGGTCTGGCTTTTCTCAACAAAAAAAACAGAACTTGGAGTCTCCACAATGGTTTTGTGGTAGTTCTATGGCTTATGATGGCTCCAGAACACCTCAATTGAACGCGAATTTCGCAGACAGAAATCCCTTCTTCGGTTTATCAACAATGCAGATGCAAGGGGCTAACCGTTTCTGCAGATAACAATAACAATAAAGGTTCTTCAACAAAGCAAGTTATCTGCAATGTTCTCACTTTTCAAGTGTTTGTTTTGCATCTTTAGAATGTTGAGTGTAGCAAATGTTCATATAGATTGCTACCAATTTTGGCTTGGAAGGAAGGATGGATGCGATCGTATCAGCACTGAACAAAGTCATTTTTTGGTTTTGGACTTTATCAAGAAAATGTGAACCCTAGTTGTTTTTTGTAAATATAAGTGGAATGGAACTTTTGTTTATAGTTGTCACTTTGGATGAGATACTCCTCTCTATGTGTCTATCCTAACAATTAGGCAATATTTTAAGTAATAGGCAATATTTCAAGTATCGAAAAGGACTAGTTATATCAAGAGTCATTATGTTCGAATTGGATCTAATAGCTCTATTATAGATTATAGCCGAGTTGGGTCGCTATATCAGAGTCTATATAACCAACTTGGGTCAAATAGCTCTATCAGAGTCATTATAGCCAAGTTGGGTCGTTATATGGCTCTATCAGAGTCTATATATCCAACATGGGTCAGATAGCTCTATCAGAGTCATTATAACCAAGTTAGGTCGCTATATTTGAGTTCATATAATCAAGTTGGGTCGAACTGAGTCTGATAGCTCTATCAAAGAGTCCTTATAGCCGAGTTGGGTTGCTATTGCTATATCAGAGTCAGTATAGCCAAGTTGGGATCGAATAGATTCTCATTTGTTGAGGCGGTTCATTTTCTTATAGTCAAGTGGTTTTTCTATGTGAGTTTATAAATTGTTCTGATAAATCTCTTTTCACCTGTTCATTCATTATAGTGTAACAATTTTGTATTTTCCCACAAAGGCAACATGAAAAGCACCTATCAAGAAGGCCCAAAACTATTTTCCTGGTCCAAACACCAGGAAAATTCAGTGAAGATGGGCCATAACATAAAGCCCATAAAGACATTTTGGCCCAATCTATATGTGTTGCCAGGACATTTTGGCCCAAATAATTTCCACACACAAACTCAATTACCTTACAGAACATTGTATTGTCCTTTCTTGATTTGAAGCGTTGAAATTGAAGTGTATGATCATTTTGTCGTTATAATTTATAAATATTTGATTATATTATATCCTAACATATCCCTTGATGTGGTTAGTGTGGTTCTTTTTTACATTTTATTGATACTAACGATATATGAATTTCGAATCATTTTTGCTTACTCTAATATTACTTTCATATACTAGCTCTCAAGGTGAAAATTGCGTAAAATTATATAGAAATTTATTTGTGTACAATGAACATGCCTTCAATTTTGTCTTAGTTAGTGTATTCTAGTTGACTATAATGGTTCCAAAGTTGTCAACAAAAGCAACACGTTTCCTCCATACTTGAATTTACTAGACCTAATATGGCCCAAACCTAAGCTAATTTTCTAACTCAAGTTTCACATGTATGTCTTTTCATAGTAATGAATTTCTATAACGATTTCAAATGTTGTTAGGTTTTCACAAACAAGTCTTTACCTCTATCAGTGTAGGTATACAATAAATCGACAATAGTCTTTACTTAAAGTCAAAAGAAGCTTTTAAGTCAAAAATAAAAAATTAAATTGGAATGATTTTTAAGTCGAGAAACAAGTAACGGAAGTCCTACTTTTAATTTTTGACTTATTTAAGTCATTTTACCTTGTCAAACACTTCCTAACTTATTTTAAGTTATTTTTTACTTTATCATAAGTTATTATTTATAATTGTCTGTAAAAAAATTGACTTAAAATAAGTTTAATCAGCTTTTATGCTAATTCAAACACTCTCTTTAGTTATCCTTTTTTTCCATCTATACAAGATTTATGATCAATTTCTTGATTCCAATAATACTTTTTGAATAAATAAGTAAAAAGAAAAGAATAAATATTATTCCCTTCAAATTGCAAGAATTTCCTACTTTTGAGTAGGATTAGAAAAAAAGGAATCGAAGTCTTCACATGCACCAAAGCATATTATAACCTTCACTTTGACTTTTCAAAATCCAAAATTAAAACACTTAAAGTCATCATTTATAATCAAATTCAACTAACCAAAATTTTCCATTTTTTTTTAATTCTTTATGCTTAATAAATAATTAGGATTACCACTTTTCCACACACAAGATACTAAACTAAAGTATTAAATACCTAAAAAGATACAATTATTGAAAGCATACATGCTTCATAGATGTACAAAGTATGTTGAATTATAATTAATTAAAACCAAACTAATTGGTATTAGAATTAAATTAACTCCAATAAGATTTTAAAAAATAGAAAATGAGTCCAATGGTGGAGACACAAATTGGACCATCCACATGCATATGTAAATAAATAAATTAAATTGTCATCTTGATTAAGCCAATAAATATCATACATACAAGAGACACCTCATCATCAAACTCTTTTATTACTCTTAATCTAAGACCACCCCACCCACCCCCAACCCCCACCCCACCCAAACCCCCACCCCAACCCACCCACCCCCAAAAAAACTCAAAACTAACAACTTAAATTCCTTTCACTTGCTTGCAACTTGCATGCAATATTCTCAAGAAGTGTAACAAAAACAAAACTCTTATTTCTCCAAAAAACACTTTTCATTTCTTACTAGTTAACATACTATATAGTTAGTCACATACACTCATACTTAAGGAAGAAAAAAAACAAAGAAGAAATTCACACTCAAAAGGTTTTCACAAGCAAATCTCTTACACATGTTGCGATTTGTGATTTTTCTCTTTATTTTTGTGGTGGCTACGCCTATAACCAATGGACTAAATCCACGAAAACTCGATGAGGGTGAAAATAAATGTGGAGGTTGTCCTTGTAACAAACCTTGTGTTCCACCTTCTCCACCACCACCATCACCGTCACCACCACCACCATCACCGCCACCGCCAAAGAAACCACCAAGTGGCTATGACTGCCCTCCTCCTCCTTATTCCGGTGGCGGCGGCGGAGGTGGTGGTGCAAATATTCCCTATCCTCCAAATTCACAATACATATATATGACTGGTCCACCTGGAAATTTGTACCCCGTTGACCATGATTTTGGTGGTGCAAAAAGAAGCTTTTCTAGTGGATTTTCACTTTTGATTGGTGGATTTTTCTTGGGATTGTTTTATTTTTGGTGAAATTTTAGATCAAATCAAATAAGAATAAGAGGAAGCAGCAGCAAATTTAAGAGATCAATAATTTTAGTGGCTATGAATATTCTATATGTATAAGGTAATTATTGGTCTTTAATTAATTGGCTGTAATCTTGATATATTCATGTGTTTCATAACCTTATAATTATTCTTCCACTTCTTTTTTTTTAATGTAAAATCAAATTGTCAATCCTTAATCAAGAGATAAGTCATTATCTATTTACATTTATTTTGCTTACTCCCACCGTTTATTTTTATTCGTCATTGTTTCACTTAGCAAATTTATTAAGAAAATAATTATTAATATAGGTATTTCATCGCATTTTCCCTGTTTAATATTGTTTAGTATAAGGTCATGAAAAACGATTTGAAGAATACGTATTTAATATTATTGAAGGTAAAACATGAAAAAAATTATTTTTTCTTGATATGTCAAAAATAACAAGCAAACGTGAACGAATAATGGAGTATTTTTTTCCATGTATTTTTTTCTTGTTATCAACTCCTTATGCTAGAATTATTAATTAAAATAAAGATAAAAAATGGATTTCAATTTTCAATTAGAAGAATTTAGTAGTCCTCAAATTCAGTGAAGAATTTAGTGTCTATTTTTTTAATATAAATTTATGAAATTTCAAGTGCACTAATTAGAAAAGTCTTTGTTTTTGGCTCCATTTGTGGTCCACTAAATTGTTAGGCTATGATAAGCAATTGTCATGGCGTATGAGCGTGGCAACATCAACTTGATGTAATTACGTTGTTCGGATCAATTTATATGTATTTAATTATTTTTCTAAATATCAATAACATTATTATTATGGTGATTGATCATTTTTGCAATTTTATTTGATCGTTAGATTACACTTTTGAGTGTTTACGATTTATTTTTAATAATTAGTTGAAAATTATGAAAATAAAATGTTTAATTAGCACCACCGACTAAATCATAAAGAAGTATATAATAATTATTTTATTGCGATATGGACAGACCACTAAATATTGTGTATGACACGTTTAATTAATTTGTCGATTTAGACAGAAAATTGTTTAGTTTTTTTTTTTTAAAAAAGAATATTAATTAAGTGCAAACTAGTTTATATATATCTTAATATTAATAACTACTTTTAATGAAAAACGAAATAAATAAATAATATCTTCTTTATCCCATAGTAAGATAAATTGCATCAAGATTCAATAAGGACTTAATTAACAAGAAATTCAATTTCTTTTGGCATTCCTAAATTTTATTCTTCATACACGCGACTAAATGTTAAATTATATTAACTTCACGAAAAATATACAGACTCAAATTAAATAATCATATATAACTTTTGCCAATCAAAAATAATTAACGTCCGCTATAAAATAGTTGAAATGCACACAAATCGATCACAATAATTTCACTATATAAGAAAATAATTTTTTTTTGAAAAAAATTTATGAATAAGAAGGTCCCAAAAATAGTTTTACCATGAAGATTTTATATGTCAGAGTTAGTTGTCAGAAATGAAAAGTACTAAGTGGGGGAAATAAAATCAACTTTGGTTTCACAAACTCTAGAATCCACTTTATATTATATCTAGTATTAAATTCCATGGTCCCAAAAGCTACAATAAGCTAAGCTTATTGAAGTTTCAATTTTAACACAATGTTTCAATTAGGTGGCTATTATTATTCATTGAATCTAATGACTTGATAGAGTTGAATTTGTCCACTTGTATGACTATAATTTTCCCACTTTAGTAGCTTATAACTAACCCATGTGATGTTGTTTGGTTTAAGTTTTAGTTTTTTTCATAAGGAAAATGTTTTTTTCTAGCCATGGTATCATTAGAAAGTTTTTTTTTTATTTTGGTATTTATTTTGAAGTTTTGATTAACACGAGGTAGATTTACTGAATTATTATAAAAAAAGTGTTTTTTATTAAAATAATTTTATTTTTACGATTTGAATCTCATCAAGAATTATTCATAATGTTTTTAAGTTGTAGTGATAGTTAGATTCTTATGGTTTCTAATCACACATTTATTATTTTAGTAGAGATTAGATTTTTACCCTTTATTCAATCAAGGAAAAACACAACGAAAATTGTTTGTAATTACAAAAAAATTATTAGTTCAGAAGCTAATTACTTAAATATATTTTAGTTTGTAATATTTTGAATCTTATCAAAGTTTGGTGTATGTCTAATAAGATAGTTTTCTTAAGACTTTATCTACTCCCGAAATGTAATTTGCTTGCAATTCAGGTTAACCTTTATTTTAGCGAATGATGTAAATCAATTCGATAAAGATATTCAAATATATATAAAAAAAGAGATAAAAATCAATTTAGTGAATTAATTTTAAGATATAAAGGATTTCCTATTAGAGCAAGGTGTGTAAATATCCTTCAAAAGTAATTAAATATATTTAAGACTTATAAATTTTGAGACTAACTTCACTATTGCGTGATATCTGATTAAAGATAAATTGAGTCATTGTTTAATTTATATGTCGATGGTAAAGAACTAAATGGACAGCAGAACAAGATGGATAACTACAAATTTTGATTTGACGTAAAACAAATAGACATATGTACATATGTAACATGTTAACTCTCCTATCATGTGTCAATTTGTTCACTCTAGAAGTTGTTTCAATTCTCTGATTTCTTAAGGAAAAAAAAAGAAGAAAAAATGGTCCTTTTAATTTATATTTGTAGATTAAAATAGTTTCTTCAATATTTTAAAAAAATAGTTATCATATTTTAGAAAAATAGTTATCATATTTTAGAAAAATAGTTATCATATATATATATATATATATATATATATATATATATATATATATATATATATATATATATGCTAGCTTATTAAATTTAACGGAGAAGGAATGACCCTGAAGTATTTGAATTAGTATAGAATTACCCTTCATTCATCTATCGGCCTAAAATATTCTTGACGTACTCCTTTCGTCTCAAGAATACCCTTATGTCTAAAGGATCATACTCATTAGGTGGATGGGGGTAATATTGTATCGAACCTCATAGTTTAATGACATTTTACACTACAAGAACACTGTGAATTATATGGGGATTAGTATGAAAATCCGCATCAAACTTATTAACCTGCAAATCTTCATACTAATCCTCAAGAAAATATCCATGCAATTCACACTTTTCTGATAGTATTAGGTCCTTTTTCGTTAGAATAATTTAAAATTATTTAATATATAAACTCACATGATTGACTTGATTTTAAATTTTACAGTAAATTTAAAATTACAAAAAGTTAGTTATGACTATAGCAATCTGGTCCCAAAATATATATCTATACATACACCATAAATAAAGGGAAAAGATACCTAAAAGATAAAAAGAATAAAATAGGGAAAGGGAATAAATTCTTGAAATTTCCTAGGAAACTAAAAGCTTAATATATATATAATATATATATATATACAATCTTTTTACATCTATTTTTTGGTTGGAAAGATCCACTTTTAATGCCCTTTTAGTTGTTTTTTTAAAGAAGAAAAAAAGGTTACAACTTATACTTAATAATATTATACTACTTTTTTTAAGAAATTTTCCAGCTTTGTTGCATAAAGGCTAACAATTAATTATTTTGATTGAGTTGTTGAATTAAATAGTTGTTTTGTCTACAACACACACAAAAATTAACCATTATGAAAAAAGTGTTATAACTTTGGAATGGTAATAGCTAGTGTTTCCATATTTCTATTAAAAATAGCCTTTTCTTTTTTTATTTGAAGATGACAGCTATTTTGTGGAACAATAAGAGTTAGAGACAGAGCTATATAATTGATATTTTTTTGTTGAAAAATTATATTATGGCTGGATGAAAAAAATATGTAAATAAAGTATATAACCTTAATTGATTTCTTTACAGGTTTAGTACTCTATTGAAGTCATTTAGTAAACATGATGGAATAAGTACATATATTTCATGAGTTATAATATCTCATGAAAATTGTGTGTTTTTCACCTTTTATATTGAAAACTCACTTTAATTTAAAGGAAATTATAGTTTCGTTTACGAAGTACTGATAGCCTTAAATCACTTATCTATTTGACTAACTAGATACACCTCCGATTTACCACATGACATAGCAAGTGGTCTCAATTAACTCTTATAGAAGCATGAGACTCTTAATAAAAAGTCAAGAGAAGTACGTTGAAAATATCTTTAAACTTGACGAGAATTCAAAAAATAAGATCGAATGTATTTAAATTTTGTTAATTAAATAAAAAGATATTTTTTAAATCATCAATAATTTAATAATAAAAATACTAAAATTAATAATTCACGTTAAATTTAAAGATATTTTCGATAATTCTCTCAACTAAACAACTCTTTTGATATCTATTTTATCAATTTGTAATAGGTTAATTGGATAAGGCAGATGAATCATCCTAGTGATTAGAGAATGATAAAAAGATGAAAAGACAACTCATCAAACAATATTGAACTTGTAATGTGCTTTATGCTAATTGGTAGTTATAATATAGTAATAAACTAATAAATTAAACTTGAAAGTTCTTTGGACATATATATTTTGAGTTTATATATATTCCTTTGAAGAACTTCATGGTGTCTTCCTTTTTCCTTTTGGCCCACACATCTCCATCATTAGGGCATCTCCCAATCTTCAATAAAATCAAGAATTATATATCAACCACTAGCACTAATTTTATTATAAAACGAGCGTGATAGAATGAATGAAATTAAAAATTTCACAATAGAAAGTTAACACGACATGTTTATGAGATTATTGAAAAATATTTCTTGATGAATGATGATTTTCATTAAATTAGTAGATAGTTTAGTAAGTGATGAAAAATATATGAGGAATTCGAAACTTGAGATATCAGAAAGCACGAAAATTATGAATAACAAATACTAGATGATTATAGAAGAGAAATAACACTTGCATTACCTTTTAAATAATTTCACTTGCGTGTGGAATAATTTAATTCTTGAGTATTCAACTACTCTATATAAAAGTCAACAAATGGATGCTTTAAGAACTAGCTATAAATTTTATTTTCTAGTAACAATTATTACACTTAAATTGAAAATTTCCATGTACTATTTTCCTCATCCACCTTAGCATATTAGGTATATTATGTATGTTATATTATTTATAATTATCTTTTAAATGATCTGATAATTGAAATGAAAATTATTATCATACACTATCAATGTGTAAAGTGTAACTCCCAAATATAAGGACATCAATTGAACATATTTTACGCTAAAATAAAACTTCCGATATAGTTTTATGATATTAATTTTAATTAATTAAATTTCAACAGACATCGAACACGGTAAAATTACGTTTGAGTCATCTATAGAAGATAAAGGAGAATTGGGAAAGGGACAAGACTTTTAGGGATTGATTTTGACAATTGTTTGGTGATATTGAAAGCAAAATTAAACAAGATCCAAGAAAATTATTTCAAATCTCGAGTAGTAACCTTGAATTCTCAAGTTGAATTATTATTTGTAATGTGAAGTAGAATATACTATGGTTGAAAAATAATTCCCATTTTTGAGAAATTTCCAACTTAAGTTGTGTCCCCTCCCTACTTTCCTAGCTTCTTGTTTTCTTCTATTAATATAAAAAATAGGGTTGGCAATTTTGCAATGGTTTATTTATGATAAAAGGTGAGTCAAAAGTAACATTTAATTTGATATAATACTATAATGGAGCAATAGCAATATAGGTAGATTGAATATAGTGTCATGTTTGGTAAAAAAAAAATGTGAATAATTGAGTAACATATGGTAAAATTTGGTTATTTGGCAAAATTAGTGATCGCTTAAACGAGATAAATAGAATAAAATAAATATAAAAATTTGTCTTTTTATAAAAAAATGTCAATAATTGAATAACATAAGAAGATTTGTTATCTGGTAAAATTTATTATCAATTCAATAATATCAAATTTTAGCGCTAGGTAAAACTTTCTGAACAGCTAAATAAACGTAATTTTTTCAACACAAAGTAATCATGTTTCAGTCAAATAATTTAAAAAAAATTTAGTATTATAAAATTTGAAATTTTATTATAATATTTTAAAATTTCACATTCACGACAATAGCTTATTTTAATTTTAGAAACCGAAAAAAAATTTATTTATGAATTTTAATATGTTGAAGGGCTCTAGAGAGTAGTCATATCTTGACCACTAGGCTTTGAAGTTTCCCTTAGAGAGAGGTGAAAACATTCCTATACCTAATCTTATCATCATTTTTTTTTTAATCTTATTATAAACTATATATTCACCAAAAAAGATACTACCTTAACAAATTCTTATTTTAAAATTACTTGAGCCACCTAATTTAACATAAATAATACAAAAAAAATATATGCATGGTAGACAATATTCTTGATTCACCCACCTAAATTATCAAAAGGCATACTATACAAAGTGGCCTAAAATCTCTTGCTTTTGTTCCATACTTTTGCATCTTTTTTTGCCTCTTTTCTTTCATATTAAGCAAACCCCTCAAAAATCCATTAACTCAATTTCTACTTCATTCCTTAATAGCCCTTTTTTCGTTTCATTTCCTTCTTCCTTTTTCCTTCCATTTTTTCCTACAATCTTGAACAACCCCCCACCCCCACCCCTTCCGATTCAATCAGGAGCTAGTTTATTCGGTCAAGTAATTTTAGCTAATTCAAGTTAATTTAAGACTTTTAATCTTGGATCGAACTCTTGACCCTTCTAAGCTACAAAAAGACTTGATTTTGTCGAAGAGCCAACACATGTGCACCCTATTTACTCAGACTTCTACTTCATTTTCTTAATACCCTTTTTTTTTTCATTTCCCCCTTACCTTTTTCCTTCCATTTCTTTCTACAATTTTGAAACCCCCACCCACCACTAACTCAAACCTCTACTTCATTTCCTTAATACCTTTTTCTCTACCCACCCCCACCCACCCCACCCCACCCCTCTCCCTTTTTCCTTCCATTTTTTCCTATAATCTTGAAACCCCAAACCCCCCTACTCAAACCTCTACTTCATATCCTTAGACCATAATACCCTTTTCTCCACACACACACACCCTTTCCTTTTTCCTTTCATTTTGTCTACAATCTTGACCCCCCACCCTACCCCCATTAACTCAAACCTCTACATTATCTTAATACCTTTTTTTCATTTGCCCTTCCATTTCTTCCTTCAAAAAAAACACAAAACATGGCTTCTAAATTCACACTACTATATCTTCTTCCACTTGTAACACTCCTCCTCAACTTTCCAGCAAGAATCACACCCCAAGAATGTGCTTACCCTTGTTATCCTCCTCCCACCGGCCCCACCGGAAACAACCCTCCTCCGGCCACCACAACCCCACCAACCCCACAAGGTGGATATGTCCCAAATCCACCATCAACCACCTATCAACCACCACCATCTGGTTACAACAACATCCCTTATGTAAATTCTCCACCTGATGATTATGCTAATGGTGAAGCCCCACCACCACCAGAACCAATTGTCCCTTGGTTTCCATTTTATTATAGAAAACCTCCTCATTCTGATATTGATCAATCTTCATCATCAAGAATCACATCGAAAAAGATGATTAGTTTATTAGTAATAGTAATATTTTTTGTTTAATTTTGGCTTTATTATTATCTATGTGCAAGTGAATTTTGATGTAATTAGTAGTGGAAAACATGTTGATTTTAATGTTTAATTAATCATATCATCAGTTTCAGTTTTTTTTTTTTTTTTTGAGTTTATGTAAAACAGAGGAGTTCCTCTGTTTCTTGATTTTTATATGCAAAAAGAGGGAAAGTTTTATTTTTTCTTCTTCCATAACGAACACTTAAATTTGATCTCAGCTAACAATCGATTATGTAAGTTAGAACATTCAAACTTAAAAAGCGATAACGATTTAAAAATTACGTGTTGTGTTAGAGTGAGGTGTTTACGAGATACATTAGAAACGAGTTGGAGTGTTTGATTGTTAGTTGAAATTACTGAGTTGATGTATTTAGATGTACACTCCTAAAATGAGGATTGTTTTCGTATCAACTGAAATTAAATATAAATATATATTTATATATTATGCAATTTAAATGAGGCAAAATTTAGGTGTTTGATAGATAACTTTTTTCATCCTTGTTTTAAGGTTTTTGGGTTAGAAATTATAATTACCTTTAGCGAGAAGTGTTTTATTTTCGTGTAAATTCAAAATAATTAAATCTTAAAATAAGTAATAATAGGCAAAAAATTAATTTTTCAAAGAGTCTTGGCTTTTTACGTTTGGCAATTTGATTCTTCTATATCGTTCTTCATTTGTCATATTTTTCGTAATAACTTGTTGATTTTGTATTATAAGAATGGATATTTGGACCCTTCTAGTAATGAGGTCAATATTAGGCTTCTTCTCTCTCTTGGTTATATCTAGCTAGTATTATTTAATATTTGTAATATACTATTAATTTGAAATAATTTTTGTTTAAAAAAAATTCGTTTCGAATTAAAATTTGAAATTTGAAATTAATAATAAAAAAATTTCATTCATTCTATCACACCGAGCGAGTTTAGGCTTCTACAAGATCATAACCCCCACCTAATTTTGATCTCTCTTTTGAACAAGTGCCTTTTCTCCTTATCATGACAATTGACAACCAACTTAGCCCAAAAATTCATGCTACTTGCATCACTTCCTTTTGCCTTTTGAATTCTTCAATGACACCACCTTTTTTGTTGTTTTCTTTGGTTTATTTTGTGTTTTGTTTAGTTACTAAAAAAATAAAACAAGTAACCTTCTATGACATAAAAGACATTCTGGTGTATTAAAATTTTCGTCATACGCAAAGTTCGGAAAAGAACCTATTGTATGTAGTCTTATCTTGCATTTCTGTCAGAGACTATTTTCATGGCTTGAATCTGTGATCTACTAGTCACATGACAGTAACTTCTTTAACATATACACCAACAATAAAGCATATTTAGTGTAATTTTATAAGTGAGATATAAAGGAGAGGGTGTGTATGCAAATGTTAACCTTACTTTGACAAGATAAAAAACTCATTTTCGATAGACCTCGAATCATGTAGAACATTTTAAGGCATATACATATGATGACCTAGAAACACAATAAAATAAAAAAATACCACAAATTTCTGTCTATTTTTTAGCATGTTTTGGGAAATTAATGATTTGAAGAAATAAAACACAAATTAATAACAGGCTGTGAGAGATTTAATTTATTTGGCCATCAAAAGAGAGTGATATTTTGTTTAGTAGCTTAAGATGTTAAAATGTCACAATCTCATATAATATTCGTTTTTCCTCTATGGTTTGCAATTAATTAAAGACTTGATAGATTAGCAAAAATATGATGTTAATTAATCTCAAATTATGGCATGAAATTGATTTGATGACTTGTTTTTGATGGTGACTCTATAGTCATTAAGCAATACTATAAGTTTAATAGTATATGTATTTAATTAGAATAAATGACCGGCTGTGCTTTAGTGACTAGTCTCTATGAGAGATACCAATCAACTACCAACAGTGGTGGGGGAGGAAAGATAATGATATACACGATCGATGAATATTTCGATAGCATGTTGAACCTTTTAAATGAAATGTTCATTCAATTCAACATGATATTAGATATGAGAGAGGTCGTCATCACCCGACTATATCAACATCCCTATCCCCAAGAAAAAGGATCATGCACATACATTAGAAGGAATGTGTTACATCATGCGGCTCCGATCTTCAGGTAATCGATCAGATTAGAAAGATATTTCTTTCAAAAATATTCCCAACTTTTACTATTCCACTTGCAGAAATGCAAAATAAGATTATGTATCCAGCGTATAGTGTGCACTAGAGACCCTTGTGGTCTAGCCCTTATCGAATCCCGTGTTTAGTGAAAGCTTAGTACACCTGAACTATTCTTCCCTTATCGAACCCCATATTTAGTGGAAGCTTAGTGCACCTGAACTATTCTTTCACAGATATACAAATCTTACTAGATGATAATGCTATACCAATCTTTGAAACATTTGATCAAAGAGAGATTTCAGTATTAAAACATTGGCAGAAACACTGCAAAGTAGTGCAACTTAACATTTTACTCAAAAGTGAGTATAGCTTTAATAGCATAGCATCTATGGTATTTCAAGAACTTGACTTAAAGAGGTTCATAATTATTAACTATCCCAACTAGGAATAATTACATACATCATATCTAGCAGAAATGCTAACCTACACACTAAGTATATCGTCTCGGATACGAAATCCATCACCTTAGCTATGTTGAGAAATATGAGAGAGAACTCACACAGTACAATCTGACTTAGCAAGCACATCATGTTACCTTCATACTTGATCCGTCTTGCTGACATGACGAGTCTTAAATGACGTAGAAGCTGATGCATCTAGGAAGCAACACCAACAGCTAAACGTCCCACTCTTGTACTACGGCTCAAATCGATACTTCTAATATCTTTTCTCATTGCATTGTTTCCTATTGATCTTCGCGCAACCACCTTTGTTTTCTCTTCAGCTTTGAAGCCCTTGTTTCCCTTGTTTGTATCTGCTGTTCTCGGTCTTGGAGAATTCAGGACCTGCTTTTTCTCTTGCTCTTTCTTTGGAGCTACTGTTCTATTTGATCGCGTCTGCCAGGATGTTTTGTTTGTTGGAACTGAAGACGGGACGCTGCTGTCAGATAACTCTGCTGAAGGATGATTGGTTGCTTCTGAAACCTGTGGTGAATCAGCCATGTTTAGATGTTCACTAGTGGAACAAGGAACAGTGTTCTCTGTTGTACTAGTAACTCTAGCCCCTGAAGTCGAAGGTCTGCTTTGTGATTTACTTGATTTAGTTTTACTTGCTAACTCCTGAAAAATTAATCAACAAAGCAAGTTGTATGATTTGTTCTATCGATGCGGGAGGGAAAAACAATCAATTATTTGAAGGACAAGGATGACGACTAACGACAAGTGCAGACACTCGAAAACAAAGAGAGTGACAGATAACTAGTAAGACATTTTTCTCATATTACTTGCATCCATATGAAAGTGTAATATTCATAACACATTTAACTTTCGGTCTTGAGTGAATGATAAAAAGTGAAAAGTTTCCAACCATGCCATTCCGGAAATTAATGACTGGCGCACTAAAAAACCGCTCTAAGAGAAGTAAGAAAGTATGCTGCATATTTTCTCAAGTGTTAACTTTCTAATGAGAATGATATGCTGAACAGTGTGGTTTTGAAGCTTCCTAGATTTCAATATAAGAAAATATAAAACTAGAGAAGAATATAGTTGAGAAAAAGAAAGCTGAGTATTGGGACTATGAACATTCTCATTATCTGTCACTTGTTAATACCTTGTTTCTGTCTGACCGACGATCAGGTTCATGGTAGAAGGCAGGCATGGGAGTTGCTTTGAAATTGAGATTTCTCCGTAGCTGTTTTAACTCTGCTTCTTTCTTTACCTATAGGTATCACAAAGAAAATCAAAATGTCATTAATCATGGTTACCAATCAACAAAAAAATTCATCGAACACATAGCTGCATATGATATATATTACAAGTCTAAACAGATGGAAGTAAATAAAAGAAAATCTAACAGAATATATTCCAATGACATTTTAGAGCTAGCATCGACATAAAGCTGCCTAATGATTCTCTATATCAATCTAAAACCTGTTTCCAACTGTCACAAGATTCATTGCCCGACTTTATTACCTGAGTTCTTGCTTGGAGCTGATGTTTTTCTACCTCTACTGCATGCATTTTCTCCTCTAACTTCATAAGGAACTGAAATCAATATCAAAAACTTTATTTAGGTTATATATGAATTTTAAACTTCATCGAATTGACACAAGAAACCGGTCCTTACCTCTTTCCTTTTCTTGGCGCGCTCTTCACTTTTGAAAAGGAAACCAGATCCATTCTGTTTCATGTCTGGCTTATATGAATCCACACTCTGCTTATCCCTGGTACAACAATAATATGTATAAGATAAATGTCTATGAACACAATATGGAGTTAAAAGATCAAAATTTTCCAACCATATATACCTGTTTACACTTTGATGTACTCTATGGCTAACTTTCTCTGTACAGGAAGCTCGAGAAGCGGCAGCCTTTCTTGCTTTAGGCTGCTGTTCGGTGCTACATCATTCAATAATAAACAAGATTGGAAACATTAGGATGAATCGGTGCGGCAAAAATATCCTAAACTTTCCATATGGAAGAAATGATTAACAAGCATACCTTTTCTGTTGATCAATTACATTGGCTTTTGTACCCGAACAAACCTGTATAAGGCAAGGAATTGGTTACTATAAATTCGAATTTCGATAATCAGTTTAAGAATTACTGAAGAATAGTTCCACAGCGTTAAAATAGCAAGTTTACTCATCAGCCTGAAAATTTGAAGATAACACTAAGCCTTAATCTGATACAAACCTCTGGTTTCGGCATTCTTGCTGTTGAACGCAAAAGAGCGCCAGGAGCGTCCAATCTGGGCTTTTCTCCTCTTCTTGTCAAGGAAACATCACTATGCCTTCTATTTGGTTTACTTGGCATGTCTTTATATGCTTGTTTTGAGATTGTCCCCTTGCCACTAGCAACACTAACTTGGGGCAACATCCTAGCTTTTGTGTCTCTAGATTGAGATGCAGTCCTCACCTGAATTTTGAGCACAAGACAGACTACATAAAGGGGCGAAAATTTTCTGCTCTCGAATAAGACTACAAATGCTATAATTTATAATAGCTTACTACAGTCAGCAAGCAAGATGGGAAACTGATGTAATAACTGAAGATTAATAGTCACGAATGCTAAAAAGAGGTCTACCTTTGAAGATGAACTTCGTTGAGGTTCTGAACTAACACTACCATCTTTCTCAGTGGTGTGAGCATTAGAGGATAGATCAACGGAGTTTGATGAAAACTCCATACTGCTATCTTGGCCCTCTAGTTTCACTTTTACTTCAATCTCAGTTTTAGGATCATCATCAAAAGCTGAATTTCCAGCATTGAGATGAAAATTTGCTTCAGCTTCCATATGTTCAGGAACACTTTGAAGAACATCAGAACTCTTGGTAGCTAGTTCAGTCTGGAGTCCAGAATGGAGAATTATACTATCTCCTCCATCACATTCTGTGACTTCGATGTCTCCGTTGTGAGATCCATCAAAACTCTCCTCAAAGCGTGTAGAATGACCAACCTCATTCACTCGCTCAAAGTCACCATCATAACCTGTGTTCTCAGCTTGATACTTTCCATTCTTCAATAAATGTATTGATCTATCAATATTATCATCAAAGCGTGCAGAATGGTCGACTTCGTTAACATGCTCAAAGTCCCCCGCGTAGCCTTCATTTTCAGTGACATCATTTTCACTAGCTTGATACTTATCATTCTCCAGTAAATTGGCTGATCTATCATGATTTTCAACAAAGTGTGCCGAATGGCCAATCTCATTAACATGCTCAAAGTCCCCCTCGTAACTTGTATTCTCGTGGCCATCATTTTCACTAGCTTGAGATTCGGTCCCATTCTGCCACTCTGATGAACTCTGGCGTAGAAGTGCCTTCTTTCTAAGACGTGCCTCAAAATATGCTTTCTTCTCAGTTACAGAACCTGGCTTGGAGTATTTCTCAACCTCTTCAAGATACCTGTTATGTGTAAAGGAAGACCTCCTCTCCCAACATAAACTTTCATTCTCAAATCTACCGAATGAGATAGATCCCGATTGCCACGAATCAGCCTGTCAATTATAGTAAGTAAATTAAGATCAGGATGCAAAACCGAGTAATAAGTAATCATATATATATCAAGTAAAAAAGCCTCATAGATTTAGTTCTCATGGAAAATTGCCACTTTCCCCTAATGGTCTAATTAGTAATGTCTCAAGTAGTATATCCTAACATGCTTATACGACCAATTATATGAGACGTCGAAACTCTCAAAAATCATTTGCACTAAAAGTTCATTGTAACAAACTTCAATCAATGAATAAACATGCATTCCAGCATTTAATCTGATCTCATAAAGTGTTATGGATCCATAACTAACCCGAAGAGGGCACAGAGAATGCTTCCCAATCACTCTCTCAGCACTATTATACAAGGAAGCAACATACACAATTTCGAACAACAAACAAGATCTTACAACCACACGCGAAAAAGCAGGCAACAGAGTTCATTCCATTCCTCATTGAAGTAGGAGATGTGACAAGCATGCCAAGTTGCACAAATCTCTTCACTTTCGATCCTGCATCCATGTCTGACTTTCCAAAAATACACTACTTTTGAAAAATCCGACACAGCACTATTGACACTTTTTGAAGAGTACAAGCAACATAGCAACCATGAGTTTTCAAGTCAATAAAAAACAAAAAATAGAAACTACTCTAGAAATTCAGTAACCGCTTAGAAAAGCATCCAAATTTAATTCACAAAAACTGATTATATACATCTTCTTTACTCATAATTAATCATATTCAACACCTATAACAGATAAATTAATACTGAAATACAATCTCCTGAATTACCAATCAAATAAAGATTCCACCTTTTTCATTCCCAATTACTAAAACCACAAGAACACAAATCTTCCTACCAAATCCATTAGTATAACACATTTGAAAACAAAAATTTAACCAAATATATATCACAGTAAACAAAGAGTAAGATCCAAAGGAAATTTATTTTCTAAAAAAAAAAAAACTTTACCTGAAAACTATGCCTAAAGGGTTCTTCAATATCACCAGCCATTTCAAAAAAACTGATCCTTTTTAAACCACCTCCATAGATATCATCTGCATTTCCCAAATCTTGAAATTCTGTACAAAATCAAAAAAAAATCAACACCCCATCACTTAAAAATGAAATCTTTTCACTATTTCATACATAAACATCATTAAAAATGAAATCTTTACACTATTCCATACATAAACATCATAAAAATGGACCAAAAATGAAGTTTTACAGATGGAAAAATCAAGAAAATTACAGTTTTTTTAAGGAGAAAATTGACAGAATCCTGAAAAGGGGTTGAAGAAGAAGCAAAATTGAGATGATTTCTTTGAGAAAAAAGTGAGAAATAAATGTGAAAGAAAACGTGTCTGAGTACAGAAGAATCGCTACTTTGCTTTGAAGAAGGTAGTTAAATGGAGTGAACATGAATTGTTGAAAAATTGTCTAATTAAATATTTTTCATTTATGGGAAATAATTAATTAGTTTTGTGATTATTTAGATCTTAAATCAAATCAAATTGCAGATACATCCTTCTAGTTTGATGATATTGCAAAATAATAGTCTCAATTGGCATGTAAATCTACGTTTAGCTTGAGTTTGACTATAAATTTTAAAGTTAAATTTAAAATTTAAAAATTTTATTAATATTTACAGACCAAATATTATGGTCTATAGATTTTAAAGTCAAAATTTAAAATTTGAATATTTTGAGAATATTTACAGACCAAATATTACGGTCAAATAAATATCTAAAGATAAATTTTTGTAATCTACTTTTAAAATGTAAGTTCATGTTCCATTATAGATTTTAAGGCTAAAATTTGAAATTTAAAATTTGGAACATGAACTTTTTTTAAAAATTATGATTTTCGAAATCTGAAATTATATTAGAATTCGAAAATATTTAAAAATTAAATTTTGTGTTCAAATAAATATTTAAAAATAAATTTTTATAATCTACTTATAAATGTATGGTCAAACGAAATCTTAATTTTGAATTACCAATTTAAAAAAAAAAGTATTTTTCTCACTTATTTATTTTTTTGTTTTTGGTTGGAAAATAGTTGGATCAAGGAAGACAATTATACTCTTTCTTAATTCATTTTTCAATATTTTTCTTCTTTGTATATTAACTCTTAGTTCAACCTTAATGTAACTCAATTATACTCTTTCTTAATTCATTTTTCAATATTTTTCTTCTTTTTATATTAACTCTTAGTTCAACCTTAATGTAACTCAATTGTAGTTATTTTAAAACAAAAGTCTCCTTTTGTTTTATGTTATACTTTTAATTTCGTATCAGATTTTTTGATAACAATCATTTTAATAATATTTTATTATAACGATTAAGTTCTCCTAATAATATTTTATTTAATTTAGAATGATATCATTTATAGACGATGTTATTTTTAAAAAATTTAATTGTATATTCAAAGAAATATGTTCGTATAATATAAATTATTTAAACAAAAGGAAGAAATGTGTAATATTAGAAAACTATAAGGAAGAAATGTGCAATTTATGAAAAAACTTTATGATCCAGTGCTTGTGGGGGTACATCAGTAATCATGTGCTTGTGTTCCCCTTTTTGTCTACTTCTGCCTATTGGCCCACGTGTAATGTCGGTCCCACATTCGACCTACCCCACCTAATCGTTATGGTCTGGTCCTTCCATTTGTTAGATCAGACGGTCAGGAATTAGTTCAGCCTCTTCCACGTGTCTTTTCACCCTTACCCTTAAACCTAAATAACTGATATTAATCAGAGATTTCGAGTTTTGTACACGAGATATGGAGATAGGGAGTGTTATTCTCCGTATAGACTCCTATGTGGTACAAATTTTAATATAATTAAACTACCTAAATAACGGATATTAATCACAGATTTCGAGTTTTGGACACGAGATACGAAGATAGGGAGTGCTTTTCTCCCAATAAACCTATGTTGTACAAATTTTAATATAATCGAATTGTTATACGAATAACGAACATTAAATGAAAAACAAAAAATAACTAAATAATGCTCGTTCAACTACTTCATATTAATAATATATATATATATATATATTGGAATAGATATATATACAAGAGAATTAAAAACACACCTAAAATATATGAGAGTTTGAGTGTCATTAGATTCGTGAGATTCTGCTTAAACTATTACCAAATATTTATTGAAATATAATTAAATTTCAGTTATTTAAATTTCATACCAAAAATTTAGATACAAGAAACGAACAATCATATCTAGTGTTAGTGTATTTCAATAGATATTTGCTGATAAATCATATACGATATTTAAAAAATTAAAATGCTTTAAATATATTTTTAATTCCTAACTCATAAATAAATAATGAATTTGATCGACTATTTCTATAAAAAGATGGATCAAAAAGTTATGTGAGACCCATAGAAGGATGTCTAAAAAGAAAATTTTACTAAAAAAAGGAGGATAATAATTGACTAATTAGATCTTCAAATATGTGGTGGAAATGATGAATCGTATGATTAATAGCTTTTGTAATGGTGGAGCCATTATGTGGATAACATAAATTTTCCTTTTAGAAAAAAAAATTGGTAAAGGATTTGTTGAATTTTTTTTATATAGAAAAATAATTAAATGCTAAAAAGGAAATAAAAAGTGGGGTTGTATTATTATGATCTTATTTGGGATAAGAAAGATGTTGATTTGCATTATTGAAAAACCATTATTATTAGGATAATCTTTTGAGGCATAAGGGTAGAATGTCATTTTTAGTAATGCATTTTAAAAGTTTATTAGTTTATGGAAAAAAGGTGTGGGGTATTATATCCATTAATGTCCATAATTCCTTTTTATTGTTATCGTAGTGATATTTTTTTTAAAACTAAAAAAGGATAAATTGTGAATTTGGTAAAAAGCAAATAATGGAATGAGATTATCAATTTTGAATTTCTCATGTATGGTGAATAAAGAAAGGAATATAGTCGTGTACGTAATGTTAGTTAGTTGCTTCTAGCGGTTCAAAAATGAATTCAGAATTAAATAATATAAATTGTAACGTGTAATTATTTAATATTATATTTATATTAAGTTGATTCTGTTAAATAAAAATCAAGACAAGTGAGTTACATTAATGATATCTTCTTCAAATTCTAATACATATCAAGATCGTCGAAAAAAGATAAAGAAGCAACACTCAACTCGATGAATCTGAAACAAAGATCTGTAAGATTCTATATGCTTTTTTCTTCATTTTCAGTTTAAAGAGAGGAAAGAAAGCATATTTTGAAACGAATTCATAATTTAAATATTATAAATTGTGATGTGCGATGGCCTAACATTATATTTATGCTATGTTTGATTATGTTAAGTAAGAGAACCCCTACTGATATCGACTTCATGACATGTTGATAAGCAATAAACATTATTAATTATTTATTGCATATTGATTGGATTTAATTAATAATTCATAAAGATAGCTCATAATTAATTGAGCTTTAACTTATTGGTGCCCTCATAGTATATAATTAAAATCCTGTGAGGTTATCTTTTTCAAACGATTTTAAGTGTTGGTCCATGCATTTTGTAATTAATTAAATTAACCTTACCAACGGATTAATGCTTGTAAACCCTAAATTAATTACTATATTATATGTACGTATTTAGATGATATAATAATAATATAATCAGTGTAACTTTATACGTGAGTTTATGTGGAGTGTAGATTAGAAATATTGTCTTAAATAAGTCCTAGAGTACTTAAGGGAAAAAACATAACAAGAGAATGATTTATATGACTTACAATTTTTTAGTCAATTTAAAAAAGAATAATATTTATATATTTAATATAACAATTTAATTCTAAATGTGTATTTTATTTTTTAATGAAATTATTTATAGCTTTCTCACACATATATGAAATATCCATGACTTATTTTAAATCATATAATTTTAATAATCTTTCTTTTTTCTAAATTTCGTATTAAGTTAAATTAACACATATAAATTAAAACATCGAAAATAATATTGTTGACTATTATATTGATCACCCCAAGGTTCACTTTAATTTTTTAATTTGATTCACATATGAATTTCTCTTATATATTTTGTAAACTTAATTTTTGCAAACTCTAAAACAAAACACATCATATTTAAGTATCATCATTTTATTATATACTTTAGTAAATATATCACATTTTATTTTTGTGATCACACAAAAAGACAATAACAAAAGAAGACAAATAAATTGGAGTATTATTACATTAATTTTACATTCATAGTTTTTCTTGAAAATAGTGCATGTGCTTGTTTCATTATTGCCGACATGTTGAATTTTAGGTGATTTTTCTTATAGGGGATAAATTTGCATCAAATTTTATGTGATTTTTTAATAGTTGAATTTAAGTTTATTTGCATTTGAGAGTACTTTTTTTCATTTAATCCTTTGTAATATTCGATATTTAATTTGGACTTTGATTAATTTATATTTGTCTGGAAGTTTTTATGTTGGTGTAGGATTTGTAAAACGTTAGTTTTTGATTTAGAATTTAAATTCTGAATATTTTTATTCATTAGAATTCGAAGTGATAAGAAAGAAAGGATTAGTGTGACCACAATTACAACTACTAACGCTTCAAAAGGGCTAAATAATTAAAATAGAAAGTTAGTTATATGTTAGAGTGTGGGTTAGAATTTCATATTAGTTGGAAATGACACTCTAACGAAGAAAACATTTAGTGATAATTGATTAGTGTCAATAATATAATCGTGATATTATAATATTTAGCGACAATAATAAATATGAGTATTCATAATTAAAGATTTTAGCAATTTTGAATCTATTGACATAATGCCATTAACTCAGTTATTACTAAACATGTGTGGCGACAATATTATCTATGCCATTACATGGCTCTTTTTGTCACAGTGTACGTGAATTGGTGATTTGCTTTAAGTTCATATGTCATATTTAATTACGTGATATCAGATTCATATTTATTTTTATTTGGATTCCTAATTCACGCTTTAGTTATATTTTGATTTGTCCTTGGAGATATTAGAGTGCATTAGAATTTCACTTTTTGGTTAGAGAATGAACTTGTAATCACCAACATGGATTGTTATGCACTGGTGAGTGTTTTATTCTTAACAAGAAGTCTCGGGTTTGAGTCCTGGGTACGGAGAAAATTCTGTTGGGAGCGTCACCTCTGAATGGGACCTACCATGCGCGATTCAATTTAGTCGGAGCTTCAATCCGGACACCAAGTGAAAAACAAAAAAAACTTGTAATCCACTCTATTCATATTATAAGAGAAATCAATTTTGAAAACAAAATACACTAAAAGTGTTCCTCGTGCAAAATAATTTGGCCCATGGAATTATGTCTAGAAAAAAAATAACTTTTTAAAAAGTTCAATTATTAAAGTTCATTTCTCCATTTGTTTGTTAATGTCCCTAAGCTAAAAAGCAAAAAAAGTGAATATTGAAAACAAAAAGAGTCAATATAAATGGCTTATTCATTTTATTTTATGGATAAAAAATGAAATCCACGAGTGACATAATTAAAGGGGTATATATTAGTTGGCATAGTTTGTCTCCTAAATTTTTAGAAAGTTGGAATTATGTTAAAAAATCTATTATTTTTTTTGGATTATTTATAGAAGATATATTTTTGCTCTAATTTATGTTTTTTCTTCTTTGTTTCTTTGCTTTTGTATGTAGTTTTATATGTTGGGAAAGATTAGGAAATGCAATGGATATGGCAAAAACATTATTAATAATAAAGTTATCTTCTTGAATATGTTAATACTTATCCCTAACTAATTACATATATTTTGGAAAATAATTTATAATGAGTGAAATTTAATTGGGGCTGAGCTACTATGGAAGTCAATAATTGACACCCTTTTCCAAAAAATTATAATATTTTAGCCCCGCCATTAAGTTTAATACATTGATGTTCCAATTAATTTAAGGGTAACTAACAAAGTTTTCATTATTTACTATGAGTACTTTTTTTTTCACCGGGTATTCAAATCCATATTTCCGATTAAATTCGAATCGCATATTGATGGCGTCCCAAACAAGATTTTCTCCATACTTAGAATTTGATCTCGGGACCTGATCTAGTTAAGGATGAAAAACTTCAACCAGTGCACTACATCCCATGTTGGTAATTTAGTAGGAGTACTTTTATTTTATATATATATAGTGCGTCTAGATATATGTATCTCGAGTATATAAACTCAACATTAGGTGTAATTTGTTATAGATACAACGTACATATCCAAGTGAATTCACATGTATTTGACACTCTTGCTCGCCTCTCTCCTCTCTCGCTCACCACTCTCCTCTCTCGCTAGCCTCTCGCTAGCCTCTATCTCTGTATAAATATTCCGTATATATGTATTTAGTGTGATTCACATATATTTGAGATACATAGACGATCTTGTTTGCCGGCATCCTTCTCGAGCTCACCTCTCTCCTTATTTAAGAGTACCTAGGAGTAAAAAACATGTATTTAAATTTATCTGACTTGAAATCTGATAGAACATTATTAATCAATAAAATAATATATAATTATTTCTAACTATAGAATCAATTAATAAATATATTAGAAATATTTATATAATTAAATATATTTTCTTTATTTAAATTTACATTTGGATAAGTCCAATTTAAAAAAGAGCACTTTTACTTAAAAAAAATAAAATCACATCATAACTTCAAATTCGAAATGTCTAATTATCTAATAGTAAAATAAACTCTTGAATTGACCATAACTCCCAAATATTGTTTTGTTGCAACATATTGGACCTAACATATGTCATGCAAAAGGCATATAATAATAATCACACCTTACATATTCTCTGCATTGGAACTCTTACATTAACAATTTGTATTGACCTACTACATTTAATTTGTTCTTATGAACCAAAGATAAGTTTTTCAAATGACTAAAAAAATGAAGAGATAATATTAAAATAAAATAAAAAAGATGTTCGAGAAGGAGAAGAGAAACCTCTATAAGCAAAATAAAAAAATTAAATTTTTTTTTCCATAAGATGGTTTGGGAAATATTAGCCCCACAACCATGTGGCCTGTAACATAACTAGAATCCAAGAAAACTCCTCCACATTTTTGGTGAAAGGACTACATTATTATTTAATTTTTTTTATAGAAAAAATAATAATTAAAAGAACCCAAAAATAAAATACAAAGATAATTTATTATATAAAAATTAAATATAAGTGGACTTTTCAGGTCGGTGCACGCAAATTGCATGGATGGAGACATGGGTACTTGACTTGGTTTATAATATATATTAGTGTTCTAAAAGATAGGGCGTGAGGCGAGATGTATTATGTAGTATGGAATAAAGCGTAAGCTTTGAAAAATAGGACGTAAGTTTCATGAATTTATGAAACGTAATTTTATGTATTTTTAGTTTTATAATTTTATTACGTAGAAAATAAATAGAAGTAAAACTTTCAATGATTGCAAATAATTTTTTGATAAATAACCTACTGATTTTTATGTGAGAAATGTATTAATATCTAATAGTGAAGAAAAAAGCATTATAATTACTACTTTAGAACTGACATTATATCAACAATAAAAAATATCATTTAAAATAAAAAAAAAATAGAAACCAAAAAATTAAAAATTAACACTTAGGATGTATATTTTTACGCACAAGGCTTGTGTTTTTATACTTGGAGCTTACGTCCCAAAACCTAAGACTTATGCTCTATGAATTTACGTCTTTAATTTGCGTCCTGGAGCATTTTTGATACGCCCATCTCGAAACTCGCTCCTAAATATTTTTGCAAATATTGATATATATTTCGGCTGTACACATGCATAAATAAGTTAAAAATATATTTTAGCGGTAATAAATATATATATTTATTAAGAGTGATAAAATTTGATTAGTCAGGTGTCATTGGAGTCACTATCACTATAAGTTTTAAGAACATTTATAAAGAGAGTTATTATCGTTAATTAGTTGACATTAAAAATTATTTTTAATATAACATAAAATTGATGTATATAATTAAAAAAATCAACATATTTCATATAATTAATTTAATTATCTAATTAATATTTAAAAAAAAATATTAACTCAATTAATTGACTATATACATGAACTTTCACTTCATTAAATAACTAATAAAAATACTTTATCAACCCATATCAAAAATAAAACTTTCATTTCGAAGTCCTATATGAAAGAGTTTGATAGAAAATTATTATAATTTTTAAATTAACGGTGAGAAGATATATATTGGAGGTCATGCATGTGAAAGTTACAAAAAATCATGTGACTCCATGTGTTACACTTTTATTTATTTTATTAAACAATAATTATTATTACCTAAACTTCGTGGCACATGATTATATTCAAGACAAAAGCTACAAAACCGTTTACGTAATTATAATCTTTTTTTCTCTTTTTATGGCATGGGATTAAATGTATATTATATTCTAAATCGGAGTTAGATGGTGTTTAAGGATTTAAATGAGCTAATTTAAGAAAAAAATTTATAAATTTTATATTTATATTAAAAAATTTAAATAATATGGACCCTTGATAAATTAATTAACGATTCAATGATAAAGAAATAATTATAAAATATTTTTTATGCTAAAATCGTGAATTTTCAAATTCTTACTTGACTCCGCTTCTGATTGTATAAAGAGAGTAAATATAAAAATTACTGACAGCGGCCTGAAAATTCTTTCAATGAACACAAACATCCTGTGAGACTCATTAACTACATAGACCTTTTATTTTATTTTTAAATAATGTCGAAAATATTTATATTTTAAGTTTCATTTAATAATAAAAAGTGTCTTCTTCAAATTATATTTAAATAAAATTAAAATAAAGTTAAGAGAGATTAGCAGATTCAGAACCAATCTCGAAGTAAATAAATTTGAAAAGAATGAACTAAAAAATACAATTTATATCTATTTTAATTTAACGTACGTTATAAATCTTTCGTTTCATAATAATCACAAATTTTCTATTCCTACCTATTAGAGTCATGTACTATAAGTTATAGCTATAATAAACATATCATCCCAAAATTCAAAAAATTAAAATACAATATAAAAGAAGAAAGAAAAATTAAAATGACTTAAGTAAAAAGAAACTATACAATGAGATCAATTCAAATTTCAATATATTACATTTGAACAACAAAAAACACACACTAAGGTTTCATACACCCAATAAATAAAATTACAAGAAAATTGTTACTTCTAGACTTCAAAACTTTCCAATAATTCTATTTATTTTTTTACTAATAATTAATTTTATTACTATTAACTAGCCACTAGTGGCTTAAATTGTATTTTAAGCCACAGGGCTCAGAGAATATATTTTTTTAATTAATTAAGAAAAATGGAAATTAATTATTTTCTTGACATACTCTTGAGAAATGTTGAAGTTTTGGTAAGAGTTAATTCTCTAAGTGGTTTTTCTGTAAACCTAATTAGGTTATATGTGAAAGCACCACATATTGTACCTAATATAGGCCCAAGTATGTAAACCCAAAGCCCTTTATAATGATGCATCACAATTGCTGGCCCAATACTTCTTGCTGGGTTCATTGATGCTCCTGATACTGGCCTGCAAAAAAAAAGTTAAAGATGGGCCTTTAGATTTTGTAGTAAAGCCCAATTGTATTTGTATAGGTTAGGTTAAACCGTTAAAAGTTCGAGTCATGTTCAAGGAGAAATGAAAACACTATTGATCCGAGGTTGGGGTGGGGTGGAGAAAAGAAATACTTGTATTGGTTAACTCTTACTACTGTTTAACTTTATCCATTCAATGTAAAACTCGTTGACTTGATTAATTTAGATTAGGCCTTGCACTACTAAAAAGTTACTATTTTCTTAGTACAGGAAAATTTAGCGGTTGTTCTTATAGATATTTAGACGGAATTGGTGAGAGAAAAATCAATTGTACTCTAATTAGGAAGTCTTTCACTATTTCAGTGAGAATCTGTTTTTCACCATGCATTTTTCTAGAGAGTTGGTTCGGTGGGAAATGAGTGAAATAATTATGTTCTATAGCATAAATTTTTCACTGACTCGTGATGGAAAAAAACTTTTGTTCCTAATAGTGGCGTAAAGAAAAATGCTCTATATTAGAAATTTCTCCAATTCTAGGATCTCTAGTTACGACCTAAGGGTGTAATTAGGATTTCATCTGTCCACCACTCTCTCCTAAGTTTATTGCGTAGTGACTTACTCGTATTTCATACCTTGATACAACTTATACATGATATTTAAATGTTTCAAGGGTTGCATTCTAAAGAAGTGTAATGTAGCTACTCTACCTTAACACAAATATTAGCTGATTCCACAGCTTAAACCTGTGACTTATAAATAACACTAAAGACAATTTTACCGTTTTCCCCTCAAGCTATAAGTTGAAAAATGTTTATAAGTCAAACTTTAAAGTTTTCAAAATAAATGGATAAGCCTTTATTTTTTTATTCCATAGGGAAAGAAAAAGAAATTTTAGGAGAAATAAATAATAAAAATTTACCCTGCAATTAAAACATTTAGGAGTATAGTCATTCCAATAGCAATTCCTGCTAGCTCTCCAATCTGTTACAAAATTAAAAAAAAAATTATTTATCAACCTCAAATTTCATTAAAACAAATCATATAAATTTCAAATTTTAACCAAAAATAAAATAAAATAAAATAAAATTACTCACTGATCTATTGTCAGTAGCAACACCAGAAATGACAAACATTAATAGGTAAGAAATGATGAATTCAAGAATCAAAGATTGAAGATTTGATCCCACTGGTGTTGTTCCAAAAAATGCTTGTGTTTTCAAATCCAACAACAAGTACAATGTTCCACTTGCAAGAATTGCACCAATCATTTGTGCCATTATGTATAATGGCACCTAAAATACACACAACAAACCAAATTTAGAATTCAGGTAAAACAATTTTTATCGACAATAAATACGTATATTAATAAAAAGTGATAAAACTTTTATCGATATTAGTTATTTGACATTAGATGCAATGTTGCTATAGGTTTTAAGGACACTTACAAAGAGCGCTAAATGCATCTAAAAAAACATATACTTAGCGACAGTTAAACTGTTATCGTTAAAAATTATTTTTGATATAACGTTTGTCTTTATCGGATTAAAAGTAGCTAGTGTTGCAAACCACTTAAATGTAGTGTTGTATATGAATGCTTAAATAGAAGTGTTGAAGCTGATAAAATGTTAGTATTACACTTTTTAAAAATAAAATATAATTGAAATGTCCTTGGATATATTTATAAGAAAGTAATATCATTTAAAAGTGTTCCTATTTTTTTTTTTTTTTAAAAGAATGACCAAAATATAATAGAAAAATAATTTAAAAAATTGTGTTTGAGGAAGAGTATTTCAAAGATTATAAATGATATTAGAAATAAACAATATAAAATCTGTAAAACCATAAGTTAGATATGCGTCTACAAAATGGGGCTAGTGTTCAGTCTTGGTTGGTTCCACCTCTTTGCAGGGTGATGACACCAGTAGCTGTGGAGCACAGATGACCATTTCTGTCACTATTGAATTCCAACTTAGAGCTCCTTTCCTTACAGTCAAGTGGCTTTCACTCCTTTAATTTAAGGACGTTTTAAAGAAGAGAAAAAGTTCCGCCTTGTCCTTAGATAGAAGAAGAAGAGGAGAAGCAAGAATGGCAATAACCTCCGCTATTTCCGCTTCGGAATTGCTACTAGAAGGGAAAATCTCTTTAGAGAAGGAAAGTCCTAATGAAAGCTGGAAGGTGACTGATAAGTCCTTTTGTATTTATCGTAAGGTTCACCAAACACCCTCTTAATCTCAAGGAAACAAAACATAGACATTTCAACCGCACCAACGATAAACTCTATGACATAATCCCAAGTCAATCAGGATCGACGATATGAATCATTAATATTCATTTTGACACGCGACGATGAATTTTAAAAGGGAAAAGAGATATGAAAGAATAAATTAAATGAAATTAAACCTGTTTGACAGGAAAATGTCTAAATAGTGCAAAGGCAATAGTAACTGCAGGATTAAAATGTGCACCAGAAATATGTCCAACAGAATAAACCATAACCATAACAATTAAACCCCATGCCACACATATTCCTGGAAATGTTACTGAACCATAAGTTTTATCCACAGCTACTGCACCACATCCTACGAATATCAAAAAGTACGTTCCTATCACCTCTGCTATCACCTATAACAAAATCCAAAAAAGTTAAAAAAAATTAAAAAAAAATCGTCGTATATATATTTTTAATTTTAATTTCTTTTTTGGGGAATTTGCAAACCTTTTGAATAATAATGACAACTTCAGGTGAAGTACATAGGCTTGAATCATCTCCACTAACATTATTGGTATAATTTGAACAATTTCCTTCTTCTATTTCTCTTATATCTTTTGTTGACATTCTAATTGTGTTAAGAAGAAAAAATTACACTAAATTTTAACTCTAAATGGATAGAAATAGGCCTAAATATATAGTATATGGTTAAGGATTTGATGGTTTAGCTATTTTTCAGAGTGGTCTATGGATAGTTTGTCTTAATGGTGAAATCTAGCCTCTCAACATAAATTAAAATGTTATATTTAGGAAAAATAGTTGTTATTTTATCTTAAACATTTTTGTTCAACCAAATTAATCAAAATAAATGGACATACATATTAGATAAAAAGTTATTGTTGATTAGTTTCCTTCTTGTCCTAATTGCCTCTAAGAGTGTGTTTGGTATGAAGGAAAACATTTTCAAACATTTTCTGGAAAATGTTTTCCAATTTTTCCATGTTTGGTTGGGACAAAAGTTATGGAAAGTGTTTTTCAAATCAACTCATTTTCCTCAAAATTAAGGAAAATGACTTCCCTTAAAAAATTAAGGAAAACATTTTACAAAACTCTCCTCCAATTTTAAATTACATTTTTTTGGGGGAAAAACATTGATTTTAAAAAAAAAAATTTAATTTCAAAATTTTATTTTTTCACCCGATCCCTGAACCCCTCTCCCCTCACCGGCCAGCCCCCAACCCAACCCCAACCCCTCCTCAAAGAATTAACCCACTACCCCCCACCCCACCCCCACCCCCACCCTCAAAAAATAATAATTTTGATTTTAAAAAATATTTTCGATTTTATAAATTATTTTTTACTCTAGTAAAATAAAAGATGTCTCTCAAAAACATTTTTCATTCATAAATCAAACACTAAAAATCATTTCCGAAAAATATTTTCTACTCACCAATCAAACATGAGAAAATAAGTCCAAAATCTACTTGTTTTCCAGGAAAACATTTTCTAGGAAAACATTTTCCATGAAAAACATTTTCCTTCATACCAAACACACCCTAAGTGATTCTTATAAGTTATGCACTCAAGCAAATCAATTAATCGGATAAATTCAAAAATATTTTTTACTTTCATAAACTCTGTGTCAAGTCAAAAGCAGACATATAGAGTGTGTTTGGTATGAAGGAAAACATTTTCTGGAAAATGTTTTCCAATTTTCCCATGTTTGGTTGGGACAAAAGTTATGGAAAATTTTTTCCAAATCAACTCATTTTCCTCAAAATTAAGGAAAATGACTTCCCTTAAAAAATTAAGGAAAACATTTTCCAAAACTCCCCTCCAATTTCAAATTACATTTTTTTTGGGAAAAACATCGATTTTAAAAAAATATTTTCAATTTCAAAATTTTATTTTTTCACCCGATCCCTGACCCCCCCCCACTCACCAGCCAGCACCCCCCACCCCAACCCCTCCCCAAAAAATTAACCCCCCCAACCCCTCCCCAAAAATTAACCCACTACCCCCACCCCACCCCACCCCCACCCCCAAAAAATAATAAGTTTGATTTTAAAAAATATTTTTAATTTCATAAATTATTTTTTACTCTAGTAAAAATAAAAGATGTCTCTCAGAAACATTTTTCATTCATAAATCAAACACTAAAAATCATTTTCGGAAAATATTTTCTATTCACCAACCAAACATGAGAAAATAAGTCCAAAATCTACTTGTTTTCCAGGAAAACATTTTCTAGGAAAACATTTTCCATGGAAAACATTTTCCTTCATACCAAACACACCCATAATCATATTGATAACGAATGGATGAATCTATCATAAATTTTTCTAGCAAGAGTAGTCTTACCGATACAACTGATATGAGGAAGTACTAATTGCTTCTGCACATTTGCTTCCGCGCTTATGAAACTTGATCAACATTACCTCTTTGTTGAGTTAATACAATTCTTGATCTAATAGGCCTTTCTCAAGTCTGTTTTCTGCGTTGTACGCTTAAAGATCGTATTGTAATGAAGGTACAATTTCAATTTGAAGCTCACAATTTCCCCAGCCTTGTTGCTCTTCTAGAATATTCCTTGCACTTGTGTCAACTGCAGGATTGCAATTTTCCACTTGTACTAATTTTAATGTCATTATTTCTCCAAAACTTTGCGGAATCTCCTCTAGTTCATCGAGATGCTGAAGGACTAAATGTTCAAGCATTGGGAAACTATCACTAGTTGCTTCCCATCTTTCTAGATCATCTGCACTCAAAATTCGTAGATATTTTAGTTTTTGAAACACAACATCTTCATTTAGTATCCAATCTGTTCCCGTGAATGCACTATCTGCTTTAAGCACTTCAAGATTTGGTAAATTTGCAAGCACATCCATTTCTTCCCAATGAAATGAAGTATAACCTAATCTCAAATGCTTTAGATTACGCGCGTAAAAAGCATTAGACAGAATGGATGGACTGTTGTCATCTGTTGCTGTTATACTTAGCTTTTCCAGCCTCTGTAGATTAATGAGACAATCAACAAAATCAAACCACTCATTATGTGTATTAGCACCTCTAATCTTTAACTTATCTACGTTAGGTGTTTTCTTTAGAATTTCTGCCAAAAAAGGCGAGGAATCGAGAGCAAGTGTTTGCAAGTTATTCAGAAACAAAGGTTGAGTTTGTTGATCTCCAATACTAAGGGGATTAGGCATATCCATTTGTTCCACATCAACATGTTTTATCTGTGACATTGTCCAAATCTCCGCGGGAAGCTGCACATTTCTCCTTGAATAAACAATTATCGTTTGTAGATTGCACAACTTGGCTAGTGAAGAAGGATCCTCAATTCTTGCATCAACATACCTCAAATGTACAAGTTGAGGTATTATATGAGAGAAATCGTAGCCAATTTCACGTGCATCCAACACCTTAAGTAGCTTGAAATCTGAAATACTATCAGGCCAGTGATTCATTTCAGGTACTAGATAAGATCTACCAGCTCCCATAAAGATCAAACTGCGAGTTCTAATCTTACCACTCCTTTGACTTGGATGATCGATAAAATAGTCATCAATCAGAAAAGGAATCATCACACGTCTACGATCATTTATGTCATGTGAGTATGTAGAAACAAGATCACTATAAGGAAAATGCACAACATTTTCAATTTGAGCTTCTTTTATGCATAACTGCCTAAGAAGATCATGGATTTTGCAAGTTTTGAATCTTCCATTAGGCTTTCGAGTTTTACCAAAAATTAAACTCCTATCCATTAACTCTTGCACATACTCCTCTGCCACAACTTGTAACCTTTTATCGCTTGTTGCCTTTACGAATTGCTCAGCTATCCATGAGCTCATCATCTTCGATACACGAATCTCCATATCTTCAGGAAAACCTCCTATATAGAGAAAACACGCCTTCAAGTATGGGGGCAAGTAATTATAACTCAAACACAGAATTGCTTGACATTGTTCTAAAACCGAACCATGAAATGAGTTCAAATCTTCCTCAATTTTCTTCCAATTATCATATGTCACGTCTATCTTGCTAAGAAGTCCAGCAATGACAATAATCGAGAGAGGTAATCCTTGACATTGTTGTATAATATTCTTCGCATTTGGTCCCAAGCATCAGTACTCCAAATATCATCTATGACGATTAGAAATCTCCTACCCTTGAGACTTCTATACACAATAACCATCAATTCATCATTGCTCATTTCTTGATTGTTGACTCCACTAATTGAAGAAGCAACTTCAAGAAGCATTTGTCTCTTATTATATTGTTCAGATATGGTGACCCATGCATGTTTATCAAATCGATCACGAATGATTGAGTTATCAACAACTTTTCTAGCAAGAGTTGTCTTACCTATATCGCCCATACCAATAAGTGATATGACTATTAGCTCTTTTGTTTGGGCATTGATGCAATTCAGTATGGCTTTGTAGTCTTTTTTCATCCCAACGTAAGTCGTTTCCTCTGTTGATGAGAAAGAAGTTGTTTTGCTTCCACGGTTGTTAAGCTCGATCACCATCACCTCTTTCTTGAGAGAATCAAATTCTGTTTCAACTTGTTGTAATTCTTCATTGAAGAATTTACAAGCCTTTTCGCGATCTTCTTCACTATTATCTGCTAGAAGTATGTTTGTTAAGCATGAATCAACTCTATCTTCTGCTTTGTAGACTACATCTTTGATCTTTTTTTTCAAAAATCTTGAGATTTTCAATATCATTGGCTTCATTTGTGGTATCCTCAAGAAAAACTTGAAGAGTACATAGACTTTGATAAGTAGATTCAACATGTTTTTGTTGTATGGAACTTTCATAACTATTCAAAGGTGATTTAGATTGCAAGAGTTGCTTAAGAGTTTGCATAAGTGAGGAAATACAAGCATAGGCCATTTTTTTCTCTTTAGAGTTTTGTGTTTCTTTGCTTTCTTTTTCTATTGTAACCACTGGTTTTTGTTAGTCAATGTATATGATAGCACATGAATAATAATCAATTACTACTTTGCTACTTTTCTTATAAAATCATTTTTCCATGACCAAACAAAACAGGTCGTGGTGTACTGGAGGGAGTTTGCGTTTACCTTAATCAGAGGTTTCAGATTTTAACCTTAGGTATAGGAAAATTCTTGATTAAGAGTGTTTCCCCTGAATGGGACCCTACATGACGCCAAATTGGAATAATTGGACTTTATTGCGAATACCAGACACTGGATGAGAAATAAAAAAATTAAAAGTCATTTATGATGTTTCGGTACGAAGGGAAATATTTATCTAGAAAAATTTTATTGAAAAATAAGCGAATTTTTTTTACTTGTTTTCTAGTTTCGATAAGTAAGCAAGAAAATATTTTCTCTATAGTATTTGGATGTAATTTAGAAAAGACGCTATAGGGGTTGGATGGGGAGGAAAACCGAGTGAGATACAAAGGAGAAGACAATGAATTTGAAAAATCAATTATAAAAATTTATTTTTACTGTTTTCATTAGGACAATTATTTTCCTCTTGTATCATAGAAAGAAAATGTTCTCTAAACATTTCGACTAGTTGAATCGAATTTTTTTTAAAATTGTTAGAAATTATTTTTCGTCATATCTAACACACAAATGTAATGTTACTTTCTTTAAATAAATAAAGTTGGTGGATTGACAACTGATTTGTTGACAAATGCATTAATTTCTCTTCAATAAAACTTTAGGTTCACACTCACAATGTTCTGAATAAGTCTAAACCACACAAACTTTGACTGATTCAAATTAATGGTACTATTTGTGTGGTGTAGTGGACATACCATTATCTTTTATTAACTAAACTTTGTCAAGTAGTAGTTGACATTTGAATTTATGAATAAAAAACTGGTAAAAAAATTAAGAAATCAATAAATTAAGAACCTAATCACCTCCTATTTATTCAATAAAACACCTAAAGTAGTTGAATATTCAATCATAACAATATTCAACAAAATCTAAATGAAAAGATGGCTTAATATATTGAGGTCTAAACAATTACTACTATTTCAATTTATTTGTTAACTTTCCATTTTAGTTAGCTTCAAACGATATCTTTATTTTGAGATTATAAGATTTAAAAGTCTTCTTTACTTTATAAATTTTGTATCAAGTCAAATCAGACAACAATTGAAACAGAGAAAGTACTTAATTTTTAAAAAAAAAGAAGGGGGGGGGGGGGACTACCTTATTAGACATATATCCATATATACTAATTCTACTCATACTCACTTTCAAATAATTACGTATCTTATCACTAATTAAGAGTTTCTTACCATATATAGAGGAATATATACAAAGATACATGTACTTCTGCTATTAGATACACTAGAATAGAGAGAGAGGCGAGCGATATGGGGAGGGAGATGGTCATGTATCCCATATACATATGAATCTACTGAGATACAATGTATCTAGAATAAATTACACTTAATTTTGACCTCCATGTATCTCAAGATACATATATTTAGATGTACCAAAATCTGGTAAAATTTGTAATATTACAACTAGAGTGTATCTAAGTTATTAGCTTCTAAACTAGTGAAATTTCTGTAAATTTTCTTAAAAGGAAAACAATATATTTGTTTGGGCTCTTCACTTGTAATTGGGCCTCTTTGGGCCCTCATACTTGAATGCATTTGTAGACTCTATTTGCTTCTCCCAAAGGTCATTAATTAAAGCTTCCCAATATGTTGAAGGTCCTTAGCTACTCTATTTTGAAACATGAAATTTGAACCTATAACCAATCCAAGTTTTGAGGCCCATTAATAGAAGAGGGAAGGCCTTTAATTTGATATGGGCTTGGGCTTACATTTGTGATAATACTCTAGTCATGTTTGTATGGGCCTACCCAAATAAATTTGGGCCGACCAACATCTCATTCATTTTCACAAAATTTTACCCCAAGTATTTGGACCCAAAACCCCCTCGATTTGAGATTTTTTTTTCTATTTGTATTATAAACGTTAAAACCTCTATCAACGTGTATTTGTATCTCGTAAGTTCTTCTAGGACTATACTGGATATGTTGTTGCTGTTGTTTCGTAAGTTCTCTTTATTCAAAAAAAAAAATCACGTGGAAACGTATACCTATCACGATTCTCATAATAGTATATTTTTCTTTACTATATTAAAGAACAACTACATACAAAATAAACTATGGGTTGTATTTTTTGTATTATATACATAGTGAATGTTAATATTTTAGCCAATAAGTCATGAAACATTAACTATTGCATAGTCATTGTAGTCAGTAATAGGGGGACCAAAATAGAACTCTTATGTTTAATTTCATTCTTTTTCTGTGACCACTTTTAGGTGTATTATTGTATAATGAATAATGAAGGGAAAGCACATGAACAGGTCCAGGTATATACATTTATTTTATAGCAAAATTATCATCCAAGACTTGTGGATAAGAGCCAAATGACCAATTCAATTATTACTGTATATATTATATATATCATGTATTTATTTGTGGCCACAAATAAAAATTGGACCACAAACCACATCAATTTCATATTCAGTTTTATCATATACACCAAGTTTGCCATAAATGCAATGTAAAAAATGTCTTTTCTTTTGTCTTAAAGTTGCATATTTTCTTTGGTATTGATCATTAATATATGATATAGAGATTTGTGATACACAATAATAAAATTAATCGAATCTCAAAATAAATATCGAGTAAGAGAATGGATTCTTTCACTCTACTTTTATAGTTTAGCACTCACACATCATTCACTTAGAACACCTATTAAATAAGGTAATCGACATGTAAATAATTGAATCCTCATGACCTATATATATAGTTTGAGATATTGTTCATACATTCAACAATATAATCTCCTTTAAACTAACGTCCACACGAGTCACTATCACGAGTCACAAGTCATTTCTAAGATTCATTTATCCATCATTTTTCATACTTATATCGTCGAATCATCATTTGTTACGATAATAACTGTCAATCTAAAAATACTCTTAACATATTATATATATTATTTTCCACTTTAAATCAAGTTTCCAAACAGTCTCATACTATATATATATATATACATATAACTTTCAATCTTTTCAACTATCAATACCTAACTTTGTTCGCGTGATACCGTCAACCACCTCACAAGATTTGGAACTTTCTTGTACTCATGACAAAAGTTATGAACCAAACTCAAATTGGTCAGAGTTTTTTTTTTTAAAAAAAAAAGTAACAATGAATAAATGACTACATACATATAGATATACACTAGGACCTATCACACCATTCTTGGTCCTGCAAATATATACAATCTTACAAAAACAGTCCCACATGGCTACACATAAATTGCCAGATACTCATTTTTGATTTTGGTCCAACTCTTTTAAGTGTACTAACAAAATACCCCAAAACAGAAAATGAAAGATTGTAAAAAATAAATGTAGTCAATTTTCTACATATATAATATGATACTATAGCCAAAAAAGTTCATCACATAAAGATTGTTGTTGTTACATCATGTGCATGCAGTGCCAACTATTTTGGGACCAAAATAGACCAACCAGTGATGGTGAATACTTTAAGACATTTTTTTTTACATCATTTGTGAAATTATAATTATTTCTATAAAATAAGCAAATAAGAGATCGTTTGGTTTAAGAACAAAGTTAAATTCAGTATTATATTAGTCATGATCTTATAATTTTGACCTAGTTTTAACTAATACCCACAATTTATACTAGATAACCTCCTAATTCCTATAACCAAACGCCCATACGGGAATAACATGTAGCTTGCCCAATGCAGGGACGACGTCAGAATTTCAAGTAAGGAGTGTCGAAGTGTAAACAAATACAATCGTATAGAAGTCAAAGAGTGTATATTTTTATCTAACTACACACTATAATTTTCCAAAGAAAGGGATGTCGATCGACACCTCTCAAGTATATGTGATTCCACCACTGGTACAAGGTGCATCGAGAGGCGACATTTCAACATTCAAGAATATGATCTAATAGTCAATAAACTAAGTATAGAAATTGTGAAAGATCGGTATTTAAGTTTCACCAGACACAAACTGACGATTTCTTCCAACTATTAAAGCTTTGATGATACAATTACGTACTCAGTACTCAATATTTGTGTTAGTAAGCAAGAGATTTACAAAAGTTCACATAAATTGTTTCGAACACACAATTATAAACAAAATCACATCCAAACATTCAACAAAAGGTTTAGGATGTGTTGTCAAACCACACTAAAATAATTTAAAATCTAGCCAATTGATGTCTCTCTCGAATTCTCAAAATGGTCCTAAAAATCAACCCATGTCTGTAGTTTAAGCTACATAGATTGTGACACTTGTTTCCTATCTCTTTCTCACAAAAAAATTACTTACTCTATCACTATATATCTCTATATCAAATCATTTATTTTATTTCTTATTTGTTTGCTAACATTTATTGTTATTTAAATTATACCTTAGATTTTTCTATATATGTCCAACTCCAACTTGTATCTATCATCATTGTTGTTCCCATTTTTAATCTTATATTTAATCATAAAATACCTTAAACTAGTTTTTGTTTTTTATTAAAATGTATTTTATAGTGACAAGTCCACTTAAAAATCATACTAAAAGATAAGCATATACATGAAGGGATAGATTTTGATATGACTGACGTTTTTACTTTTTTAATTTGGGGTCTCGAAATATAAAATTATGATCATCGAAATTTTTAGTATGTATTAATATATGAGTTATTTAAAAAATTATTGGCTAACTTCATTTATCTTGAAATTTCGCATGTCCATCCAAAATGGCTTGGACTTATTCGTCATGACTCATGACTGATATAATTTTTATTTTTATTTGTGTTAAGTCGTGAAACGTGGATTTATGATTTTTGGAGGTTTATCTCATATACTAAGTTTGTGATACGAAGAATCATGATTATTAGAACTTTTAATGTGTGTTAATTCATGAATTTTTTGAAAAATTATCAAACATTTTTCTATGTATGGGTTAGAAGTGGATTGGATAAAATTAGTTGACATAGTTAAAAATAAAATATATATGTAAATTGTAAAAGAGTGGTGAATTTCTTATGTTTTTTTTTAATAAATAAATAAATAATATATTATTAGGATAATTATTTGAAGAAATTCTTTTTAGCCGAGGTGAACGTAGCCTATTAGTCATTGGTTCATCATAAACTTACTCTATAGATAATTTTATTCATCTCACATATAATAATATGGAGAATTCAGAATATATTAACACTCATATTTAAGAATAAAGAACAAAGATTTAATTGGATAATATTCACGAGCAAATGATAAAGCGATAATGAAGTATGAGTCTAAAATATAGTATTAAATGTAAAGCTATATTAAATCAACATATCATAAATCACATGATGACTTCTAAAACATTTGTGAATACACAAAAAAAAAAAAGTCAATTTAGACACGAACCAAAAACTCACGAAGAGAATCCATGATCTTTCACACAAATGCTCTACATTTAATATTAGATTTGAATCTATAATTTTAACGAATAGTAAACTTAATATACGTACTAAATTTCAATTTCAAATTTATCTCAACTTCATATAAAATCTATTTTTTTTTAAACTATATATAATATATATGTAGTTATGTCAAATCGCTACAATTAGTAAGATGGGCTCCTTGAATAGAATAAATCCATGCACACGAGGACACAATCATATGTTTGTTTTCTCTTGGAATAACATTAACCATTCATTAACTTCGAATATTTTTAGCCATTGTTTTTTATTTAATAATAGTATCAAAAATTAATTAACATTGTCCATTTTCTTCCAACCTTTTTTCACGTGATGTGATTCCTTACCATAAATAACTACATATATAAGTTACATAAGTCAATTATACAACTTGTGTTATTAAAAAAAAAAAAGTCTCGTTGAAAGTATGAACAATATGGACAAATCGTATGAGTAAAAAATGTATTAATTAATTTAGAGACATAAAAGAAACAACATGGAAGTTTTTTTTAATAGACTAAGATTATTATGATTGATCAAGATTTATAAATAAATACTTCTATATCAACTTATATCATATCTTTAAAGTTATTTGTTAAAAAAAATAAATGGAGGCTATGGCTATATTTTATTTGCTTGATAAAAGAAAAAGAAGAGTTAGCTTGTACCTAAAAGCATAAACATTCTCCCCAAATTAAAGAATAAAAAATTTGAAAGAATTTTTTTTCTTTCTTTTTTAAGGTATAATATTTGAGAATAAGGAAAATATAATTGTACTTACTTAATATATGTTGGAAGATATATATAAATGCATATAAAATATTATATCATCCTTAATCGACAGTCTCGAGTTGGAGTTTCACCTTTATTATAAAATGCTTTACTCTTAATGTGAGACTTTCAAATTTAATCAGACTTTAATATAAATATCATATACACCGAGCGGGGAAAAAAATGAATATAAACATCTTTCATGTAATTCTAAAAGAGGGTAGGGACATGTTTGGTATGCATCAAAATCTCCACCACACATATTCTTTGCTAGGTAGGAAAATTAATTAGCTCTGCCCAAAAAAAAAAAAAAAGTGGGACAGAAAAAAAGAGGAAAATGAAAAGAGAAGCAATTAATCAAAGGGTGTATTATTCCATCCTCCATTTCACATAAAAACAAGGAAAAAGCCATAAAATGAGTAACCACAAAAGTCCACAAAAGTCTCTGCCAAACTTCATTCTCACCCCATACATATGTTTAATAAATATAGGTCCCTTCCCTACCTTTAGTTGGACCTTTAATTATCTTCTCCAAAGCCTCCTTCCCTCTCACATCCCGCTTTAATTTAACATGATATCAGAGCAGATAAAAGTATTCAGATCAAATTTTGCCACCATTCATATGAGACGATCACATACTTTAACATACATTATATTAGAACTCGATTAAAATTTCGATAGACGTTTTATCATAAATTTGCTCGTCAAAGGTATTTTCAATGATTTTTTTTAATCGAAAATCAACATGTATACGTTTATTTAAAGTTAATTGATTTCCAATATATTCCAACAAATATTTCGATTGCATAACTTTTAAAATATTATTTAGTATCTGTTTATTAGTATTCAAAGATTAAATCCATCCAATCTAAATTCTGAATCTCAATTTTATACATTCTACTCCACCCCACAAATTAGAATAATACCATACATGTCAATATATGCATATTTGGCTTGAGTCACTTTTTCTCTCCCAAACCCTAGTATATCCCATGCACATGTCTTCAGCATGGGCAGACACATGAAAATGGACCCCTTCTTGTCTTTGCTCACGTGTGAGTGTGAGAATAAGTTGTATCTACACATTGTATAATAATGTATACCATGATAAATGATTGTGTGTGTATATATATCAACGTATATATAGTGTATATAATATGCATGGTAGGTGACTTCAATATAATGAAAAAATTGTTTGTATAAGATTATGTAATTGTTACATTTGATGTCCTATATATGTATTTGTAAATTGTAATGACTTACTACTATATCAATCAGTTGAACATGTTTTTCTATGAGAAATTTTGATAAATTCTGATACTATCGCGTTTAGATTTTGAATATATCGCTTAATGTCTTGATACATCATTTCTTGATTTCACATATATTATTTTAGGTCCTGATATATTGCATATAGTGATATTTCCGAGAATAAGATAGAGTGAATTATTTTTTATAATTTTTCAAATGGTAGAAAGTTTTTAAAAAATATGATAAAGTAAGTTATGTATCTATGTAACTTTCCATATATTTATTATCACCTAAAAGTGGCTAAATATACATGAGTAATGTACCCATTTAAGATGTTATGTTTTTGGAAATTATTCCCTTCCACCATCCCCCACCAATAGTAACAAGTCATTATTAATTACTATAACATTAAAATGAAGACGTTAACATTTTTCATTTATACTAGGGCGGTTCAAAATTGAATCGAAATCAATAATTTGAATCGAAAAAAGTTATTGGTTTAGCGATTTTGATAATGATTTTGATTTCTTTTGTTATCGGGTTATCGGTTCTTATTTGGGGATTTTTCTTAACTGGTTAACCGATAACACGATATTAAATTAAATAATTATATTTATACCATTTTTTATATAAAGTCATTAACATGGAATTTGGTTTCCTACTTTTATTTTTGGTTGTATCAAACAATTGGTTATTTTACAATATAAAAGTGTTTGCTTTTGAGCAAGATGTAACTTGTGAACTCATGTGCATGGTTTATTTGGTTTGTAACCTTGTTTCTACGTGATTTTCAATGTTTTTTTTTTGTGTGTGTCAAGTTTTAATGGTTAATCAGATAACCGAACCAATAACGATCATAAATCAATAAATCAATTACCGATAAGTCAATATATTAATGGTCTATAACGGTTTGACATCTCTATAAACTGATAACCAATAAGCTAAACCGATAAACTTTAAAATCGAACAGACCGATACACAACCCTAATCTAGAGTACAAAAATATGACTCGTTAGACTCATTTAAATTTGTGCGGATTAATTAATATCCATTTTAACATGTTCAAATTCAAGTTATAACACTATTCTATAGGTAGAATCAAGTTTGCTCAATAATTTTTCGTTTTTGCATAGGGCATGCTAATCTTTGCTGTATCGCGTTCAATAAAATATGTACGATCGATTACATCAAATTGATTCATATATTAAACGAACAAAAACGAGACAACAAAAAGGGCAGAAGAACATGATATAGTAGCTGGCTAAGAACATAATAATTTTGTCCAAAACAAAGTATTATGGTGAGAGGGCCACAAATGTCTCCAACACTAAAAAAAACATTGCAAATAACAATTTCCTTAATCATCAAATAGTATATTATATTATTTTAAAAGGGAAAAAAAAATCAAAGTTTGAGACAAATAATAGTGGAATAAAGGGATACAACAAATGGAGGTGTTCGAATTTTCTATCTTTCTTGCTGGCTATCATGTCTTGTAAACTTAGATTGATTAGTTCCCTCAATATTGACAAGCAAATCAACTAACATTATGTTTGGTTTTTTCATGCATATAGCTAAGGTACGACGTGATAGAAACACACATGTATGTTTGCTTTTGCAATTGAATATTATAATCGTGACATGTTCTGATCAATCAAATATATAGTAATTATAGCTAAGTTAAGTATAATATATCGACAAATGGTTATAATCTTAATAGTTGATTAGTTGGTTGGTTGCTTGAGCTTATTTCACTGTGATTGTTCGATTCTCTACCTTGTAATCCGCATCCTTGCCCCAATTGTTGTTTTATAATTATTTTTTTAAAGAGAAGTATTGAAAATATTCCTAAACATGACGTGAATTATTAGTTTTATCTCTGAATTATTGACATTCTTAAAAACGCCCATCTACTTGATTGACCGAACATAAATACACAATTTATCTTGCCATATGAGTGAAATATACCTTGAATTCTTGTTAAGTTTGGGGTTTGTCAACATCTCTCTCGGCTTTTTATTAAGAGTCTCATGCTCCTACGAGAATTTGGGACCACTTGTTATGTCATGTGACAGATCAAGGGTATATTAAATTAGTTTAGTTAGTCAACTAAATGAGTGTTTTTAAGGCTATCAATAGTTCGAGGACAAAATTAACAATTTACGCCAAGTTCAGAGGTGTTTCCAATACTTCTGTCAAAATAATTGATGGATGGTTCAAGTCGACTAATCAAATGATAAAATCGATGATATGTATCGGCAAATGACTTCCTCGCTCCACAACTATAAATATAATTAATTAAAGAGACCACCAGTTTATTCCCCAACCAGTGTGGGACAGTTACTCATTCTGCGGCCAACTAGAGTGTGAATCGAGAGCCCAAACAAGGATAGACCTTACTCTGATATCATGTAAAGATATGACACCAGACCTAATTGAACCCAAAAGCTAGCTGGGAGGATTGCCCAAGTCCATATAAGGAAACCGCCAATCCATTCCTAGCTCAACCGATGTGGACTTTTACCCACTCTAACACCCCCCTCACTTCACGGCCAGGCCCAATTAGAGCGTGGACCGGTAACCCAAATAGGAATAAACATGACTCTGATATCTTGTAAAGATATAACACCTCGATCTAACTCAACCTCAAAAGTTAACTCATAAGAGGAGGATTTTCCAAGTCCATATAATGACACCCACTCTAACATAAAAATATCCTTTCCTAGTTAATAAAAAAAATTGATTTATTTAAGTTATAGTACATAGCGGTTGGTACATATAATTGTTACGGTTATCCAAAACTTATGATGAATCGAAGTAGATAATCTTTTTGGAATATTATACTTTTGTAATATAAGTTAATAACGTCTATTTCTTTGAAAAATATTGCACATCGAATATGAATTGTATAACATATAGTTTAACCACATGAAAATAATTAAAAATATTCAGTAAGTCATAGATTTTTTTTTTTTTTTTTTGTGTGGTAACACATGATATATAAGCTTAAAACTAAAATACATAGCAAATATGTTTATCTTCAAATTGTTTTAAGTCTTGGGCATGGAAAAAGAAAGCCTAACAAATTATATATATACAGTAATAAATGTCAATTTAATTGAAACTATTTTGGTCAACGATGATGACAAAATCTTGTATTTTCAAACTTTTCTTTCATTTTCAAAGCAAATATGTAGGTGTAATAATATTGACTCAAATTAATTAATTGCTAGGATAAAATATGCCATTAGAATGTTTTATTACTCCACTATTTACTGTTAAAAAAATCTTTGAAATTGTTTTTGACTAGAAAATTATATATAAAGACAAATTGAGGTGCCTAAATTCTTAGATTTTAATAATTTTGACGAGCTTTTGAATTTTTTTAGTGATATAGGGTCCCATTTCTAAAATTGATCAAATGATGTGTGATTAAACACTTCTAGATTTAGAAATATGAATTAACATTGACAATAACAAAGAAAAAATGATTACATTAACTTTGGTTTTTTTGCTTCTTTGAATAATAATATGTTATCATTTTATGATTAGAAAAAAAATTCTTATACGTAAGCATTTTCATTTTGACACCCTGGCCAAATAATCTTAAATACTCTATATCGTTCTCTATCTTTTAAGATGTACGTACGAAGAAAAACACATCAAAAAAGAAAAAAATACGATATGAATTTGTTAATTTTTTGTTTTTTAAAAAGAATTTATATGACTAAATATAGGTTGCCTATTGATATTGATACTAATAAATAACACGGTAGTAAAGTTATAAATATTTCTTTATTAATTCTTGATAAAAATTATTTGATTCAAGTCCTCAATATGAATATTACTTTTTATTAGAAAATATTTTACTTCGATATAAATTTTTTTATCGAGAATCTAAATTTAATGTACACCTATACATATATTAGACCAATGAAATACCAAAGGGAAAAGGTTAATACTAAAATTTTAAAGGTGTGAATGTTCCTTTCCACTTGTTGAAGTTGAATGGTATGTCTCTTATCTTTTTTTAATTGTTCTTTTGGTTAAACAAAAATAATTAAAAAAAGTCATTTTGGTGGCTAATTTTTAAAGAGTTTTTTTTTTTTGAAAAAAAAAAAGAGAAATAATTATAGGGAAAAAGGACAAAAATTCAAATATTTAGAAAATTGAAGACAGTGCTTCTCCATTTGGGGAAAGAGCTTTTGGTTTCACCAAAATATTACTATTAACTAGGGAGAAAAAATAAGAGTTTAATATTAAGTAAAGGTTGGGGTATCACTTATCGAGACCACAATATCTTTATTTTTTATGTCAAAGAAAATCCTGTTTTGATCTAATCTTGATAACATCAATCATTATATTTTGCGACACGTATAATAGTAAATTTACATTAATCTAAATCAATTGTGCGCTTGTAACGATACTTGAGAGGCTAATATACTGATATCACTAAAATTAAATACTATATTGGAGAATAATAACGCATAATATGTATGATATAATCTGATTAAGAACGAAATAATTTTATCGAGTTCGGTTCATATGAGGAAGAGACTCCCTACAACCCACGTTCTCTATCCTTTTAAACCACGTCACTAACTTTTTTTTATTTTTTTTTACCGCCGTAATTTATGGTAAAAGATTAATTTCATAATCTCATAGGGCTTTGGTAAAAATAAATAAAATTGTAGAGTAAATCGAAGTGTTTGGGAGGGGAAAAAATGCAAAAAAAGTAGTGCATGTGCCCCCTAATAATAGGACAACGTAATATCAACGTCTTTTAGATTGAGAAGAATGTTGTGCTACGTGACATTTCTTTCTTGAAATTTAAACAATCTCAATCTACTACTATTCACAACTTTCATGAGTGATAAGATTATCCCGTGGTCGTGACGGATTTGGTGTAATATGTGATATTTCGTAAAAAAGGTTGATGTTAATTCTCTTTGTTAATGTCTTTTAGTCATATTCATTGCATTAGACGGTTACCATCACTTATATGGTTATGCGAGTTATTGCATAAGAATGAGTTTACCTAGTAATTAACATCAGAGGAATTACGATTGTGGATTGAAAACACCTTTAAATTTGACGTAAATTATTAGTTTCGTCATCGAACTATTAACGACCTTAAAAATATCCCTCTAGTTGATTTACTGAACTTTAGTACACGATGATCTTACCACGTGAATGAAATACATTTTTAAATTCTTGCCAAATTTAGAGAAATTGTCAACACTTTCCGCGATTTTTTTTTATTAAGAGTTTCACGTTCTTGCAAGAGTTAGAGACCACTTGTTATGCTATGCGACAAATCAGGGTGTATATAAGTCTATTCTGTTAATCAAGTAGAAGAATATTTTTATAGCTATCAATAGTTTGTAAACGAAACTAATAATTTATACTTATGACGAGAAAACTTGTGTCTATTCTTTGGGATTAGGGGGTGGACTAAGTTTGCGTGAAAGATAAAAATTTACTCATATTCGATGTTTATGTATACTAGAGATAAATATTTAGATGTGAATAAGTTGAATGATGTTAATATTAAGAGACTTATCTTTATTTCTTTCTTTCTCTATCAACTTTGTGTAAAGATAAGAGTATCACAATGTAATTAATTAGCATGCTAGTTAATTTACACCTAACTAGCTAATGACATAATTAAAGACACCATAGCTTAAGAGCTCATAAACTATTTTAGTTGAATATATGACTTTTTCAACATTTCAACATTATGAAAATGAAAAAAGTAAGACAGCTTTTGAGGTGATATGTTCATTGTATTACAACCCATGCTTGGGTTAGGAGTAGGGTAGGATTATGGGCACATACATCAATATCATCATCTGTTCATTATTTATCATTTTCCTTTTTAATTTCTTATTCGATGTTCGATACTCATTATGTAATTCTATTTTATAAAGAATATATGGTTTACTAATAGAAACAACACTCTCTACTAATATTTTTTCTTTCATTTTCCATACTTCAACTCAAGATTTCAGTATTAAGGTGGAGTCAAAATTTTAACGAAGGAATACGTTTTTTTAAGTGTTAATAACTAGTTCGAGCAAGCCTATGTATCTAATGTAGTTTCGTTTCTCCAATGTCATTTTTCCTTTTTCATACTTATTTTGATACGTTGTAATCGAATCGTCAAAGTTCTTCGAGACTTCTTACCTCTACGACGTAAGGAAATGATGTGTAGTTGTGTACACTATATACTTCTCAGACCTCACCTGTGAAATTTTGTATATATTGTTGTTTGTTTGTTGAGCAAGCCCGAATTTAAAAATTCGCTTTATAAACATATCTTTGATAACATATAAAGAATCATATTCATCTCATCATAACCTTCGTGTTCACAATCATTATCTAGACAATGTAGAGATCAAAAGCACTTTTGACTCATGCAGCTTTGTGCTGTCTTTTTTTTTTCTCTTTGTATATGAGTTATCTCACGTTGCTCTCAATTAAAGCGCCCACACCTAAAGTGCTTTGTTGCCAAATTATTAAAAAAAAAAAAAAAAGTTGCAAATTGCAAAGATCCATTGTAGCCTTAATAGGGAAAATAAAATAAAATTTACTTTCAAAGATCCACCCAATGTTTCCTCTTCCTTTTTTTCCTTTTTTATAAACAACAACTCTTTTAGCATCTAATGCTACTTTTTTCTTTTGAGGTGAAAATTCTTAACTTTGAATGTGAAATGTCTTTCCTTTTTATGAATACATCATTTTCATATTGCAATGTCAAGAAACATGGAATCTTTTTTTTTAACATAACACGACGAAAAATAATCAGGTGTTCATACTAAATTCGAAAAATCATACTTTTAAAAGATAAATATAAACAGTCTATTGATTTCACGATTTGACCTTGTAACATGAGATCTTTTGGATCATAGTCTTTAAGAATCTAAAGTAATTTACAATGGAAGTAAACAACTAGCAAACCAAACTATTACAATAATAACCTGAGTAAATAAATAAATACACACGATACGATTGGTTAATTAAACAAAAAAAAGTACTAAAAATCTAACATTCAAAAGTCAAAATCAATTTGAATTTCTACTAATTGACAAATTTTTTTTTTTCAAATTGATAATTCACACGCGTAATGATTATGGGAAAGAAAATATAGACTATAGATTATAATTAATCATCCCTTTTTCTTCCATGTTTTGCTCCTTCTTGTCTCCTCTTTTTTCTAAATTTTGCAACATTTTTGATATTTTTTTTCTCTTCAAATGGAGGCTTCAAAAACTAATTTAAGTCAAATTTCTTGTCCTAATGCTCCAAATATCTGGGAATTTTCATGAGTAATTTTAATTAATTCTCATCCCATGAATTAATTAAACCATTAATGATTCCCACTAGTTTTTCCCTCCTTTCTTCACTTGACATTCTTATAATCCAAGAATAATGTAGTACACTAATGTAATTGGCAACGCTATCAACATCCCGAAAATAACCCTGAAATACGAAGAAAAAAAGTTGTAAAAATTATTGCCCGATTATATACGTTGTAGTGCAATTTAATCTGTTATAATATATCGAGAAATAATTTTACTTACGCAGTACTAAGAATAGCTGGATGAACATTGTACTCCTTAGCAAACACAAATGGGACAATCCCTTGTGGCAATGCAGCCTAAAATTCAATATACCAAATTATTTAAAAATAAATAAAAATTGAACCAACAATTTTAATGCAACATTTAATAAAATAGATAATAAATTTGTCATTTCATGGCCACCAAAAACTATATATTAAAAAAAAATGCCTATATGGATAAAAAAAATTTACCTGTACAATGGCTACATGAAGAAGAGTACCACGAAGCCCAACAGCAATTGAAGCAGCAGCCATAACAGCTGGGCCAGTTAGAAACCTTACAGCCATTGCAAATGTAGCCACAGTGTTACCACATGCAATGATTTTTGGTTGAAGAGCCATAAACAAACCTACACATAAATTCATCGTGACTCGTGAGTTTAACTGAATCCGTTACTTTCAACTTTAATTATATATACAAATGAAATAATGTAAGTTCAAGTTGTATATTTTTCCAGTCCACAATAATTAAGATTCTGAATCCACCTCCGATGTATTTAGATAGCTATTGAAACTTCTTACATTAAATTTCAACTACTAGTGACCAAACCAATGATTAAGTCAAGTAAGGACCCCACAATGACTATGATTTTGATAATATAACTACCCTATTAATACTACCATTGGATTTTGATGGTCAAAATTGTAAAACTTAACGTACTAGAAATGGTTTAACCTATGAAAGAGAAAGGAAGGTACAATAAACAGTTGAAAAATATAAATGCTATGTTTGATAATGCTAGCTTTAAGAATTCGTATTACATAATTACAATTTTGTTTACAAGTTTAATAAAATTCTAATGGTAAAAATAATTTATTCAGAACTCAATACGATATACTTACCCAAGCTAAACATAGCCATTCCAAGACCAGCATCAGAGAGAATGGAGATTGACTTCTCTATAATTTTGGGCATATGCACATGCCATCTAAAAAACAAACAAACAAAACAACTAATTAATTGATGGACAAATTTTAAATTTTTTCCCACTAATCTACTAAAAATGTTTGAGAAAGTTAAGAAAGTAATTAGTTTTTTAAATCCATAATTAGCTTACCTGAATGAGATTAGAGACCAAATCAGACCAATGAGGCTCGAATACGTGTTTGGGTTACGAATAAGCTTACGCCAAACCATGATTAAGATCAAACGAGTCATAACGCTTGCTGGCGGCATCTGTTTTCCCATACCAGCATCTTGTCCTCCAGCGAGTTTGGGGTGTAGCTCCGATGTGGAGCTAGACCCCAGTTTAGTCAGTCCAGTGGGTCCCTCTTTTTCGCCTTTTTCTTCATCGCCATCTTTTCCACCACCATTGGCACCTCCAAAAGTGAAATCCTCACCACCAAATTCCCCTGTTTGCGGAATGGCTTCAAATATAAAATTATTTAAGTATATATTAAAATAATATTAAGACACTTGTCTGGCGAATTTGCTTTTTTTTAAGAATATATATATATATTTAAATAGTTTATATTCCGAGTTAATTAGTAAAAAATAAAGAAAGTTGTACCTTTACTATCTCCATTTTGAGTATGATCAGAAACCAACATCCGAATTTCTTTAGCTCCATCGGATCGACCCGATTGTTCGTTGGCATTGAAATCATTGCCACCGAACACGTGGAGGCCACCGGCCTCCGACACCGGAGAATTACTCGAGCTCCATACAAACATGTGAAGTTCCTTAGCATCATGATTATTACCTTTAGCATTTGGCTGTTGCTGCTGCTGCTGTTGTACTTCCTGCTTCTGCGTTTGTACATTTGGTTGCTGAGGTTTTGTGCTTTTAGGCCCTGCGGATGCAATTTCCGGGTTCGGGGCAGGATAAGATCCCGGCGCAGGCTGCTGCGTCGGGAAGTACCCGAACCTCGGGGAGCTCTGAACTAGACCTCCCGGAGCACAGTTCTCTTCGAAATTAGACGGTCTCGGGGTCGGACCCCGAGATGATTGTACAGAATACATATCTGCAGGACCAAAATTAGATAATCTTCCTCCAGGAAATCCCATCATTGAGTAAAAGTCATTATGATTAAAATTAGACCCTCGAGGAGTCGGATTTCTCGAAGAACTGAGACTGTAAATCTCAGCTCCGGTGAGATTCGACGGCCGATGGTCCATAGCAAAAGATCTCCGGGACGCATTTGATTTCCTCACAGTAACATGAAGTTTTCCATCTTGACCAATTTCAGCGTCTGTTTCGAGAAAATCATGTCCATCTAGAGATACAACATCAGATTCAACTTTAAACGAAACAATTGAAGCAGCAGTTTCTGGGAATTGCTCCATTATAAGCATTTTCGCACCGCGATATTCGAACAAAAAAAGCAAAAGTGTGTACCAAATAATGCACTGCAACACCACTACTTGTACCATGAGACTACCAGAGTACTCACCATACATAGCAATTAACAAAGGAATACCCATCACCAATGTATTTGGTAGTGTTGAAAGAGAAAAAATTGTAATACTCCATTCAAGGCTACCATTTTTAGTTAAATTAGCCCATAGTGAAAGTACAACAAGCATAATTACTTTCTGCAGTGAATCCGCAGCAATGAAACGGAAATTCATCTCATATGGATTGTTCATAGCTATGAAATGGAAAGACAACAAAGGAACAGCAAAAATAGCTACGAATCTGTTGATCCCTGAACATTGATCGGGAGAAAAGATTTTCCACCATCGAACAGAACCATAAGCTAATATCATAGCAACGTACAGAGGAACAACTGCTGTTAACACAACATACAGATCGTGCCAACTGATCATTTTCGCAAAAAAATTGTCAAATCGAAGAAGAAAAAACCGTTATTTAACTGCAGCACTGTGTGTATTGTAGTTGATACTGCAGTACTGGTGCAGAAGAATTCTGCAGCAAATTGCAGAGAGAGATAAAAAAAAGGACTGATGAGGAATTAAAGTTTTTTTTTTTCTTTGGTGGAAGAGGAAGGAAGAAAAAGGAGTGAAATTACATGAAGGTGTAAAATGTGGAAGATTTATATATAGGGAAGAGAAGTGAGGCTATTGATAGGGTCATCTGAATCCTCTTCGATAGAAAGTTGGCTAACTTTCATAAATTTCACTATTTAAAAATTAAAGTACTTAAAATTATGCTAATTTATAATATTATATTATTTATCGTATTTTGAATCTTAGACATATGAATCTCGTATCAAATAGTGTTTCTAAATGATATGTAAAATTAAAAGTCATTAGTTAAAAAGCGTGTGTAATTAAGAAATATGACTGAAAGTGTCATTAATTAAGGCAAAAAAATCATATTTTGTACGAACTATTATTCGAATACATGTATATATTTTGTTAGATACATATATATATAATATATTCATAAAAAAAATTAGATACATATACTTTTAAGACTCATTGTATGTCGTATACATATATGTCTGATACATGCGTAAATTTTCGATATGTGTGTATGTTTATTCATATACATATACACTTAATTAGATACATTGAAAAAAAATAGATATATATACTCTTAACTCAATAATATTTTAAATATATCAATAGCGTGTCAGATACGTCAATAATTTCAATCTGATCCAGAAAGTCTCTTTCTCATCTTCTTTCTCGTTAAGGTTTATCAAAACTAATGCATAAACCCTCTTTTCATTTGCAACAAATTACATATTCTTCGTCAAAGTTATTGTATTTTTGAATTTTCAAATTTAAGCGTCTAAAAATAAAGAGAATTGCAGTAATAATTTTCATATCGTTTTTTGAACAACAATAAATAAATATTCTTCTCAAATCACTAGCCATGAAAGAAAATTAGAACTCCAAATCAATAGAGTTCTACCTTAACTCTTAAAAATTAGAAGACAAAATAAATTGAAATTTATCATAAATACATCACTTTGAAAATGATTAAATAGCCACAAATATCAAAATATTGTGTTATTGTTTCTGATTTCAATTTTAATGGTTTAATGGTGAAATTCATAGTGGAGAGAAGGAAGAAAGAAAGAAAATGGTGATGGAGAGGGAGAATTGATTAACATGAAAGCTTGAGTTGGGGATGGTTTAATTGTGCACATAAATAATTTTGTATCTTTAATAATATATGATATAAAATATTAAAAGTGGTAATTTATGCTATTGTTTAAAAGTAGAGATAAATTTAGTATAGATCGTAATGTATGTTTAATAAAATAGTTTACCCTAACAAATTACATAACATATGTATGGTATTTTTAAAAATTATTTTTATATATTTATATACATTTTGAACCTACTAAATATAAGATTAGTGTTGATTTAATAATTAAAATTTTTAAATTTTAGATTGCAATTTTAAATTTAAATTTTAAATACTGTATTTTTATTTTTTAAATCTCTTCTAAAAATATTCTGAATTCGCTACTGAACATGGTTAATGAACTTGGAACTTTGGTAACTAATATTTTAAGAGGAAAAATTGAGTTTTTTGGGACCATTTGAATTTTTTGAGATGAGATATTGATAAAGAAAGAACTTAAGAAAAAAGGGGTTCATTTTTTTTTTGGTTGGGTGGGGTGGGGTGAGTTGGTTACAAGTTGACCACATAGTATGGTTAGATTAAAGGGACAAGGGCTTACATGTCTTTTAAAAATTTATTCAGATACGAAATTTATATTAGAATTTCGATTAATTAAAATTTACGGACTTCATGTTAAACTCATCAAAGGAGAATCAATTTACCAATTTTTCTTTTCGTAATTAAAATTCAAATTTAATTTTTTTTTATTTAAGAATAAAAGAATCGTATCTATCTGTTCGAGAGTTTGCATATAATATAATAAGGAACGTGGCTAGTATTTGATGGGCTTAGGGTGTGTTTGGTATGGAGGAAAATGTTTTCCATGGAAAATGTTTTCCTAGAAAATGTTTTCCTGGAAAACAAGTAGATTTTGGACTTATTTTCTCATGTTTGGTTGGTGAGTAGAAAATATTTTCCGGAAATGATTTTTAGTGTTTGATTTATGAATGAAAAATATTTTTGAGAGAAATCTTTTATTTTTACTAGAGTAAAAAATAATTTATGAAATTAAAAATATTTTTTTAAAATTAAAATTATTATTTTTTAGGGGCGGTGGTGGGAGTGGGGTGGGGAGTAGTGGGTGGGGGAGGGGAGGGGGCAGGAGTGAAAAAATAAAATTTTGAAGTTGATAGTATTTTTAAAAAATAAAATTAATTTTTTTGGGGTTTGGGTGGGGTGGGGCGGGGGGCGGGGGGGTAGGAGTTTAAAAATAAAAATTTGAAGTTGAAATATTTTTTTTAAAAATATTTGATTTTTTTGGGGGAGGGGGGGGGCTGGCCGGTGGTGGGGGTCAGGGATCGGGTGAAAAAATTAAATTTTAAAATTGAAAATATTTTTTTAAAATTGATGTTTTTTTTTAAAAAATGTAATTTGAAATTGGAGGAGAGTTTTGGAAAATGTTTTCCTTAATTTTTTAAGGGAAGTCATTTTCCTTAATTTTGAGGAAAATGAGTTGATTTGGAAAATATTTTCCAAACTTTTGTCCCAACCAAACAAGGGAAAATTGGAAAAAATTTTCCAGAAAATGTTTTCCTTCATACCAAACACACTCTTAGTTTTGTGAGGACGTGGACAACTTTTCTTCTCTCTATTTTTTTTTAATTGTATAAGCAAAATTTTAATTTGAAGTATCATTTTGATATTATAAATAGTAATTTAGACTTTTCATTTTAACTTTCGGTCAGAACATAATTATTATATTCCTCTTATCCTCTGTATAAGGATGTAAACTAGCTATTAATTTTTATTTTATTTTTTGTCAAAAAGTTTCCTATGTTTAAAGATTAAAAAATTCTGCCAAAGTGAAAAAAAGAAAAAGAAGAAGCAGGTTCTCAAGCTGCAATTTTTTTTATTAAATACAGTAAGATGAAAATGACATTGGTTCTTGTTCATGAACATGTTATACTACTTTTTTCTTTTTTGAATTTGTATCGATACTCAGATAGAGCTGTTAGATTTTAAAAGATGTGAATAAAAAATAAAAAATGGTAATTTTTTATGAATTGTTGTGATTTTAACGAAAAATTATGACTTTTATAAAGAGTTATGAGTTTTAATTATTTTTTTTATATGTTATTTCTAAATTGTTTCAGATTCTATTTTCTTTACTGATTTTAAGTTTCTAGTTTTCAAAACACACTTTAAACTTTATTGTTTCATACCAAGTTATTTAAATTATTGTTCTAAATATCTTAGGAATGAAAGTTGAACATCGAGAACAACTAAATCTATCTCCATATTTACATCCATTTTTAGTGGAAGATACTCTCAAGTCTCAATATAATATTTATCATTTTCAGAAGCTTTATTAATCTGAAACCTCTAACTAACGGCAAAGATATTTCGAAAATTATTTCGCCTCAATACACGATGTAACATGTTACTACTTATTTACTAATTAGAATTTATATCTATATTAATACTAAAACCGAATTCTAACGGCATAATCATGAATTTTATTACTATACTCTAAACCAAATTGGTTAAAATCTACGCAACTTAATCATATTTACCCTCCTTTAAACTATTAATCCCATTGTGTGTTTTGAACTCTTTAATTTAACAAAACCATTATTTTGGATAAAAATACCATAGCCAATCAATAATACTCAAATATTTAGTCAAAATCTAGAATTCAAATATGTATTTAAATTAATTTCTTCTTTATACACTTTTGGGATTAATTATAACATTTCACGTGCTATAGTTTTAGGTGAATCTTTGTCTGTGTCCATGACTTTCTTAGGTCCAACAATATCTTATAATTTCCCTAAAATATAAAATCTTATACAGTATTTTCAACTAAGACAGGTTTTTGAATTTGGTTTGACCAAAATTTTAAAAAGATAAAGAGCTAAAAAATCAATAATATTGGCCATATATATATTCCTATCTTTTTAGAAATTAAAAAAAAGAAGAACATAACTTGCCTAATATGCAACTATTTATAAACAGTTTCTTGATATAATATTCCAATATTCTCCGGTTTATGTTATTTTCTCATAAAATTGACATAATTTGTGTGTACACATTAATATTATCATGCCCCAAAAGCATATGTTATACATTCAATGGTTAAGTACCAAAAAAAATATAGTATATGCTGAATAGACGGGGATATTAGGTGTGAAGAATAAGTAAACGTTATTATATCTAATACTGAGGAACAAGACTGGTGAACATAAAAATAAATAGAGTGAATCGCACATTCAGTCAAAAATATCTGGCTAATTATAACTAGTTTCGAAATTATAACGTAATGATTTTTTACTATTTCAAATCCATACATCATAACACATACTAATAATCATCATTGTATATAATAATATACATAATTTATAATAGTATGATTCAATATTGTATGCTAAAATTTAGCTAATGTTATAATTATATGTTTGTCTCTTAAGAAGAGTAAAGAATGATTCGATTTATAAAATAGGACAGGATATACATTACATTATATACAATTCAAGAATCAAATTTGGTGAAAATTGTAACAAAAAATCAAATCAACAAGTATATATATGTATATATTATTATTATTCAAGTTTCTTTTTTAAAAATCATTTGCATATTAACAAACAATTGAAAGAAAGTTACACTTTTTTCTTTTGTTTTGTTTTTATTTTTTGGGTGGGAAAACTAGCATATGTCACACTCATGTCTCATATGTACCTAAAAGATCAATCAACTTTTATGCCTACATGATTGAGTAACATTATCATATTCATTTCATTAAAAAAAAAAAATAGGTAACAATCTTTTCTTGAATTTGATTTCACTCACCACTATATAATTAACTCTTCTTAAAGTCCCAATTAAAATAAAGTTTGTTTTGGACAATGATTTGACCATAAGAGGACCACCTTTTCCACAAATACCCAATCACCAAACTTCTAATTAAACTACAAGTTAAAAAGAGAAAAACAAAAGGTTCTTCTTCCTAAAGGAAGGATTGGTTAGTTAGAACCATCAAGAATCATATATAATATAGTTTAGATCAATTTAATTATATTTTAAAGATCTACATTTCATGGTCAAAATCTGATTAATAGCTATGAACATATATGTTTATTTGTCCGACTTTATGTGACACAGTTATAGTATCACGAATCAGATAAAATTATGGTCTTGGTAAAAAATAAGATGACTTCATGGCTGTCACAACTATGTCATATATAGAATCAAGATTATTCAGAGATAGACTCAAAATTTTAAGTCTAAGTTTATGAATTTTGTACTTCATGTTTCTTTTATGTTTTCCGATATTCTAAAATAGCCGACATTTTAGGAACTATATATAATAGAACCTACATATGGATACGCTAAGAAAATAAACGTAGAGCGTAACTCAACTTCGAAAGATAAATCATGAACTGAGGACTATTGAAAAATAAATATGAAGACTGAGTCTTCATTAAGAACCGATGTGGGAAATTTTGATAGTTTAGCTCCCAGAGTTTGCTTGTTAGAGCGTGGATAACACAACACATTATGAAAGGGATCAATATTGTGTAAATTAAGAATCGATTGCCACTTAACACTAATTAAAATGGGAGTAAGTAAGAATAGACCTCAATTGACAAGTGATGAAAGAAGTACATACCAAATTAAACAAGAATTATTCTCATCCATATATGAAATGCCAAATTAATATAAATCTTTCTTGATAAAGCCCCCTACCCCCCCCCCCCCAAACCCCACCCTCTTCTTCTTTCCTATCTAGTCACAATGCAATGTAACTAATAAACTTCCAAGCTAGCTACTTGTACACATCTATTTTTGCAATATGTAATGTCTTTGAAGATCCTATTATTATTTTTTGGTTCCACAATTAAAAAGAGATAAAGAAGAAAGACAATGAGATGCAAGTGAATAGGGTATATAGTACATATTGGAAAAAATGTGACAAAGGTATGGTCCAAGTGAAGTGGTTTTAAGTCACTCTCTTGAATGTGCAAGTCAAAAAAAGTGGGCTTCTTTGGCCCATTGGACTTGGCCCACCACCCACATTCTCATGATATTTCTTTCATTCACCATCTACTAGAACTACCCTTAGTCCCTACTAGTATAAGTCTCTCTAGATGATGCACACTTATAGGTACTTAAATGGTATTCAATGTACGATCGATTGGTTTTGTAGTTCTTTATAAATAAATACAAAATTACAAGCATTCTTCACTTTTACGCATTAGAGATCTGACAGGGTCCATCTCTATGAACTAATCAATATATAGTATCCATAAATCTTTTTTTTCTATTATATCCTATGTTTTATTAAATATGCATGAATCAGTAAAGATAGTAGGTTTTACGAAACAATTTTCGTTATTTAGGTTTATATGATAGGTATTCATGTAAAAAAAAATTAGGAAAATGTAACATGCATAGTCACTTTTCATTATTTACTAGAAAATAGGATGATTGTTTTTACCATTAAATTACTATATTATTATTATATGCATACATATATGACTGATTTATCTGATTTATGAGATTTAAAATTAACATGGCATTGAAAGTGATTATTAGCCTTTCCATTGGAATTGGATTGGGCCTTTGCAAGATTTAGAATACTGGATCAGCTTGCTAATATGTAAAGCCCACTCTTTTTCTCGGCAAATATTAATAAAATAGCCATTTTTAATGTTGATATTTGAAACATAGTCACTATCATGCAGTTTCACTTAAAAAAATTGCGGTAATTGAAGCTCTAATAAAATTCATATATTTTTTTACTACGGGACTAAAAAGTGTCTAGTACGCGCTATTACTATCTCTTTCTCTCCTTTTTTTTCCTTATAAACTCGGTTTACATGAACTATATATTATCGTTTTTGCTAAAAAGTATTAAGAAAATGAAATATCGAACTATGTTTGACATTTCAAAAATCAGTTGCTAACAAATAAATTAAATTAATTTCATTTCTTCAAGAATCCTTCAAGATTATAACTTTTTTTTCTTTCATTTTTTGCTATATTCCTTCTTTTCCCAACTTTGCCTTTCTCATGAAATTAATTATTAAGTCTCAAAATACATGGCTCTTTTTTGCTAGTACCATGTTTGGGAGATGAATATAATAGAGGAAATAAAGTTGAGAAAAGGAGGAAAAAGAGCAAAAAGGAAAGGAAAAGATAAAATCTTGATCAATATTTGCCATAACAAATTAAATGAACTTCTTTAAGTTCAAATTTTATGTGTGTTTAATTTCTTGTGGTGATTTGAATAAAAGAGTGGTGGAGTAACACTAGTAACTTTGTAGTGAACTAATTAATGATTTAATTTTGCATGAGATATATGTAAGCACTAAGGTATTTATCTCTATCTATATTATATATATAGCTTGAAATATACATAAACGTTCTTGTTATAAAAGGAAGCACCCTTGGTATTGCCCCTTTATTTTTGTATATTACTACGGAGTCATCAAATTTGCATGCAATTTTTAAAAAAAATAAGAGGTGAATTTGAATAAGATCGGAGTATATATAATACTATTTGAATTGTATATATAGGGTCTATCGAAAATAATCTCTTTATCTTCATAGGTCAAGAGTAAGGTTGCGTACTCACCACTCTCCACAGATCCACATGTGAAATTATACTGAATTTGTTGTTATAGTTAAAATACCATCAATATATTACGCGATAAGTCTAACGTATTATCTACGAAATGAGTGCAAGAGACAAGTAATTGGTTATATAAGATTAGACAAAACTAAAGATGATTGCATTCAACATGAGGTGCAAGTGATATATATATATATATATATATAGCAAATCCCACTTGTCTCCCTTGCCTTTCTCCCATTTCGCTCACCACTCTCCCATGTGAAATTATCCCAAATACATGCTAACCACTCCAGATACATCTATCTAGTGTAATTTTCACGTATCTGGATATATACATGAATCTCGCTCGCTTCCATCCCCAATATCGCTTACTCTTAATAAGTAGTAAATACATGATACTTTTAAAGTATAGATAATAATAGTATATATTATATAGTGAAATATGTCTAATTATATATGGTAGTAAAGATTGCACCAAGTCCACAACATGTACGATTGGGCTTGGCCCAATTTGAGGAACTTTAAGCCCACAAAAACCTTCCTAAATCGAACCGTTGGCTCCATTACATTTGCAACTATATATATATATATATGTATAACACATAAAAAGAATAAAGTATGGATGGTTAGTATTAGTGTATTATCTCTATAATTATCCTCCTCTAATAATATTCCACAATAACGATTACGTTTTTTAAAATGGATTTCATGTTATTTTATATTATATGTTTTATGTAATAGTATTTCACTGTGACAACTAAAAATTATCCAAACAAATGACGATATTAATGAAAGGTTTGAAGGTAGCTAGCGTCAACTTCCTTTTTCCTTATACGTTACGTATCTCAACTATATTAAGGAGAAATCGTAGTATCGGTATGTAAACATGTTCATTCATACATATAAGTATGAGAAAACAACAAAATTTGATCGAAACCATCATTAGTCTCATAATTAATTATATTAACTCAAATCAAATCCCTAAGATTTACTAGTACTTTACCAAATTTAGTTATACATAATTCAATTCAATGTATAAAGCTACAACAACTTTGCCACTATCTATATGAACATGGTTAATTATTAATGTCCGACCTGTTATTATTACTATATATTTGTCTTGTTTAGAAAATTCATCAAATCATCATTAGTCATTAATACAACATAATTATGAAATAGGCTTTACCAATTACAATTGCTGCGTTAGTGTGTCCCTTGTCGGCCTGAAAATATTGGTATGCTACTTTACTAGACAAGTTAGGGTTATTGGTGTCATTTGTAGGGCCACCCTTGTCTCCGATCGGAGAGGCGGAAGGATTAGAATTCAGTAATTTTAACTTAAAAATCTGATAGCGGATATATTGAGGAATTATTTGAAGTTAACAGTTTTAACCTAGATCGTGTATAGGTGTGTGACTAAATAAGTGAAAATGATTAATTTTTGAAGATGTGATCGTGGAATTTTGAACTCAAACTCATTATGTTCGAATTCTGAATCCATATTCTCTATCTACAATCACGATGGATAAAGTTTAATTTGAATATAAAAAAAATAAAATTGATCCTTGTAATATTTCTCAATCACGAACTAATTAATGCATATAAATGAAGCTTAGATAAGAATACGCCCCTCTATTTGACTAACTATATTTAGATACACCTCTTATCTGTCACATGACATAGCAAGTGGTTTCAAACTCCCATAGATGTATAAAAATCTTTTAAAAAGTCGAGAAAAGTGTTTAAAATACCGTTAAACTTGACGTCAATTTAGGAGTGTATTTCACTCATGTTGCGAAATCGGAAGTATATTTAGGTTTAGTTAGTTAAGTAAAAAGATATTTTTAAAGCTATCAATAATTCGATAATGTAACTAATAATTCATATCAAATTTAATGATATTCTCAGCACTTTCTCTCTTTTTTATAATACAAAGTTCAACCAATAAAGAATAGATAAGTTACACTAGCTAGCTAAGAAAACGAAACATATAAAAAAAAAACCAAAAGTTGAATTTAATAAAAATCACTAAACTATTGTTTTAGAATCGTACAATATGAACATATGAAAGAAGGAAAAAAAAACTTAAAAAAACATATACATACCAATAACTACATGTCAAATTGTTTCCACATCTAATGACTTAATACTACTAATTTTAAATTCTGAATTAATCTCTGACATTAGTCATGGTGACGCGTTCACAATGAGGGCACATAGTGAGGGTAGACGCCGGTAGGGGATGACAACTATGGGGTGATAACACCGTTGGCGGACCTACTTTCATGGCTCGTAACTCTTCAACTTCTTTCTTTAATCTTCGATTTTGTTCGCTCAATGAACCAAACCATCTCTTTAAGTATTCACATTCCATCTCTGTTTGCTTTAGCTTGCTCCTGTTTAACATAAACATAATTAATTTATGCTCGATTAATTTAAATTCACATTTTTCTGTTCGAAAGGAATTAACTAATGCATTGATGATTGAACCTTTCTTCTAACATTAAATAAATGCACGTGCATTATGGCTAACACCTGAAAAAGTTGATCCAATTAAATGTTCAAATTGACCGATCGATTATTATTAATTCTTTCTTCTCTATAAGGGAAAAAAAGAAAAAATATTATACGGAGTCGCTTGATATGAGATATAATAATCGTAAATAAAAAGTGTATAACTATTTTATCTTATGTTTAATTGAAGGTATTAGGCAGTTATGAGATTAGTTATTATCTCATATACTGATATACATAATGAAATAACTTATTTCGAGATAATTTGTTTTCAATTAAATAATTTATGTAATTATAGGTAAAAATAAGGTACTCTAATACTACCTTTTTTTTCATTTTACTTTACTTGTCGTCTATATTAAAAATCTATTTTAACAAATCAAAAGAGCTTTATACATACAATCCTTAGTGTTAAATAATTACATAAAATAATACTAGTCAAATTTATAATTTCAAAGTATCTTTAGTAAATATTAAGTAGAAAGTTGATAGGACTTTAGTGTTACAATTCTATTTGCCCCTTCTTTGGTGGAACCTCTTTTAATGTGTAACCATTTTGAAAGAGTCAAATTTCCTAATTTTCTGGAGTTTGTTCCCACTATATACCTCCAAAATCAACTTTAATTTTTTCATTCTTCGATATAAATCTAAATTTAGTTATACCTCATTAAACGTATATTTGGACAACGAATGAGAAACAATAATAATATATTATGTGAAATGTCACTTATAAGTAGTGTCAGAGTAGGGTCGAGTGTACACAGTCCTTATCACTATCTCGTGGAAATAGAAAGATTGTTTTTATAAAGATTTATAATATATGTAAAAAAGTTTAGTCATAAATATAAATATAAAGAAAAATAAATTAGTGTAATTACTTCCTCACCATTAATTATCTCTTCTCAACTACCAACACATTAGCAATATTACTACCTACTCCACTTATTTAATTGGTTGTTTAAGGTTTTGAGGCATTTACTATTAATAACTAATGTCTTCTTGGAAGACTAGTAACGTAACAATTCGAAAATTAAAATATTCTGTCATTTTTACTCGTCATATATATAAAAAAAAGTCAATTTTTTTCATGTATTATCTTTGATATTAAATTTCCCAAATCATTTTTTAAATCTACGTAAAATAATCATGTTAATTATTTATTTTTTTAATAAATATGTCAGGTCTAAAATTACTATAATCTATATAATAAATAAAAGTGAATGATACCTTGCTCTACGGTTTTGAAACCAAACCTCCACTTGTCTTGCCTTTAACTTTAATTGCATGGCTAAAGCTTCCTTTTGTTTCTGCATTTATTTACCATTACATTAAGAAGAGAAAAAAAAACCGTTTTACTGAACATAAAGTTTTAAAATATGATGTAGTTTGACTGAATATAAAATTTAAAAAAAAGTTATCGTTCTTTTGTAATAGACTAAAAAGAAAAATATATCACGTAAAAAATACTTACCGGATTCAAAGTATGATTTTGTCTAAAGCTTTCTTCAAGAAAAAAAGATTGTTGTTTTGTTAAACGTAGTTTTTTCCTTGGAGCTCCATTAATATTAATATTATTATTATTATTAGAGCTCTCATCTTCTTCTTCTTCCTCCATGCTAATTTCTTCTTCAATATTTATATTTGAAGGTACTTGATTTATATCAAGCTCTCTCATCATATTATAACGTACACCACCCCCTTCACCTTCATGATCAATTAAAAAAAATTAATTAAACACAAGATATATATAATTACAAATAGGAAAAGATCAACATAATTAAAAGTAATTAACTCATCACACATGTATATATAAAAAAAGAATTAGCTATGATCATAAAGGTGGTCAGTTTAACACTCTTTTGTCAAAAATTAGAAACAGATTCAGAACTTAAACTCAGTAACTTAAAATTGCATCTAATACCCCACAAAATAACAAATCATAAACACTAATACTGAAAATTCTGATTTCGTCACTCATGAAAATAAAAAAAAATATCATCTAGAATATATAAAAAGGCCCTAATTAAAAATATCAAACTATATATAAATTTTAGCTTTTGAAAAATTAAAAATAATTCTCTAGTGATAGATTCAAAAAAAAAATGATAAAATAATTAATTAAACTTACCAGAAGAAGGAAAAGATGAAGAATTAGAAGAAGATCCATGAATAGACATGGTTAGCTCCAAACATGTTGAATTTTCTGGCATAATCTCCATTTTATTAGTTTAATATAAGATTAAAAAAATCTTAATATTTTGCAAGAATTAAGAAGAAGGCTAAATTTATTTATTTTTTCAGACAAGAGAATAAAGTATAAATGGGACAAATGAAAGAAGGGGGCAAGGGAAGAAAATTATGAAAGTGAAGAACCAATTAAGGGTCAAATAAATAGAAGGAAAAAAATAAATTAATTACTGTTATAAATTTCTTGTATTATTAATTGTGATATTGACTAATGACTATGGTCGTCAAGTCAAATAGTCATACATATTTTATTAAATCACACGTTATCTAAGATTTAGTAAAGTAAGATCGAGTCAATTTTTATATTGTCAAATTTTTTGTTTGATGGTATAAATATTTTAAAAAATAATATCGTAAAATAGAATTAAATTTTTTTTATCGTTAAATATTTTGTCTAGTGATATGAATTCGGAAAAAATATATAATATTTATGCGACAAATAATTTTGAGAGTGCAAGTTGTGTTTTTTTTCTCCTTCCTCATGTTTGGGCAAAAAGGATTTTTGTTGGTTCATAAGTCAGATACTTATATGATTGGAATTTGGAAAATAAGAAAATGCCCTCTTTTTTATATTTTATCTTTTAAAATAAATAGAATTTTGATCGGAAATTTTTAATGAGAAATTTTGAATTTTGAGAAATGGAAGAAATTTTTGGTAGGAGCACTTTTTTCTTGATGAATTTTATGTAGCGAAACTATATTAAACGAGTCAGAAAATGATAAATTATATCATATAATTATTCAAAAAATCTTGTGTGATTTTTATTACTTTTATATATAAAGTTCTTAAACACCCTTCAAAGGAGATATCTAATAACCTTAATCATAGGTGATAACTAAAGTTAATCACTTCAATAATGTGCAAATTGACTAATTTTGGGTACAATTTTTAACATTAAGAAAATACCTAAAGTGTTTATATATATATATAGGTGTTGTCTACTTTACTTAAATAGACAATCTCAATAAATTCAAAATATTATCAAAAAAGTTATGGGACATGTATTTTTTTTGGTTTTCATTTCGAGTCCGGAGTCTCTATTAGAGCTTCGATTAAATCCGAATCGCTTAGATTCATTTGGAGATGACGCTCCCAACAAAATTTTGTTCATATCCAAGAATTGAATCCGAAATCTCTGATTAAAGGGGAGATGCACTCTTTTAATAAACTTGACAAGTCAAAGTCCTCTTAATACACATTAATTATGTGAAATTAAGGAGCTATTATTTCTTATAATTAAAATGTCCACTAATTTGTTCAAAAAGAATCTCTAGAAGTGACATTTATTTATTATATTATTTTATTTTATTTATTTTGTCTGGTTTATGAATAGTAAAGCTGTTTTATATAATATGGCATTTAATTCATTTGCAGGTGTGGAAAAAATTAGTTTAACGTTTCATTTGCATTTATGGCAATAAGAAAAGACACCAAAATGTACTACAAATTAAACACCTTCATTTAATTAGGGAACTTTGTCTCTTTGTCTTTTTTTATTTTTTAAATACTACTCCCTCCGTTTAAAAAAAAAAATGACTCTATTTTCTTTTTAGTCTATTTCAAAAAGAATGACCCCTTTCTTTTTTTGGCAACACTTTAACTTTAACTTTTTACGTGGCATGTTTAAGACCACAAGATTAAAAGGTATTTTGGTACATTTGACATAACTTTAAATTAGAACCACCAGATTAAAAAGTCTTCTTTCTTTTTTAAACGCCGTTCCAAGTCAAACTAGGCCAATCTTTTTGAAACGGAGGGAGTAATTATTTCTTAAAATAATCTCTTTTATTTTCCTTATTATTTTGGTGGCAATCAATCACTTTTTTTTTGTGCACGAAAACATTATATAAAAGCAAAAGTTATATAATTTACTCCAACAATTGGTACTACATGTATATAATTCCTGTAGGAAAAAAAATTGTTTAATTACTGAAATTTCCTATCAAATAATAATTAAAAAATTTATTTTAAAATAATATTTAACTTAATTTTTTTTCTGAACTTTGTGATTCTATAAAAGACTTTCTTCTAATTCTTTTTTTTACGTTATGAATATTCATATTTACTTACTGACTTATGAATATAAAATTTAATTTATTTATAATAAATGTAAAATTTTAGTTCAAATTATTAAATTTTGTCAAACTCGAAACTGTAACGGTGATTTTACCTTACTTTGTAACTTGTTGTAGACATTTAATTAGCTTGACTTCAGGTCACTTGCGTGTCCAAAAATTCAAAACATAAATCTTTTATCCAATTTGTCAAAATGGAAGTATTACTCAGAGTAGTATGATTATCAAAATAATAGTTATTTAGATTAGTTAATTGCTTAAATTAAAAATAATCAATGAAATATTGTGATTAATTACAAAATCGTAATCAAATATTCTTCTTTTTTATACCATTATAGGTACGTTTGTACTCACAAAATTTATACGTTATAAATTCTCAAATTAAAAGTTATAAAAACATGAGAAATATAGCAAGTCCTTATTGGGAAAAAAAAAGAAGAAAGAAAAACTATATAAATATCAACTTTGATCATATAATTTTGTTATTGATATGTTTTATTACAATTGTCATATTAATATTCTAATTGCATACCGAGTCATCTTCCTATGTGGTTCCAATATTGGAATTTTGTATTTATATATTTTTAAAAAGAAAACTTTAACTTGATAATAATTCTTGCCAATATGTTCACTATAAGTATTAGATAAATAATCTATAAAATTTTCTCATATTTAAATTTGTGGAATATATTAATTTTAATAGTGAATTTGACGATTTCGTGGTTGGGATTTGATAGAAAAATAAATAAGTCTCTTTCACACATGAAAAAAAGAACAATATAATTATTAGAGTCAAATTTTCGGATTAATTATATACTTATTCACGTATTTTTAATTAATTACGGAAAACAATGATTAAAAAATGGAACCCAAGCACACGGGTGGACAGAAAAAAAACTAATCTTTGAAACCCAACCCAAAAGACAATTTTGGGCCATGGGTTTGATGATTAGGTTGGAAATATGGTGTATTGTGGGACATGTCTTGATCATTGGTTAGGGGACATTTGGCCCCAACATGTTTGCTTCTTTTATAGTCACATTTCATTTGCTTACTTTGCTCCCTCCTTTTCTTTAATCATATATTAAGGTATATTAAGGTAGATACGTTCAGATATGTGTATGTTGCTATTAAAACATTAAAATAGGAAGAGAGGTGAGCGAAATAAGGAGGGGATACATGCGAATCACAGTAGATACACTAGATAAATGTATTTATATGTAAATGGACACTAGATACATTGAAAAAGTGACGAGCGAAATAGAAGCGAGGCTAGCAAAATTTGTTAGGTATCTTTGAAATTAACTCTTCTTATATCCATTATACCGAACGATCCTAAGAGAGAAACCTCAAATATATTGAGTAGTAGAGAGAATACTGAGGTCATACTTTTACAAAAAACTATCATCTTATCTTGCACAACATTACAATACATGATAACAAGATAATGTTATCGGCTAAAATTTAAGTAACAAAGAGAAGAAGAACCATACCTATTGCAGTAATTTTTACGTTACAAAATGCATAAATGAAATACTAAAGAAGATCACAATGAAAACAATCGTGCATAACTGATAAAATATCGATTCACGCCTAGCTTTTACTGTTCTTTAACACTCGATTTCTCTTTCAATTCAAGCTGAAGTGACCGCTTGACATATCATCTCGATCCAATGAATATTCAAGTAGCCATCCAAATAACAAAAATTCAAATAATTTTGGTGTGATTTTATGGTAAAATGAAATAGACAGGTAGACGATTGAAAAAACAAAGTAGAAAAAATAGGGTTTCTACGAAGCGAAAGAAGATTTTGGGAGAGTAACTATGAATTTAAAGAAAGATTGGTGAGAAATGAGAATATTAACAAGTACAGAATTAGAGTTTCTTTTTATATAGATAGGTTCGTTTAGCGATTTTAATTAACTATAGTTAATTACTCCTGACTAACTATTAGTTTAATGCTTATTAAACATTGGGAAAACTACTCAAATTTGACCCATTATGCAAAGTATTTACTCAGATTAGACTCAATTCAATATATTTAGGAATAATTACCAAAAACACAACGGTGTGTTATGTATCAACAATAGTAATGTACTGAGACGCGATATATTGAGTGATGTATCTGAAATCGACATGTGATGTATTAGAATTTTGAAAATCAATATGTATAAATATGGTCCATTGTTGAAAATTTGACCCCGCTTCTTTATAGTTACATTCCATTAGATTACTTTGCTCCCTTCGTTTTAATTTAGGAGAAACTATATCGTTAGACATATTTCACTATTATATATACTACTATTACTTATATTTTTAGAATATTACATATCTTACTACTAATTAAGAGTTTTCTATTCTATATTGATGAAAATAGATTTAGATACATGTATTTTTGCTACCATATTCACTAAAATAGGTAGAGAGGCGAACGAGATATACACTACGTATACATGTATTTGAGATACCAAATACATAGAAGAATGACGAGGAAGATGGAGGGGGAGGGGGGGAGGAAGACGCATGAGATTGTTATGTATCTCAAATACATTGAATATAGTGCATTTAGAACAAATTGTACTTAATTTTGACCCATATATCCAAGATACATATATCAGGATGCACCAAAATATGATAAAATTCAAAATATTACAAACTAGACGGTATATAAGTAATTAGCTCCTAAACTAGTGAGATTTATGTAAATTTCCCTTTAATTGTTTTATCTTATTTTGATTTGACATTACAAGTTTAAAAAGTAAAAAAGAGATTTGAATCTTCTGATCTTTAATAAAGTATATGCAAATCTTGTGGCCTTAGCCCTTAAATAAAACATGTGGAAAGTTGCAATCAAAAAATTATTAAAAAGGGGAAGAGACATTTCGTTTTGAAACAAATTAAAGAAAAGTATCACAGAAAATTGAAACAAATGGAGTATTATAATTTAAATGGTATATAAATCTTATAATTTTTTCCTCAAAATATACAATTTTGGCTAAGATTTTTCTTCAAAAACAAAACATGTATGCAAAATGTTCTTTATATGTGTCTTAATTTAACTGAGGTAATAAACAGTTTGAAAAATAATGTTAGCTTATATGATATTTTAAAAAATATATATAGGAACTTATATTTCATTTTCATAAATACTTTTAACCACCCAAAATCACTCCCAATATGACATTATTCATCTTCTATATATTTTATACATATTCACCTCACTTCTATTATCAAGCAAAGTTAAATAACCTTTTTTTTTTAATCACAAAAAGTAATTTAATAACTCTTGTGATACTTAGATAAAGTTATTATGACTGAGCAACAGTTAAAACAAGAGTTCTAGCTTTGAATTACAACTTAATCATCAACATACAATGAATACACAAATGAACAATATCCATCTTACAACAATACAAAAATGAAGTTTTTCATTGATTAATGTACATCAAGATCATGAAATCATATACAATGTTGGTTTTGCACAAGATCGGCAAAGACTACGCGACCTATATGACTTAATCTACGTTACCTGCATAATTGGAACTTCAGTGCATTGCGATAGCAAACTTCATGCCTTATCGGTTGTAACTGGAGATTAGTCACCTAGAAGACACAGTGGTTGCCTCATGCTAAGTTCAGCCTTGATGTTTGGATATTTCTCCAGATCAAGGGAATCACCCAAAATTTTCTGGAAGCATGAATAACAGTATCTTAGTTTTGTTTGGCAGAAAAACTATACAATGAGGGGGTCAATAGAATATCCAGAGAGATGTCAAGTAAACAAACCAGAAGCTCAAAAGAAAAGTATCCGACGCAGGATTGTAATAAAAAGACGGGAAATAACAAGATGCAAAACCAGTGCAGCAACAGATGGTAATACACATTGAGCATAATAAACTATGCGATGACTAAATAATACTACTAAAACGGAGAAGTGGAGAGGAGGCTATCACACAGCTTTAGTCCATGAAGGAAATCATCTCACTTGCAACCACTTACAGAAGCTATGAAACAAATTTCGAGAAAAATACACAAATGTGCCTCATTCAGTTATGAGGATTATGTGCATGATCTCACAGTCTGGAGTATTATTATAGTTGACTATGTTGTTGAGACAAAACAGTATGCCGATGAGTTTGTTTACTGTCTCATGCATAATAAAGAGAAATAGTAGAATAAAAGACTAAACAGATGAGTTACCAGCAAATGCTAGAAACTTTTATAGGTACCTTATAACATGTAATCTAGAGGGGAAAAGTACAAATGGTTAAAAAGGAAAGGAAAAATGCACAAGTGCCCGAAATCCCAAAGACACACTTATACTATACTAAGGTCCTATTACCCCCCTGAGCTTATTTTATACGTAATTTTCTAACTCTTTTCGGCCTACGTGGCACTAGTTTGGAAAAAAAAGTCAATCAGCGTTGGGCCCACAAGATAGTGCCACGTAGGTCGAAAAGGGGTAGAAAATTATTAATAAAATAAGTTCAGGGGGTAATAGGACCTTAGTATAGTATAAGTGTGTCTCTGAGATTTCGGGCATAGGTTGAGGGGGTACTTGTGCATTATCCCAAAAGAAATAAAAAGGCAAAATAAGACAATGCTGCATAAAATATGAAACCAGAGAGTAGATTAAGGATGTATTGTGAACTTGACATGTTTGGTTTCTCTATCGGCCAGCATATTCTTTTGCTATATTTATTTTGTGTTGTTCGATGCTATTCAATGTTCTATTAAGCTATAAAGAGTATCGAATTAAAAATTAGCATAGACAGGGCTCCTGTAATGTGGTTTGTTCTTTTACAAAAAAAGAGAACTTTTGGCTATAATTCATGCTTCTTATATACAAAGAATATGATCAAGAAACTTATGGATTAGATATTGAAGTCATTGGTAGAATTGTACTCACCAAAGCAGCAAGATGTGCATCTTGTATGATATTTCCATCTATCTCTAACCGAGCAATAGGAAACTCTGGAAGATGTCCAGACTGCTTCCTCCCAAGTAAATCTCCAGGTCCTCTCATTACAAGATCCATATTTGCGAGGTAAAAACCGTCAGATGATTTCTCAAGCACCTGCAAGCGACTTAGACTACTGTCGGTTGATCCCACCAATATACACTTAGACTTTTTTTCTCCACGTCCAACTCGTCCTCTAAGTTGATGCAACTGAGCTATTCCAAATCTCTCAGCATTCATAACAACCATCATAGATGCATCTGGAATGTCAACCCCAATCTCAATAACTTGCGTTGAAAGCAAGATATTGGTTTCTCCAGATCTAAACAGGTTTAATGCTTCACTTTTCTCATCGCCCTTCATTTTTCCATGTAAGAGACCGCAGTTGTACCCTGAAAACTTTTGAGATATAGTCTCAAGATCAGCCGAAGCTGCACGAAGCTGAGGCAATTGCTCGGATTGTTCAATGACCGGATAAACAAGATATATTTTACCCCCTGCTTCTAACTCATCAAACATCATCTGTACCAGAAATAGTGCTAAAGGAAGTTAGACAAAAAACATATGTCGGAAACAAGATCAAGCTTGTGACTGACAAGTACAAATTGACTGAATTCTTATTTAGTATAGTAACAATGATTCAATATTTTGGAATTCAATAGTCCCATTTCTCCAGGTTAATGACTACAAACAGCAAAGCCGATTATTCTGTCAAGATGGAGCAGAGAGTTGTAGATATCACTATTACCAACATGAACTACCTAAATATCATGCTTCAAAGTTCAAAGAAATACGAAGTGTAAATGTGCCTGAGATCAAGGAAAAGAAAAATATACAGACCTGATAGACCTTCTCAAATCCAGGTTCATTTCCTTCAATCACAAATGTTTCAACAGGAATTCTTCCAGGAGGCAAATCAGTGATCTGTTGTTAAAGAAATCAAGCAAAATAGTACATAGAAAAAGGTGATTATTCTGAAGTTACAGCAACAAACTAAAACTTCTAGCAACCAAGTCACACAGTTGAACTGCCAATAAAATCAAGAAAACCAGGTAAAGACGATTCAAAGAGCAAAAGACCTTCCTTGCCCAAAAAATTTCAAGTATGCCTAACTAAATCTTGTTTAGCCACCCCTTAAAAACTTGCTAGAAGCTTAAATGTAGGCATAACAAATCTTTGTATGCAACATGGTTCACAAAAAGAATACTGCAACTTCCCAAAAGGTATATAAGTGAGCGGAAAATGAGAGTTAAAAGTCAAATTGAAAATATGGAGATGGCCTTGGGCAAAAAAACAACTTAAAATTACTTCAACTCCAGTTCCAGTACTAAAAGCATATATTGATAATCAGAAATGATCTCAGCTAACAGGCAGTATCATATTGACATAAATAAGGATACAAACTCTTAACACACCTGTGTCAAAGACATGTCTCCATACAAAGCCAGAGCCAGAGACCTTGGAATTGGAGTGGCCGACATAGCTAGGATATGAGGAGCCATAATTACACTGTCCTTGGAGGAATCTTCTGAGATCTTCGAAGAGGTCTTGGAACTTATTGAGTTATAATATAACTGCAAGACCAGAGAGGCTTCAATCAATTCCCGGTTAAAGAAAGAAACCACGTTAAACCAAACATGTGCATTAGTTCACAGGATTCCTATCCTTTTAATAAAGTTTCATCAAATTTAAATTAGTGTATTGGCAACAACGCATGGAGATCGTTACAGATCCTTGAAATTACAGGCGATCTTGTATCTAAGTGAAATATCTATCTGCATAAAAAAGATCACCATTCACCAGTTTAGGCTTATGCATTATAGCATAACTGCAAATGATCATGTTAAGCATAATATGTTTTTTCCTTTAAAAAAAATATATATCATATTGATTCATGAAACTCACAATTAAGCATCATCACATAGAAGCAGTGCAAGTTTTCATCAGTAAATCAAGTTATCATTAATAAAATTTAACCAATCATCTAAGCAACATATAGCTTCAGTACTCCACAAATAAAGTATACTATTATATCATGTTCTGCACTAGTTAGTGCAAAGGATTGATCTCCACTTCATTACATGCAAAAAGAAAATTAATAACCTGACATTCACAAATAAAACAGTCAGATGAAGAACGAGTGAACGATCTGTAATTATTCCTAGTTTGGTTTTATCTTGATTGCATAGTGGGAAATTCTCAGCAACTTTTAGATGCACAATCTCCAATCAAGGCGAGGCAGGTCCAAGCACATTACCTTGCTGTTAAATCGTCCTCTTTGGATTACTCCAAAACGATGTTGCTCATCCACAACAGCGATGCGTAAAGCCGAAAATTCCACTTTTTCAGCAATTAAGCTGTGAGTCCCAATGACCAAAGAGATATCGCCAGTTTGGAGACCCTGCCAACAGATGGCAAACAGTAAAATAAACTGAAAGGAGAAACGTAAAACCCTTGATAAAAAAAGCATGTCAGCTATAGGTGATTTTGTGATAATAAGGAGAATTCTTCAGCTTAGTCCTTCTTTTGAGCTTTTAGGTAGGGGATTCATACAACTTAACATGATATCCAGTGCAAGGAAAGGTGGAAAGGTCTTAAATTCGAGTGACTTCGTTATTGATGAACAAAATATCTTTGGTAGGTGCCTGACTCAAGAAAAAGAATCAGGCTTACACACGATGTCACGAACCTAAGAAAATAAAAGTACAGTATCTCCCTTCTAACAACTTAAATTCTGAGACGAGACTGTTCATAATTCAAAAATAATAAATAAATAGATGAAATTGGCTTCTTTTTTTTTATAGGTCCGATAGCAAGATGTTTTGAGATAGATGTAAAGGTTACACTATACTCATGAAAAAGTAGAATAGAAGTCAGAATTTAGTGCTTCATGTTTTCTAAGAATTATCATGCTTTAAATATTTATAGGCGAATACCAAGAAACTCATGCTGATTCCAGAAACCTTTTTGTCCTCTGACTCTTCATTCTTGTGTTCTCCTTTAAGAACATTTTACTACAGAAAATTTAGACTAAACCACATGTGTTTCTCTATTTCACTACCTTTTAAGCCACGCTGTGCTAATATAGGTACCTTTTCACTCAATTTGATGCCTACATTTAAAAGTCAGCAAAGCAGCTTTTGCTTAAAGATATCCAATTCCCACATCAATTGGGTGGCCAAAACCATTTAACAAGGAAAAGTTGAAGTGCTGCCTTAAGATTTCTTACCTGGCGAATCAACCGTGATTCCTTTGTAGATGTTGAGCCAGTCAATAAAGCAACTGATAGTTTGCATTCTGCCGCTTCCATGTTTGCTAATAAGTTTTGAATTTGCTCATAATGCTGAATAGCAAGCAACTCGGTTGGGACCATAAAAGCTGCCTAAAGATGAGAACTTAGCAATTATTACATGTGGCACTGGGTAGTTAGAAGGCCGAAAGAGTTTATAGCTCCAAGCTTGTATTGAAGAAGGGATGTATGAAAACCAAATTCTTTTTTTGGATACTTGTACTAACAATCATAACATAGCTAATAAAACAAAGCAAAATATAGCCACAAAGAAATCACAAGCTAATGCAGAAAGAAATATTAATGCTGACTAACCTGGTAACCTAAACTGATAACCTCCAAACATGCTAAAAATGCAACCACAGTTTTCCCGCATCCAACATCACCCTGAAAAAGTGAGCAAATTTGGAACACCCATTCAAATCCGCAAAAAAACTCTAGTCTTCCAAAAGAAAGTCAAGTAATTCTATTTCAGAAGCGAAGAACATCATTTCTCAGTTGATATCTGAGAAAACAAAGTTAAAGAAAAATCATTAATTGAGAGATGACGAGTGTATTATCCAACTCGACTGCCATTTTAGTTTGTCAAAAAACTTGAAATTAAAAAGAAGACGAACTAGGAAAATGTTGTTTTTAACTTATGCAGATGTCATTTTAACCTTCCGTTAAAATCATTTGTGTCCTTTCAATAATTAGGTAAACAGTTTCATTTCATAAAATCAATAGGCCAGTGTCTGTATACAAGAAGTATGCCAAAGAGTAAAAAAATGTACAAAAAGATATGGTTCCCTACAAAAGACGCCCAATCCTCTATACATCCCCGAACTAGATGGGTGCACCACAAATAAATGAAGAATTGGAGACTCAACTGCCCAAAACTCATTTCTACCCAGGTGATCTACATCACAATGAATGAATACCAAGAATAATGAAAAGTGTAATAAGAATGAAAAATGTGATGTTAGAAGAAATGAATGAATACCAAAAATAGTTTCCCCTCCCCCACCCCAAAAAACAATTTGCAAGTAAACAGTAAAGCACATCTCACTACCTGTAGCAGACGATTCATTGGGACAGGTTGCTTTAGATCCCAAATAATTTCTGAAGCAGCTTGCAATTGACTGGGTGTAAGAGAATATGGAAGAGCCTTCAGAAATTTCTTAGTCAGCATGGACCATCCATCTGTGTTTATCAAATTGAATTCAGATTTCCGATACTTATCCAGCAATCCATCTTTCTCTACTTTTGTACCAAGACCTTCAAGCATTTGGAATAACCGCCCAAGCTGCAAGATAATGAAAACAGTGAGTGATACTAACAGCATCCCAAGCCACAAGATCATGGAAAAACATCCATTCTCTGTTTTTTGTAAGAACACAAGCATCCGTGTCTCATATTGTGTGTCAAAATCTGAAAGTTGGTTATTGTGGCTCTATTTTCATGTGCATATTATCAAATTTCCCAAAAGCTAATTGACCATGGAAAAGTCACATTTTTTTTTTTTATATAAAGGTAAAGTTGTATTCTTCAGCATTAAGGGTATGCTGGCTACCTCCAAAAAGTTACAAGATATATCCATAATTACATAGATCCTAGGAAATCTACCAACTTTTCTACTTCTTCTATACGTTCTTCTTTACAACAAAAAAACAACATGTTAATGCAATTTTCTTTAACTTTCTGAATAATAGTGTTACTGATATTCTCATGACACTTGAGGTTTCTTTCTCTCCAAATAGCCCCACCAGACACAGATAGGGACTATAGACCACCATCTTTTTTGGGTCTTGCCCCCCCCCCCTCCTCTCACATCCAACAGCTCAAAAGATCAGGGTTATGTTCTGGCATCACCCAGAGCTCTTGAGAAATGCTGAGAACCATGTGCCACACCTGAACAGTAATCCTACAGTGTAGGAATAAGGGTAAAGTCACATTTGTTATAATCAACATACATGGTCAAGCAGATCCCTGCCGAATTACAGGGTCTATTTGGAAGAATGAAGCCTAGACTAATCAGAAGGCTAGATGATTTGAACTTCTATCCTTAATGGAATATGCACTGGATATTTGTACCAAGAATTTTGACGCTGTTAGGAGAGTGTAATATGGAATTTGATGTATTAATTCTGGGAGATGGGTAGAAGTAGGGACAGTTAATACTAAGACTGTGGCAGCAGGTTCAATCTTGGAACAATTTTGTTTTCTTTCTTGAGTTGCAGTTCCTTTGGTAATAAAATAGTTAGTTACCAAAACAAAAATCAAGTTCAGATGAGAGAGAGAACCTTCGTACCAAAACCATAATGGGTAGCTCAATTAGGTCCTACAGCACCTTGACAGAGTTGATTTTCTTATAAGCATACACAAAGTGGGAACAGCGATACTACTGGTCCCCCAATAAAGGCATTTGATGGAATCAGAGATTTGTGCTGCATGTTCCTGTAGACATCTGGTGCAAAAACAATGCTCTTGCCATGTTACCCAAGAAAGGAACTTTTTTCCCCAACTGAGTTTTACTTTTCTAATATCAATGTTTGGGGAAGATATCTACTAATCAAAATCCAAAATACAGCAAGAGTTTGAAAACTGAATTTCTTTATTTTAAAGAGGTGTAATTTACCTCCATGCCTATCCCTCTGTCTTACTAAGCTAAATAAGATTAATATTCCATGGTCATGATGGAGTAGCTGCTAGCAAACAAAGTCTTATACAGGATATCATTATCAAACATGGGAGAGAAGTTCTAGTGTAAAATAGCTCCATCTTCCTCTCTATGATAAACTAAGGGAGACTAACACCTTGTCATGAGTCATGACAAAGGCATAGCTACCTCTGAAAAGGATGAACCCAAATAAAAAGTTACAGTTAGACTGCAGGTACTAATGATGACAGGAAGGATGAGAGGGAAAGATGATGCAGCTTAAGAGAGCATGATTCTTCCTAGTACTGTTTATGAAAGGAAGTAATGTCTCTTTTTCTTCAGTCATTGGTGGAAGGGTGGTGCAGAAATAAAAGCATTTTTTAAATATCACAACAGAGTGAAATCCTAAAGGACAATGATCTCATTTTCTTCAGTCATTGAGTGCCAGGGTGGTCAAGAAAACAAAAGCATTTGTTTTTAGAAACTTAGAACAGCACAATATTCTAAAAAACGAACAAAGGAAGAACTAGAATCTCCTGGAGCTTTGCAAGGTATGGTGTTGGAGAAGAGAGTTGAAACCTCCCATCATCACAACAAAAAGGCCCAAGAACGGTACTTCTTACACAAGAGTGTGACTGTTCCAGCATCATGTGAAATTGTGAATATTAATTAAGGAATCAAAGTCAAAAAAAAAAAAAAGGAGGGGTGACAAAGTGCAGCCTAAAATCCAATTCACAAGAACGGAGAAACTAAATTCAGCGTTCTTTATGCTACTTTAGTTCTTCCTTTATGTAGAAATTGAATTCAACAACTAAGAAGCTATTTAACTCCTTTAATATCCAACACTATGATTACCTGAAGATAAAAGAATTCATCAAATACAAGCCTTTTGCGCGCTAACTCGGCCTCTTTTACACTTTTTGGCTGGTGAATTCCTGCATATGCCTGTTTATTGTAAAGCCACAAGAGGAAAAAGAAACAATCATTCTCAACAAAAAAAGAGATTGGGAGTAAAAAGAGTTGTCGATGACATAGAAATAAATAAAAGTATCTCTTCTTTAATGATTAAGCATTTGAATAAGGTGGTTAACACAGATCATCATACCAGAGCAAACAAAACTTCTAGGTTTGAGTCCCTCCATCACCCATTAACAAAACATTGTTCATGTCCTTGGCCCAAGGAACGAATCGTGCCCAAGAAATAGATTTTCAGCAGTCTCGTTAATATTCTTGCACATGATACAAGCATCAGAAAAAGGAGACTGGAGAATCTCCAAATTACTATTAGGAGAGTGGTACTAAAGGAGGAGTGAAGGATATGCCAGAAAAATCCATTGAGCCTGAACAAAGAGAGCTAAATCCTGAATTTTGTAAGTCAATAGGTAAACTAAAGGAGAAAGACTCGGCTCTAATTTTCTAACACCACAAGCATGCGACGATGATTTAAGTGTGCAAAATACTCAACCATGAATAAGATCATCCTTCACCAATGAGAGAGGAAATGTGAGCCACGAGAAATAGAGAGCCTATTTTAGAGATCAGACAATGAGATCTTGAGGTGCCAGTAATAGATATTTCATCAGCTTCTTCATAGTTATTCAAGAAATCTCATAAATTTTCTCAGGAAAGATTGATTGTATCACTGCACCCTTAACCAATTAACCTAACTTTCTCTCACAAAAGAAGGGTCAATTTTGTTCTAAAATAAAGTAACTGAAAAAAGCACTAAGAAGTATATCATATATTCTATTTCTTAGTCTGTTGTGCAGAAAATAACAAGAAACCTTGTGTTCTTTTTTTCCTTATCCTCTTCAGCTTTTTATCATTGTTACACTCAAAAGAATGTTACACATCATGTTTGTTTTCAGAAAATAGGACAAGCAATAAATGTAAATTCCTAAAAAATCTCATTTTCAACTGTCTCAAGGCCATAGAATTCCATTGAAATGATACAAGCAACTATTTCCAGCAAAAAAGACGTAAAATCCCAACACCACACACATCATTTCATTTTACAGTATACATGGTGCAGTAAAAAATAATAGAAGACAACGTAAATCTGACGAGCCATATGAGAGCGATAACTTACATCATGAAGGCATAGTAGTCCAAAATCATGAGCAAGATCTTCAGGTATAGGATCGATATTGGATGGAAGCACCTTTAAGGCTCTATTAAATATTAAAAGAAGGCATATAATACTTGAGAAGAATGACACACAGTTAAATCAAAATTACAAAAAGCAATAAACAAATAAATCATGCAAGATGACAAAACACATTTAACAACTTACAGCTAGAAACTATGTTCATGTTTCAATTAAGAAAACAATTAAATCTCAAGACAACATAATGAGATCAGCTGGAATAGTTGCTACAGGCAGACACTACAAGGAAGCTGGTCAGAAAACAGATGCTGACAACGACAAATTTGGGACAATAGAAACTAGGTCAAAGAAGCCCGAGTCCACATCTGATACATGAGTATTGTTCAGCTATGTACTTTCATCACTCTTATGTCATGTGTTAGAATATGAATAGGTTTATACAATCCTATTAGAATAGGAATAGTTTTAGAAACCTATTCCTATTTTAATAGTATTGTATAAACTATTCCTATTCTAATAGGATTGTATAAACCTATTCATATTCTAACATCATGTTTACATTCAAAAGAAAATGGAAGTTGTCAGACCACCACAAAGAGTAGAGTGCTAATGCTAGTGGTATTACAGGCATTATTTAGTTACATTTCATCAGTTAGAATAGTTCAGTTACACCATTTGACAGAGGAATAAGTAGCAATGGTAAATCTCAATTCACAATATTCTTCAAGATGTCCTTTGGACTTGTGTGCTCTAAGCTTGTCTTTAACTCTCCTGCACATGCAGTCCATGAAAATTTTAGAGTTTTTTTATTCCGATAAATGCTATGCAACTTCAAAAAACTAAAGTAAGTTAATGAGATCATCACGATACATGCATATGTTTTTCTTCTGTTATGTCATGCAATCTATGAACATTTTAACTTCATTTTATACAAATCAAATGCTTTTTGAGCAATTTCAAATTACTAAAAGCAAGTTCAATGGAATCAACAACATACATCATGTGCCTTAAACATAGTCGTCCTTATTTAGGCAATGTCTTACAGATAACATACTACATAAATGCATGTAAAACTAGAACAAAATAAACAAATGTGAGAATGAACATAAACACATAAGCTTCTCATGACAAAAATGGCAAGAAATGGTTTTTTAAATATACCATTTTGCACATACTACGACAAAGTAGCTCGGGTTTGAGATCTGACCTTGAAATCACATCCCTAAGGAAGTTAGAGCTCAAACCTCCTTTTGAAGGATATATAGGATACGGCCTCCCTTGTGCACAAAATGATGGATCCTTTTCATCTTGTAGCACATCCATATTGTATTCCCTCATCTCATAATGATTTTTTGATCTCATAATCCGCACCTTTCATATAGTAACATACAGATAACAATATGTGAGAAATTAGAAAAAACAAAATAATACACAGTGCCACAATGATAACTGACATGTATTCATAACAACCATAAACAACCGATTGCTCCACATAACAGCCTACAATTATGTCATTATGTGCAACCTATTTAGGACCCATGTGCTAATCAACTAAGAAGACTCAGACAATGAACAAGAATAGTGAATCCAATTTATCATTTGTCTCATTACTAAGGAGTAGGAAACTAAGAAATCTAAAACGCTGCCCCTTTTGACTTTCAAAACAAATGACTGGATCTCTAAAGCGGCTATTTGACACTTGAGTTTCAACTACCCATGAGAAAAGTTCATCAAATCGCACACGACAAGTAACCAACTGTTTCCAGATCACGCTATAGACCATAAAAGATCTAGTTTAGCTTAAAAGTTGACTTGTGCAATAAGTAGTTAAAGTTTGTCATCATTAGCAATAAAGTTAAAAATTGCTAGAAGATAATAACAAATTCATCAAATTCTTTCAATGATGAATTAAAGATTGATCAACTCACCTTACCACTGACACATACAATGTCTCCAACCTTTTGCTTCTCCTCTAGGCTCTTGAGAAAAGGTAGATATGTGAAGCGGGTGCCTCGGAAAAACTTTTTTAAGTGTAAAAATACCGTTTTCTTCCTTCCATTATCAGCTTTATCACTCATTAAATCAGCACCATCATCCCTAGAAGTTGATGGTGATTCATTATCTACAACATCACAAGCAACAACCACCTCAAGGAATGACAAAGAATAACTAGCTCTTATTCCCCTGCATGGAAAAATACAAAAGAACATTATTCAGTTTAACAAAGATTGTTTTTATATTTGAAGTTTGAAGTATTGGCAGATGTACACTATTGTGAAAGCATATACACCAGTGAAAGCAAGATAATCTAACTTATCCAGTACGAGCTATTTGCTAAACCCATATTACTGTTCTAGCGGGTACCAATCAATTAATACTTCACTCAAAATACAGGTACAATAGATTCCAAGCAAACTTGATATTATTCAGTAAACCTATTAGAAACAGCAGATAGATCCTAAACACCCTCTCAAGAAAAGGAAGACAACAACAGTAACGTTTCAGACCAAATAAGTCATGGTCGGCTATATGAATCCTCACTTTTTAATTTAAGCTCAACTCATATCATCATCATATCAAATTAAATAGAAATGAAAATTTTAGATATTTAAAAACAATAGTATTATTATTATTATTATTATTATTATTATTATTATTATTATTATTATTAATAATAATAATAATAATAATAATAATAATAATAATCTCTAACAATTATAAAAATATACAAATATTTTTCTCTATTGTGCCTTATCTATAGCTACCCAGTCCCTTTTTAACAGTGTCACTCACCAAAGTTTCACACCTATGGACTTAAATCATTTGTAGGCCGATGCAGGACATGATCAAACCATCTCAAGCGACCTTATTTCATTTTATCCTCAACATGTGCTACTTGCATGTTTGCACCTTCGGATGAATGTAGTCATTGTTAATCATAGGGGATATGTGAAAGGTGTATGTTACAAGTCAAAAATGAGGCTATCTAACCAAATCTGAGCGGAGAGGTAGAGAGCAGGCCCATTATCCCGAAGTTTTGAAGTTGATAAACAGATCTCTAAATCCAATATAAAACAGTGCTAACCATTCCATATTCTAAAAAGAAATAGAAATGTCTTACATTCAAAACAATTAGCATCAATCATGAACAGCTAGTCTTCTTGCAAAGCATAAAAGGTAAGGTAAGAACTTCTGTAACGGTAATTCACCTTGAGGACTTGATTTTTCCAATAAAAATCAAGTATTGCCCATCCTCAATTCCAACCTGTGCATTTTGCAGATCAACATATGTCCGAGGAAAATGCTGCAGCAATTTGCGCGACTACACATATACCAGATGATTATTAGAGTTGTGACTTTGAGAGCAAAATTATAGTAGGCTAAATGGTTCCAAGTCTCACTGTGTGAAAGCCACAGTTTTCCAGCTGACGAGCGTGTCGTTTGCTGAGCCCAGGAATTAAGCTAATAGATTGATCAAGCATTACTTCAACCAATCCATCATTCTGTTTGACCCCATGCTGAGACAGGTTAGAAGGTTTATCTACAGTGAACTGCAAGTCTTGTCTTGTTTCTGTCTCCAAAGTATCAGGAATATAAGTGGCCGAATCCATATTAGTAGCTCCCGAATACAAAATATGCCATGTTTCATACAGTGAATCAGGATCGACCAATTGTTCACCCACAGAGCTAGACAGAAACTCTCTACAAATTTTAGTGGCCCATAGCCCACTGTCTCCATGGATGGATGCTGTCCCATCGTATAATTCAACAGGTTGAGAAGAGCCCAACCTGATTGAAGAGAATTGTTTACACATTAAGGAGAAATCAAAGTCAACTGCTCCTCCATCACGATGAATATCAGATTGTTTTTCAGTTCCGTTGCCATCAATCAGGTCATCTAAACCATCATAACTCATCATCACAGAAGCCTGGGAGAAATTCAAATAGCTATCACACGATGAGGGGAAATTTCTGGGGAAGGAAGATGCATCAAAAACAATTTAAAAATCTACCAAGTTAGGTAACATCTTTCCTTCTACATTTCTTTTCTTTTTTTGTTGGAAATGGTAATGTTGTATTCTTCCTTCTACATTTTTGTTCAAGACAACCACAACAGTTTCACAAAGGAAAGACAATAAAGTACAAACAAGTAACCAGAATATTTCATACAATTGGGTCAAACAAAATTGAGGTAGCTCAAGTATGAGATAAGCAAACAGAAGGTAACATGTGTAATCATTTGAGGCACCTTTTGAAGAAAGAAGGGTTGCGGCATGTCGATGGCCAGAGTAAGAATGTAAAATTCTGATAAATCCTCTAACTACGGATACAGAGGTGCATTGACTTGATGATACTAATTGACTAGGATTTAGGCACCTTCTCCATACACCCAAACAAACCCATAATATGTTCATTACACCATTCATAGCGAATCAAAACAAGAGAAAAGGCATTTGCAATTATTAAGCATACTACTCCCTTCCCAGCTCACCCGAGATTCTAGAAAATACAACAAAATGCATCTACAATCCATCAAAGATCACAACTATAGAACATCTACCATCCATCATCTAGTTTAGCTAAATTAAATGGACAAAGGCCAGTCAAATAGAGTAAAAGATTATAGAAACCTCACAAGCACATTTCACAGTAATTCAAATTAACTTAAGAAGCATCCATTATTTATGGGCCTAAATGTTATGCTTGACATCTGTACTTGAGCTACCATATTCCAGCCCCTCTAGTATATGTACATAACGTTCTTTCTTTTTTGTAATCCTCTAGTATATGAACATATATGTACCACTCTTTATTTTATTAAAATTGGAGCAAGTTATTTCCTCATGCAAGAAACTATATGCTCAGATTTTCCCAAGAACAGATTATGTATTTCACCGGGAAAGCCGATTTAATCGTTAAAGGTATAAGTTTTATATTCAAACCAAACACTATGGTTCAAGGATATTAAAAAAGGAACGCCGGGATGAGGGAACCATTGATTTCAGTACCATGTAAGGGAGGTTTATCTCTAGCCCCAAGCTTTTTATGTGACTTCACTAGAGAAATGCAAGTTATCTACCTCCTATTTGTGATGACTTTTATAGGGTTGCAAAATCTCTTTCCATTCTAAGTAGCAGAGACACTAGCCCCTTGCTCCTGTTATATATCCTCTCCTGCTTCCCTTTCCTTTCACCCAACTAACATTAAAAAGATGGTAGTAGAAATTTAACAGGATGCCCAAATAAATAGAGTATCTCACTATCTTGAAATATATTGCTCCATTGTGAGGGAAGATTCCAATACTAAATGCCACAGACTATTCATTTATGTAATTTCAAGTGACATGGCTTGAACAAGCATGCCCAAGTCTTAAGATACATTATGATGACAGGTTATCAAACATGAGAATTGATATTTCAAGTTCTTATATTTGCCTTGTCTTCTACACTTGTTTTTCTCATCCTACTGATTGTTTTCTTCCTAGAAAGTCTTAACTGTTTCCTCTTTAATGCAAACTTGCCGCAAACTCGATCATTAGTCAGATAGCACAATTGTTATCGACAAAAAGGAAAGAATACAATAGGAAAAGAAACCCTCATGAGGAGGAAGCTGGGGGACTAACTAAAAACATAATAAATTTTCCCATTCATCAAGAATTTAGACAGATTTACTGAAGCAGCATGATACATATATGTTAGCTGAGTCTAATTAAAAAAGTATGTAACCTTATTTAAAAATTTCGACCTATCTTTGACACTAGTGCAGCCATAAGCATCTACTTCCTTCAACAGTTTCCCCGCAAGCTTATGCTTCGACCTAGATAACACTGTCAACATCTTGGAATAAAGAAAATTGTTAAACCTGCATGATATTAGAGGGGTTAAATATAGTATTCAAGTCAAATTAATTGACTCAATTAGGAAGAATTTATATAACTATAAAATTATCAGTACCTCATATCTTTACTCACAAAGTTCCTATATCCTTTCTGAGCTTCAAACATCAGTGCACTTCTCAAGCACTTCTCACTTGAACACTGGAAAAGGTAAATGAGATCATAAGGAGAAGAGCAGATGATCAAAAACTTCTACGATTGACACGTTCCACAGAGGAATTTGAGAAGAAGCTACAACCTACATACCAGTGAAATCCCACTAAGTGGTGTCTAGGGAAGGTAGAGTGTTCACTGCAATGTATGAAAGAAATCCTAATTTTTTTCTCTCTCCTCTCTGAAATGCTCTCGGCATAGGTTCTGCTAGCGTGCACTGTGGGGAGTATGGCAGGAAAGAGACGGCAAGGGAGACCTAAGAAGAAAATGGTAATCGCATTTGGGATTAAGTAGGAAGGAAGTAGGAATGTAGGATCGCAGATGAAAGATCTTCGCGAGCAGACTATAGAAGCAGAATTAACAATGGGAGTGCAATGACGTTTATGAATGAGCACATTGGTAGCTCACAACTGATCCAATGGAGTATCAACTGGAGCCCAGAGGCTACACGAGAGTTATCAACTCCAGATCTGGTGGTTTCAGCCGCAAAGGCACCAATGAATACTGTTCCATTACTGGTGAACACTGTTCCATTGAGTACGGTAGATCCAGTGGAAAGGCACCATCTGAAGGGGCTTACAGGGAACTTGGAACCAGATCCAGTGGGAATAAAGGAGGCTAATGCATAGGTTAGCTTATTTGCGGAAATCAAGTTGCCAGCAGTGGTATGTCCTTAAATTATATTACACCTGAGCTAGTTAATGGAAAGCTGGTAGTCAAGCTGGATGAAAAGGAGAAGGAGAAAGAAGAAGTGAAGTGGAAACACTCGCTGGTTTTGTATGTATTGGGGAAATGCCAGGATATAATTATATGAAGCGATTTATCTCACAAACATGGGCTAATGTGGCAAACCCTGACCTGTTTTACCATGATGAGGGCTATTATGTGGTGAAATTTCACTCTGAACCTGACTTGAAGGAGATCTTATTTGCAGGGTCATACAGCATAAACAATAACCCTATAATCTTAAAACAATGGACACCCAAACTTGACTTCAAATCAGAGTTCTTACTAAATCCTCCTCCGGGTAACATTTCCAAAGTTGCCATTAAATTGCTGGGTGTGTGACTCTCTTAGTAGAACTGCTAGTGCGATAGGAATTCCAATATTTGCTGATGAATGTACAACCAAACAAACAAGGATATCCTATGCTCGAATGCTTATAGAGGTGGATGTCACCAAGCCAATCCCTACAGAGATTACGGTCATGGATGCTCGTGGTCAATCATTCCAACAAGTGATTGTATTTGACTGGAAGCCTGAGTATTGTGAAGGTTGTATGATGGTGGGACATAACTGACACAAGGATAAGCCCAAGCAAGTTGGTCAACCAAGGACAAAACAAACTCATCCACCAGCCAAACAGAAACAACCTTGGATGATTAGAAAAGTTCTTGGAGTAAAGGATCACCTACATGTACTGCACCATGCTATTTATGGCAGGAGAAGCAAGATAAGGCAAGCCTATAATCAAATGCTAGGTGATTACCCAAAGGTTGATTGAAGAGGTCTCGTATGTCGCAACTTAGCAAGACCTAAAGCCATTTTAATCTTATGACTGCAAATCCAGAACAGACTCCTTACAACAGATAGGTTGCTGAAATGGAGAATGCAAGTAGATCCTAAATGTGTTATGTGTAAGCAGGAAGATGAAACAAGAGACCACTTATGGAGGAGATTACTCCAATGGACTACCATCAGTCAACCTCCAAGTTAGAATGAACGCAGACCTTACCCCTTCCTCGAGGAGGTAGAGAGGTTGTTTCCGTTTTGGGTAGAAGCTAATGGCTAAACAAAAGAAGCTAACTCCCCAAGCTAGGTTTAAGTTTCACACTCATACCATTAAGATGTTTGGGTTCACGGTTTCAAGCCACAAAACAAACGTAAGGTTTTGTCCATAAGCCTCATTGTGATAGTGGAGGCTTAGTGCAACCAGGCTGCCCTTTACTCAGTCTTACTTGTTAGCAAAGTAGTGATTCTAAAATCCGAAACCCATAAAGATGAAATCTTGGCTCCACCTCTAATATGTTTTCACAATTACAGAGAAATCAACTAAATTACAAACGAGGCACACTCAAATTCAAGATAGCAGCTTTGTTAAAAGCATATACTGATAGAAATGGGGAAACTCAAAACAAACAGAAAAAAGGGCTTACCATAGTATTACGTGAGTGCACAACAAGGGTTGAAACAGCCATAGATGAAGTATAGACATCAAATTGAAACTGATCTTCAAAATGGAGTAATCTCTGCTTTGGGATTAAACTCTTCATCCATAACACTCACTCGGAACACAGTTCACAGAGTGCTGAAACAACAAAGCTTATAATAGAATTATAATAGAAGACAGAAAAGTGCAAAAGAGATTTTGCATAATTTATGCATTCTTATATCTTTAAGGTATGATTTATTTTACGTTATAATTATTTATTTGACAGATTTAGAGGTACCATCTGGAGTAAGTATTTAAAGTAATTTGTCGATTTTTTATACGTTTAATTTTAATCGATTGGAAAGAGAATTTCTTAATTTATTTTAATAATTAAATAAGCATAATTTAGTGAAATGTATGTTTTCAACCTTTATATGAGGTGTGATCTATTAAGCTATATTTATTAACTACTAATGTTGATTTTAACAAATCAATAATCTCAATTTTGTGTGTAATTATAATATACGATCATATTAATGATTATCAAAAGTGATAAAATTACAATTATTTTGAAGGCTTGAGGTTGAGCCTCGTTGTGAATAAGACGATAGATTTAAGTTTTATAACACCAAAAGAAATAAGACGATGAATTTACGTTCAATCGCACCAAGAGGGTAATACATTGGGTTAAAGTCCTGGTGCACCATGATGAGAAAATATTGGGTTCAACTTTCATCGATTTGTGGCCTAAGACATTTTATATGGATAAGACATGAAATTTGAGTCTTAATGTACCATATTGATGATATAATAATGACTAAAGAAAAACTAATGTGTTTTTTATGAAAAGTCATGAAATTTACTAAATTTGCCTCACTACTAAAGTGCATGTGGTGGTAGTGCATAATATGTCTGAAAGAAGACAAGTAACTGAATAATGCACATAAATATGGAATGAGGTACTAAAACTATCATAATTTGATATGTTCACATGTTTGTGTTCCATTCATGAAGAATGAGAACTTTTGATAGATGCTAAAAATATAGATTCATTTTCTAAAGGGAATGAGGTGTATGCCACCATGCTAGGCATGAGAAAGATTGCGACCTTTGGTCAATGATGTGGTATCATCAAGAATGTCTCTAAGAAGACATGTATTATAGAAAAATTTCATGTTTTATCTTCAGACTTGTATTGGACAAGAATTAGTGCAATTGAGGCACATTCTATGATAAATTAGAAGTTTATTAATTTCAATACTTTCTTAATTTGGCATGATTGTCTGAGACATCACTAGTCTATAATGTTTAGACGAATTATGAAAACTTAAAATGGACATCCATGGAGAAACCTAAAAATTCTTTTAAATAATGAATTTTCTTGTACTGCTCGTTAGCAAGGCAAGTTAATTGTGAGACCATCATAAACGAAAGTTGAGATTGTATCCCTTGCATTCTAGTAACGTGTATAAATATTTGTGGATCTATTCATCCATCTATGGATTGTTTAGATACTTAATGGTCCTAATAGATGTTTCTTTTAAATGATCTCATGTGTACATATTGTTATCTCGCAACTTGATGTTTTCAAAAGTATTGACATAAATAATAGGGATAATGCACAAGTACCGCCTCAATCTATGCCCGAAATTCCAGAGACACACTTATACTATACTAAGGTCCTATTACCCCTAGACTTATTTTATAAATAAGTTTTTACCCCTTTTCGACCTATGTGACACTATCTTGTGGGCCCAGCGAGTGTTGATATTTTTTCCAAACTAGTGTCACTTAAGTCAAAAAGGAGTAGAAAATTATTTACAAAATAAGTTCATGGGCTAATAGGACCTTAGTATAGTATAAGTGTGTCTCTGAGATTTCAGGCATAGGTTAAGGGTACTTATGCATTATCCCTAATATTTATGCCAATACTTTTGAAAACATCAAGTTGCGAGATAACAATATGTACACATGAGATCATCTAGAAGAAATATCTAAGTTTGGAAAAATTTAAAACTATTGTAGTTTGGAAAACTTTCGGGATAGGATATAATTGGCACCTAAATTATTCAAAATTTTACACTTTATACTAAAATTTAAGTAACAATTAAACAACAATCCACACCAAAAATCCATAATAGACATGTATAGTTTCACTTAATTACCAAATTAGACTCGTACACTACAGAATAATAAGATATAAAACTTTGAAATAAAATATTTTAGCTAGTTATTGCCTCGAATTTTTATAGCATGAAGCAAACATATATATCTTCATGATTATAATATATATATATATATATATATATATATATATATATATATATATATATATATATATATATATATATATATATATATATATTATTTAAAGTAATTTTCATTAGTTCTAAATTACTCACTAATTGTTATTCATTATATAATTACTAAATGTGGTTGTTTTTTTATGATACTTGTATCAAATATTGATTACAACTTGGTTGATGTTTTTCAAATGAATGTCCTCTATTTATACTACAATTTAGGGGCTAAAGTGTAAATAATAATTATTTTACAAGTCCCTAAAATATTTACACTTTGTTTCCTCTCTAGAATTTTCCTACATATTCTAAGATATTCCCTAGTCTTCTTGAAATATTTAAGAGGTTGTGGAGTTTTTCATAAGCCTCTTCACGACTCTAGATTCTTCCGCTCCTATTGAGACTCAAAATTTGACTAACAAAGTGGCTGAATATGACAATAAATTCTTTATATCTCTTGCTCCAACAACAATAAACAAATGAATTCTGCATAATTCTTCAGAGTTGTTTAGATACAAACTTTTCATTAAACGTAATGAAAAATTGAATAAAGCCCTTTGATTCAATTCCTACGTGTGTGTATATATATATATATATATATAGTTGTTGACTTATCCTTAAGAAAATAAAAGATTAAGAATTAATTGTCATTAAATAAGTATTTTTAGCGGTAATTAATATTTTTTGTATATGTCCTTAAAGCATTGATTCTAATGGAACTTAACTAATACCGGTAAAGATTTAACACTTTATTAATATTAATATTTAAATCGCTAAAAGTTATATTTGTTAGTATTGTAAACTCTGTTTGTTTATACAAATTGCTAGAGGTTATGGACGAGTTATTAAACGTACATCCTAGTTTGGGTTTAGTTACTCTACAAGTATCGGTTCTTTTATCTCATTTTTCATATTATTATAGAGTATGTAATAACATTTTTTTATACATATATTTAAGTTCCACACTAAATTAGTAACGTAACTATAAAATAAGTACAACACCATCTTGAATACAAACTTAAAGACACACAATTTTTTCTTTAAATTAAAAAAGGGATAATGCCCAAGTACCCCCTCAACCTATGCCCGAAATCTCAGAGACACACTTATATTATACTAAGGTCCTATTACCTCCCGAACTTATTTTATTAATAATTTTCTACCCCTTTTCAGCCTATGTGGCACTAGTTTGAAAAAATAAGTCAATCATCGTTGGGCCCACAAGATAGTGCCACGTAGGCCGAAAAGGGGCAGAAAATTATTAATAAAATAAGTTCAGGGGGTAATAGGACCTTAGTATAGTATAAGTGTGTCTCTGAGATTTCAGGGGCATAGGTTGAGGGGGTACTTGTGCATTATCCCATTAAAAAATTACAAAGTTTTAATTGCGAAGTTGTGGTTGAAACCACAATGGTGGATTAGGAAAAGGTCGTTTGATCCTTTGTTCTTGCATTGAGTAAATACCGGATTGACGATAAAGAGTTAAAGATTTCTTGTAGAGAGCATCAATGCAATCCATAGTAAAATAGATGCAATTTGGTTGATATCCATTCAGATCATCACTTGTTACAGGAATTGAGAAAGAGCTGCTATTTGGCGATACAAATAGTGCTTGATCATCTAAACTGGTGATACATTCAAAATTGTTATTTATTTTAGAGATACCTTCGTATCGCTCGATTATTAATTTACTGGTATGATAGATATGGAGTTCATAATCATCCTCATGTTCAGACAATGGATCTGACTTGTTCCAAATTATAAGCAACTCCCCCTTAATAGACTTAGCTAAATACACATATCTTAGGCCAGAATAAGCAATAAAACCAAGCTTATTATTATTATCACAAGGCCGAATATGAGGAGCTGTGTTATGTTTTACTATATCTATTATTTTCATCTTCACTTCACAACAATCCGTCTTGAGAGTGACAACGTGATTCATTTCTTCACCGATTCTCTTATTATTATCATCTTGACTTAACTTAAAATTGTTCAAATCGTAATCCTTATTTGAAATAAGAATGTATAACACACCATCATGAAATAACATGCTTTCAGTATTATAGCCACTAATTGTTCCATTTGCATCAAATATCTCCCATGATCTCTCTTCTTCTTCTTTCACTCCAATATCACAATTACAAAATGCCAAGACTTCTTCATCATTCATTACATCCCCAAAAACCGCGACAGTTATAAGATTTCTAGTCAAATCACCTGAGATTGAAAATACGCAAACAGAATAGATCATACATGCTATTCTACAATGATTCTCAATATATGATGAGCAGAATGGTATTGTTGTCAATGAAGGGAGTTTTACATCGATTTCTGAAATAGGGTCGTAAAGGAACATATCAGGGTTATGGTTGGGTCCAGCAACAAGAACTAACCAACCATTAGAAGTTGCACAACAGAAGGTAACACCATGAGTTACCTTAGGATATTTATTTAAGATACGAGTAGGTAGTTTAAAAGAATAAAAACGACCTTCTGACAAACTATAGAAGTTGAATCCAATATGATCGTTATACAAACAATCTTTTATCTGTAAAAGCCAAGGAGCAGTAAGATGATGATTTGATGGCTTGAGATGAGCAAGCATTGATCTCCATGACTTGCAAACGAGAGACATACGTACATAGTCACCAATGCCAACTCTTTTCAGTATCATGTCCATCGTATCTATGAGGATATCTTCTTGCCATAGGCCCATTATTTGGTAAGGTATATTAGTTATAACAAAATCTAGGCTACTACTTATGAATGTATTTATAAAGACAACAACAACAAATATAATCCTAGACGGACAGAAAAATCCTAATTTGATAGTAACTAGGAAAAGTAACATAATTTGATACTCTTTTGGTTTAAAAAAAGGGAAACTTTCACATATAGCCAATTAAAAATAATTAATGACTCTCCATAGCTATAGTTTGATAATTACAATTTGTAGCTACATGTTATTTGGAGGAGAGAGGAGAGAGAGACTTGGAGAGAGAGGAAAGAGGTGAGAGAGACGGGGAAAAGAGTGGAGAAAGGTGAATTGTATATGTATATTGGTTAGATAATTGTATATTGTACATATGTAATTGTATATATGGCAAGATAGATTGGGAGAGGGAGGAGAGAGGCGAGCGAGACTGGGAGAGAGAGAGAGAGATCGAGAGAGGAGAGAGAGAGGGCAGAGAGGTGAATTGTATATGTATATAATTGTATATAACTGTATATTATACATATATATTTTAATAAATAGCAAGCGAGATTGGGAGAGGGAGGAGAGGCGAGAGAGATTGAGAGAGGGTGGAGAGAGGCGAGAGAGAGAGGGCAGAGAGTGGGAGAGAGGTGAATTGTATATGTATATAGGCTAAAAAATTATATATTATACATATTTATTTGTATATCCTGGCGAATTATACATATACAAACATGAATAATTATACAAACTCGAAGTCAGCCCACGTAATTAATGTATAATGTTAGTCGCGAGACATCTTATATATTTATAGTTATAATAATGTAAGGAAGTAAGGAAGATGAAGGAAGCGGTTATGAATTTTGGGAGGGAAAAATGTTAAAGTCTTGTAATCTGTTGAATTATAAAGGTTATATATATATATATATATATATATATATAACTTAAATTCCCTATTTAATAAACCTAAGAAAAATATGTGTGGTAAAAACTCAAGCACTTTTTAATGTTTTAAGAGACATCTTATATATTTGTAGAAATACTTTATCGGAAAAACACACACCAAATTTTAGTAGTTTAATTTGATTTATAAGTTTAAAAGTCTGACAGAAATAATTTGATTTGATGTATAAAAAAAATTGAATCAATCCAATCATGTACACCTCTTATCCACATATACTAAAACGACTCATACTAAAACACAAATTAAAATAAACCAAGAATTAAACTCTTACCACAATAGTTTAAAGAATGTAAGATCACAAGATTGTATAAATATGAGTGGAGACTAAATTGAAGTGAAGACTGATAATTAAATAAAATTAGGGGCGTAAAATAATTTGAATTTGATTTAATCTCTACTCGTTCAAGCCGTTACCCATTGTTGACACCCAACCCTCTTCGAGAAGAATTAGCTTTCGAGCTTCTTAAATTTCAAACGATTTGAAATAACTGATTTTTTATAAAGTTCAAAATATTTTTTCGAAGTTATTTTTAATTAATTTTACCTTTTTTATAATTTTTAAGTAATATTATATATATGTGTGTGTGTTTTATATAATTAATATATTTTATAAATATTTTTTAAAGTCATCTAAAAAAATTTTAATTTTAGTAAACTAATTTAGCTTAATAATGATTATAATTTTTAATCATTAATATATGATAAATTTAATTACTTTATTTCGTTAAGAGTACGAAGCCCGTAAATTAATTCGTATAAATTCGTCTTATTTAAATTTTGAACAAATTCTTAATTCAATTGGCCAAGATTACAATACATTTGGTTATCTCAAATATGATCAATACTTTCACTCTTTATTGGACCAAATGTTGGGCCTTGAATTTCCAATGTCAGCCGACCCACTCTTTTACCACTAAACCAGTCCATCTCCTTTATCTTGATTTAAAAAAAGGAAAAAGGTTTGATTCCTCGATCTTGCCATTTAGAGCTGATATATTCTTCGTTATAAAAGTAATTTTATATTTTTACTGTTATATAAACGGCTCACATGTACCTTTATTTAACGGAAGTTAAAAAAATAGTTTCAAATTTAGATTTTTTACTTTTAATTTCTTTTAAAAATTATTTAGGGATATATATGATTCTTCTATCAAAGTTTAAGGTATATTTAATTTTTTTCATAGATAAATTATTTTTGACTTCATTTATTATAATTATTTGAGTTTCTTATTTTTTTCTTTCATTCCTTAGTTTAAAGAAAAAAATTAAACTATCTTTTTTGTCTATATTGTAAGTTAATTTTTGTATTTGAAGAAAAAAAAATTGTCATCTACAATAAGTTTTACAAGAATATTAGTGAAATATAAATAAATTTGATTATCAAGATAATAATTTTAAATTAGTTATTGAAACAAAAAAAAGTAAAAATAAAATAAAATATGTTTGACAAAGATTAAATTTACTCATATGGAATTATATTTTTACAAAAAAATAATAAAAAATAAGTTTTAAATTATTATTATTTTCATTTCCGTTAGAGAAAAAGAGTATATGTGAGTCATTTGTTTATAAGTAGATATATATATGAATCACTTTCATAACAAGAGGTATATCCACTCTAAATGACAAAATTAAAGGATATATCAGACCTTTTCCCCCAAAAAATCAATTTTCTTTGTCAAAATCACAATATACTAACCACCAGGACAAGGAAAATCATAACGTCTTACTTTTTTCCCTTTCAATCACTTATCTCTTCACTCTCATTTACTCAATCCTCAAGTGTCAATTGATTTCACAACATATTAGTATCGTATTGTGTTATTTTAATAAATATAATATTTAAATTTATTGATAATTGATATATAATGTCACACATTAATAAATTAAAAAATAAACACCTAATTATAATCGAAATCCTAGATCTCAACTTAACCAGGTCTTATTACCCTAGTTAAGTTTAGATGCGTCTTTAAAATTTCAATCATAAACAATTACCCACAATAATGGGTTAATAGTGTGTTATACTATTGTTTCTAAAGAGTATAACAACTGAATTTTATAAATATACGAAGTGAATTTTATAATAATAAATTAAGTGATAATATCCAAAATTTTAAGTAACAATATTCGGATAATTTTAAGTGATAATCACTTAATCCGTTGAAAAAAGAATTTTATTCACCCCTTAAAAATTTAGACACAAAATAATATCTAAATTTTAACTTTAATATTTATACATATTTATTATAAATATGTTATTTAAGCAAAATCTATTGAATTAGAATTGAATTTGATATTTGATTATTATTAGTAAAACTTATGCGTCTTGAAATACTAAACACAATAAAATTTTGAAATGTGATTTTTTTTTTATAAAAAAAATGGTGTCAATTAAAATTCATTTGTTATTAGAGTAAGAATACTAGCCAATAATAAACTTGTCGAGATCAATAATTTATTAGTATAGTTCTATTTTTATGATAGGTAATTCAATGATAAGCATTGAATTTTAACACAGTTATTTGAAGCGAATTCAAATTTAATTGAAGAGCTATAATCATAAGCTCTCCCCTTTTTTCAATCCAAAGCCCTAAAATTCAAATATGATTTTTTTCCCTTCAAAATAACCGAAGGAAGAAAAAGAAGATCTAAAATGGTGTTTAGCTTGCATCTGCTAATGAAGAAACATTAATTGTGTTTTTGTTTTATTTATAAAGAGAGAAATAAAGAGAATACTGTTGGGCTGGGATTTTGGAGTTTGGGCTAAAACACATGGGTCATTCGATTTTAGGTTTCGAAAAAGTGAATATCCAATGTCGAACATTTCAATTTCGATTCGATTCAATTTGATGTTCTTAGATTATTTTTTTGATGTGAATGAAAAAAAATGGAGGATAAAATCAAAGTATAAGACACTTAAAAATTTAAAACTATGTTAAGTGATGATGTGTCGGAACAACTTATATTGTGATTAAAAGATCATATTTGTTTTTGTCAAGAATATTGTGCCCTCCAACTACTTATCGAGGAAAATCAAAATGAAGATGAGTTCCCCTTTACATGACATACATCAATAAAAATAAGTATGAGTTCCTCTTGACAATTAATGTTTGAAGTTAACTATCGAAATTATAAATTTGTTGCTACTTTGTTTTGTTCATGCCACAGGTTACGAAGTGAGAGGTAGTCATGACCATGGTGGGGGAAATCGTGACATATGCGAGGAGTAGCGACCACATCCTAAGAAACATAACACCTATAAGTTCAATGGCAATAAATCTGGATGTCATCGAAACACAGAGAGAAAGACAAAGGTTGCCAAAAGAGGTGGTTGCTACCTATGCGGTGGGTCGCATGCAGGGGTGGACCCACATTGGGTCCAGGGTGTTCACCCGAACACCCTCGGCAAAAAAATACACGATATATATAAGGTAAATATTCTGTATTTTTGTAGATGCATATATTTTGAACCCCCTCAATAACAATTAAAATTAGATTGCTCAATGGTAAGACCCCTGAATATTAAGCTGCATGCCCCAGGTTCGAATCCCATCAACAATATTTTTATTTTTTGAACGTCGCATGGCTATGCGAGGTGCCCTGAACTGAAGAGCCTTGGTGCTAACCTGCGAGAGCGGAAAGAGAATGAAGCACATGAGCAAAAACAAGGCGCAAAGACGACGCAATTGGGCTTGATAGGACTTTGCGGGGCTATCCCCAAGCGACCAGAGAAGCCGATAAAATACAACGTGCATTACGTCGACATCACAATCAATGGAAGACCCGCTCGTGCTATGGTCGACAGAGGTGCAGAAGTCAATATCATGACCAAGACGGCAGCGACAAGGTTGGGGTTGAGTTACAATCCAAGTAACGCCCAACTCAAGACAATCAATACACTACCGACTCCGGTGTCTGGAGTCGCGCAAGGAGCAAGCATCACGCTAGGCGATTGCCAGGTAAGACAACATTCATTGTCGTTCCTTTATCTCTCTTTGATATAATTCTTGGGCAATAGTTCTTCCAACAATCCCACACAATGATCGATCCTTACCTCCAACGACTTCTGGTCATGGAGAAAGGAGGAACATGCATGGTTCCTATGGTTAAGGCACCAAAGACAAAAGGGCAGGTCCGACTGACGGCCATGCAGCTCAAGAAAAATCCTAAGAAGGAGAAGTCAACATTTATAGCCATCATTACAGATTTGAAAGAAGACAACGGTGCTAAGAAGTCATTACCACCGTGCACGAAGAATGTTCCAAGAGGAAACAATGTCGTGATGCTAAAGAAGTCGCCTAGGCACTTGCCTCCTAGGAAGGAGGTAGATCGTGAGGTCGAGTTAGAAGAGATAAAGAAACAATTGATGGAGTTACGCGAGGGCATTGATCGAACCAATGGACTATTGGGCGCGCGTATAAGAAGACAAGACTCGATCGCCGATGAAGTGACGATGCGACGCGGTCGTCGTATCAATAGGTAGGGGAGAGTGTCACGTCCTGCCACATCATAATTAAAATTTGCGTCCAAATAGTTGCGGAAGAGTCTAGAGTTTTGAAGAGGTTTGTGGAGAACTCTGAAACTTTCTAGATTATTCAAGAAGGCTGAGAATTCTCTAGAATAACTTAGACTTTTCAAGAAAGTCTTTGGAAAATCCTAAAAAGTGTAGACTTTTATAGAATAGGGACTAAAGTGTAAATAAGAAGGGACTTATAAAGTAAATGATATTTACACTTAGGTCCTTAGGAGGTAGTATAAATTGGGGGTGCCATTCATTTGCAAGACATCCAAGTTTGAAACAAGCAATCCAACAAGTTGTAAACAATCTTCCCAAACAATATAAAACCTTCTTCCATATCTTTCTAAGTCTTCCTTTCATTCTCTTAGCGATCTTAGTCTTAAAGGCTTACTTGAGCTTACAAGATCGTAAAAGATTCGTGAGTAAGTTGTCAAGTGTTGAACGGAGCTTTAGCAAAAAATTTAAATTCGTGACAACATGGTCTGTAAAATATGAAAAATGAATCATGACACTACTGACTACTCATGTTGTAGACGGATCAAACAATTAGGAGATCAACTGCTTGGCCAAAACTGTTTATCAAATCTATTGAGGCAAGTGACAATGAAAATTGAGGTAGACTGATTTTCATGAAACACAAATAAGATGATTTTTGATGATGACAAGCAAAAATAAATCGATTTACAAGAACATTAATGAAGATATAAATAGAAACTAGAAAGTAGTTAACAAACGGTCAAGAATTTTGATCAGATATTCTTCATAAATCATTCTTTACAACAAAATGAACGAGGAAGAAAATCATAGAGTGTAAAAACAGAGCATCGAAGAAAGTGGCTAACAAACGCTCAAAAATCTAATCATCTAATTCTTGGTACTTTACATTTGCAGAAACTTGAAGAAAACTAGAGAGTCTAGAAATACAACATTTAAGAAAGCAGTTTACCAACACTCAATAAGCTTTTTTTTTTTTTGGTACTTTATATTTGCAGAAACTTGAAGAGAACTAGAGAGTCTAGAAACAGAGCATCTAAGAAAGAAGTTTACAAATGCTCAAAGAGCTTTCATCTTCTTCTTTTGGTACTTCACATTTGCAGAAACTTGAAGAAAATTAGAGAGTGTAGAAACAGAGAATCTAAGAAAGCAGTTAACAAATGCTCAAATGGGAAGGGTATATCAATAACATAATTTTAACTAGGATGAATCTTCCTAAGTCTATTCGAAATTTGTAAAGTTATATCAAAGTCGTAATTATACCCTAAACACTATAAGAAAGTAGAGATACAATGACATTTATTTAGTGACATGTAAAAAAAAAAAACTTTTCAACATTTACGAAAGAATGTCATATTAGTAAACAACATTTGATACAAGTATCATAAAAACAATGACATTTAGTGATTATATAATGAATAACAATTAGTGTGTATGTGTTTAAAGTTTTAATCCTGAAATATAATAAACAGGACAGGAAATATAGCAAGCAAACAATAATATTTGTATTTGAATTTATGCGAATGTTACAATCTTTATAAAATCTTTAATAAAAGGTGTAATCCCCTGATTTTTCTCTTCATCGATGTTCTTGATTTGACGAAATACTTGCAGCTCAACACTTGGAGCGAAGACTTCTTTATTTGCGGAAGAAGAACAATTACGTATTTTTGTATGTATGTATATGTGTATATGTCATCTTTTGGTCAGAAGAAGACCTCTTTATATATGCTTGAGTTAGGGCTTTAGGGTATTTTGATCCGAGCAGTTTTGATCCCTTGGCCTGAAGAACATGAGTTGGGCTCATCATGTCAACTTAATGGATTTGACCCAAATGTATATTGCACTTGATTTCAGTGACATAATTTTGACTTAAATATTAATCCGACTTTATTAAATAGTAATTTCATCCAAATTTAGTATGAATTTATCAATTAAACTTCACTGTCTACCATGAATAATTTGGAACTAATAAAACTTACTTTAAACAATATATATATATATATATATTATAGTCGTGACATATATATATATATAGTCGTGACGATATATATGTTTGCTTCATGGTATAAAAATTGGAGGCAATAACTAGCCCAATAGATTCATGTTATAAAAAATTGAGGAAGTAAAATTATTTACATTGAATTCAATTTTCTTAAAAATTAGGAAAAATTACGCGGTTAAAAAACTTATACTACTTAATTACTCATCATATTTATAATTTGCTATAATTACCACTCGCGATAACATTGTACACTAATTATGTGAGTTAACTTCGAGTTTGTATAGTTAGTCACGTTTGTATATGTATAATTCGCTAAAATATACAAATACATATGTATAATATCTAATTATCTAACCGATATACATATACAATCCACATCTCTCCCACTCTTTCGCTTGCCTTTCTCCTTCCTCTCCCATTCTCGCTCTCCTCTCTCCTCTCTCTCTCTCAATCTTGCTTCAATATATACAAGTGTATATGTATAATATACAATTATCTAACCTATATACATATACAATTCACCTCTCTCTACTCTCTCCCTCTCTCCTCCCTCTCCCAATCTCGCTCGTCTCTCTCCTCCCTCTCTCAATCTCTCTTTTCATATATACAAATACATATGTATAATATACAATTATCTAACCAATATACATATACAATTCATCTCTCTTCCACTATTTTCCCTCTTTCGCTCATCTCTCTCCTCTCTATAACATGTAACTACGAATTGTAATTATCAAACTATAGCTATGAAGGGTAATTAGACTATTTTTGAATGGCTATATGTGAAAGTTCCCAAAAAAATTATAGTACCTATTTTAACAATATTTTATTTTTTTCTTATCTATTCTCACTTTATATTTTACCATTAAACCAGTCCATCTCCTTTATTTTGATTTTAAAAAAGGACAAGGGTATGATATACCCCTCAATCTTGCCATTTAGAGCTGATATATTCTTCGTTATAAAAGTGGCTCATATATATCCTTCATTTAACGAAGGTTAACAAAATAGTTTTAAATTTGTATTTTTTAATTTTAATTTTTTTAAACATTATTTAGGGGTATATATGATTCTTCTATCAAAGTTCAACGTATTATTAAAAAAATTTCATACATAAATTATTTTTGACTTCTTTTATTATAATTATTTGAGTTTCTTATTCTTATTTTATTTTTTTCTTTCATTTCTTAGTTTAAAGAAAAATTAAAGTATTTTTTTTTTGTCTATATTGTAATTTGATTTTTGTATTCGAAGAAATTTTTTTGGCCATCTACAATAAGTTTTACAAGAATATTAGTGAAATATAAATAAATTTGATTATCAAAATAATACTTCTTAATTAGTCATTGAAATAAAAAAAATCAAAAAAATATGTTTGACGAGAATTAAATTTACTCATGTAGGATTATATTTTTAGAAAAAAATAATAAAAATTAAATTTAAAATTATTATTTTTTGTTTCCATTAGAGGAAAAAAGTATATGTGAGTCTTTTGTTTATAAGTAGAAATATATACGAGTCAATTTCATTTACTCAATCCTCAAGTGTCAATTGATTTCACAAACATTAGTAGTGTACTGTGTTACTTTAACGAATATAAGATAAGCACCCTGACTATAATCAAAATCCTAGACCTCAACTTAACCAGGTTCTATTACCCTAGTTAAGTTTAAGTTTGTCTCTAAAATTTCAATCTTAAACAATTACCCACAATAATGGGTTAATAGTGTGTTATATACTATTGTTTCTAAAGAGTATAACAACTGAAGTTTATAAGTATAAGAACGTGAATTTTATAATGATAATTTAAGTGATAATATCCAAAATTTTAAGTAACAATATTCAGATAATTTTAAGTGATATTTGTATATTTATTATAAATATGCTAATTTAAGTAATATCTATTGAATTTGATACTAGAAGGGATTTTGATATTTGATTATTACTAGTAAAACTTCCGCGTCTTGATACTAAATGCAATTAAACTTCGAAACGTGATTATTTTTTTAAAAAAAATTGGTGTTAATTAAACCTGTCTTGTCAATCTTGATAATACTAAATACATTTTTTGTTAATTAACAATACTAGCAAATAATCAACTTGTCCAGATCAATAGCTTATATGTATGGTTCTATTTTTATGATAGGTAATTCAATGATTCTAACGCAGTGATGATATAGAGCGAATTCGAATTTAATCATCGAATGAAAAATCAAAGAGAAAAATATAATGTTTTTGAGTTTCACACAGAAAATATTATCAGTTCTCATAAAAGCAAAAATGTAATGGCGTTTGGAGGCGAATTTGTGAACGAAAGAGTTCAAAATTGGGAAATTGACTCAAAAAAATGAACAAAATTCACTTTCAGAAGCAAAAACCCATGCTTAGAACTGCAACAAATCCGTACTATGATGCCATTTTTTTATATAGGCTTTGAATTTGCAGGGCACCCCACAGAAAACCTGTAAGTATTTCAGAGCTATAATTCATAAGCTCTCCCCTGTATTGCAATCCAAAGCCCTAAAAAATCATTTCAAAAAAATAAAATTAAAAAAAAAAACTGAAGAAGAAGAAAAGAAGATCTATAATGGTGTTTAGCTTGCATCTGCTATTGAAGAAACCCTAATTGTGTTTTTGTTTTATTTATAGAGAAGAGAAAGAAAGAGAATACTGTTGGGCTGGGCTTTTGGAGTTGGGGCTAAAATGCATGGGTCGTTCTATTTTAGGCTTTTGAAAATGTGGATATCCAATATCAAACATTTCAATTTCGATTCGATTGATGTTGTTAGAACAAGGTTTTTTTACGTGAATGGAGAATAAAATGAGGACAAAATCAAAGTATAAGACACTTAAAAACTTAAACTTATGTTAAGTGATTGATGTGTCGGAACGACTTATATTGTGATTAAAAAGACTATCTTTGTTTTTGACAAGAATATTGTTCCCTCCAACTACTTCTCGAGAAAATCAAAATGATGACAGGTTTCTTTACATGACATACGTCGACAGAAATACGTATGAGTTCTTTTTGGAAAGATTAATATTTGAAGTTAATTATATGAATTATAAATTTATCGCTACTCTGAGTTGTTCATGAATGATTTAATTGCTACTTAACTTCTACTTTTTGGTTAAGGAAATGCCATATATATATTTATTTTTATTTTTAATAATAGTTGGATCTTCAGTGCACCATAGTTTTGATACCGTTACACCGAACACTGAACCAAACTTTTGAAAAACAAAACAAAGAAAAAAAGAGATTGTTTTCAAATAAAAGTATGATTTTGACAAAGAACAATTGCCAATCTTTAGGAGAGCAAAATAGAGTAGATTATATACATGAAAATAGTTGCTAAGGTAGTTAAAATTGAACTCTTCTCATTCATTGTTTTCGATGAAGCTATCGAAGCATATAAAACTAATCTAGAACGCCATACAGACGAAAATGGCGAGGTCTTGGACCTGTTAGTAGCCAAACTGTTACATTCTAGCAAGTGTTACTAATCAGAAATCTATCAGTTGCTCATCCGCGCCAGAAGATAGAAGTTAAGCATACAACGTTGCTGGCTCCTTTGACGATCTACTAATTCCATTATCATATCGTTTGTAAGTTGTATCCTGAGGAGAAATACAGAGTTAAAGAAGAAAACATATCGTTTGTAAGTTGTATTCTGAGGAGAAATGCAGAGTTAAGAAGAAAACATGAACAATAGAGAAGTGTTTCTTTCTTTTGTTAGTGAGTTGTTTTCGAAAGATTAAAATGTGATATATGAGAAGAACTTACCTCACAGTCATCCCACACTGCCCCAACACACTTGGAAAAGCTAATGCTAGCACTTCTTATTAAGCAACGCGCTGTGTTGCTTGTTGGACTAAGCTCATTCTGACTATGACCTTCATTTTCATTACTAGAATCAGCTTCGTTGACCTCGTCTGATCCTCTCTGGCTTGGAAGTCGTTTATGAGCAACAACTGTTTCAATATGTCTTTCGTAATCATCATGTTGATCAGTTTCCTCGTCTATTGAAACATAGACACGCTCTCTGTCGAAAAAAATGATGAGTTTATTTGAGAGTATGCTAACTTTATCCGACACAAATCTTAAATGTAAGCAATAACAAATATCAGGGTCAACTAACCTGGGCAACGAGGTATATCGCCTTGGATGGTGAGTAATATTTCTTCCATCTCCCTCAAGTAAGTCGAATTGTTCCTTAAAGCAATCAACACCACTAAATGCAGATCATGTTAGTATATAGGAAGACTTCAGAACGATCGAGAGAAATATTCTCAAACTCCTGATGGAAGACGCGTATATATATTGTGTCAATTCGAGTGATACATTTTGGAAATATTATCAAAGCTCATTTTGATCCGTTACAACAATTTTCACTAATACATGACCAAATGACGGATATCACACAGATTGAAACTGAGTGGAATTACACTGCTTCAAGTATGGGCGCGGGATGTAGTTGCAACACACAAGTGGATGAATAAAGAGAACTATTGACAGTACCTTGGGTACAAAAAGCTAGTATGTTCAGTTCCGTGAAGATACTCCTGCAACATCTGAGGGTGGTACTCTAAAATCTGTCCAGAGAAACATCAACGTTGTAGTACAACGGAGGCAGAACAAAATGAATGTCCACAAAAGATAAGAACGGTTCACAACTCATACCTCCCGGTATATGAGTTCTGTAATATCCTCTTTTGATAGTTTCCTTCTTTCAAAGTCGAATTCAGATTTTGAAATAGGCCGAGCAGATGGTTCATTCTCAATATTTGCTAAACTACGGAAGTACGGATGTGCTAGTGCCTGTATTAGGACAACATGAGTGGAATAAAACTTGCATCACAAACTACAATAACTGTAATATGTTTTCTAAGTCCTACCTCTTCAGCAGACGGGCGATCTTTGGGGTCAAAAGCAATCAAACTCTCGAGTAATTTTAGAGCTAATGGATCTACATCCGGGAATTTTTGAGAGAGAGGAACAGGAGCTTTCTTCGTCATGCTGCTTAAATGTGTCCTTGCTTTGTCATTTTTAATCTACGCATATGGGGAAAATGGATCAGACTTATTTGGTTATTCGTTATACATAACTAACTTATCGACTTTAACTGAGAAAAGGGAAGGACAAACCCTTGAAATAACTTCAGTGGATGGAGAACCAAGCAAATCAGTAATCAAATCCAATTGGTGGACGACATCATCCCCCGGAAACAATGGCTGCTTTGTAAGCATTTCTGCAAATATACATCCTATACTCCACATATCAACTGCCGGGGTGTACTGCAATAAGTAGATTGTTTTAGAAATGATGCAAAATTCTTGAAAGATCACATGAAAATCGAATGAACTTTAGAAGCGTTACCAGATAAGAAACAGAAGTATATAAGAATGCAAGTTACTTACTTTGGAGTAAAACGAACCACAAAGTTCAGGAGCACGGTACCAACGAGTTGCCACATAGTCCTATACAGAGCAATGAAGTTAAGAATCTTACTTGGAATAAATCAAAAATCGCGTTTACATATAATTCTAGAAAAAGAAGGGATAGACTATGAAGCAAAGAGAAGTATATGAGGCTATTGAAAGGTATGTTGCTCGGATTCTCCAAAAATGCACTACTTTTGGAGGATCTAACATGCACTCGTCAACATATTGAAGAGTCCGAGCAACATAGCTTGAAAGAGGTGTAATAACTTGACATTTTGAGACCTTTGGCTGGATATTATGGTTAAGATATATCCGAAAAAGTTTAAGTAGAGAAATGCTTCATACAGTCCAGAAAATAGCAGATGGGGTATCGCCAAATGCTGCCCGAGCAAGCCCAAAATCACAAAGTTTCAGCTTGCAATCTGCATTTGCTAATATGTTCTTTGGCTTCAAATCTCGATGGAACACGTTTGCTGTTGAATCAATAAATGAGAGAACAAGTCATAAAATATGTAAAAGAGAAATCTAACTAGAATAACAGAGAGAAAATGAGGAACAGCTACCTGTGTGCATATATTTTAAACCGCGAAGAAGCTGATACAAGAAGAATTGATAATGTGCAGGCGAAAGACTGCCGTTAGCCTTAATGACATGCTGAAGGTCACACTCCATCAACTCGAAAACAACATATATATCCTTGAATTCTCTCGGACATGGAGGTAACAGAATATGCTTTATTTCAACAATGTCTGGATGTCGAAGCAACCTTAGGAGCTTTATTTCTCTAAGAATACGCGTGGCTTCAGAGACATGTTCAAAAACATTGTTGATCCTCTTTATCGCTACCTTCTTTCCTGTATGAGTATCAACCGCTGATGCAACAACACCGTAGCTCCCCTTTCCAACAACCTCTTGGATTTCATATTGATGTGCTTCACCATATTCAGTGAAAAATTCCTTGAAAGGCATTGTCTGAGATATTAAAAGACATGATTAGAACTGTACGTGCCCAAGTCCATATAAGCAGACCATCCAGTGGTGGAGCCAGGAATTTCTTAAAGGGTGTCCAGAAATAACAGTTTGTTATGTTACGGGTGTCCAAAATATGTTATTTAATCATTTCCTATATCATTTTACTTGTATATATGCTATTTTTTTCCGACGAAGGGTGTTCAATTATCGCTATGCGGCTACGCCATTGAGACTATCAGTACAATCTCCAACCAATATGGGACATTAACTGATCGTGAGGGGAGGATTGTCCAAGACCATATAAGCAAACCATCAATACATTCCTCAACCAATGTGGAACTTTAGCCCACTCTAACACTAGCAATGAAAATTGATAACATTCATAGTTTAATAAAGACAGAAAATACTAAAAAACAAAAAGTTGCAATCACAAATTCAACAGCTAAAACTAACACAACTACTATGCAGGTGAACAACAATAAGAGAAACACCATTACACATGAGATTGACTAAATTGTTTACAACAACAACATATCCAGTGAAATCCCACAAAGTAATGTCCGGGAAGGATAGATTGTACGCAGACCTTACTACTAGAAAGACTGTTATCAAAAGACACTCGACTCAAGCAAATCAGTAATTAAAAGAAAAAAAGTAAAGTTACCATTTCTTTTAGTATTTAGACTTCAATTTAAGATGCACCTGTTTAAAATCAAATCCAAGTCCTACAATATGTCAAAAAAGTTACAAATAAGAACAATGAAAGTTTGAGAAAATCAAAATACAAGTTTATACCTCTGAATTATGGTTAAGTAAAACAACTCTTAGATAATAATAATAATAATATCTCTTCTTCTCTCCACATTTTCTGGTAAGACTTTATATTTATACCTTGAAGAAAGTGTAGCACGTCTAAATAATTTTTTTTTTTTAAAAAAAGGCAATTTTTTGAATATGTCAGCTTTACTTGTCCATATGACAATGTTCCCACAAACAAGCTTTATCCAAACAATAATAAAGTAGAAATGAGGTAGCGCGAAAGATGATTCAGATATAATTTCAATCAATATTATTTGAAGAGACGATTTTTGAATCCAGAAAATATGAAAATAGAATGTGTAAAGAAGTTATGAAGAATTGGAAAAGAGCAGACCTTTTGCAAACTGAGGTAAGTAGTGAGAATTTTTTCAGTGAAAACTTTAAAGGCTTTAGTCAGTTAGGACAAACTGATAACAGCCAACATTTTACCTATTCCTGAGGATGCTGTTTCGTTTTAGCTTATTTCACGTTTATTAATAAAAAGATAAGATATAATTTATTTTGTTGATCATTTTTATCATATGTTTCTCGAGAATTGAGCACTATTAAGATAATTATTGTTTGTTAAAACAACACTTATTTTGAAATGGATAAAGTTGATAACAGAAGCAATAGTTAAAAAAGAAACAATCAATCAAACATGCATTAATTTAAAGCTTAGTTTTACAAATATTTTTCATTATATATTATGATATTTTATTTTTATAAATGAATAAGCATCGTTGACATAAGATATACATTTAATTTATATACCAAACTCTACGCACATTTATTTTTGGTACGGACAAGGACAATATTTTTAGTTGACAAATTACTTGTTTAATACAAATTTTATAAGCCAAATATATATTAAAAAAAATTAGAAAAATTGGGCACATTACTGATAAGTGATAACGTGTATGAGATATCCTATAATTATTGAAGATGAACTAATTAGTTAGTTATATTAATCTAACAACTAGTGGTTTATTATTTACTAAGCCAACCACAAATAACGTGTAATCCCTTTTAATTTATTTAGAAAAAAACAATGATAGAAAGGGTTGACCTCGAACTTTAAGGAAATTGTCTTTTACTCTCATTTATAACTTATATAAAAAAAATTATTGTAGTTTATTGTATTTTTCATGTGTTTTTTTTTTGGAAAAAAATATCATAGTAGCTAAAATAATATTTATAACGAAATTATATCCCAATTGATCTAATGATAATTACAGAAATGATTTAATTAAAAGAAAAAGGCATAAGTAGAGAAAGAATATTATATTATATTACATTATCTCATTTGGGTTTTCTTATATTTCTTCATCTCGCTAGAATTTGACGAACAACACAAAACACACATATCTCATATACGGTGTTCAGAGCTTATATTCTTTTCACTTAATATTCAAAGTCCGTATTAAAATTTTAATTAAATTTAAATTATGTATTACTCTAATCTGTGATATTACGTATCTTATCAGATTTTTCGTTACTATACTTAGTTTTTTTTTCCGGCTGTGATGAGATGTGGAGATATTAAACTTTCAATTTAAAGATTTTTCTAGGATTCTTTTGACAGCAACCTTTGATGTCATTAGTTGAGTTGTCCAGTTGATGTAGACATAATTATTAAGACTCTTAATTTTATCAACTAATTGATGTAATAAAGGTCGACTTTGAACCATAGATGAATTAGATGTATAATTAAATAAAGTAAAATGGTTATTTTATACTCCTATTGTTTGTCATGACAATTAAATAATGTTTCAAAGATATATACATTTCTTTTCTTCTTTTTTTTCATTTGAGGTTCGATATTCACATTGGAGCCCGACTAAATCTGGATTCGCTCAGGAAAGTCCCACTTGGGGGTAAAACATTCCCTAACAAAGGTGACTCCGTACTCTAGAAAACTCGAACCCTAAACCTTTTGGTTAAGGATGAAGGAGTACTTACCACTCCACCACAATACTCGTTAGTCAAGATATATACATTTCAAAACAAGGTGGATGGAATATGTAGTTTGTCTGTTGCTATAATCAAATAAATTGTATCAACAAATTTCAAAGTCAAATTGATATATATATATATATATATATATATATATATATGGGAAATTAGGAGTTCAAATTTAATTGTTTGTCTCTTCCACTTGCCAAAGAACATTATAAATTTATAGACTATCCTTGATATTTTATTCATTTGAGATCATTTGTTTGAATATGCCGTTTAAAATATTGATGGAGAGAAGTTGCAAAATGAAGATATTATTACTAATTAAGAGATTAACTTAACATATAAAATATTTTTTTTGAAAAAAGATATAAAAATATGTAATCAAAATCGTATAGCAAAAATTAAACATAAGCTCACAAAAGTAAACATAAAAGCAACACGAATCTCACTAGTTTAAAGCAAGTTATGTGTTTAAAAAAACAAAATTACCTTATGTACGACATTTACTTCGCCAAATAGCATTCACATACGTACATACATGTATCTCGAATATATACGGGTCAAACACTATATCGAAATAATTTTTAGTGACATTTAATTAACGGCATTAGCTTAAGAGAGGTTAAAGATACACGCGTCAAACAAAAAAAAAGGAAAAAATGACATTAGCTTAATTATCGCTAAATATGAATTTTTAGCGACGATTAGCACTCTATATAAATGTCTCTAACGCCAATAATGACATTGAATTCAATGACAATTAACTAATGTTGGTAAAGACTTTTAGCACTCTTTATTAATGCATATGTTTATTGCTGCTAAAAGTTATTTTTTGTTATGGTAAGATTAGGTGTAATTTGTTAACTAAACGTGATCACATAAATCTAGAACACAGTAACTATCTTGCTCGTCTCTCCCCTATGTATTTTTATTTCAAAATGTATCCAGTAGCAAAGATAAATGTAACTAATTTAAAAGTTACACGCTGACTCTCTTGCTTGTCTCTTTCCTTTCTCGCTCACATCTCCCTATGTATCTATACTTTAGAATCTACATGTCAAGATGCAAATATCTAGTATTGAAAGATACATGTTGACTCTCTTGCTCGTCTCTCTCCCTATATATGTAATTTAGAATGTATCTGGTATCAAAGATACATGTTGACTCTCTTGCTCTCTTCTCTCCTCTATCACAGATACATGTATCTAATAACTTTATTATATGTATCTGACTTGAAATTTGGTACAAAATTAATAATTAGTAAGATAATACGTAATTATTTCAAACTAAATTAGTATTTTGATCCTTAATAGTAGTAGACTTTATGGACAAATTATCAAGCCATATGGACCATTCTGAAGATTTGCCATCTGTGGGCCGAGGAAGCCCAAATAACATGAACAGCTAAAGTAGGCAGGCCCAACTAGAGAGAACAGCCTACAAAACAGCACTTACGCTGCTTCACGGCCCGGTCTCTCGCCGTCTCCATTGAAACCCTAGTAAGTTACTCAGCTCTCCTTTTCTTCTTCCATGGAAATTGTTGTTTAGGGTTTAAGCTAATTGAAGCAGGAATTTCTGTTGATTGTTTGCAGGGAAGTGTAAGTTTTAGACTTAAAAGGAGTTGAAAATGTCGGACAAAACCAAAGGAAGAAAAGAGGAAGTGGTTACCAGGGAGTACACCATCAATCTCCACAAGCGCTTGCATGGCTGGTAATCACTGTTTTTGTTTTGGATTTCTGTTTTATACGATTTTGATTATCACTTTCATAATCTGAATCAGTGTGTTTGTTACTGTACTAAAAAGACGTATGTTTTATCAAAATCAAATAGTCAAGTTGCTCTATTGAATACTGACTTCTTTTGTCAATTGAAATTTCGTCATAGAATATATAGCTGTGTTGTTTTATATCCAATTTCAGTTTTATGCTGCTTGCTTAGGCTTGTTGTGTAAGTGCTTCATACATTTTGAATTTTAGAGTACGAATAACTGTTTCCGTTAGCTCATTTGACAACTTTTTATGATTATCTGAAGAAAATTTGTCCCTAGAATTATATAGCTGTGTTCTTTTATTTCCTATTTTTTGGTTATCTGGTGCTTGTTTATCTTTTCTGTGTATTATTGTAAATGCCAGATAGTAAGGGAGGCATTTTGAGTTCTAGAGTATGACTTATTAGTGTTTCCATTGCTCATTTGACAACTATGAGTGGAACCTAAATGAGATGGAAAAAGGCGAAGTTGACCAAAATAATGGAGAAGAAAAGTTTATGATAACTGTCTATAGCATACTAGATCAGTGCTCTATAGGGGCTTCCATTGACGAAACAGGTTTAATGCCATCAAAGACCCTCACTATCTTATTTTCCCGCTGGTGCCCCATTCAATATAGTGCATTAAATATGTAGTGCGCTATTTAGTTAATTAGTTTTAGAGGGAAAACTGTTTATTTTGCTAATGTTAACATAATTTTAACTAAATTAACATCGAAAATAACTAATTTATTACATTAACATTTTGGAATTAGATAAATTAGTCAATAACTTTGTAACACGTTAAAAATTGAAATTAGTTTTCTGATTGGCACATTAACATAGTGCACTAATTCATGTTTTTCTTTTTTGAAAATTGAATGGGGACCTGTGGGGAAGAACATGGTGGAGGACTTTTTAGGAGTTATATAGTGCACTAATTTAGTGTGTTTTATTGCTCCATTGAGTTTAAAGGTTATTAAGGCCTGGTCTGTCAATGGAAGTCATAAAAAATTGTACATTGTTTTGATCACAACTTCATATCTTTTTCATGTCATTTAGGTTCTGTGCTCGACAACTATATAGATAGCCAGGTTAGTGTGTGCAGGAGTGAGTATGTGTGAACAGTGGGACAATTTATGAACTAGTGTAACAAGAAAAATGGAATTGAAAGTAAATAAATACCCATTTCATTCAAGGTGCTGGCATAACTATTGTACACCAAACCTCTTAGGTCAAGCTAAATTTATCACTTGAATATTCGGCTAACTGGAATTTGTGGAATAGACACTGTCCAGATATTTCATATTGTTGCTCTGGTTAAAAAGAATTTCATTTGTTATGTGTTGTAACTGATTTTGTGTTGCTAATTGTTGATCAAACTACCATTATTTTCGTAGTTTTTGGTGTTCTCAGTATTGTTATGATGTGTTGTGTATTTGTGTTGATGAATCCCTTAATGTTTTTCCGTGAAGTTATGACCTATTGAGTACAGCTACACATTTCGGTAAACTAGACCAGGATTATTAGCTTTATTTTTTGGTGGAGATATGTTAAGTCTGTTGATATTTCCTTTCGGATTGGTGGAACTGTTAACGGAGACATTCAGTTTCAGTATATATGCTGCTCCATCATGAGTAGTGGTCTAACATTAGAATGCAATGCTTTGGTAACAGCACATTCAAGAAGAAGGCCCCCACAGCCATCAAGGAGATCCGGAAGTTTGCAGTGAAAGCAATGGGCACAAAGGATGTCAGAGTGGACGTGAAGTTGAACAAGCACATCTGGAGTAGAGGAATCCGAAGTGTCCCAAGGAGAGTCAGAGTTCGTATTGCTCGCAAGAGAAATGATGACGAAGATGCAAAGGAAGAGCTCTACTCTTTGGTTACTGTAACTGAGATCCCACCAGAGGGATTGAAGGGACTTGGCACCAAGATCATTGAAGATGAAGAATAAGCTATCAGTAGTGGAGAACAATAGACACATTATTTATTTGAGAATTATCAATTTTGTTTCGAAACTTTATATGTTCCTGAACTAATATGGTCTACTCCACAATTTGGATTGTTAGATTTGTGTGCCTTGGGCTTACGAGATCCAATTATCAGTAGATCATGCAAGTATGTTTGCGATTTCTAGATTTCGTGCTGTGATTTTGGTTGTGCTTTATATAATAGTAGTATCTACAAGGGTTAATGTTGGGTGTCTGCTAGCTAATGTTGGGAAAATTCACAGAAGATTGTAAGGTGATGGCGAGTAAAGCCCGGATATTCAACCATACAACTCGAGTTCAAATGAATTGGTCATGAACAGCAAAATGAACTTCTTTGCTCAACTTGATCATTGCAACTGCTAGACATTGGTCTTTCACTATAGGAAGTATATAGTTCGACTACTCGATGACATTTACTTTCTCAGACAATCAATTAACATGTGGAAACAAGTATTTTATTACAATCAGATCATCAACCTATATTTGCAGATCTTAGCAGAGACAAGTTCATGTACAAGGAGCCTAAAGAAAGTTCTGAATCCCAATAACAAGTAAACCTGTGTAAGGAATGAAGGACTATATGCAAACAACATGCACAGGATTCACCATTTCGTTGATTGACATTTAGCAGCTTTGCTGCCATCATTGAGGTAAGACTGGAAAGTTCTAACAACTTCTTCATACGTTGGCCTCTTGTAGTCTACAGCCTGTCATTATTTAGGACGACAAGGTTCAAAGTTAGTGTTTTGACATACGTACATATGTATGAAGTTTAGAACTGGTTATCCACTTCGGAAAATACCTGCTCAATTACTTCTTCTGGTCTTGCCCACTTCCACTCTGAGAATTCTGCTTCTGCTTCACCAGTTGCTAAGTTGATTTCACTTTCAGCATTGGTAGATTGCATAAGAAACCTGCCAGACACATAAAATCCTTTATTTATATGTTACAGTTAACTTCATGTCTCCGGAAAAACTACTATTCGCTCATGAGAACAGACGTGTCATTTTGGCTGAAAACTAGACAGCTTATCGAGTGCAATCGAGCAAAAGCTATAATATACTTCTTTCATCAACTGATGGGTGAATCCAAAACATAAACAAGTAAAAAAGCAGCATCAGGCGCTGATCTTTTAGCACAAATACTTGCTATGGTGATAAAGAATTTGATCCAAAATCTTCATTTTAGAAAAGCAGAAGCAGGAAATCTAGATCCAATTTTGCAGGCTTCTGCTTTGCCAGAACCAAAAGCTACAAGCACTTACACCATTAGCTCCCTACACTGCTTAGATCCTTCACTTGTCTTGACATACTTATGTCCAATGAGTTTGACACGAGTGTGGGTACTTTCTGCAGTGCTTCTAAAATTAAAAACAGCAGAAAACTACATATACCCGTATTGGATATCTGCACTCTCTTATCAAATACAAGTACCCACTTCCGGGTAGATGCAACATAGTTATCCCCCCGGGAACACGGGAGTCAGGAAGTATTGGAGGAGGAGGAGGAGGAGGAGTACAAATATCTTTTATCAGGGGAGTAGTAGTAGTAGTACAAATAACTACGAAAATGCATGAGAACAAGCAAATAAAATGAGTGAAAAAAGTAGGATTGGATGGACATCTTAATTTTGGTGTCGAATAAAGAGTTTAACTCATATATTTTCTGATCCACCAATGTGATCTACTTTTATAAGGCTTAACCGATACATGGAAAAGGACTGGTGGCAACAGCTTGAAACGTTGTTTCATAGGTGAAATAGGAATAAGGCATCTTTAAAGTTTGATGATGCAAACATACAAGGTTCGCCCCAGGAAAAGGTGTTTTATGGTAAACACAATATTTCTTGAAGATATATTTTGCCATAAAGGAACAAAGCACAATTATATCAAGAAAAACATAAGATACTTACCATTTCTGTGCCTGTCCATGCCATTCTCCTCCCCAAAGACGGTTTACTTTGGCCTTTACGGCTGGTGGGAAGTCATACGTCAACCAGTGTGGGACCTGACAATATGAAACAACCATTATAAATAAATGATCTGATCATTCGAGCTTTTGGACACCACGGTTTCATGTTTCTTGCCGGATAAATACTTTGCGGTTAGAGGGGAATTAATATTTAACATGACATAATCTAGACATATACATCTAACTAATGAAAACTTTTCACGTTAGACGGACCTCTGCAATTATTTCAGCTGATGTTATTCCAGTTTCCTCTCGCAATTCCCTGATGGCAGCAGATTTAGGGTCTTCTCCATCTTCAATGCCCCCCTATTCAAGTTAATTACCATAAGATAGCTAAACAGTACCAGCACAGTTGAGAATATTGAGTAAAAAAATGTACAAATCAGTGTGTTAGATTGCTAAAATACTTAGCATTTGGCAACTAGGTGTCATAACTTAGTTCTAACAAATACAGGCAATTAATTTTCACCGAAGGATGAACCATAATACGATAATCTTGAATCTCCTGCTTTCAGAATTAAATTTAACACACCGTATCCTTATATTACTAATCAAGGCTAGAATATAACTCTATTCTACAAAAGCTGGTAGTGAGACTTTTTCTACAGAGAAGGTATTTATAACAATGTTACCTGTGGCATTTGCCATGCTCCAGGTACATTCAATCTGGAAGCCACAAAGACCTGCAATTGCATCATAACCAGATAAGACCCCAGATTTTACGTATTTATACTTAGAAAACGTACCATTTACAACATTTTTGTTGATCAACATACAAACGGAAGTACTTATCTAATTTATGATTACGTTAATTGCATGTAAACAAAGACGGAAAGGGGAAGTTAGAATTAGAAATTTCTGATCAAGTGAAAACAAAATGCATCCGATACTTGACACGGAACTATCTAAGGAGAGAAAATCAGAAGTACATCCTACTGTTGCAAAGTCATTCCCTTCAAAACTTAAGTACTTTACAGGCTGAGATATATTGCTTTTACTGCTATTTGGAATTAATAACTTTGTTTATGGAACAGTAACACAATGACAATCAGAGGACTCGTTTTTTTCTGCTCCCTTTATTGATTCCTTCAATTGAACTGTTCTATTTCACATCTATTCTCACTTAAGACTACATACTAGATTTAAACCACAATCCACTTCAGTCGAAAAACTTTCTACCTCCACTTAACATACTATTCAGGTTCTCGCCCCTCACGTTCCTTCATTTTTTTTTATAATCGTGGTGTCTTGGCCCTTGACTAATTCCACAGAATACATGTCACCTCCCGCCAGCAACATGTACCAGTTAATAACTATAACTCTATCCACCAAGCTAGGAAAGAAAGAAAGAAATCACCTAATATTTTTGACACCCAAAACTAATGGTTCTCAACCCAGTTCATTGATCACGAAGCCACATCCTTGCGTGTCATGTTCCTTTATTTTCTTCTTTATGTTTTTGGGCTTGTGTAGTCCTTTGTTTTCTATCTCGAAGGCCAGGTGGGTCATCCTAACCCTCTTCGACAGAAAATTACACCGTTTATACGTGATTAAAATTATTTTTTATCTATACATAATAGATGTTGAACACTCTTTGTGTGTCTAATTCTTCAGATTTTGAAGTATCTTAATGAAAATTCTGACTCCGCGACTGAATCTTGTTTGACATATTAGAAGGATAAAACTACCTACTACTACAACTCAAATACTAAAAATCAACAATTTGATAAAAGATATTACACACACAAAGTTTAAAAAAAAATGGTGATTTTTAACATCCCTAAATAGATTTTTTCTTTTGTTTCTCATAAATATGAAGAAAATAAAAAGATTTCCCTAAATAAATACAGGTTAGATCAATAAATACACTAACAAACATAAATATCTAAATCTCAATTTATTACCCTTTTTGGTACATATATCACTAATCATGTAATTTAATTTCATCAAACTCAAAAAAAAAAAGTTGCTCAGATCCAAACAGAGAAACCCAACACATCACACCAGAAAAACAGAGTAAACATGGCTTTAAACCCTTCAATTTGTTAGTAAAATGAAAAAAAAGTTGAATAAATGAGAGAAATATACCAAATGATCATGATTGATGAGACAAATTCCTACGTTGGGACGATAACCACAAGGGAGATTCTCCATTGATAAATATATTTCTTTTGGGTTTGAGAAAAAACAAAGTCAGAACTGAGAAAGTTTCAGAGAGAGAAAGAGAAAGAGAAAAAAATCACTATCAGATATCAGAAATAGCAGCGATATATATGATAAAAGTCAAAACTTGTACTACTGCAACTTTAAAAATTAAAGTGCTAAAAAGAGTTTAGTGGAAGGAATGAGGTGATAGATGAGGAACTTCTACTCGAGATATCTGATTAAGAAAACTAAAAATAATATAATAATAGTCGCTAAGATTTTGAAATTTGAGTTTTGAATAGATAATTAAAAAGTGATTAACTTAATATGTGGCTTTACATAATTAAATTTAAATTTGGACATTTTATTTTACTATTAAAAAAGAAGTTATTTTAAGGAACAATTGTAATGAATAGCAAACTAATAATATAAAATAAATATAGTAGTTATCCTTTGATTTATTTGTGTTCATATCAAACTGTTTGACAGTCCCTCTCTCCCTTATATTCTCGCTCGCCACTTTTTCTCCGTCGCTCGCTTCTCTCGCTTATACAATAGAATTTGTATAACTTGTGTTTCTAATTGTATAAATCGAGAGAAAACTATATAATCGCATGCAAATATACATATCTTCGTTCTATACACTTATAATTATACAATACAAATATTTCATTGCCCAAGTCTCTTTTGTCTTTCTCGTTTTATACAATTCAAATTGTATATAATTTCTCTCTTTTTCGTTTTATACAATTCGATTCAATTGTATATTTTCTGCACGAGTCTCTTTTTGCTTTACTCTCTTTCTGATTTTATACAAATTCAAATTGTATATAATTTCTCTCTTTCTCGTTTTATATAATTCGCTTCAATTGTATATGTATAACGAATTATACATATATAAGTTTGCTATGGAGCGCAATTATGCAAACTTTGTTATAGCATACAAATGTGAATTTTATGTTTGCTATTTATGAAAGTTGCTCTTATTTTAATGCATAAATTATAGATCGCTAATCAAGATCTGGTTGTTAAGAACAACAGGAGTAATAAAAATTTAAGCTTTTTGTTATATAAAAAGTGTATTAATCATTTTGGAAAGAAAATATAATATAGGCAGAATAGATCATTAATTCGCTTAAAGTATATTTGAACTGATTCGTATTATATGACGTAAAATATATATGTCCTACGGGGTATGGACTCAACCCCTTGTTATCTATGCTGGAATAAAGGAATTTTAAAAAAATTTTAAAAAAACTATAATATATATAATTAGTTTTTGGAAGAAAAAAAAATTAAATTGATGAATAAATATTACTCATTTGAATATGATTTTATGTTTATAATTATAAAAATAAAAAGAAGAAGAAGCTGATAATACAAAATCTTACCTGGTTAAGAAGGAATACGAGTTTAAAGAATAGCTTTTAAGATAAGATTTTTTCATAGAATTTTATAAATCCATGTGATTGTATAATAGCGTGTGAAATATTTAAATAAAATGTGTTAAAACTCTAATTTTCCTCTCTCGTATTAAATTTTTCGTTTGATTTTTATTTTATTGTTTTCTAACTATTAGGAATTGAAATTATTTTTTTCCTTTTCTCCTCTCTAAACCTCTTTTCAATCATAATGAACGCATGTAATATTTCATTGACAATTCATCTTTTTTATTGTTTCATTTTATATGACAAAAAGGATAAATGTCAATGAGTCAGTATTTACTTTGATTATGATTGAAAAGATGAGTTAAAAAAAAAGAAAATAATTTATTTATTTATTTTGAAAAAAAATAAAAAGATCCTCATAAGTCGTAACAAAAAGAAAGGGACAAAAACAGTAGAAAAATTAATTAGTGGGGAAAAAGGGTACGTTGACTTTTCTTGGAGACTTTTGAGTGGAAAAAAGAATCTAATAATGGAAGTAGCATCATCTTCAGGTGGATTTGTCAATATTTTTTTTCCAATGTTCCGTATCTGTATTGCAATTTGATTATTTTTAAATTTACGCAACGAAAGACCTCATTTAAGGGGAAGTTTTTCTACCAAAAGAAAATTTTTATAATTAAACTTTAAATCTATGACTTCTGATTAAAAGAAAAATAATTATATTCGTGACCCACATTCATTGATGGCGATTTGTCAGTATTTTATTTCTAAAAAATGAATATAACCTTAATATCCACACCTTACTTTTTAGTTTTGACATTATGTAAGGAATCAATTAAAAAGCAACTTGTCATTATTATAATTAATAAATAGCAAATGGGATGAGTATAAGTACTTAATTCAATGCATAATTAGAGGGGTAAAAGTCCACTTATATAATCACTTTTTTCCCTTAGTTAATAATCTAATTTCAAAGTATCCTAAAAGTCAACTTAAATTGCTATTTCATACTAAATTTGATAAGTCCTTTTCAATCGATGCTTTTACTATGTTGAAAAAGTGTTGCTATCTTAAGATTGGTGTTATAATATAGGATTAATGTAATAGTGGTTTTTAAATTTGTCATTAAATGTTATTTAGATATTCGAATTATGCATGTTTCAATTGAACATTAAATGTACATAGCTAAGAGTTAATCATATAAAATATGACATCTTTTTCAGTTATATATTCATCTCTATCTATAAAAATAAAATTCAAGACGTTTTCTAATTAAGAGTGATACATATATAATTAAAAAAAATAAAAAATAATAATTTATTTTTGTGTGGTAATTAACTTAACTACCTTATAGACTCTTGAGCACATATCAATAAAATTTCAAAAATTAAATTGAAAATGTTTAACTGAAACATTTCATCATGTGTTTAGATTTTCAATTAAAACCAACAATAGTTTAACTGCCTAAAGAATTTGTTGTCAGTTTTAAAAAATGACTATGTATTAAGCTTTTAGTAAATCATTGCATTTTATTATATAAGCAAACAACACAAATTACACTAATTTAATATTTAATTATCTCAATTTTCGTAATTTGCTATATGAATCCCACCATAATTCACACCTCATATATATATATATATATATATGACACATCCAAATTACATTTTGAATATATGTTATAAAATTTAAAAATATTTTCAATGCTTGAGTTTCTATAAAACAAAATGAAGATGTTGCCCTTACTGTTCTTTTAATTTGCATACAAAGACACGTTAAAGAGTCTACTAGCTAACAATATATTCAATATAATTTTATGAATTGGTTTAGAAAAGGTAAAATAGAGGTGTTATTTATAATAAACACTTGACTCAATAAATAATAATTCAAAATTGTTCGAAAAAAAATTGATGAAAACTAAAAGGCCATGATAAAATATTGTAAAAAAAATAACATGCTAAAGTAGTCTGGAAAAAAATAGTAACTACAACGAAATAATATAATAATTAAAACAAGAAATAACACATATTAATAGAAACTGAAGTACAAAAAACTATTACGACTAATTAGTAAAAGACAAAAAAAAGACAATGTTCAACAATTCACTGACCTTCTAATTTGTATCCTTTACAACCTTTTGACTCGATAATAACAATTAAGGAGGGTAGAATCACAAATTACTACTGTTAGATTCAACCTCCATTTTGTATCTTATGAATTTCAAGGACAAGTTGGTCATTTCGATTATAATAATATGATTTTGACCTAAAAAAAAATTCTTTGAAGTTGTCATCATACATCACAATGTTTATTTTTTTCATGTTTTAATTTTGTCCCTAATTTATTGTTTAATTGCGTAATTACATGTATTTTTTTTTTTTTTTTTTTTTGCATTATATTGATATCTTTAATTTTTGTCAATATCATACATACAAAACACCTGTATAACATCAATTGAGTTAATCGAACGTTTAATACGAAACTTAACTCTTTATTTATTTACTGAAACTTAATCGATACATCTTTATTAACAAATAACGATTATAATATCGAATTATAATATCATGTTCAAAATTTTCATCATTATCAAATAATCAAAGCTTATGAGAAATACTTTAATTAAAACCTTAGGTAGCATTATAATTAAATTTTATTTGACTAATTCATTATTAGTCTTCAATAATATCACATTTAAATTAGAATAACTAGTGACAAATCCTTTCATATATATCATAAAAAAGACAACTTTAAGTCCATATCAAAACAAAAGATAACGTGCACATTAAAGTATAATTTATTTGTCAAAATATTGACTTGCTTAATAAAAATATTTACCAAATAATTGAGATACCATCAAGGCTGATGTTGATGATATACTTCAATTAGTTTATCTTCTAGTTTGATCATCACTTTTTCAAAATTTGTCATTTTATTTTATTAATGTTACTAACTAATTAATTTTTTTTCTTTTCTACACAACATATTTTACCTCATTTGCCTAACCAATAACCAAAGATTTGTTAAAAATTGAAATACATATCATGTTGTTTGAGTAGAGAACACTATATTTACTTTAGTGTTATTTAAAGTTATACGTCTTATATACCAAGCAAATACATATGAATAATGGTTTAGATGTTTTCTCAAGTTAGGAATAACATAGGCCCTAACTGCAATTAACTATTAACTACTTTTATTCTACGAGTTAACTTTTACAACAAGATAGAATCACATATTTTTTTTCATTTCTAAATGCTGAATATTTACATATTTTCAAATTATTTTGTTTATTGTTTTCTTATCAACCTCTTCTCGATCACAAAACTGAGTTAGTGGTAAATTTTACCTTCTTAAAATTTTCTTGCTTGAGCAATGAACAATAAAGAAAAATCTACGATTCTCATATCGAAAAAAAAGAGTTTAAAGCTACAAAACCTCTATAACTTCACCATCAAAATTACGTAGCATTTCCAAATTGTAACTCTCTAACATTAATCAAGTTGTTTTCGTCTTTAAGCTTTGAAAAGTAACTATACGAGGTGTTGTTCAATTATGATATTTTCTTTTTCACTTTCTTTAGAAGTTGAAATTCGAAAAATATGTCTAGTTATAAATCTCTAAATTCAACTTCATAACTTTCAAGAATATAAAAAGTGATAGCTTTTTACTTCAAATTATTCACAAAAAATCGGAAACAACTCGAATTCATTCTTATTCATAACGAAATCCCAACTTCAATTTTCAAATATCATTTTTCACCATTCAATTAAAAATTACTTTTTGTTTATTTATTCAAATTTTACAATAAAACATGATTAATTATCCCGCCTAATAATTCATATTTTTAGGTTTGACAAATGAGAGAAGTATTGAAAACATTTTCGCAAATAATCGAAAAGGGTAATTCAACAACAATACCTTCCATCTTCTTGAAATGCTAAATCTGGAGCGGGAGAGTTGAGTGTTGTACACCAAATATCTCTAAGCACACGCATACATATACATACAATACAATACAAGACTTGAATGTTCATCTCTTCTACAACACTTACCTAACTTTACAAAGCAAATCCACAAAATCCCTTTTCCCCAATCCATAGGGTTTTACCAAAAATCCAATTTGAACCATTGAATTTAGCCCCAAAACCATAAAGTTCAATCCTTTTTAGTGGAACAATCGCAAATTACTTTGTGGGGTTATGGATGATGATGTTGTGCAGCGAGTATTGCAAGAAGGTGGTCGCGATTACTACCAACAACAGCCTTCTACTTCATCTTCTTCACCTTCCATTCTTCAATCGCTTCCTCTTCATGTGGTATGCTTTCCCTTTTCATATCTTGAATGATCGTGCTGATAAGTTCGGACCCTGGTGTATTTGTTTTGGTATTTGAAAGTATTGAATATAAAGGTGAAACTTTTTTTTTTTTAATTTTGAAATGTTGCAGTCATTTGATCATGGGTATTACTTGTTGGTAAAATCTATTCAAGAGCTTCGTTCTAAGAAAGATGGTCTTGTAACAGTTGGCATTGGTGGACCAAGTGGTTCGGGTAAAACGAGGTAAGCTTTGTTTATTGTTAGTCCTCTGATTGCTTGTCATTGAGAATGGTAGAGGCGGAGTGGAGATTTTATCTATTGCTTGGCATAATCATGTGAATTCAATCATTTCTGAAGCTTAGCGGAGAAAGTAGCATCTGTGCTTGGTTGTATTGTTGTGTCAATGGAGAATTATCGTACTGGAGTGGACGATGGGAATGATATGGATTTGATTGATTTTGATCTTCTTGTCAACAATCTTGAGGTATGGTTTTTGTTCCATTTTCCATCTTTGTTTATTGAAGTTGGATTATGTACAAAAGCTATTTGCTTCAAGGCCCAAAAAGAGTTTGACTTTTTTTTTTTTTCTGGTTTAGGATGATATAATTTTTTTTGTTAAGTTCAGTTGTCTGTAGATTTCTGTCCCAGCAGCCTAGTAATATATGATCTCCTCAACAAATTGTTCAATTGGCCTAATAATTTCGAACAGCTCACTTCATAAAAAAAAATACTGTAAATATTTTGGAATAGTTTAATCTCCTTAAATTTGTGTTGTGGTCGTTTATCTGATCGTTTGGGCAGGACTTGATAAGTGGCCGTGATACATTTATCCCAGTGTTTGATTTCCAAGGGAGAAGACGCGTTGGTACCAAAGCAATTAAAAGCAGCTCATCAGGAGTGGTGAGAATGCTTACTATTTGTTTCCCAGTCCTTTTTATATTTGTATATTGATGATCATTGTTTCTATAGGTAGTAGTTGATGGTGCTTATGCTTTGCACGCTAAACTACGGTCTTTGCTAGATATACGAGTTGCCGTGGTAAAATCAAATATCTTTTCATGCTACATTCTGTTTAACCATGGAGCAACTACTTCTATATGACTTAATCAAATAGAGTATACTGTGTACCTGTCACTAGGTTGGCGGTGTTCACTTCAGTCTTCTTTCTAAAGTTCAGTACGATATAGGAGAATCTTGCCCGCTGGATTCCCTAATCGACAGTATTTTCCCTCTGTTCAGGAAGCATATTGAACCAGACCTTCATCATGCTCAGGTAAATTTGAAATCTTCCATGCTAATTTGTCTTCTTGCAAAATCTTATTCTTGATTCCCTATGTATTTATGCAGATTAGAATTAACAACAGTTTTGTGTCATCATTTAGAGAGCCAATCTACAAGCTCAAATGCAAAAGTGAGGTATGTAAGGTTCACTTCTAATTTCTAAATGTTGCTCTATGGAATTTAATGGTATGAGCTCTTACTTTCATGAGGGAGATTGTCTAGTCCACACTCCTGAATATGTATGTCATGCTGACATGATCGTTGACATTTTGTGTCACAATGTTGCTGGCCCTATAAAACATTTTCTTGAGCCTAGGGTCTTATCGGAAACAACCCATTACCCCACAAAGGTAGGGGTAAGGTCTGTGTATGCCCCACCCTTCCTAGACTCCACTTGTGGGATCACACTGGGCATGCTGTTGTTGCAGTGTTGCTGGCGCTGATACAATTGGAAATCTTGTTAAGCATTTATTGATGGTGTTGCATGGTAGTTCCCCCCCTTTCCAATGATAATACTTTTCCGGTAGCTGATTTGTGCTTTTTACCTTGGATGTGCACATGGTCTAATGTGTAGATTATACATTTGATCATTCAAAGCTATGTGTTCAGTTAATAGGCTTCTTTCTGAATCACTAATGTGATAATCTTCTACATCCTGTTTGCCGTATTGTCATCTGGCTTATGTTCTTCATGTAGCATTCAAAATTAGCGTCTCTATATATAAAAAAAAAACGGAAGTTTTTTGCTACATATGCCCTTTTAGAACTTTAATTGACAACATCAGTTTAAAAACAAAAAACAAAAAAACCAGTTTCAAAAATCTTCTACTGACACCAAGTTAGTCACTCGTTAAATGTATACCCTATCCAACTTAGGGGATTAATCTGATAATTCTGGAGACTGTGTTTGGTTTGTAATATACACCTCCAGTTCGGGAGACTACTATCTCCCAAATAAAGGGCATGCTTCTTAGGATCATTCCTTTTCGACCTGTATTTTTAATATGAAGACGTCTATCCTTGTTTGATGGTGTAATCCAAAAAAGATTCCTGCTTGAGTTATTTGAACTTTTCATAGTTCCTTAGCGTACTCTACCTTTAAATACTGGTTGCGTTTTTAATGGAAGAAACATAAATCTGGCACTGATTAAATTCCCCTGGTGCAGCAAGTCGAAGGTGAACATGCATCTCAAGTATTTCATGGAAAGGAAGCACAAGTCGATAAGTGAGTTCTAGCCTCTAGGTTATTCCTAGCACTGTGGCTGAATTATTTCCTCCATAGTGCTTGTACTTTTCTTTGTAGTGATTAGTCACTTCTGACTTTCTGGAGCCGTGTTCATAGTTTTATTGAGATGTACCTTAGACCTCCATCTGCCAGTGAAGAAGCACGCATTAATGATTGGATTAAAGTACGACAGTCAGGTATCAGATACTATCTATCTCTGGGCGATCAACGGATAGTTGACAAAAATTTCATCATTCGTCCCAAAGCCGAATTTGAGGTAAGTGGTTTATTCTGATATTCGAGTAATGATCTATGCCTCAATTTTAAACTAGTTAAGATTAGTTATACAAATCATCTATATGTGTTGTATTCTATCTAAATTCATTTTATTCCAATAATAAACAATTTTTTTTAAAAATAAAACATGAGGTTTCTGTAAGTAAGAGGTTCTCTAAATCTCTCACTTATACTTGCACAAATATATGTGTTCATTCCTTATTTTGGATCAAGAGACTTATAGAAAACACCAGGCCTAGTGTAAGTGTAAAATGAACAAGCAACAACAGTAACAATAGACCCAGTGAAATTCCACTAGGTGGGGTCTTGGGAGGGTAGAATGTACGCAAACCTTACCACTACTTCGTGGAGGTAGAGAGAGGCTGTCTGCGAAAGACCCTCAGCTTAATTGCATCTAACCCAAGTAAAAGAAGTAGAAAACAATGAAGAAAGCGTAGCCATTTATAAGAAAATCAGTGTAAAGTCTACAAGAAAGAAATAAGCCTTTAATCAAAATTGTTGGTATTATCCGAGCTTAGTCCACACCGATTTGAGGAATTTTAGGCCGTTTCAGATTTTCTACATGATCTTTTTGATAGTCGAGAAATCCCTGAGGCCAGTGTGTTCGAAACTCAGAGGATAATGGGCCAGCCTCTTAACCTCTTTACCATTCTTCACTTAAATACTTGACTTTTGTTTGCTGCAAGGTTTGAACTTTGATGGCAGCTAACCCACATATCACAAACTGATCTATTATACCAAATCCCCGGCGGCAACTCTCCGAGTGATTTTAGGTTTACTTCATCACTATTCACCGCGGTCAATCATCATAATATCACACACCTGTTTACCGTTGCTTATAAAGTTCTTATTTAGATCAAATTATGAAGGTGTCTGGATTGACGTATCTCAAGTGCTTTTGGCTTTTAAGCTCTTTTTCTATTTTTTGTGGTGTTTGGAAAAGATAAAAAGTGTTTTTACTTTTAGGCCAAAAAGTACAAAAAATAAGCTAAAAGCTATAAGTTGGGTAGTCCCAACTTATGTCTTTTAGCTTACAAACTATTTTTTAAAGCCAATCCAAACATCCTCTATCTCAGGTGACCTCTAGTTTTATCCTCTAATTTGTGCTACATGAACCTTTTCTAACTTGTGGCCCAAGGAAACTGTAGTCAGCACTTGCAATTAAACGCAACTGAGGACTGATCATATATTAGACTTATTCAACTGCAGCAAAACTTTTATGAAAAATAAAGGTCTGCAGAACTGGACTGTCGGTTTCATGGATATGTTGTTGAGTGGACTATGGTAAAGGATTTAACTTTAGTTTCTTATTGCATTAAAGTGATCCTAATGAACTTTAATGAACTCAAGATACATCTCTTTCAAAATTTATTGTCTGTCATTACCCTTCACTATCGGATGTTCTAGGTTCAATAGTTGCCTTAATATTTCATGTCAATGTTTATTTGTGTAATCCTTTCTGTTTATTGCCTAAAGGCATTTGTCATTGTTCTTACTCTTACTATATTGAAATTTTTGTAGGTTGGACGGATGACTCTGGGTGGATTACTGACTTTGGGATACAATGTAGTAGTAAGTTACAAAAGGGCATCAACATCAGTTGTTGATGGAAACTTCTCACTTTCACTAGAAACCATCGATACGCTTGGCGAGACATATCTAGTTTTGAGGGGAATAAATAGAAAAGTATGTATTGTTTTACCTCATTCTCTGAAGTGTCTGCTTCTAGGATGGTTAACCCATTGTATTCTTCTTCTTTGTTTACATACTGTCTTTTTAGATGGTTGGAGCTGAAGCGTCAAGGATGGGTGTTAATGGACCTTGGATTACTAAATCATATCTAGAGATGGTTCTGGAGAGGAAAGGTCATCTCTTGGATGCAGTTTCATCGTTTGTTTTGTTTCTCCCACTGGTTTAAGAGTATCCCATTGATATATCAGTTCAAAATTTAATCATTTGAACTCTTGGTCAGTTATAGTAATTAATCTGGCAGAAAATCTGGCTTTCCTACTAAGATAGTTAAACGTGAATCCAGAGTGCTTGTGAATGTATACGAGATTTTTGAGTTTGAATGGTGGTTAAGCTGTTGGGTTTCCATCTTTTCAAACATCATGTTATAGATAGGACTCCATAGTTTGGGTTTTGGTGTAGCTTTTATTAGCAATGACAAATCAAACAGCGTCTAGCATTTTTTTTTGGGATTTTCTTAGGAAATTAATGGTGGGTGAGGGCATGCCACCTTCTAATCTTTTGACTGGTGCTTGCTTGTGGTGGCATCAAGAACTCTTTGATATTGACTTTATACACAGAATTTCTTTTAAGTCAGTACCTTTTACAACCAGGGAATGTGAATGACATGACTCTTCTTTGGAAGTAGGGGGTGATGACATGTATCCTCTACTGTGCCCTTGGCATGCAGGGGTCTATGGAATGCTAGAAAATTTATATTTCTCCAAGGTAAATTGTGAAGAAGGAAAATTCATTGCAACAATTGGATAGTATAAGCAAGTCCTAAGAAGCTATCATTCCTGATATCATCACAGGCTAGAATATCATGGATAGGGCTAGTGCGTGTTGCCTAATTATGATTCCTGGGATCCACAAACTTAAACATGTCAAAAGCTTACCTTCATTGCATCTTCTTGGTGTCTATTTTATAAAAATTCTTTATCAAAAAAAAAAGGTTTACCTTCATTGGTTATTGACTAACATTAGGGTGACTGTGTGACTCTTGTACATAATTGGTGATGTGACTTCAACAAGCAAATATTTGTGTTCTGATAAATTATTTTACATTCGTAGGCGTACCACGTCTGAATACACCACCATTGTCTAATGCACCTAATGCTGTTTTAGCCAGCAACCAAGAGAGGCTGTTCACAGCTCCAAAGCCACTTCGTGTTAGTTCAAACTCAGTTAACCGGCTAGAAGATTTATCCCAGCCTTGGACGCGTTCCCCCACGAAGTCCAAAATGGAACCTGTGTTAGCAACATGGCAATTTGTCTCGCCGGATCCAGCACTTGCTCACGGCTTTGTTATTGGTATGTTTGTCAGCAAGCAGTGACCTACATATCATCTATTGTCCATTTGTTTCAATTCCGCTCATAAAACAGCAACAGATCCTACTTCTTCCAGGGATGCCATGCAGCTTGCTCCCATGCCTGATTCATATGATTTAGATAGAGGATTACTTCTTTCTGTCCAAGCAATCCAGGTTCATACTATGGGATTAGCCATTTTTAACATTTTCATTGAATTCTGAGAACATCTGCTCATTCTTTTCACAAACAGATTTTTAGTTTTATTACTGGTTTCTTTTGCAGGCTTTGCTGGAAAACAAGGGTCTTCCAGTTATAGTTGGAATTGGTATAATGAACAACAAAGTTCTCTCTCCTCCCCCTCTCCCCAAAATATACTGAACTCATCCTAACTGAAGTTACCGTGATTTTTAATTATTCAGTACTGTTGCACTAACAAATTTTTCTTTAAGGATAAGGATTTTATGTTGTTCAAAAAATACTTGTTAGCTATACTCAAAGAAGGAAAAAAGTGTAATTACCCCTATACAGTTTTGGAGCTTCATGTTGCCCCGTCTCATACCTAAACTGCAACTGCACATTCTATTTCCATAAATCATCGAACTATCTAAATAACAAGATAAAATTATACGAATTGGACAAAAGTATAGCTATTCTGTATCCTCAAATAGAAGAGAATTGCTTTTGGAGGGTATTAGGGCTTTTATCTTAGTTTCTGCATATAAAATGTATTCAATGTATACATATAAGAGGGTGAGGCAACTGATGGTTTTCAATGCAAACGGTGTCTCTTAACTTATTTCCATACCACAAGGAGGCAATATGCTGATTTTAGAAACCCAAAAGGAATAACATGCTTCTTTTCTCTTATTAAATATCAATGTTTTAGTTTGATCATGAAAAATATAGTTCTTTAACATTGAAATTTGACTATGATGGTCATTTGATTTCTAATATTGGTCCTAGTAAATGTAGTTCTTTCTATACTGCTACTGGTCCTTTGGTTAGGAATAAATGTTGAGAAGTGTTATCTTCTGTCAAATTGTCATTCGGTATCTTAAATAATAAAATCAAAATATTTTATATTGAGTAGCATCTTATTTAGCCTCCCTTATTTCCACGCTTTTGTTGCAATTATAGGAGGTCCGAGTGGATCTGGGAAAACAAGTTTGGCTCGTAAGATGGCAAATATTGTTGGTTGTGAAGTTGTTTCCCTTGAAAGCTATTACAAGTCTGAACATGTAAAGGACTTTAAGTATGATGATTTTAGCTCGCTTGATCTCGGTTTGCTTTCAAAGGTACATCATCCTTCATTCATTTCTGCTCTGTAATCTTTTCTTGAAATTGCAGCTCCGTTTGTTACTTTGAATGAAGATGGAAGGTGAATAAGGTTACCAACAGAGTCCTTTTTTCTTTTCTTTTTTTCCCCTACCGAAGTCCTTCAAATAGATCAATAAATTGCTTTATTAAGAAATTCAAGTCTTAGGGTTTTTCTTTGGGAAATGTCATGTGGATGTGGGCCAGAGTTTAACTTTGTGGAATGTATGCATAAATGAGGAAGAGAAGCAATGACTACAAAGATCCTTTGAAGAGGAAGAGGTCTGGGACGTATATAGCTCTTATTCCAAAGAGAAATGGGCAGAGAGTTGAGAGATTTCTGGTCTATTAGCCTGGTTGGTTCTGTTTATGAGATAATATATAAGGTGCTGACTGAAAGACTCAAAACAGTAATCTTCAAATTGGTGGATAAGCAACATATGGCTCAACCTCGTCCGGACTAGTGGATAAGCAACATATGGCTCAACCTCTTTTCCATATGTCACTGAATAGAATGGCCATTTAAATCTTCTATATCCTTTTAAGGGGGATTTATTATGGTATTTGGATTCATTACTTGTCTTGGTACAAACCTTTTTCTCCAGTGTATGAGAGCTTTAATTTTTGGTACAGAGAAGTTCTTCAAAATCAAGACTCTCATTTAGTTGTCTTGTGATAGATTCAATACCTAAGGCCAAATTTTAGTTTCTCATCTGGCATTGTAGTCCATGTATAGAAGAGCGGAAAGCTACTCTCTTCTGCATTGAGATTGTCCTGTCTTTTCAGGAGCTTGCAATTTATTGTTCACTTTATAGTATCCATTGCACATTCTACTTACATTGAAAAAATAATGTACTAATTATTTAAAAAAGAAATGATAAGAGCAGATACTACACTTGATCTCAGTTTAAAGGCCGAGAACTTATTACTTTCTAAAACGACAGTGAGTGAAATTTTTTAGAAGTCTTTACTTTTGGGGTAATAATTTTGGACTGCTTGTATTTGGCAGGACTTGTGGTTAGTCCTGTATGCTTTTCCTTCCTTGGCCATTCTTCTCAGTTCCTGACTTGTTTTTGTCATTTGTAGAATATCAGTGACATCAGAAATTGCCGAAGAACGAAAGTACCTATCTTTGACCTTGAAACAGGCGCTCGTAGTGGCTTCAAGGAGCTTGAAGTTTCTGAAGAATGTGGAGTGGTATGATGTGTAACAATCCCCCCCCCCCCCCAAAAAAAAAAAAAAAAAAAAGTAGAAAAAAGAAATAAAGAGAACAAGACACGAAAAAAGAATGAGTGGCGGTGGTATGCATGAATGTTTTCTTACTTTTACTAAGCCTTTGTATGATCTAAATAAGAAAATAGAGGATATAGGTCGAATCAAATAAGTAAAATTGTCTCCTTCTCAAAGTTGTGAAGTTTACTGTGGGTTTAGCTGTTGGCTTTTGCTGTTTAACCTTAGTAATTAGGTAAGCTAGGTTTTTCTTCTTGTTTTTGTGTTGGAACCAATTTTTGGAGGTCTCCAGCATGTCCTTAATGCTGATGAATACAACATTACCTTTCTCCTAAAAAAAAAAGAAGTAATTAGGCAAGCTGAGTAAGATCTGCTTAATTTTGCTAGGTCATCTTTGAAGGTGTTTATGCTTTGCACCCCGACATCAGAAAATCACTGGATTTGTGGATTGCTGTTGTAAGTATGATGATGTTATACATGATAATATTGAATTTACTCCACTTTTTTTTGTGAAAGCATTCAGCTAAGAAATTTATCACCAATGATTTTATTGCCCCGTTTTGGAACAGGTTGGAGGTGTGCATTCACATCTTCTTTCTCGAGTTCAAAGAGACAAGAGTAGAGTTGGCTGCTTTATGTCCCAAAATGAAATTATGACAACAGTGTTTCCAATGTTCCAGCAGTACATTGAGCCACATCTTGTTCATGCACATGTTAGTCTATTCTGGAAACACGTTTACTTTCGACATTTTCTACATAGTATTCAGTAGATAGTTTAGATTTGGACATAGTTGTGCTTTGGAATTTAATCATCATCTAAATCAAGAAGAATTTGCTACTAGAAATTTGAGTAATTGTTCTTTTGGCATCAACTCTTAATAATGTTAATTTTGCATGGCTACAATGTGGAAGTTTATGTAATCACTTCATTTTTTTGGTGCGTTATGTATAACTTTATACTTTGTAATAAGTAACAGTGCATGAGATAAGTCTCATACAATATCATGTAATTGAGTGGCTTTTGACATAAAGTGGCAATAGAAATTCGATTATCTGTTATTGAGTAAAATGCTAGCAATATTCATGGTGCTTTGCCTTTATTGTTCTGCAGCTAAAAATCAGGAATGATTTTGATCCTGTGCTCTCCCCTGAGAGTTCATTGTTTGTGCTGAAAAGCAATAAACAGGTCTGTTGTCCTTTCTGCTACTAAGGACCTAGAATAATTTCATGATGTTACTTTAACTAGCAAACTTTTTACAGGTGGCATATCAAGACATTTTGAGAATTCTTGATCCTACCAAGATATGTAGTTCCGTCCAGAATTTTATTGATATATACTTGAGGCTTCCTGGAATACCTGCCAATGGCCAGTTAACAGAGAGTGATTCCATTAGAGTCAGAATATGTGAAGGAAGGTTCGCATTGCTAATACGTGAGGTGTGTGGTTTGAAATGCATACAAATGTATTTATCAAGACATGCTGTACAGTTCCTTTTTCTGAAATTATGTGCAAATGCTTGACCATACTGGCTTATGTTTTCTACTGCTACATATGAAGCCTATAAGAGAAGGAAATTATATTATTCAGCCGAAAGTGGACTTCGATATCAGCATTAGTACTGTTGCAGGACTCCTTAATCTTGGGTATGTGGAATATTTGACAATGGAAGCTATTTTTTATTGGGCCATTTCTTGCTCATGCATCCCTTCATTTCCAATTTTGTTGTATCAATAGTTCAGGGCATTTTAATCTATCTTTTTCTCACCTATAGTGAATCCTAGCTTTATTCTACCATTTTTTCCTCTTATGGTAATGAGTAAATAAAATACTTGTTCTCAGAAATAGGGCAGAATCTGATTGCAACCTACTTACTGGATAAGCCATCAAAATTGCATGGAGAAAGCAAGAAAAAAGAACAAGATACAGTTTGTTTAAAGGATAACAAACCAGGCTCACTTTTCTCAAAATGACCCTAGGAAATATTGGATGTCTCTGCAACCCGCTGCTTCTACCCTTTTCTTCCATTTAATACTTCTTTTTTCCAGATAAAGGTAACCATGTTTTCACACAAAAACTTGAACTGTTGGGATGGGATCTTACAATTCACGGTGGGTATCTTCAAAAAAAAATAAAAAACATTATGGTTGCCCTACGAAATCAACTAAAGGTATTTAGATCATTGAAGCCTTCCACTTGAGCCACCAATTTTCAAACTTGAAGTAGGATGTCTACTATTTCCCAGTTTCCACATTCTAGCATCTAGCATAATAGGGGGCTATGATCAGATATATATGATATTCTTAAAAGTTCCTTCTCATTCCATTGAACAGAGAAACCTATCCAATCTAGTTGCATTGTGATGATTAACACCCCCCCCCCCTTTCCACTTAACACTTCTTAGTCCATATTATCTCTATTCTTTCTCATAAGTATTACTTCCTCTATCCCAATTTATATGATTTCTCTCCTTGTCAGTTTATTTTTTAATCAAATTCTTATGCTTCACAGCTTCTGATTTCAGGTATCAAGCAGTCGCGTATATTGAAGCTTCAGCTTATATCTACCAAGATGGAAAGGTACTATCAGTTTTATGGATACTTTTTATCATACTGAAACACACTAAAGACTTGTCTATTGTCTTCTGTGAGAAATAAGAGAAAAGGAAGATGTATTCATGGCTTAAATGATCATGGAATATAAGATATATGTAGGTGTGAGATACAATTTATATCTTAAACTGATGAAAGACCAGCTTAGTAATAACACTTGGGCTAACTCAAACATTTTGTCATAACTGGGTTTAGATCATGGAATACAAGGCAAATAAGCTTCTTCAGAACTTCTTGAATCAGTTTCAGCTTTAGATCTTTGTGGAGTTTTTTTTTGTCATAACTGGGTTTTCAAAGCTCCATATGTATTTGAATGCATATCCAATAAGTAGATGGATGATCAGTGACTACTTTTTAGTCTGTAGCATATAGTAGACAGTCACGATCCCTATGTGACTTCTGATATGAGTTTTTTTAGTTGCTATTAGGTCTTCAGTAGTCTTCCTAGGTGTTTCCCAGTAATTTTGTTGAACCTGATTTATCTTTTATCTGATGTGCTTCAGGACTGTTTCCTCATAATTTATGTTTCCCGGCTAATATGCTGCACTCTATCTCCTTCACAATTAGTTTCAACGTTAAACCCTTTAATATATTCTGTCTCTTGTTTCTTTGTGTTATGTATAGTTGATATTACCTATTAAGGCTTACTTTTTCATATGCGACTTTGTCTCTGGGAAGTAAAGGGTTCTTCTTTTCAGATTCTTATAGAGGTTGATCATCTACAAGATGTTCCTAGTCCTTACATACAGATTAAGGGGATCAATAAAGAGGTTGTGGCAGCCGCTGGCTCAACACTCAAACTAGATGGTTCATATACCACAAAGGTTTTGACTTCCGGCATTTTTTTTCTTTCTGATTTGACATTGCTATTACTATCGGACGGATGTTCTGTCTCACGTCAGAAACAGTCCAAACTGATAGCTTAATTTACTAAATTTCTTCACAGAGTTATCTTCAACTAGTTCTAGAAAGGTTGCCTGCACTAAGGGGAAGTTCAAGTGGTATCCATTCTCAGCAGGCAGCAAGGCTGCAAGAACTTGTGGAATATATACAATCTCAGGTAATCTTATTTGGTGGGCGGGCATACCTCAATTTTTTGGTTTCTCTTAATTGATATATTGATATTAGATAAATGTAGAAGGAAGCTTCAGAAGCACCGAAGCTTGGTTTCGCTTATACGCATGATAATCAATGCCCTTTCCTGTTATGGTGTAGTAACTTGGAAGTGGCTGAGGCCAATATTTACTTCGATTATTTGTTTCTGAGTTTCTCATTGTTCATGCATTTGCTGAGACACATTTTGTGTTTAACTATACCATTAGTGTTACTTTCCACTCTTACAAATCAAAATGGGAATTGGCTCAAGTTAGCATTTGATACAAATATAGGATTTCGTCAACAACTCACAAGATTTGACTTAACCTTTAATCTGAAAAGTTGGTTAGGCTGTTGGATTAAAGATGGTAGGGCCACTGATTGACTTGGACGATGGTCTGTACATGGTTGTTGCCTTGTTGGAAATGGTTTTTCTTAATTAAAGAAGAATGGTTGTTGAAATTGGTTTGCACTAGAAATTCTGCTGATAGTTCGGTCTTCCTCCAAGCTTGAAAATCTTCTAGGCTATCCATGAGGTTTCATTTTCTTGTTTTGTTTTGTTTTATTATTTCTCTTTTTTCTCAAACTGTATAAAGATCCTTCTTGGTGAATTTTTCCTTCTTCTTTTAATATGAAAATTAATATCTTTGGTCCTTCGACTATGGTTCTTTATGCTTTAAACCTTGAGCATTGTTTATTTCATTTTTGTTCCTCCAACTAAAACAATTTGTTCATTTTTTATGCTTCAAACCTTGAGCATTGTTTGTTTCATATCTGTTCTTCCAACTAAAACAAATTGTCCAGATTTGTCCTTTTGCTCAATTTTTGGGTTAAAACCCCAACTCAGTCTTTTACTTAAAACTATAAACTTCCCAATCCCCATTTGGTTTGGTTTGGTTTGTGATTAGCTGATGCTTTTTCACTATTTTGAGGTATGATGTGGTTTTATGCAATGCCATTGTTTGGTTCGTATACTCCCTCTTTACCAAATATGATGGTACAATCACTCTTTTGGTAATCAACAGTAAATATGAGTTTTTCTAATATTTTAAATATTGAAATTGTGATACATACTTTTTAGTACCTTTAGTGCCTGTGTATTGACCCTCGTTCTTCAAAAAAATATGGTGCATTGACCCAATTAATAGCAAAATAAGGTGTTCAAGTTAATTTTCTTTTTTTTTTTTAGAAATTGATGTCCAATTGATAGCAAAATAAGGTGTATTGACCATCAGTGCTTCGAATATCATCACCTTTTAGGAAAGAGAGAGTACACATTAGGGTACATTATGCACTAAGAAAACTTGAGAATTGCCCTTAGATGTAGGTGTCATTTATGCGGCCACGTGTCTTGTTTTCCAATCTACCTTGGAGAGAAAAACTCACAAGTGGGTTAAACTTTGCCAAATGTCTAGTACCTAGAAAGGTCCTTTGGTGGGTGTTGGAGAAAAAAAGTTCATAAATATAAAATTCCGTAAAGGACATGAAGGAATTATCATTAGCTTGAGAATGGTAGTAGGGTATACAAAAGCGGTTCCCATAACCACCTTGGGTTTACACCACAGATCAGCATTGCACCAGTGCTTCTTAACCTTGGATGGATGAGCTAACTAACATAATACAACATGAGACTAACGGGATTGCAATGCCCAAATAAACAATTCAGATAGCTAGGTTTATTGTTCCAAGAGAATGGAATAACAAATGAAGATGTATGCATAAAATCAAAATAGGATGGTTAAAATGGAGAAATGCTACCCAGGTGTTGCATCATAGAAAAATGTCTACCAACAACCTTATATGGTGAGTATTGGAAGGCTAAGGTCCAATACATCCACAAGATGAGTGTTGCAGAGTGTGGATGCTATATGCGGTCATACAAAATTATATAAGATTAGAAATGATTATATTTGCTAGAAAGATCGAGTAGTACATATCGAGGATAACATGAAATGTCGCTTGAGATAATATGGTCATGTCTTGTGTCGACCACCAAATGCACCGATATGTAGATGTAAAATCATGGTGAGTGAAGGTATTGAATGGGACAAGGTAGGCCTGAAATCATTTCAAAGGAAGTTGTCTCGCAGGACCTGCAAATTGCAATTTCTTGGGATCTGACAAATTTAGTGAAAGATCTATGTAGGAGATCTCTACTTTATGTCATGCTTTGCTAGGAGTTGTTTAGCGTTCCAGAGATTTATATACTTCTAGAAAATATAAATAATTATAAGTTTTTTTTTTATAAATTTTTTAATGATGTTTGCCGAAGGAGTCACAAGTTTTAACAACAAAAGCCATATAGATGACAGCCTGACAATTTCAGTAAAGAAGCTCCTTCTCGCGCTTCCCATTAATTCGTGAATCATATATGCCTTCATCTGATACACCACCTATTTCCCTCATCTACTAAGTTTGACGTTATGGTATGCTTTTACAGTGTTATAGTATATAGATTGAGATCACTCACATAATACTTCGACGTTGTGGTATGTTTCAACACGGTTATAACACATCTAGGTTGAGCTTACTGTTGGAAATCAAGTGTAGTGATTAGTCAGTCACTTATTGATCAGTGCTTTGTGTATTCCAAACAGGGAAGCAGTTCATCTTCAGACTCCTCTCCCAGTCGAGAGATTTCACCATTGGATGGTGTAATAGAAGACATGCAGTCTAGAATTAAAAGGCTTGAACGATGGCAAATGATTAATACGGTACACTATTTCCCTCGTCTTCTTGACTGCCCCCTTCCCTCCCTCTCTGTAAGTTCTTTAAATTCTATTATGTAATCACAGGTTCTATGGACGTTTTTTATGTCTGCGTTTGTTGGTTATTCACTCTACCAGAGGAAGAGGCAATAGTAAACGTTATAGAGTTGATACAGCAAAGCTAATGCTTGACACCATCAGTGACTGACTCATTCGAACATTAACCAAAGAACAATTTCTTAGTTTTTTGTGATCGTCACATTTTTATTAGGTGACTGATCTCCTTCTAATCGACTTCCGATTTAACGCCCTTTAAATGTATAATTTGTGTCTGTATCTTCGTAAATACTAACTAATCTGTAACTGCTCAACAAATCTGAGTCATACATAGCATAAGAAACAAAATCTTGCAAAAGTTTTCTAATAAAAAATGAAATATTTTTGTGTCCTTGCCCCTTGTATGTGTTTTAATGTATGATTCCAGCTAACTCACATTCATTTACTTCTTTTATTTATATGGTAAGAATCACTCTTATGGGTTGTTTGGAAAGAGAAATAGGAGAGCGCTTAAGAAATAGTATCTAACTCCTTACTATACGACATGTTTAAGATTACAATTTTTAAAACGTCATGTCGAATGAAACAGAACTAGAAATACTCATATACATCAATACATACCAAACAGAATCAACAGAATCCCACCAGTGCAACCTGGAGAGGGTAGACAAACCTTACCACTACCTCGTAAAGATAGAGAGGTTATTTCCGAAAAAAGTTTAAACTTTTGGATACATTACAATAGCTTTGGTGTCAATGGACCCCAGTCTTAAGAGAAATTTGAATTCACCATAAACTACAATAACTAGTCCTTTCAAGTAAAGATGAGATTGTTTAAACAAATTATTTGTACTAATATGAATAATGCTTTCTTAGCTAATGTTTTAAAACAATTCAAGTATTTTAGTGAATCTAAAAGGTGATTGATAGAACCAAATAGAATTACAAAAGCTTAAACAACAGAAAAAAAAAAATATATCAAACAAGTTCTGGTATTTGATACTTAACAGTTGAAGAAAGTGAAGCTACTGCTTCTTCAACTGTTAAGAAAAGAACATCTGGTCTCATCAAATCTTTGGTTTCATCAGCCCTTTGTAGTTTCTCCATTACTTCTCCTATTGGATTCACCAACACAAACTGCAATAGAATACAAAAAATGAGAGTTGTTACAAGAGTAGTTCGATTTCATCTGAAAAATAAAACAAGTATTCCGACTTTTAACTTATTTTTAAAAACATCTAAAAATAAGTGAATCCAAACGGACACTAAATAGTACTTGCCTCAAGTCCTTTCTTTTCCAATGCCATACTTAAATCCTTGAACAATGAGATCCCACTTGTATCAATAGCACTCACAGCTAACAACAAATAAGTTTTTCTTATCAGAAAGCAGACAGTGAGAAGGAACTGTTTCCTCATGGAAGGAAGGAACAACTTACGAGACAAATCGAGGACTACAACTCTAAGCCCCGATGGTTTCTTGCCTCCCTCCTCCTCGTAGTCTTGTATCCATCTTGAAATCCTTTTGACGACAAATACATAAGTACAGAAGGAAGAAAAATGTAACACGATGCAATGCAATGTAACGCGATGCAGGGCAAGGCAGGGGAGTTGTAGTACTAACCTTTCTTTAAGATAAGTAACATTAGCAAAGTTGATTGGAGCTTCAATACTTAAAATGAGAAAACCAGCAACACTCAAAGCTTCTTTATAATGATCAACATTTCTATAAATACCAGTACCAGGTATATTCCCTAACATAACTGTTTTTGGCCTTGTAATTTGCATCAACACCTTTAATATTGATATGCCTATCTGAAAAGAGAGGGAAAAAACAGAACATAATAAGGCTAACAACACTCGTAAAAACTTAAAAGTAATGAACGAAAGGAAGGGGAAGGAAGAAACTTTACTGCAATAGCAAGACCATCTTGAACAGAAATGAATATGACACCGAAGAATGCACATAACAAGACTAGGAAATCAAATTTATCGATTTTCCAGATTTGAAAAGCAGCAGGGATGTCGATAAGTCCAATAACAGCAGTAACGATGATGGCCCCGAGTACAACATTAGGAGTGTATTGGAATAGAGGCATGAGGAAAAGTAGTGTAACCATCACTGTCACTGCCATTACTATGTTAGACACTGCTGTTTTACTTCCTGCATTGTGATTCACTGCTGACCGCGAGAATGAACCTGATCAATCACAAGTAATACATACACTCAATAAATCGATGATAAAGGTCGAGCATGATCATGTACATACACGTACCGGTTGTGACATAACAAGAAGTAGAAGAACCAACAATGTTCATAAGCCCTATAGCAATCATCTCTTTGTTTCCATCCACTTGATAGTTCTTTAAAGCAGCAAAAGTCCTCCCCACAGCAATTCCTTCCTATATATTTTGTTAACAAACACATCAAGTTTCGCCATCATACGCTCTCTGTTCTGTTTTATGTTACACCATTTGACTTTGACACAGTATTTAAGAAAAAAAATGATGACTTTTATAACTTCTGATCTAAAACAATCGTTAGATATTTGTATGTTACAACATCCTAGTGTGTGACATTCTTTTCGAGACGGACTAAAAAGGAAAGAGCCGCGTCGCGTGATCGACTTACAGTAAGTGAAAGGATGCCAGTGACAATTCCAGTTTTGATTACAAGTCCCAAGTAGCTTCCACTAAAATGTAACATGTTCCATGATGGAGGATTCAATCCTTCTTGTAATTTTCCAATCTATTAATAAATAAAGATATTGATTTAAACAAATATATATATATATAATAGTAAATTAAAAAAAAAAACTAATTATTTGGTTTTTAGAAACTTACAATGCTAATGCCATGATTTTGACCTTTGATTGCAAAGACAATAAGAGTAGATATAATGACAGATAAAAGAGGGGCACCTGCTGACACCCAAAATAACTTCGGCTTTCTCATACCCTATTTTCAAAAGGGTTACACTTTTAAAATCGTACTTCATATAATATGTTTAAGATCACAAGATTTAAATGACTGTACTTACGATGTGTCTAGTCAATAAGAGGAACACCAAGAAGCAAAATCCCATTAATATAGTTTGCCATGACCACTGCACATACAATATTACATCAGTCAAGTCCTTTCAAACTAGTATTTTCCCGTTTTAATTCAAGTGTATTACTTTCTTTTTTCTGTCTGTCCTAAAGAAACGTCTCTTGTTTAAATATTTTATATGATAAGTTCAAGATTTAAATGATTCTCATTATTTCTTAAGTTTTGTGCCAATAGTAACAAATATGTAATATGTAAGTGAAGTGAAGTGAAGCACTTACTATTTTTTCCTTTAAAATCTTTTTGGTCTAAAAGAGTCAACTACTTTGACTTCAAACACAGTCAACTCAAATTAAAAACTAGAAAGGCTTATGGGTAAAAAAAATTTCCAATGATAAATAAAAGAATAAATTGTTTTTCAATTTTTTGGGGAACAAATTTTAAATACTATAGTCTATAGTTTAAAACATGATTAATAGTTGATCTAAAAACATTTATAATTTTCTTTTTTCTTGTCAAGTACATAACCATCTCATTTTAAATTTGGCCAAATCTTTAGACAATTTTTTTGTATTCACAAAGAAACTACTCTTTCCGTCTCAATTTAACTATCTTATCTCTTTCTATATTATTTAACAGATTTTTCAAATTCAATATCCTACGTATCAAATTTAAGATCACAAGATACGTCTTTAATTCAAAACCACATATTCAACAAAAAAATCACTATTTCTTAAATTCCGTATCAAAGTTTCACTTGAGAATCTTGATTTCACATGAGTGCATTAAAATCCAAGTCAGCATGTGAGTATTCTCATAAACCAAATGAAGAAAAGACACACACAAATCCAATTCTCTTAAAATTTGTGCCAAAAAGTTGAAAGACTAAAAACAAAATTTAGTTTTATATTAATCACAAGAAAGACAAACTACTATAATTATCACTTTAACAGTTACATTGACTATTAAACTATAGATTAAAAAGGGGGTTAAAAGATAGAGTAGTAAATTAACCTCATTAATTGTGTGGAAAACAGAACTTAAAACTGGGATTATTGCCATTTGTTTGGTAAAATTAGTGATTCCAAGAAGACCCTTGAGTTGTTGTAATGACACTATAATAGCAGCTCCAGCCATAAATCCAATCAAAGTTGCTTTTGATAGAAAATCAATAATAAACCCAAGCCTACAAAATTCATAAAAAATAAAATAAAAATCAAGTATTAACAAAAAAAAAAAAACTTCATTTGTACCAATTTATCTTACACATTTCGAATTTCGATATTTTAAAAAAATTGAAAATTTCATAAGCAAACTCTCGATTGACCATCAAAAAACGAAATGTGTTACGTAAACTGAGACAGAACTACGAGAAGTATATGAGTTTACCTTAAAAAGCCTAAAGAAGCTTGAAATAATCCAGCAAAAAAAGTAGATGACAAAGCAAGTTGAAGGAACAAGATTGGATCTTTAGTTGGAGACACAACTTCACTCAACATAGATCCTAATACAAGTGATGCAATTGAAACAGGTCCAACTGCTAAATCCCTTGAACTTCCAAGCACAGCATAAACAAGAGGAGGCACAAAACTCGAATCTACAACACCAGTAAATAAAACATCAGTAAAATCTCATAAGTGAAGTCTGACACAAAGTACAGGGTGTATGGTCTGATAGAACATGCTCAGACCATACACCCCTTCTCTCAGCTCAAGTATAAAATATCAAAATATAACTAAAAAATACTCACAAAGACCAACAATTGGAGGTAAATTAGCCAATTTTGCATAACTAATCCCCTGCAACACACCAAAAAAAAAAAACAGAATGTTAACAAATGTAATCAACTTCAAAAAAAGAAAAAAATCACAATAAAAATGAAATGTACCTGAGGAATTGCAAGACTAGCAATGGTGAGTCCAGATATGATATCAGATTTAAACATGTGAAATCTATAATTAGGACACCATTCAAGTAAAGGAAAAAAATACTGAACACCAAGAATCAGTTTTTTTTTCATTGTTTGTCCTTTAAATTGTCTTAAAGGATCATCAGAGAAAAAAGTTTCTTTAAGCCTATTTTTAAGTTTCAACAAAGTACTTCTATGTGGTGGTGATACAACTTTATGAACCTCAAAACTACTTCTTGTTATATCTATAACTCTATGTTCTTCCATTTTTTTTTCTTTTTTTACACTAAACAACACAAACTAATACTATATATATATAGTTGTGTTGAAACAGACTCTTTTAGAAAATTGAATGAAATAAAATGGAGAAAAATGAAAATTTTCATTAAATGAAATGGTACACTTATCTAAGAAGGTTATGAAATTTATATACTGAGAATACTAAGGTCGGTATGGCGGCAAAACTACTCTCATTCATTTCTTTCCGTTCCTATTTGTCTTAATTTATCTGATACAATTTGACTCGATGCAAAATTTTAAAATAAATAAATTATAATATGAAATAAGTCATAGAAAAATGAAAGTATGTCATTGTGAATTAAATGGATGCTTAAATTAAATTATTAGTAAGTATAAAAATATAATATATTTCTTTTTGTAAATTGACTAAGAAGAAAAATGGTCAATTTCATTTTTATTTGTTAATTAGTATTTTTTTTCTAGAGTTAATTTTATTAACTTTTCAAAGCTAAATTAAGTTATGTGCTATTATTCTTCTTTGACTTTTTTTGAATTATAGATTTTACTTATCTTAAAGTGGTAATAAAATCTTTGACTAAGTTGCGTTATAAATTTTATTTTAGGAAAAAAAAAACACAAAACCCAAAGCATCAAATATATGCAAATAATAAAATATGGTTTTTAATTAGCTAATTAAAATAATTTAATAAATTAATAATAATAAATTGGATGAATACTTTGATTTTTTTTATACATTTTACAGCAGTAGTTGATCTAAAGTCAAATATATATAAATAATCTGTTCACTTACATTGAAATTTTGATTGATAAAATAACATGTATCCAATAAAATAATCAAAACTATAGTAAATTATTTATACAACTTTGATGACAAAAATAAAATGCAAATATCCTAATTATTCTTAACCAACTTTTTGGAGTTAAAAGTTGTTTCACATTAATAGAAGCCATAAGTCAAAGATGATTAAAGCTAATTATAGAGTCAATAAGATACTAATTATTTTAACTTTTTGATCAGTCACGAGTTAGGGAACAAAAATACATCAGTTTGAAAATAAGACATAACTTATACACCAAATTTGCACATTCTCTATACTTTAATTTGTTGTTAGATAATAATTAGTACTAATCACTTTATCTTAAACATAACAGAAAAGCAAAGTTAGGTGTCCAAATTTGGAAGTAGATTGAGATGTATATATCAAAATATATGTGATTTAAGATATAGAGGTATGGATTTAAATACATATTTGAATATTAAGATTGCAGTAAAAATTAAAATTTAAATACTAAATAATTAAGATTTATTTATTTACAACATGTGAATATATAAAATTTATCTTTACATAAAACCTAATAATGAGAATAAAATATTGTAGAATATTTATATGACAGTTGGTGGTGGTGAGACTAGTCAGAGGTGAACGCACCACTATAATGAGGTGCATATATATTCGTTAACTTCAGAAAAATCATGTTTATACGTATAAATCTATCTTGAGAAACTAACAAAATTAGGATATCATAAACAGTGTATCCATAAGGAGCATAAGAGTATGGTTGTGCTATTGGTAAAAATTTGAGGAACCACCCGCAAAACCTAGGTTCGAGTCCAACTTGAATGCTATTACACTATTTTTATTTTAAGTTTATTTTAGTGTTCATATTTGAGTTAAGGTAATATTAGTACACCCAAAGTCTTCAAATTATGGGCTCGTGTCTATGACTAACGCTGATGATTGTGTGCTGATTTGAAATAGTGTTAACTAATGATAATGGTTTGAATTATATCTTATGGTGTATTGGTTGATAGTAGTGATCAACCATAGTTGTCGTTTTGATGACGATTGCAAATGATTGATAATGGTCATGAGTAATGACGATTGATTTTGGTGATTTGACGATAATAATGATTGTGATTGGGCTGAGCATGGTAATGGTAGGTGACTATGAACTACTATGGTAGAAATTCTTAAATAAGTATTTTAATAATATTAAAATTTTATTATAGATCTTAATCATTTAAATTTATCAGACTAATTAAATAATTGTAAAAACAAAAACAAATATATTTAATAATTAAGATTTAAATCTTCAAAAATAAACCAACTTAATAATTAAAGTTAAGATCTTCATTTATCACATATAATTAAAATTAAAATCTTCATTTAATACCTATAATTAAAATTAAGATCTTCATTTAACACGCAATGTGAAGGGAATAAGCTAATTAATTGAGCAAAAAGAAAATTAGAGAGTGGATCACATGGGCACAGATTGATGTTCTGCAATTATTAAGGTGTACATATTTTCATACATTTGGCAGCACCCTATAAATATATTAAAATCCAACTATATACGGTTTTTTCGTTTTAAATTATATTGTATATATAAATTAAATATAGAAAAAATTATATATAATAGTAAATTATTTATTCAAATTAAATATTATAAACATAGTTTGATTTAATTGTACTTCATAGCAAACTGTTGTTATTCCGCTTTGCTCTAGGTGAATTCGCCACTCTCGTTCTCTCTCGCCTCTATAGCTTTTATACAAACGCAAATATATAAATGTGTTTGTGTTTGTATAAAGCGAGAGAAAATTGTATATATTACATATACTTTCGTTCCCCTCTCTCCCCTCTTCCAGATCTTGCTCGTCACTCTCTCCCTCGCCTCTCTCACTTATACAAATGGAAGTATATAAATGTGTTTCTGTTTGTATAAAATGTGAGAAAATTGTATATACACATGCAAATACATATATCTTCGTCCTATACACTTGTAATTATACTATACAAATATTCCCCTACTCAGTTCTCTTCAACCTTTCTCTCTTTTCTCGCTTTATACAAACACATATTATACTATTGATCTATATAGATTATATACAACTGCATTCTTTTGTATATGTATAGCAATATATATATATATATATATATATATATATATTTATATTTGCTATAGAGCACAATTATACAAACTATAACTATAACATACAAATACAATTTTTGTATTTGCTATATATGAAAGTTGTTATTAAATATATTATAATATTGAACTTTTAAAATATCCTTGATGTGACCCTATTTAAATTTGTCTTTAAATGAGTCCACTTGGACTTTGGTTTTTTCCAATCAATAATATTGGAGTTTTTTGTTAAAGTAGCAACTTTATTTCCTCTCGTGATACCTTGTAGCTTGTGTTGTACTTTGTTTTACCCTTCTGATCACTTTTTAAACTAAATTAATCCTTTAAGATTTGAATCATTATGTGTATATACATACATTATATTATTATATTTGATTGTTGTCTATTCAATTTGATTTTGATTCGATTAGTAGAATTATTAATTATATATACAAGTAAAAGAAATAATTTATTTAAAAGGAAATGAGTTATTCATGTGCCATTTTGAATCGTATAATTCTTATATCAAAACTCTAATAATGTTTAACTTCCTGATTATATTGTTAGTTAATCGTCTATTACACTAAACAACATAAACTTACTGAATAATGCGTAAATTATATATGTTGTTGATTTGATACGATTATTTCTTTGGATTATTTTAACAAAATCATAATTAAACTAAATATTATTAATTTTTAAAAATGTAAAATCAAATCAAATAAAAACTACCTTATTTAACTAATTTAATTTGATTTGGATCGATTTTTACCTACCTATAACCCCTAATACATTGCATAAGTATTTAATTTAGAATGAAATCGAATTTGATATTTTATATATATACTTTTTTGTTGGACTATTAGACTAATAATGTGTCTTTGTCCAATTGTGTATGTTTTCTTTTCAGTTTAATCATTATTTATATTCTTCTATCTAGTCTAGTACATATTTCATAATTTAAATATTCTACACTTGTTTTTCCCTAATTCATGAATAAAACCATATATATACATGGTGCATCTATACTTTCTAATTATTATTTTTTTCAATTTTTCTTATATTATATAATATATATATATATATATATATATAATATACACTAATATTCTTCATGGGCCATTCCCACTTTTTGCTGTAGATGTTATGTCTTTCTTCCCTTTTTGTTGGCTTAATTTGACGCCAAAAAAGCTCAATAGTTCAACTATATGTCATTCTTATCCATAAAAATATAAAGTTGCTTTTTAGACATGACCCCAAAGTATATATTTAGTAAATGTCACTTATTTTATTTAGTAAAGTTATATTTATAAGAGATTTTTATTTTAACATATCAGTAATCTAAAAAAATTTAAGTTTTGATAAGAGAAAGTTGCTCATATAATAAGCATTTTTCATTTTTAAATCTAAAATTGTAAGTACGAGTTATCAAGAGAGCAAAAAATATAAGCATTATAAAAATCTATTCAGTTTGTAAGTGACTAAGAGATTTCATCTCCGCGAGGTTCAATCATTACTTAGTACTAACCTAAACCTCAACAAAGTAATTATTGAAGGCAAGGAAAAAAAAAGATAAAATTAATGGTGTCAAACCACAAAAAATGAAATTAAAGTAAAATAATTATTAGTAATATGTTGTGGTTGAGGGAAAATTAAATAAAAAGTAAGGTAGGTAAAGTAGAATTTTGAAAATGATATGATAATGATGATGAACCAAAGTAATAAGGAAAATCCTTATCCTCATCTCTTGCTATCTTCAATAAAATTGATTGTATAGCTAGTGCACCTTTCGGTTTCAATATGTGGTTTTTGTTCAATGCAGATTCTCTGTGTATATCTTAAGAATGGAAATAGGGAGAAAAAAGATTGTACTTGGTATAGGGAGCAATGAGCACGTTTATAGTTTTTTTTAATTAACATGTTGTAATTAAATAGCTCAAGTAGATAGCTAGTATGTAGTTTATGAAAAAATTTGTAACAGTTTCGTCAGACTTTATTGAAGCATACAGATTACAAGTAACTTAAGTAGGCAAGCTAGAAGTAGCTCAAGTAACTTCTAGAAAACCTTGCAACAATTTCATCAGGCTTGCAATCAAGTAGGCAATTTTAGCTCAAGCAGACAATTTGCAAGTAATTTTTGAAAAACCTTAGCTTACTGGGGCTTGTAATCAAGCAGACAACTTGCACGTAGCTCAAGCAACTACTAAAAAAGTCGTGCAACAGAGGCTTGCAATCAAGCAGACAATTATAAGTAGATCAAACAGATGACTTGTAAGAAACATCCTAAAGCTTGTAATCAATTAGGAAGTTTACAAGTAATAGCAATAATTTTTCAAGTAGTTCGAGCAGACAACTTGTAAAAAGCTTTAGAAAAGCCTTATTGTTGCTTCGTGAAAATCTTCGCAATAACTTATTTTTTTTCTACATATAAAAAGTCAGTTCACTTTATTTACATATCAATTCAAAGTTGAATAATATATCAATCTCCTATTCATCTCTGGAAAATATATTTACTTTGTAATTTTTAATTAATTGTATACACACATGGGATGTTGTATACAAGTATTATATTCAATTTTTTTTATAGTGGAGTTGAATTCTGAAAAGGAAAAAAAAAAGAAAAAAAATCCTAATTCTAATTAACAGGTATACATGTGTGTGTTCTCATGGCCAATGACAATGAGACATGCAAGAACTAATTATAATTCAAAAGATATTTGTTTAACGCTAAGATATATAGGCTCTTTAACGAACGCGGATTGTGACGTATTAATCAGAAGTTTCAGATTCAAGTCTCGAGTATGAGGAAAATTATGTTGAAAATGTTACTTCCAAATAGGCTTTGTCATACGCAATTTAAATTTAGTTAAAACTCTAATATAAACATCAAACATCGAGTAAAAAAAAAAAGATCTTAGAATAGAGAAAATCCCACAAGGTTTGTATGGTAAGAAAAAAAATAGCAGTAGACGTCCTACATGATTAATATATTATTGGATAATTGTATATAATAGCAAATTAATAATATAAAATAAATATAATAGCTACCCTTTGATTTAATTGTGCTCCACAACAAATTATACAATTGCAGCGAATTATACAATTGCAGCGAATTATACAATTGCAGCGAATTATACAATTTAGGCCAGTGAATTATACAATTGTATATGTATGGTGATGCCAGCGAATTATACAATTTAGGCCAGAGAATCATACAATTGTATATGTATAGCGAATTATACAGTTATATGTTTGCTATGGAGCGCAATTATGCAAACTTTGCTATAACATACAAATATGAATTTTTTATTTGCTATATGTAAAAGTTGCCCTATATTATTTAGGTAATATATGGTATTATAGTAACTGATTTAATTAAAGAAAAAGGATTATTGTGGTAGTCAATTTTGAGAATGAATTCTTCCAAATATATATGATATTGTTTTTGACGGACTTTTCACCATCTTAATTAGTTGTTTCATGACTTTTTCCTCTAATATTAGATAGCATTATTGTTCTCTGTACGTCATTTTTCAACCGTTAATTCATTGCAGATATACTATAATCAAAGGATCGTATAGAATCTAGTTATTTGCATTCTAACTTATGAATATATAGTACTTTGTAATACGTTCCAATTCCTATTCGAGTCAAAAGCTGTGTGAATATAGATCGGCTACCAAAGTCACTAAACTTCTTAATTTAATTTTATTAATTTAACTTTCACACTTTACCTAATTAAATGATCATTTTAGCCAATAAGTTAGGCAAAATTTGATGACAATGGAAATTGAAAGCTAACTAAGTAAAGTTACATAATTTTTTAAAGAAAAAACAAATTAAAGTTTGAAGCCTAATATTGTTGAAAGGGCTAATTTTGGAATATTAAAAAGAGAATTACTATTTGTAGAGAAAAAACAAATTAAGAAACAAACACTAGTCATGCCCGATTACCCGCTCACCTTCATTGACCAGCTTTTTGCTCTATTTTTTAAATAATAATAATATATATATATATATATATACACACGTCTGATAAAATTTATCTATATATATCAATCATTTATTTCATATGTAAACTTTAAATTATTTATATCGAATGTAATTATAACTCTCATCAATCATAGTTAGTATTATTTTAACGATATTATATTATAACGATCATTTTCAATTTTACTTTTTTTTTATTCAATTAAAGTTCTATAAAAAAAATTATTGTATTTATTTTTAGAATAATATTGTGATAGTGTATTATACATTTGTTATGAACTTTTGTTTATTTGGTAAAATTGTATAAAGAATTTGACAATTTCGATAGTTTTCACAATTAACAAGGACGAGATCGGAGTGATCTAGATCTCCATGATGGATAAAATGAGAAAAACAAGATTGAGATTGTTTAGACATGTGACGAAGATACGCATATACCCTAGTGAAAAGGTTGGTTATAATAGGTACGAGATAGGCTAAATAAGCGTGAGAGATGATTAAATAGGATATAACATAACTTTAAATTATTAAAAATATAACGTAAGATAAGAGGGTGTGGCTTAAAGAATATGTATTAAGGTATAAGTTAGTAGACAATAAAAATATTATCTTATTTTCAGATTATGATTTCATCTCACGTGACTAAACGAGACTTTTTAAGATTCTTTGTCATCAAGTATATGTATCCTATATGATGAAGAGAGTTGATTTTGGTATATATTTTGTAGAAGGGCCAGACCCAAAAGCAAAGTAGGTGTGATAATTATATTAGTGGAAATGGTAGGTCCTTTTTTTTAATAACGTCACCTATATATTTATTATAATATAAGGTCCAAAAGCAAAGGAACTACAAACATCCATATATAGACGCACTATAAGTCATGGCTTGTCATTCATCTTTTTAGATTGAATGTTATCATATCTATATCTATATAGATAACGCGAAACAGTAAGGATTTAGGAGGTTCAACGACTTTATATCGTATTATATCGATATATAGTAGATATTGAATTATTTTTAATTTTTTTGTATATTTATTTTTTCATATTACCATATTGTTACTACATAAAGGTAGGTAGCAAAAAAGAAGTTATTTTGACATATTGAAAATGATATTTAATTAGGTCCACTACTCAATTAAATGGTTTATTATATTTAGACGCAAGAAAAGAAAAAAGATGCATAGCCTTTTACCAACAAGTGGAATTTTAATTTGTGTAACATATGGCAAAGAAGAATGCATGGAAAAAGTACGTTAGTCTAACACTTTAGTAAACTCGAACCAATGTAATTATGTATTTATATTAAAATAATTAAATTGATATTTTCATCTTACCATATGATGGTCTATAAGTAAAAAGTCATGACATTAAAAAATAAGAGTATCTCAAATCCCACTATGATATATTTTCCCCTAATAATTATTCCTACTTATTCAAATCTTTCTAGAGACCTACTACAATAATATCTCCAAATTATAATGATATAGGTTTGATTCGATAATCAAATTATTTATTTATAAAATTCCATATCTAGTATGAGATCACAATCATGGTTTAAAGTGTTAGCCTACTTAAAAAATTAGTATATACCTAGATATTTACTTGAATTCAAAACCATCATATCTCCTAATTTGTTTGATATTAGAAGTTTAAGATCATATATATATAGGTGACATAATAATAATAATAATAATAATAATAATAATAATAATAATAATAATAATGTAAAGAGCTTGGTTTCAAGTTGATCTACAATTAAAGATAAAGATGGTTTATGATCAATGATCATATATAATGAGAGAGCCAGAATTTTCACTAAGCCGATTAAAGATATAAAAACTCAAAAATGAAGTTAGAGAGGGTTTATATAAAAAATAATTTTGATCATGAATAAATAATATAATTTTTTATCGAAGAATGAATCACTCGATTATATCTGGCTCCGTCTTGCTTTGGTGATCATATATATGTCCATACTTTCTTGAGGATTTTTGAAAGTGAGTTCTAATCTAGTGAGCCCATCCTAAAAAAAGGTGTTTGCTTTTGTAGCTAGATGCCAAGTTCCTATACACCATTCTTATTGCCATATTGGACCAATTGCCAACTTTTGGCTGTTTTTTGTTGGAGGTTATCACAAAACAAGTCATATACTATATGCCATTTGATTTTCTCTTTTCAAATTTATTTGAGACTAAGAGAGACGCAAGGGTTCACAAAGAGAAGTTTGTTGCTCAAAAAAAGAAGATCCACAGGAATTCTTCACCTATCCTGTCAGGCCCCAGTAAATCGCTCGAGTATAGATTTGTATGCTTAGCAATATATCACGATCCCAAGTATATATCATCTATTAATACACGGCAAACTGATGTTTGACTTAAAAAGGTGTGGCTATGGTGCTAAAACCTTTCAAGAAACAAAGAAAGCTAAGTTTACTTTATCAACACAAAAAGTACATGATCTTTTCAAGTTAACAAACAATTGTTCGTCTAAAACATCAAAAAGATGCATGTGCCTAAGATGCTCAACATGCACTTAGGTTTCAAGTGATGTAGATATGCCAAATTAAAATGTCATCAAATCTAACACATAGACTCAAAACCTTTTCTCATAAAACTCATCAACTCTTAGTTGTTTTTGCAACTCCTTGAGAGTCTCAAAATTGTTTTGTTTCAATAAGCCACTTGATTTGGAAGTTAGAGGTTTTGGGAGAAAGTCAATTTGATGTTTTATGTGTAGTAAAGTTAATTTTTTCTCAGTCTAAGACACTACAACAAAAAATAACTTTTAGCGGCATTAAATAGACACATTAATAAAGAGTGTTAAAATTTTTACCGGCATTAGTTAAGTACCATTAGATCCAATGACGCTAAAGCCTTTAACATATAAAGAGTGCTAATTGCCGCTAAAATATATATTTAGCGGCAACTGCTAATTAATTGCCGCTAAAGCTGAGTGAGACTAGCTAGTGGCCCTCAACCCTACTTTGACCACCACAATAGTCATGTAAATGAATCAAAAACTAAATATTACTCCTCCGTCCATTTTTATTTATCATATTGCGCTTTTCGAAAGTCAATTTGACTAATTTTCAAAATTAGATTACATTAATTCAATATTTTAAACAAATTAAAGTTTAGATATTCAAAAACTATACAAAAAGTATTATAGATCGCAATATTTTGCCTATTAATATGACGAAAAAATACATCATAAAAAGAAACTATAACAATAAAAAGTGGACGGAAGTGGTATGTAATAAGGTTTGGTTTAACATTGGGAGGTTAATGTGGAGCTCTAATTGAGGTGAATCATTAACTTGGTGTAATGCTCATTCTTTGAGTTTCATTTGGATAATTTGAGCATATATGAACAAATCTGGTAAATTATAAAGAGTATATGTAACCATAAACATTAATGAAAGACAAATTTGTGACGATTTCACAAAGTCCATGGAAATCCAAACTCTACAACGAATTTAAAAGAGGACTACATGCATGTGTAAACACGTCAACGAACTCAAGTGGACACTCCTCAGCCCGAGGACAATCTCTCAAATACACGTGTTGATGTTGTTGACCCGCTTTTCTTTTCCTCGTTGATTCCTCTCAATGAAATTTTCCATGTTGCACTAACAAGTTTGGACCTTCGTCGAAAGTTTGATTCAAGAACTGAATAAGGGCTCTGGATCTACATTTCTTCTAATCCTGAACAGTTTCCAAAAACAAAAGCAACATGTAAGTTGGATCAAAAGTAGTAACAAATCATTCATCAAACACTGTTAACATGCCTTCTCTTGACCCTTTTTCCTTGGCAACGTAACATATTTTTATTGGCAACGCACCAGTTTAAGAGGTTAAAAGGACAAAATGAAATTAAATAGGCTACCACCAGATACTAAAAACAAATAAATGTGTCATGCAATGGACTTGAAGTGGAGATGTAGCTATTACAAAGGGAAGCCTGGTGCAGTTATCTCCCGCTATGCGAATCTGGGGACAGATCGAACCAAATTGGATCTTATTGTACGCAACCTTACCTTACAAATATCGCGTAGTTCTCTAATTCAGAACCACAGAATATAATGTGTTAATACCTATACTAAGCTGTATTGTTGAGAACAACTCGAAGTACCTAACAATCTACAAGTGACCCTGAACAGACTGCATGGACCTTAGCAGCTTCCGTATTAGACATGCGAGGTCTTTCTTGATAATTACAGTCAGCACAACTCTGCCTCTTTGCCTCTCAGTAAACTATGACATTTAGAATTAAAAAACAGCAAATTAAACAGCAAAACCCTGGCCACTTACCAATTGTCTTCTGCCCATTTGCAGCCATTAGTATCCACCACATGTAAACTGTATGCATGTCGTGACTTTGAAGACTGGTTCTCAAAACTGCAACCATAAATTATGAAGATTGAATGGATAAAAAACATTTTAAACGAGCCAAATACAAATGGTAGCATAACTGATCTGTATGGTCCTAGAGAAGTTCTGAAAGTGACTGACCTCTGGTGAATAAGATCTCCGTGAATGACAACCAAAGATCCAGCTTTTACTTCAAGTGAAACGAAATCTTCCTGGTTATAGCAAGGAGATGGCTTATCAAAATGAACCCCACTTTCATCTCTAAGGAATCTCCTCACAAGGCCATCTGAAGAAATAGAACATTTTGTATATTACGTGAAGGAGTTCAATGATTTAAAGGTGGCAAGACGAAGAAGAGTTGGGAGAAACAATACTTTTGTGGGACCCTGGTATAGCCCATAGACAGCCATTTACAATTGTTGCATCCTCTAAAGCTAGCCACAAGCCAGTGCATGTTGTTGGTTCAGTGTACAGAAAAGAGTTATCCTGGTGCGGCACCACTTCACCCCCAATACCGGGTTGCTGAAAAACAGAGTTTTACATGTCACTCGTAGAAGGATGGATAATAGTAATTACAACACCATTATGTTTTTTGTTTCTTTTCTGTCATTGTTCAATTGCAAAGAGTGTGGTGACTCTACATATGCATGCTTGGATAACACGACCAAGCATATATTATTTCATAAACTAATATGCTATTGAGTACATGATTCATCCAACTAATATAAAAATTAGATAGGACTGATGGGTTACTCAAGTATCGATTTTGGGATCCAATGCAAACAACAATCATCGAAGCTCTACTACTTCCTACGATTATTTAGTTTTCTTCACTGTTTTACTTAGCTCGTTTACGAACATATTAAACTGCTAATACACAAACCTAACGAGTTATTGACACACGTGTCCTTGACCTCATAACAAATTGTACCATACCATTTTCCCAGTAAACATATACATGTATGGAGACCAAACAGCCCGGGAAGCTTCTCTTTTAGACAATTTCATTGACCTTGTTAAATAAAAGAATGGAGATTTTTCTCGTACATTAAGTCCAGAAATAATATCACTTTTTAACTGGGATACATTCGAGCCTTACTAAGACATCAACCTTCTAGAATGACACACACCTATCTGAATGGTGATCTTGAACAACCAAGCATTGGACATGATTTAGCTGAGGATCGTACAAAGATATAGGGCAGAGAAACCCCATAACTAGATAAAACAATACCAGAATTTACCTTAAATATGTACATTGATTGAATGACTACTGGCCTCTGGTAACCCAAGGACCGCAGCATGCTTGAGACTTTGCCTGAGCTAGAGAACTTATTAAATACAGCATCTTTTTCATGAAGAGCTGCAATAGCACAGGTACGAGAAATCTAAGAACAACCTTGTTGAGATAGAGATTAAAAAGGTTGCTCGAAAAATGAAACAACTCTGTTGACAACAAGTAATCAACAGAACCATACCGTGCCCAACTTTATTTATTGAGAGTTGCTTTGGCTGCTTTAGGTTTCTATCTTCATCAAATGCTTTCTCTGCCAAGACCATAAATATCAATAAAGCATCCTAAGCAAATACCTAAAACATAATTAGCCTATGAAAGGAATCGAAAGTTATAGATATAGAAGCAAATTACTAATATGATTCAACAACAGCAGGATCAGAAAATTAAAACCAAATATCATCTAAATAACACCAAAAGAAATTCTCCATGGCGACAAAAAGTAACATCTAACACAGTTTTCAATCCTTTGAGAGCCAATACAAAACTGATAACTGCCTCCTTAGCTATAATAGAATATCAAGAACCAAGAGAAATGACTGATATGCAAACTCAAAGCCACTAGTACATCCATTATCCAGTTCTTTTGCAATTAAAAATATAACTTGTTAGTAAATACTACGGTTTGTAACAAATTTAAAGTGATTAAAAATAAATTGCAATCACAAAGAAATATAATTTCATTGATAAAACAATATGGATATTTATCCTTGATTCTTCTCTCCTAAGACTCCTCCATTCTATGATGAGGGCCGTTAGTAGCGTATTTCTCCAAGTATGATTATGGGGATAGTCTAGCCACATCTTGATTCTTGTGAATATTACATGAATATATTGTTCTTTACATAGGCATGAACTAGAGATTAAAGTAGAGTAAAATCCAGGAATACTAACTGAAATTGAACAAAATTTCAATATCTACAACTACTACTAATCAGTAAAAAGACAAAAGACAGTACAAAAAAAACAAATAAGAAATTAAACACAAGCATACCTTCCCAGAAGAATGAAATCTTCTCAGCACTTTCAAAGAAGTGATCATTAGTCGTTTCTTGCTGAAACCCAAATGCCACAAAACCACACAAAATCAAAAAAAGACAAAAAGGGTTCTCTCAAAACCAAATAAACTAAGCTAATGAATTCAAAAATCAAACTACAGAGTATAAAAATTGAATCTTTACTTGATTCTTGGTAGAAAAAACAGAAGTATCTGAAGAACAATCAAACTCATCAAGCAACTCTTCCATTCTCTTCCTCATAGACTGGATCTCTTCTTGGCTTGCAAATGATTCTAACACCAAATACCCATTAGAATCAAAGAACTGAAGCTGCTCTGACCTGAGGTTTCCTTCAATAACCACCATGTTTGACCTTCTGAGCTTTGTTTGGTGCTGTAAAAGGGTTGCAAATTCTCTAATAATAATTTATAGAACCAATATGCAAATTATCTTAAAGTTTGGTACTAAAATGTAAACTCAAAACATAGTTTATATTTAGGTGCGCATGTTCATGTTCTTGCCCAAAAATCTCATGATCTTATCCTCCTACGTAATGGTGATGACAAAAATTAACGGTGGGAATACTATATATACACAAATCTAGTGTTAAATGTATACATTAAAATTCATTACATTATTAATATTACGATAGAGTGCGTAAAAATAATGTTAAATAAAGTGTATATTATTTTATTGAATGTATAAGAGTGATGCTAAATATATATAGTGTATTACACTATTACTAATGCTAGCATTAGTCATGGAGAGATTATATTTTATGTGTTGTTTGATTTGGCGTATAAAAAATAACATGTATTGCATATCTTTTAATGATTATTATTCATCATGCGAATATGGTGGAAAAGACGTAGAAAAAGTTTTTAGAGATAATTTTGTCTTAACTATGCAAATACATGCATTAAAAATCCTTGCATTAACATTCAATATTGTGACTTAGTGATCAATAAAGTGATTGAGAACCATTATCTTTTACACGTTACTGATTCAAGGTGTCAAATAATAGAATATCACATGTAATAAGTTGACATGTGCACAAAAGTTGATCCAACACTATGATCATATAAATCAACTCAGCATTACTAATATCATAATTTTATATATATTAATAATATACACTTTAGTACACAATAGAGCAAATATTTAATTATACATAAGTTGGAAAATTTATACTAAAATAATATAAATATTATATTTTGGGAAAACTACATAAATAAGCCATGAAACACAAAATAATTATACGTCAAACCTCAATCCAAAGTAATTCAAAAAATATCATTCTATCAACAACAATAGAAAAATTATAATCCATACCCCAATCATTAAGTTTAATATTTTTTGCTTAACTGATACTAAATCATATATATATATACTCGATTAGTATCAATTAAACGAAATTATCAATTTTAATGATATATCAATACAATATATATATTAATTTAATATTAATTAAGCAAAATTAGTTGAAAATAACTAATGTAATCATTCAGTGGAGTATAAACATATAGAGTATATGTATATAATTATTTTGTTTTACAAAATATTTGCTTAATTTCTCCTTATATATTCTAATACAACCTATCAAATGATCACATACATAAAGGCTACATATATATTATGATATATTAACTCTAAATAACATAATCAAAAGTATATCACATTTTTTCCCTTTAATATATCAAATGAAAAAACAATAACTAATGCATACATTATTTGTCGGAGTCCACTATTCCAACATGCCCACCAGCCCATACTCAGAGCACGTGCATCCATCTTCAGGTCACGTGCGCACCTTCTTCTCATAACGTTTTTTCTCTTTTGTTAAAACCATTTTTAACACTTTGCCCTCTTCGCTTCTTCTTCAACTCTCTCTATACCTTCCTTCCCTCCCTCCCTCCCTCCACCCTCTCTCTACCCGGAGCATCAAATCTTGAAATCCATTGAAGAGAGAGGAACAAAGGGTCGGAGGAAAAAACAAAAAAACAAAATTCTCTTTTGAAAATTCAATAAAATTGGGTTTTTATTGTTGTAAATCTTGAAAAACCCTTTTAGATCAATCAATTCTGTGAAATTTGAGCTTTTTTTTTTGTTTTTGGTGTGCTTTATGATATGAAGTAGTTAGAGATTGTAACAGAGAGCTATGCATGCTTATAATAGACTACCGAGTAGTGGACACAGTAGCCCATCAACTCCGTCATCGCCACGTTCACGGTCGCCTCGTTTACGTAGCAGTAGTAATAGTGGTGGTGGAGGTGGAGGTGGTGGTGGTGGTGGTGGTGGAAGGGTTAAACCCAGTGCCCGTTTTACTTCGGGTCAACAACCACCGAGAACCCTAGCAAATCGTATAAGTGGGGCTATTCTATCTGTTCTGGTTCGTCGTCAGGGGATTTTCCTGTTTGCTCCTTTGCTTTATATTGCTGGGATATTGTTTTACATGGGGACAGTACCGTTTGATGTTGTTCCTATTATCAGGCACCGTCCTGCTCCTGGGTCTGTTTACCGGAGCCCTCAACTCTATGATAAGCTTCGACCTGAAATGGACTCTGATAATTCCACTGCTGATGCGGTTAGATTATTTACTTTGCCTTCTATGGTTTGGGTGAAACTGAAAAACAAAGTCTTTTCTTTTGTTTTACTGTTTTTGGGGATCACTGAGTTAATTCCATTGCAAATATTCAATTAGTATTGTTCCAGTTTGAGATGTTTCTCTTAGTCCAGATCTGTAATCCTGAGTGTATTTGGTTCTGCTCTGTTGTATATCAATGCCATTGATCATGGTTGTTTTACTGTTGCCCTATGGATTTGTTTTTCTTTTTCCTTGTGTCCTCATCTTTGTTACATCATTGCTTTACATCTAGTGCTTGCTGAGCAGTATATCTGAGTATTCTGTAGGAAGTGTATACGATAGCTGCTAGTTGGGGTGCTATGCAATTGGATGGGATCTTTTAATTGTTAACTTGTTATCTAACTGAAAGAGGTTGAAGTGTCATTTTCTTTGTTCGAAGATTCGAAAGATTGATGTATGAGGTGCATATAGCAAAAAGTAGGATATTCAGTGATACATATGGAAAACAAGGACTCTGACATGTTATGAAAAAATTGTGGTGTTGCATGTGAAGGTGGAATCCTGTCACTTGGATGGAGGTGTTAACCTGGTTTCAAATGTCACGAGCTCTTGGGGATAGGAGAAGAGTAGAAATGCTGCTAGGGGTTGAGACTCTAGTGAATGTGCACAATGATTTATTTGTACTCAGTTAGTGTTCCCAATTCCAATTTCCACCTACAGTGGTTGAGTGAAAGTCCTCTTAACAGTGTGTCTGTGATACGTGTCTAGAAATGTTAAGATAATATATATGACTGTTGAGTTCTCCTTAACAACTTTTTAATTGTTCAAGACCCTTTCTCCGCTTCCAGTGTGACATCAAAACATTGCTGAGAATTGTGAGAATCAAGTAAGTAGTCCTTTGACCTTGAATAATCTGAAGGGCATAAGTTTGTTTGTGATCATTTGAGGCAATCAGAAATCCCACTGAAGTCTGCACAAACCCAAGTATTTAGTGTTGTTGCTGTCGAGTCCTTATGTTATGGGAAACATCGAGTTTCCTGTTCAATTGTGAAATATTTGATGATAAATTTAGGTTCTTATTAAGGATTTTTTAGGCCAAATATGTTGTATGTGTTGGAGTATTGTCTGATCAAGAACTTGCAAATTGGAGTATTGGCGAGTCCCTATGTCTTGAGAAACATTGAGTTTTCTGGTTAATCATGAAATATTTGATGATAAATTTAGGTTCTTATAAAGGAGTTTTTAGGCCAAATATGTTGTATGTGTCGGAGTATTAGCTGATCAAGAACTTGCACGTCCAGAAGATAAAAGTAGCGGAAATGAGAATGTTGAGATGAATGTGTGGCCATAATAGGAAAGATAGAATTAGAAGCACAGATATTTGGGATTAGGTGGGGTGTCCTCCTTGGAGAATAAGATGAGGGAAATAAGACTGAAATAGTTCATGCATATAAAAGATGCACAAATGCCCAGTAAGGAGGTGTCAGAGGTATGCTACGGTGGGTCTGTTGAGAGGTTGAGGTGAACCGAAGAAGTAATAGGGATAGGTGATTATCGAGAACATGCTCCTAGATAGGAATATATGAAGGTCAAGAATTATGGTAGAAAGTTAGTAGGTGGTCGTGGTCTGTCTAGTTTTCCTAATCAGTATAACCTTTATTTTTCTTGTATTTTCTTTTTTTTTGATTTTATTAGTACCGATTGTTTCCTTTGCTTCAGTTATTATATTATTTGTTGTTACTACTGTTCTTTTTTCTATTATTTTCAACGTGACATTTTCTCTACTGTATTTCTTTTTATACCTAGTTTGATATGCTTTACTTTGGGTGAGGGTCTATTGGAAACAACATCTCTACCTTCACAAGGTAGGGGTAAGACTGCGTACACACCACCCTCTCAGACCCCACTTGTGGGATTTCATTGGGTATACTGTTGTTGTTAAGTTTAGGTTCTTTTGCCCCCTTGAACTTTTCCGATTTCTTTGTGTCAATAAGTGTGTCACTTTGTAACTTGATCTTGTTTTATGATTTCTGATATTTTTGTTCAAATTCTCCTAAAGATGGTGATCTTCTAAAATCTTACTAAGTAGAGGTGCAAATTTCCTGTAGATCTCAACAATTTGGAAAAACTCTTATAGAGGTGGTGAATGGAGACCATGCATTAACAAATCCTCAGGAGGTACAAAATTTGGAGAATCAAACTTATCTTTTATCCTTGTTAGTATGCTATATAATGCCTCTCTTTCTCTCTCTTAATTATTAGTCATATAGTGAGTGCAAGCGTTCAGGTTATATTGGAGGTTTCCCAATGCATTAACTTATAATAATCTGAATTTCAAGATAAGTAATGCAGTTATATGCTTGAAAGCTTATGTTCATTATACATGTTTAGGTTTATAGTACAAAATATTCTTCTCTAATTAGTTTAGAAACTAAGAAACTCTGTATTCAGTTGAGTTTTCTTATTGACATGAATTATCTTTTATCATATAGTCTAAATTTTTCTTGTTTCCAATGGACTTATCCTCTTGTTTCATGACCAGTCCAGCAAGCTTTTCCCTCTTGATATCTCTTTTCATATGGTACCACAACTCTATGGTTTTGATAAAGACCTAAGCAACTTCTCTTTATTAGTTGGCAGCATTATTTTTTTTGAGGCAATATTAGTTGACAACATTACAACATTTGTCTGGTCAAAGCTTTACTTTCTCTTCTCATAATTTTTTTGAGCACGTCTCTTTCTGGTGAACGTTCTAGTGGCACCACCCCTTCTTAAAATATGGTGAATGATTTTATTAAAGTCGGGGGAATCTCGTATCAACAAGTATACCAAAATATGACTCTACAAAAGTCACCCACTTATCTATACAAGTAAGTACCTCATGGGTGGACCAAAAAGGAACTAGAGGTCTCGCGTTCGTGTGGATACATTCGAAATTAAATATGAATATTGGCATAAGACAACTCTTGAAGAGTATGATGCGCTTGACTTGCTTCTCTTGATCTCCACCCACTGCCAATAGAGACGGGTCAATATCAATATCCATATATTAATATGGATGCAGTCTATCAAAAACAATCTCTACCCAAAAGGGAGGGGTAAAGTACACATACCTTCTACCCTCCCCAACCCAAATTCCACTTGTGGGATTATACTAGGCAGGTTAATATGGATACACACGTGCAGAGTGTGGTAAGGACTCATAGTATGCATTTAGTTTCTGTTGGGCTTGTCATTAATAGACAATCTCTAGCAAATTCCCCAATTTAAGGAGAAAATGTCAAATAGGGTAGTCATCCTTTAGAACTTTTGTACTTGCATATCTTATCAAAAGCGAAACCCCTTACGTTAGTTAATCTCATGTTTCAAACCCGAATGTACGCCCAAGATAGGATTTACATTAACCCATGAGGAGTTTCAATTCAAAATCATGAAATTAGGATGAGATTCTTGTATATACTTCCATTTCCTTAAACCCTTAAAGCGAGAGGCGAGTGCCTTCCACATCACTGGATTAGATCTTACCTTAATCATGAGAAACTGTTGGAATTAGGGCTAGGTTTCTTCAGTTCTCCTCAATGATTGTTGTCAATTGCTATAGCTTGTTTTTCAGTGCTCTAATATAAGGAAAAGCTCAACTTTTGTACCCAGAGTGGAAATGTAAAAACATAGTGAAAGGACCTCAAAGCCATTAAATGTTTTCTTCTTTTGAAAGCTCATTGTGACCGTGCTGACTGGTTCTCAGTTTCAACATTCTTGAATCTGAAGCTGCATAGACACTACAACTACGATGGGTACCAATCCGTTCCCTCAAGATTTGGGAAGTGACAAACAATTTGTGTATAATTTATTGCTCCCTCCGTCCCATTTTATGTGGCACCATTTGACCCGGCACGGAGTTTAAGAAATAAATGAAGACTTTGAAATGCTTACCAAATTGTCCTTCAAAAGTGGACTCACTTTTCTCTCTCATAAATGTATTAGAGTACTATTTAAAATTAAGTGGGACCAACAAGGGTAAAAGAGGAATTGTACCTTTAAATACTTACCATATAAGGAAATGTGACATTCTTTTTGGGACTGACCAAAAAGGAAATGACCAAAAAGGAAATGGTGCCACATAAAATGGACGGAGGGAGTAAGATTCAAAATCCTATATTGCTAGATTAGCGATTTTGAGGTTCTTGGTCTACCGACAACAACATACCCAATGAAATCCCAGAAGTGAGGTTTGGGGAGGGTAGAATGTACGCAAACCTTACCACTACCCTTGGAGGTAGAGAGACGGCTTCCGAAAGACCCTTGGCTCAAATGTAGCTATTCCAGATATAAAGAAGAAATATAACACGTCACAAGAAAACAATGCAAAGTCTGACCAATGGAGTAACAAAAAAAAAAATTAGCGCAGCAATCGGAACACAATAAACAATATACGAGATAGATTATTGAAAACATTAATAAATACTGATGGAGTGATGGATATCGATACAGTAATACACTATTGCTCTACAGTGTTTTGAAATAATATGCAACGATATTCTGTTTCTTTCTCTTTTTTTTTACTTTCTAATTTAGACAAGGTTTGGTGATTAATGAACTAAGATTGTCTCACATATCTTCAGAAATTCCTGAATCAAATGGTTACCTTTATATTGAGGCAAATGGTGGTCTGAATCAGCAAAGGACATCGGTATGTCCTTCAGTTCCAAAGATAATTGTTATTGAAATGCTGAAGTTTTGTTTGGATGACGATGGTAGTTTAAGATCACTAATGTTGCTTTTGTGCGTCCAGATATGCAATGCTGTTGCTGTGGCAGGTTTTCTTAATGCTACCCTGGTCATCCCACACTTCCATTTTCATAGCATTTGGAGGGATCCAAGGTTGGCTGCTATTTCATTTTCTATGTTTGTTTGAGTAGTTCAGTACCTTCCTTAGCCTGGGGATTTATATACTGTATACCCAGAAATTTGGTAGAAGCATAAATAGTTTTTAGATGTTGCTATCATTACCTAGACTAGTTTTTTCTAATGAAAAGCTCTTGAGATGCTTTACCTGCTCATATAGCATTAAATTGGCCTCTCTTTAATAGAAATGTGTACTACCTCTTTTTTTTGGTTAAAGTAATCAAATCATATTAGAAAACCATCAAGAAGATGCAAATGTTACAAGAGAGCAAAAGAAGCTGCTTCAAACAAAACATGAAGCAAACTTACCTGTAAAACAGCCACAAAAAAAATCCCTGAATATTCTACTACGGTAAAGACAGAGAGCTAACAAAATCCAAAAAGTTATCCACACTGTTTACAGGGGAGAGAAGTGTCAGCTGAATAAACATTCCAAACATCTAGCCTTGAGTGTGCTAATAGGAATCGAGATTCCATCAAATCATAATTGAATATATCACAAATGACGACAATAAGATGTTAGTAGCCCTAGAATTTGAACAGATTCGGTGGTTTGGTGAATCTGTACCTTAGGTTCATGATCATTTCCTTTTGAGATATTGATGAAGCAAACTAAAATCTGAATAACTTCATGCAACCTGGTACCATTCTAGTCAATCTGGTGGTGGATTGCCGTGAAATTATTTATGGTATAGTGGGTGTTCGTTTAAATCATGGCTGTTCTCTTGATCAACCTGGTTTAATATCCATCTCTACACCTTCCTTTCATTTCAAATCTTAAAAATGCTCGGTATTTGTTCTCTGCAGCAAGTTCGGAGAGATTTATGATGAAGATTTTTTTGTGAAAACCCTAGCCTATGATGTGCGAGTGGTGAACAAGATTCCTGATTATATTATGCAAAGGTTCGATTACAATATGAGCAATGTTTACAACTTCAAGATCAAAGCTTGGTCCTCCATCAGTTACTACAGGGATACAGTTCATCCAAAGCTGCTTGAAGAAAAGTGAGTTTTTTGACATTTCTGTTTTTTTTATGGTCACCAGTATCCGCTCTTGGCTGAACTACCTTTAGTTAGAATATTAGTGTCATATATATATAAACTAGAAGTGCTTACTTTCTAAAACAAGTACTTAGTTGAAGAGTTAAGATGGTTTGATCAAGTTTTTGGAAAAAAATAAGTGCTTTTGTGAGTATGCGAAGTGTTTGCTATGGAGTCGAAGCTGAAAAAATTAGTTTCTAACCTAAGCAAAAGAAATTCTAATTTTTTCTTGGGTTAAAGCACCATTTCAAAATTATTTTCTCCAAACTTGCTAAACAGCACAGTCAAAACATTAATTAAATAAAATTGAAGAACTAAATAAAATTTCTCACAATAAATTCATATATCATTGGAAAGTACTAGTTGTAAAAGGAATCTTTACATGCTCCTTCATTGTTTGACAGTGAAAAGCATTTTTTTCCGGGAAGAGTGGCAAAACACAAACTGCTTCTTTAATAGTAAAAATTCTTCTCAAATTATCTCACCAAACACAAGCTGCTACTATTCAAAAATTCTCTCTGAAACCTGATCGGGCAAAGAGTCACTTTTGAAGATAAGCAGACTTCGGATTTTTAGAGCTCTCATGTAAATATGGTTTCAGTAGTACCTAAGTATTGCTTTGGTTCTTTGTTTATATATACAGTTACCGATTTCGGAAAAAAAAAGCGAACATCGAAAGCTTGGCTAAGAAACTCCAGAATTGTGAATGCCTAGACTTCCAATAGCTAAGTCTATTATCATGTTTTCATTCCTCAAAAAAAGAGTCTATTACCATGTTTGGTCAATTGGATATATTCCTTGCCAGTTCTTTGATGCTTAATTGGTAGGTTCGTTTCTTCATATTTGTAGCATTTTGTTTTGATTTTTATGGCCACTGTTTTGCTAAGTGTGTCTAATCACTCACCAGGCTCATCAGAATATCCCCATTTGCAAACCGTTTATCATTTGATGCCCCTCCAGCAGTTCAGCGGCTTAGGTGCCTGGCAAATTATGAAGCCCTTAGATTTTCAAATCCCATTTTGAGTTTGGGGGAAACATTGGTGTCAAGAATGAAAGAACGGAGTGTCAACAATAGTGGGAAGTATATTTCCGTGCATCTCCGCTATGAGGAGGTTAGTTTCATGTGTGTAAACTGATTTTGTATGTGCTCCATAATGTAGGTTTCCAAGGGTATCGAACCTTGATCGTTTTCTCTTGCAGGATATGGTGGCTTTCTCTTGTTGCATTTATGATGGTGGTGAAGAAGAAAAAAGGAACATGGATGCTGCAAGAGAGAGAGGATGGAAGGGAAAATTTACAAAACCTGGTCGTGTGATTCGTCCTGGAGCTATCAGGATTAATGGCAAATGTCCCTTGACTCCTTTAGAGGTAATATATTGTCATTTTCATTCCTTTTCAAGGGACTTGACTTAATGCTGATGGAACACGTCATATTTTGGATAAGTTGTATGACTGTACTTTCTTGGCTTGATCAGAGCATTCTGATCCTTCGTGAGACTTCCTTCCTAAAGAACAAGTTTTGTTTAGAAAGCATATGGTTTAGAATAGAACATATGGTTTAAAATACTTTCTGGAGATGGCACTTCTTTGTACCCGACCTTAATTTCAATTCCTCGAATATCGTACCTTTTGTCTGAGATTTAGTGTATACTTATGCTACGCACGATGATCCTTATGAGATGATGAGAGTGTAAAATTGGATAATTTCATTAGTTTTACTTTACTAGTACTGAATTTCTTGACTTACCCTAGTTCACCAAGAAGGGACTACTAAGTGACTCGTGAGACTTAAGTAGCATAATTGGTGGTGATTTTTGAAAATTTCTTCTCCTTGTTCAATCACGTTTGAAAAGATTGCCGTGGCAATGTGAGTGGAGTATCCTCCTTCTTCGTCTTCTTTAGTCAATATCTACTGTCATAGTTCAGTGGCAAGGATTGTGACTAGTGTTTAGTAATCTAAGAACCATATGTTATATTCATAAGATCTAGTGCAGTTCTACGTCCTGCTTATGTAGGCTTTACCTTTCAAGTATTGCTACTGTATATCAACAATTATTTGTTTTTTCTTTTCCTTGATGCTTTATCATTTTCGTGTCTATCGTTGGGTGCCTCTGCAAAGACATGGCCGTGTGAGAACTTGGTGATTGAGAGAGTAAAGAAACAGCTAGCAGTATGGAAAAAAAAGATACTTGTGGAAAGAAGGAAAAATTGGCCTGCATATTGGAAAAAAGATACATGTGGGAATATGGCATTCTGCAACTTCATATTGTCTCTCGAGTCCTTGTCAATTCCTTTCAACTCCAAATCTTTTGTACACTGTGTACATGCTAAGATATCAACTTTCACCACTACATGATTTATCATAGTTCGGGTCGAACCACACGAAATTAAGTAGTCCAAGTCCAACCCAGATTTTCGGAGTGTTACATGGAAGCATGGTTAGTTTCTGTGAGTATAAGTGGTGTCGGGAGAACAAGTTGAGGAAAGTCTATTCTAACATATACAGAATGTCTTGCCAAAGTGAGATGACAGTTCAACAAATTTGTAGGTCTCATTGGGATTTGAGATTTTGGAGGAATCTACATGATAGGGAGGGGGAAGAAGTTCATAATTTGGTTGAGTTTTTAGTGTGGGCAAGATATATTGAACGAAAAATCGGATGCATGTAAATGGTGGGAGAGTAGAGATGGTCTATTCACTCTTTGATCTTATTACAAGAGTTTATCAAGGAGAGGAATGTGTAACTTTCCTCATTGCTCTATACGGGTTTCCAGGGCATTGAGGCAGGTGTTTTTCTTGGCGTAGTTGAAAGCAAGGGGAATGATGTTGTTCTTTTTTGGAGGAAAAGAGACCTTTAAATCAAGGGGGATTTTTTTTGACAGTGGAAAGCCTTAGAAAAAGGGGGTTCATCTATGTTAGTTGGTGTTTCATGTGCAAATGTTCAGGCAAAAATATAGATCATCTTATATTGTATTGTAAATTGGCAAATCAATTGTGGAGGGTGGTTCTTAACTGATTTGAGCTATGGGTGATTTGAACTAGTGAAGGAGATGCTGCATAGCTGGGCCTGATGGTATATAGAAGGGCAGAGAGGAGTCCAGGGGCACGGAAGGTTGCCCCTTTAGCAATTAAGTGGGTTGTTTGGAAAGTGAAAATATGAGAGCTCATGAACGGGTTGAACAAATTTTATAAATTTGCAAAATAATCTTTTGTTTCTAGTTTCCTTTTGGTGTACCCATGAGATCCCTATTTGTATAGAAGATTGGCCAATGAGATCCCTATTTGTTTAGAAGATTGGGTTTCTTTCATTAATAACCATAGTTCGATGTAGGTTCTCGTTTCTAAGTATTCGGCTTGTATAGGGTTTCCCCCTTATTGTTAATAAAATTATTTACCCTAAAAAAATTTCCTTACTAATTTTCTGTACACTTTTTATCAGGTTGGTTTGATGTTAAGAGGCATGGGATTTGACAAGTTTACATCCATCTATTTAGCATCTGGAAAAATATACGACTCTGAGCGACATATGAAACCACTATTAGAAATGTTTCCTCTTTTACAAACTAAAGAAATGCTGGCATCACCAGAAGAATTAGGCCCATTTCAGGTTTAAATTGTTCGATTTTCCTTCCAGGCATTTTAGTTCCCCCCTCTCACCCCTCCTCTTTGGCTACTGTCTGACTCAAGTTATTGCTTATAGAATTACTCTTCCAGGATGGCAGCCATAGACTATACTGTTTGCCTTCATAGTGAAGTATTTGTGACAACTCAGGGAGGCAATTTCCCCCACTTTCTGTTGGGCCATAGAAGATACTTATATGGGGGGCACTCCAGGACCATCAGGCCAGACAAGAGGAAGTTAGCTTTGTTATATGATAATCCCAATATCGGGTAAGCTTTTGGTTAACTTTTTGCCTTTTTTTTTTTTTCCTGTTTACGTGAGATCTTTCTAGTGTGCCTCTATACAAACTGAAAGAAAAGCCCCCCTATAAAAAAAAAGAAAAAAAGAAATAGGACAAAGAAACTGAAAGAAGCAGTTATGGGGATCGAAAACCCCTTTGGTAAGTCTAAACAGTCTTGTATGTTGGCTTTGCATTGCTTTTGACCGGTGTATGTTCTCCATGTGCTCATCTTCCAGGTGGAAGAGCTTCAAGCGGCAAATGCATAGTATACGAGCACATAGTGATTCAAAAGGAATCGAGATTAAAAGACCAAATGACTCAATATATACATTCCCTTGCCCAGATTGCATGTGTCGGAGTAACAGGACTGAGGATTCTAAATCCTCCTCAGTAACGTGACCTATGTGCTTGTCAATAGGTGGTGTTCTTATTCTCGTAGTATGCATGAACTTTCGCTGCTATCCTGTGTGCATGTCAGCAGGTGCTGTTCTTGCTCTTGTAGTACATATGAACTTCAGCTGCTAACTGTGTGATTCTTTCATTTTTTTTTTCCTTCCACTATGGAGAGGGGCTTACTGGATCTTGGAGCTGCTTCTGGGATTTGTGTGACTGATCAATTTGATTATCTCCCGGGCACAAGTTTGAGGGTACACTTTTGTACTTGATGGTGCGGGGAAGAATGGGGAAGTCATTTCCATCGGTGATGTAACCCCGATCATTGATTTCCATAGCAGATTCATATTCTTACAGCTGCTGTATCTAACAAGCCGCGAGTTGACACGAGACATATTTGCACATTAGTTTCATGAGAGAGGATTTTGCACATAATTGAAGTAGGAGTCCTAGATTATAGGAACAGGATGAGAAGAGTGTAGGGTTATCAGAAATGAGGGTTCCAAAGTTTTACTTTGGATATCCTTTCTTGCCAATGTTAGATGATCTCTCCATTGTTGATATTTATTTTGTCTTAGTTTTAATAGATTTATCATCTCATTTCAGAGCTCACTACAAATGTGTGGAATTTTTCTTGATTAATTGTGGGCGTAATACATAAATTTGCCATTAATTTGACTTCGGTTCACATTTTGTGTTCTTCAACTTTGGGTGCGCATAAAATTGAACGAAATAAATGTGAAATAAGGTTAAGCTAAAAGGGTATTATTTCATTAATTGTGACAAAAGCATTTACCATAGTATGTGCCAAATGCTACTCATAAATGACTCTGCTTGATTTGGAAACAAAGTTGATCACACAAATTTCGGAAAATTCATGGATTAATATCAATGAAAAATTAAGATAATTTTGAATTCCTTTTTTTTGATTTATACCGTTCAAAAAGCAATGCCTGCCTTTCGAAAATAATGAGTGTCATTTAAGAGATTATGAGTTGTCACCATATGGGACCCCAAAAAGTTTGAGCTCAAACAAGGTTGATCACACATATTTTGAAAAATTCAAGGTCTAGTATACGAAAAATAAATGATCCCAAATATTGTTTTGAGATACATAAACTCCAAAAAAGTATCTTTCTGTTTCGAAAAGTTTGAGCAAACAACGACTTGGGAATTTATATAAATGAAAAGAATACATAAATACACATAATATTTTATTATAATTTCTAATATTTCTTACGATTTAAAAAAAGTTACAAAAGTCTTCTCTCGGATACATTTCCTTATCTTCTGTAAGATACATTCCTCTCATTAAGTAATGTATCATTCGTAATTTGTGAGCTATCTATTCACATGTTCTTGAGGACTTGATGTATTCGAGATCCTATTAATTCAAGAGATTTTTATAATTTGAAAAAGAATAAAAATAGGAATGTAGTAACTCTTAATACTATGAGATTTATGTAATTTTTACGATATAAATTACTCATAGGCTAATTCTTCGGGCGTTGCCCATTTTTAACTAGAAAATGGCAAAATTAACTTATGAGGCAAAACTCAATTTAAAGTTATATTCATAAAGCAAGTAATGTCAAAAATTGAAAACCATTCATCTCTACGTTCATTTTTGTAAAATATACATCAAAAACATGAGTTGACCAACCTTTGGGCAGGGATTAGATAATGATCATTCGTTATTATGACCCGTCTAAATTCAACCAGATTATTTATTTGCCGCACGTAGCCTCTTGTATTTTGTCCTAAGCATTCTTTCTATCCCATGCTTTTATAAAGGATATATCAAATTAATGGATACCACACAAATTGCAATGCCTTGTTTCTTTATAATTTTACAAATAGTAAATTGATATTTGACATGAGTTTTGAGAGCGTATTGACATTTAAATAAAAAAATTCAAGCTATAGTATCGGAAATAAAGAATTTTGCATCAATTATTTAACGATAATAATTATATTTTTTTATAATTATGATAACAACTTTAACGATTCTGAAAACAACATATCAGTCTTACATCGTTAAAACATACCTAAAAATTTGTTTGTATATAGTTCAATTCAATTTGGTCAAATGTGGATTGAAACATTTTTATTATTGGCTATGGCAATGCCGTGGTGGAATAAAACATTAGTTGTCACGATATAATGAATTTTTTAGAATATATTTTTACAACTTTCACACTTGTAGCTAGTTACAATTTATTTTAATTACAATAAAAAAAGTATTATATAAGTTATATTTAAAAATTCATGCATGCATCTCTTAAAACATCGACGTGACTCTTAATAAATATCATAAATATAACTTTGATATATCGAATCATAATAGCTTACTTTTACATTGACAGTATAATGACTATCTTACAGAATCAATCTAGTGTAATGATTTTTTCACATAATCCATAAATGTAATTTAGTTTGTTACAATATGCTAGTATTGAATAGAGTTACCTACGATTATATTATAAAGGGATCTGATTATAAAAATATTTATATATCATCTATGTAAAATTTTATTTAATTTAAACTCGAAAATAATGAAATTCCATTACATGTGGAGTCATTAAAAAATAAAAAAGATGTGAAAGAAAGTTGTCTATAGGCCTCAAAAGTCCTGGTGCAGGTATGTGTTTGCTTTTGTCTACTCTTCCCTGTGTTCGTTCACATACAATTTCTTAATTTATCTAATTTCTTTCGTTAAAAAATTACACTATAATAAATTCTAATCTCATTTTAATATCGGGGCCGAAGAGTTTAGTATTTAGCTCATTGTTGTGGATTTGATTGTCGCTAGAGACATCTTTTTTATCTTTTTGAATTTACTTGTCAAAAGCTAAAAAGTTTTGATTCCGCCCCTGCCTATGCATAAGATTGCAAATTGTATATATGTATAACATATATTTTCTTTTTTTTAGAAGTGCATAATTTAATGGATACAATAGAATTATATACTTTATAGATTTTACGCTATAAAATTACTATATAACTTTTTGACAGATTAATACAAAGTATAATAGACGTTTGATAGTATATTTCAACAAAAAAATATTTATTAAAATGCGAATAAATACTTTACCAATATACAATATCAGTGTGAACTGAAACTCAATTGTAAGAATTATGGGGGAGGTATGGAGTGCATATATAATGTCTATTATTAATGATAATATAAATATAATGAACAATTAATTCATGAGAGAAGTATAAATCTGAAATCGACAGTGGCCAATAATTCAATTAATCAAGACTTAAAAAAAAAAATTAATACTTCACAAATGTTGCATTCATATGAACCGTTTTATTTTATTTAATTAACCTTATATTAATACTTAAATGAACTCAATAATTACTTCCTTAATTTTATTTAAATTATCTGTTTGTTGCACGTCTCTTGCAAAATATTATTTCCTCCGTTCCATTTTATATGTTATCCTTTTCTATAAATAATAATTGGTTCATAATACATATCATTTCATAATTATCATATTGTTTCTTTTTTACCCTTATGAGTTATTAGCCTTGAAAATATATATTTGATCAACTTAGAAAAATCAATCATGTTTATTTGTTAAATTAATTAATCAAAATAAATTAACTCATATTTATTAATTGAAAACTTGAGTTTCAAAAAAAATTAAATAACGATAGAAGGGTAAGTCACATTATTTCTTAATGCAAGTGCAAAGTAAAAATGTGAAATATAAAATGTGACGAAAGGAGTAATAGTTAGAAGGTGTTTCTTTATTATTTCACCCTCATTTATATTTACGTATAATAATTGTCGATCTAAAATGCTTTTTAAATTTATCATTCAAATACAAATTAATTTTCACGAAAAGTATTTTTCGAAAAACACTTTTCAAAATAAAATATTTTTAAAAGTTTGATCAAACAACCTGATAATCTCTTCATTAAATATTTATCCTATCAAGATATTTATAACCTTCAAGAACAACTACTAGTAAAAATAAAATAAAAAATTATCTTACCCTTTTAAAATAATTATTAAAATACGAAAAATATTATTTTTTTGGTAGTGATTTAATACAAATAACTTACTTTGTTGACAACTTTCCATCTTCCAAGATTGGAGAAAAGGTTCTCTAAAAGGAATAAAAGTAAAAATGTTTCCTTAAAATCAGCCCAAATCAACATATTAAAATAACATTATTATTATATTATTATTCTAAATATACTTTAGAATATACCAAAAATCAATAATTGGCATCTTATCAATTGTGTCAACATCAAAAACACTAATAAAGGATACAAAAATCCAAATCATATTATTATATCAAGCTCCTCAATTTCACACTTAAAAAAGTTAGACTGTTCACATCTTTCATTTATTATTATTTTCCTATAAATAAAACCCCCAAATCACTTTATCAAATCACTACCAATACAAAAAATATAAATTTTTTTACAAGAAAAAAAAATGGCTTCTAATTCAGCCTTCTCTCTGTTCTTGATTTTGTCAATTATTACACAATGTTTATCAGTCCTCAATGCTGCAAAAGATTTTGACTTTTTCTACTTTGTTCAACAGGTACACATCTAATTAGTTGATTCATTTTCTTTTTACGAGCCGAGTCTGAAGAGATTAGAATATACCCTGTAATTTTTGTAGGGTAGATAAACGATTTCTGATATAATGTTTTTTTTTTTGGTAGTGGCCAGGGTCATACTGTGACACTAAACAAAGTTGTTGTTACCCTACAACTGGAAAACCAGCAGCAGATTTTGGAATTCATGGACTTTGGCCTAATAATAATGATGGGACTTATCCATCAAATTGTGATCCAAACAGTCCTTATGACCAATCTCAGGTATTCAATATTCTACAAACATATTTTTATTCTAATTGATGTTATCAGAGTCGAATTCAAGATTTAAATGTTTAGGGTTAGTCATTAGATTTTTAATACTGAACTCGTTATGTTTTTGAATTACGGGTTCATAGTTTGAATTCTTGGTAAAAATTTAGTTTTTTTTTCCACTACTATTTTTCTATTATTCGTGTTTAAAGTACAAGGTTCAATTGAACTCGTAGAATTTTGGGGGCGGGTCTTATGGTAAGGCAAGGGGTTTAAAGTACAAGGTTCACAACTATGAAAAAAATGATATTCTTTGTTGTTATATACTATGAATTGTTGAATCTCGTTGGCATAAGAAAAAATTCTAGTAGTTTGAGTTTCTTTCGCCGAAAAATTAGACTGCATATATATGACAAAAATGATTTTTCTTGGTTATATATGAATGGTTGAATTCCTTGATATAAGAAAAAGACTAGTATAGTTATAAACAAGATTCAAGTTTTTCTTTAGATCATAAGCGCAAACTCATAGGTGTGATAGTTCAATATTTCTTTGAATCTCCGTATATGAATTTTTGATTTCGTTAGTATGTACTCATAAGTTCTTAAATTGACTCGACAGGTTTCTGACTTAATTAGTAAAATGCAACAAAATTGGCCAACACTAGCATGCCCAAGTGGTAGTGGCTCAACATTTTGGTCACATGAATGGGAAAAACATGGCACTTGTGCTGAATCTGTTTTCACAAATCAACACGCTTATTTCAAAAATGCTCTTGATCTCAAGAATCAAATTGATCTTTTGTCAATTCTTCAAGGTGCTGACATTCACCCTGACGGCGGATCTTATGACTTGGTTAACATTAGAAATGCAATTAAAAGCACGATTGGATACACTCCTTGGATCCAATGCAATGTAGATCAATCGGGTAACAGTCAGTTATACCAGGTTTATATTTGTTTCGATGGCTCGGGTTCAAATCTCATCGAATGCCCTATTTTCCCTAGAGGGAAATGTGGTACAAGCATTGAGTTCCCAACATTTTAAACTAGTGTTTGTTCTTTTAGCCTTATTTCATATGCCAAAATTTGTTGTCTTCCCTTTGTATTATTTCTTGTTTTAGTAATATAAAATACATCTTCTAATCATTGGGAAAAGGCTATGCCTTGTTTGGAGCATTTACATATTGAAAATTGTCGTTTGTTCTTAGTACTCAACAATAATATATATTATTAATTGAATTTTAAATATATTTTGTTTCAAATGGGACAACTTAATATACAAATGTCATAATTTAAATCACTATACACTAAGTTGGACGTAGATTGTAAGTGATAAATTTTCTTTGTCATGGAAATTAAATTGCATGAATAAGACATATAATAACTTTTGGGATTAAATTAAGTTGATTAATTCCGTTACAACTAGTAAAGTGATATTCTTTTATTCGTGGCAAATAGAACAAGAATAGTGGTGCCGTGTACGTTGTAGTCACTAGTCATTATCCTTGAACAGTTGTGGAGTTAGGATTTTTAATAAGAGGGTTCAATATCTAAAGAAGTAAACACACGAACTAATTGAAGAAGGTTCGATATCTATTATATATACATAAAAATAATTTTAACCATGTATACATATTTTATTGTTCAACTGTTCATAAGTTTTTTGCGATTTTAATGGAAAAGCTTAATAAGAATCTTTATCATCTCCTCCTTATTCTTATTTCAATTTGATAATGAGTGTGTTTGGTATTAAGGAAAACATTTTTCGAAAAATATTTTTTAATTTTCTCATGTTTAGTTGGGACAAAAATTTGGAAAATATTTTTCAAATCAACTCATTTTTCTCAAAATTAAGGAAATAACTTCCCTTCAAAAATTAAGGAAAACATTTTCCAAAACCCTCCAATTTCAAATTACATTTTTTTTGGAGGGGGGTGGGGGTGGGGGACATCAATTTTAAAAAAATATTTTCAATTTCAAAATTTTATTTTTTCACCCGATCCCTGACCCCTCCCCCCCCAACCTGCCAGCCCCCCACCCCCACCCCCTCCCCAAAAAATTAATTTTGCTTTTTAAAATATTTCCAACTTTAAAATTTTATTTTTAAACTCCTACCCCCCTCTCCCCCGGTCTGCCCCCTACCCCCCTACCAGCCCCTCACCACCCCCAACCCCCCAATTTTTATTTTTTTTAAATACTATTAACTTCAATTTTTATTTTTTCACTCCTACCCCCTCTCCTCTCTCCACCCCACCCACCACCCAAAAAAATAATAATTTTATTTTAAAAAATATTTTCAATTTCATAAATTATTTTGTACTCTAATAAAAATAAAAGATGTCTCTCAAAAATATTTTTTATTCATAAATCAAACACTAAAAATCATTTCCGGAAAATATTTTCTACTCACCAACCAAATATGAGAAAATAAGTCCAAAATCTACTTATTTTCCAGAAAAACATTTTCTAGGAAAATATTTTCCTCTATACCAAACACACCCAATATTTTTTGTTATTTCCATTACTTTATGTTAATTGCATTAACAATATAAAAAGGATTAACTGATTTTGAATTGATTACGTTGTTTGTGACCTCATAATATAATAAAGAGATGAACTTTATGTTAAACGGACTTCTCTTGCTTGTTTTGGAAAACGATTTGTTTCTTTTTTCATGTATAACAAATTTCCCAAACTAAATGTAAACACTTTTATGTTTTTTTTCGATATTTGATATTCATATTAAAATTCGATAATTTTGGACTTGCATCTTATAGGGCCCATTCAGGGTATTCTTTATCAAGAATTTTGTTATACCCTGAGTTTCAATTTAAGACCACCAATTAACAAATAAATAATCTCATTCAATGCATCATATTCTGCAATCACACATATAAACACTTGCTATAAAGAGAAGTAAAACAAAACCAAACATTTTTAATTGAAAAATAAAATAAATGTAAACGTCATAGAGATTGTCCTCTGAATTGTCACATAGAAGTACATAAATTTTTTTGTCAAAATAATAATAATAATAGTAATAACAACAATAAATGAAGTTAATGTTTAAGAAGAAAATCCCGTGGTCGCAAAATGTACAAGTGTAGACTCAATTAAAGTCCATTAATATGATACATCTATTTAGTATAGTTTTCCTAAGACAAATTTACAGTAGCATGTTTGCCCTAATCTTAAAATTATATTTTATAAAGGGAAAATTATGCAATAAAGCAAACGTATACTATTTAATTACTTATAATAGTTATAGTTTGCTATAATTACTATTTGCGGCTAATATTATATATTAATTACGTGGGCTGACTTCGAATTTGTATAATTAATCATGTTTGTATATGTATAATTCGGCAGAATATACAAATACATATGTATAATATAAAATTATTTAACTTATATACATATACAATTCACCTCCCTCCCACTTTCTGCCCTCTCTCGCTCACCTCTCTCCTCCCTCTCCCAATCTCGCTCGCCTCTCTTCTCCCTCTCCCAATCTCGCTTGCCCTATATACAAATGTATATGTATAATATACAGTTATATACATATACTATTCATCTCTCTCCCACTCTCTTCCCTCTCTCCCTCGCCTCTCTCCTTCCTATCTCGATCTCGCTCGCCTCTCTCCTCCTTCTCCCGGTATTGCTCGCCTCTCTCCTCCCTCTCTCAATCTCTCTTGCCATTATACAAATACATATGTATAATATACAATTATCTAACCAATATACATATACAATTCACCTTTCTCCCACTCTTTTCCCCCTCTCTGTCTCTCCTCTCTCCTCTCTCTCCCAGTATCACTCACCTCTCTCCTCCATATAACATGTAGCTACAAATTATAATTATCAAACTATAGTTATGAAGAATAATTAATTATTTTTAAATGGCTATATATGAACGTTTCCCTTTTATAAAAGTCTTTTACAAAAGCATTTTTATAATTTGTTTTTAAATAATAAACTTAAAAGACATTTTAAAGCAATAATTAGTGTTTCGCTAATATTTTAAACATTTTTTTAAGTAAATCATTTTTTTCACAGTACAGTGTAGGGGGAAACTACATTTTTAGTTTCTAAAAAATTACTTTTAGTTACTCTTGGAGAAATATTTATATTCTTTCAAAAGTTTGATTAAACACTTTACTAATATTGCCACAACACACATACGGTTAGTGGCGAATATTATAGGGTATTAGTGGCGACTAAGATTGCCAATTTTTTTTTTTGGGGGGCGACTGTTATAGGTATTAGCGGCGACTAGTATTGCCACAACAACATACTATTAGTGGCGATTATTATAGGTATTTTCGGCGACTAATATTGCTATAAAAACTTACTATTGGTGGCGACCGTTATAGGTATTAGCGGTGACTAGTATTGTCACAAAAACATACTATTAGTGGCGAATATTATAGGTATTGGCGGCGACTAGTATTGCCACAAAAACATACTATTAGTGGTGAGGAGGAGTGTTAACTAGTGTAAATGTTTAGCAAGCTAGATGGTTGAGTTAGTCAACTAATCAACTAAAGTTAGTTAGAAATATAGACAACTGAAATTAGTTGGTTACAAGCTCATGTAATTAGTATAAATATATACAATATACAGATTCAATGTATCAAGTTACACAATTCAATCAATACAATTTCTTTCTTCCTCTCTACACTACTGTAAAACTTAAAGCTCCAACCAGAGGCGGGGCCAGAATTTTCGATAAGGGGGTTCAAAATCTAAAAAAATAGACATACGAAATAACAGAAGAACGTTCAACATCTATTATATATACCTAAAATTTTATTTTGACCATATAAAAATAATATAATTTTCCGCCAATTCGAACCCCCTAAACATACTGTGGCTCCGCCACTGGCTCCAACTATAGAGCTATTATGGTATCAGAGCCTAATAGAGACTTCATTATCCAAAAGAAGGATTAGATGCTCCGATCTCATCAACATACCTACAACATATATTAAAGCAATATATTAACCCAAAGGGAAGACATGTTCCTATACTTTGCTATTTAATTTGTTAATTATAAAAATTTCTTAAAAGAATAATCTGCAGAATTAATGAAACACTGCTTGTTAATTAAATTGAAAATTATAGAATTGACTTTAGAAGAGAAATATATACAAATACGACCAAGTTGTTTTGTAGATTGGATCGAGCCTATCACCTAATTTTGGTCTATATTTATTCTGTTCAAATAATAAAACTTGTACTTAATTAAGTCTTTGAAGAATTAAAAAAAAAATTGACCCTATAAGAAATTAAGTAAAATAATTGAATTTTTGAAAAATTTCAGAAAATGGAGTTTTATCAAGACATGTCACAATAAGCTTCTCAAAATTTTGTTTAGTAATATTATTTAATGAGCCGGTTTGGTGGTGGCTAACACTATGTTTGGATCATTGTTATCCATTGTATTGTATTGTATTGTTACTATACCTACAATGTTTGTCTTGATTTATTTAAAATGTATTGTACTGTATGTTAAATTTCATTGTTTCGTAACAATGAAAACTTCCTATTTTATGGAACAACCAATTTGGTGTGTTTCCATTGTTACTTAATTTCTTTTTCCAATTATATCTTTACATAATATTTCAAAATACTATTTTACCCTTTACCTTAATTATTTAAATCTAGTCAGACCTCCTACCCTAAAATAATTAAGGATATTTTAGTAAATTTATAAATTACAATACAGTACAATACAATCAAACCAAACATTAAAATGTTATTAAACAACAACAAATAATACAGTCTAACCAAACATTGTATCTACCATACAATACAGTACAATACAATACAATACAATACAATACATTATGAAACAATGGGTAACAATGATCCAAACAAAATGTAAGTAATTGTTTGAGCAAGAATTTTTCAAATTGAGTTTCTATTTTTAATATTATTTATACGCATTTCGATTGAGCTCATCACATTAAAATGATATTTACATATAATTACTTTAAAATGAGATTTATTTTAAGAAGGTTCTTATAAGCTTTGTTAATTCAAGATTTGGGTAAGGAAATTAGTTAATGTTTCTTATATCTTATAGTCATGGTTGAAAAAGAACTCTAAACTCCTAATATTTCACAAAAAAAAAATAAGAAACACTTTGAGTTTATTAATATTCATTGGCTATATGAATTTTAAATTTTCTTGCTTGATGAAAAATCACAAGCTATTATTAACTAATATTCAAACGTAGCTCAAGCTATACGTAATACGTTTTCTTACTTAACTTCCAATTGAACTTAATTCCCAACTAGAAAAAAATGTAGTTTAATCTCTTCTTTTTTTTCAATTGAAATATTCCTTTTATATATATACTTATATTTATATTGATATTTATAGGTTGATCGATTTAAAAGAAAGTTAAAATAGGATAAAAGGATTAATATTTTCTTTTTAACAAGAGAATGGGTGTGCACATATATATAGGTGTCAAAGTAGCAGATCGAGTGATTTTGAAAGGATCAAAATGAATTAAGTTAATAAATGAATTAATTATTATATAAAATGCCCTCAAAAATTATATAGGCTGAAATGAGCTAAAAAGCGGTTCAAATTTAAATGGATGGGTGTGCGGACATATAATTTTTCAGTAGCTAATAAAACTATTATTTTTCTTTATTATAATTATATAGTAACATACAAAAACACGTCTTTTCAAAATATTTTGATATAAACTATTTTGGGCAATATGTCAACCCAAATTCTAATAAAATAACTAATAAATGGATGTGCGAGTGAATTTTCACTTTGTCGCGTTATAATTTCATGACTAATTTTATCATCTATATACACAATCGCATAGGGTAAACTCCGATTTAATATAGTAGCTCGTAGATAATATTGAAAGAGATAAAATACAATAAACATATCCAAGCGATAAGCTCGATTGAGAAATTAATCATAGAGATAGTAATTAATTAGGTTTAAATTTTTCATGAACATAGAGAAGTAGAAGCTTATAAATTAATGCGTAAACCTCAAATCTTAAGCACATGAAGATAATATTGACAACTAGAACATTGACACATGTACTTTAATGTAGTACACGCAACAATAATTTTAAATAATAATATTATTTTTCTTACACAATTAATTAGTTGGCATATACTTATCAGCATATTCCTTCACGACGTGTCTTAATTTTGCCTATAAATTGAGACATAATTATATCAAACTAAAAATACCAAATATATTTTCTTTTCTATTTTACTCACCCAAAAAGAAAATTCAAAAGTTTATTGTAGTAGAAATTATTATTACTATTATTAAGATAGAAAATGATGAAATCTCAAAAATCATTGTTGATTAAGATTATTGCTGTACAATGTTTGTTAGTTCTTTGTGTTGCATCACAAGACTTTGATTTCTTCTACTTTGTTCAACAGGTACGTCCTTTAGTAAGAATTTATATATCAAGCAATGGCAGAATCATAAATTTATCGAACTCTTAACCTAAAGTAATTTTTCAATACAATGAAAACTTCTCTTACATATATATATCAAGGAACATGAATATTCATCATTGACCTTTATGCATGCAATGGAATGCAATTTTTCAACGAAGAATGTTGTTGATATTAATGTAATGTAATTTTTATACTATCAGATCATCTAAGATGTTCGTTATGATATTGTTGTAGTGGCCAGCGTCTTATTGCGACACGAGGCGTAGTTGTTGTTATCCTACTACTGGAAAACCAGATGAAGATTTTAGTATTCATGGTCTATGGCCAAACTACGAAAATGGAAAATGGCCACAAAATTGTGATAGGGAAAGCTCTTTGGATGAATCTGAGGTATGTTCACATTAATTTTTAAACTTTAGCTTTGAAGTAGTCTAACTATATAGTAAGCAATAAATTATTATAATTAGGTATATGTCAATATCATTTTCAACTTGTATCAATGGGGTCTTTTTTATATATTGCTAAAGTCTTCCCTAATAGAGTATATAAAAGAAAATTGTGTATAATCTATGTATATCTGCTAGTAAAACAAATAGTGAATTTAATTGGCTATCAACACATAAAAAATATCATTAGCGGCAATTAAAATATGTATTTTTAGCAGCAATTAGTAGTTTTTGTATATGTCTCTAAAACCTTTAGCGACATTGATTCTAATGACACGTAACTAATGCTGGTAAGACTTTAGCACTTTTTTTTAATGTCAATAATTTAATGCCGCTAAAAGTTCAGTTTGTTTTAGTGTATTTGCGCAACAATTTCATTATTTTTAGACTTGTTCTTATGGTATATCACTATATCCCCATAAATTAAAAAGAAAACTGTCTCAAATCTAAAAATAATTAATCAATCATATATGTTGTTTTTATAGTACTTTTCAAGTAACTTAAATATGTAGATTTATTTTTAGAATCATCTATATTAGTTAATTTTTTAATATGTAGGTTTTATTTTAAGAAAACATGAAGAATCATATATTAGGCTTAAACATTAAGAAATCATATGTACATAGGTACTTTGACCTATCCGATTAGTTAAAATAATTAATCAACACATACAAAGATGACATTTAAGAATAAGTCTTAATTAATTTTCTTTTTGGTTCTCATCACCGGGTGTTCAATATTTATATTAGAATCTAATTAAATTCAAATTCATGTCGAAAAGTCTTAACAAAGACAACTTTGACAAAAAGTATAATATGTTATTCCTACTTTTTGGTGCCCATGTTTCCTTGCTTAGACTTCTTGTTTTTAGGTGTGGATTTATTTATCCACTTGCATAATTTTGCTTCTACGAAATGTTTTTCTTTCCTCGTATTAATTATATTTCTACTTCAAGATTATGTAACTAATTTAAAATTTTAAATCTATATAACTTAAATATTTTATAAATAAGTTAGTGTATAATTCTTGACTCGAGACTTGTTGCTTAGAACCCATGTTTAATTCCTTGGTTAGTTGTTATTGTTTTTAGGTTGTTGGACATGATGGGATATTGCATTTGCTTCTACGAGTGTTCTTTCTAAGTGGTCATTTTGGGTTCGAAAAATATTTTTAAATTTTTTCATGTATGGTAGATTGAAAAAAATATTTTCGTTAAAAAAATAAGTTTCATAAAAACGAGGAAAATGTCTTATTAGTGGAAGTGGTGATCGCAAATAAATTCCACAAGTGACATTTAACTTTGATTGTGTCCTCTCCATCCTCTAACATATGTCATTTTCACCCCATCCCCACCTCCCATTATAGTAATCGAGATTATATACAAATATTTTTAATAGTAACGTTTTTGCCGAAATCATGTACATATATTGATCATAAGTTTGTCATGAAAACATTTTCCTTCGTACTAAACACACCTTTTGTCTTGTTGAGTTGTATATATGAATGTTTATAATCCAATATTTTGCAATAAAATCATGCTTAGTTATCAAGTAAAAAATTCATGCAACATGCTAATTATTTTATTTTATTTTGTATGTTATATGTATGCAGTTCTCAGATCTTATAAGCACAATGGAAAAGAATTGGCCATCACTTGCTTGCCCTAGTAGTGATGGTTTGAAATTTTGGAGTCATGAATGGCTAAAACATGGAACTTGTTCAGCTCTTGACCAACATGCCTATTTCCAAACTGCACTTGACTTCAAGACCAAATCTAACCTTCTTCAAAATCTTAACAATGCAGGTAAATATACATAACGAGTTTAGCTTTTATATACTTACGTGTAAAAGATATAAAAAACCTTCTAATTATATAAGATAGGGAAAAGGGTCTGATATACCCCTCAACTTTGTCATTTAGAGCTGATATATCCCTCGTTATGAAATTGCCTCATATAAACCCTTACCGTTATACAAATGATTCACATATACCCCTGCCGTTACAAAATGAGCTCACATATACCCTTCATTTAACGAAAGTTTAAAAATTAGTTTTAAATTTATATTTTTTACTTTTAATTTTTTTAAAAAAATATTATTTAAGGTATATATGATTCTTCTATCAAAGTTCAAGGTATATTTTTTTTTTTTAATACATAAATTATTTTTTGACTCTTTTATTATAATTATTTGAGTTTCTTATTCTTATTTTATTTTGTTTTCTTTCATTCCTTAGTTTAAAGGGGGGAAAATTACACTATTTTTTTTTCTATATTGTAATTTGATTTTTGTATTCGAAGAAAAAAATTTGGTCATCTACAATAAGTTTTACTAGAATATTAGTGAAACATAAATAAATTGGATTATCAAAATAATAATTCTGAATTAGTCAATGAAACAGAAAAAAGTCCAAAAAAATATGTTTGACGAGGATTAAATTTACTCATATGGAATTATATTTTTTAGAAAAAAATAATAAAAAATTAGATTAATTTTTTTTTTCATTTCCGTTAGAGGAAAATGATATATGTGAGCTATTTGTTTATAAGTAGGGATATATATGAGTCACTTTCTTAACAAGGGGTATATCAGACCCTTTTCCCTATAAGATATAACTTGTAGTTATAACTTTCGATACGATGTATAAACACACACATTGTGTATTTGTGTGAGATATATATATATATATATTAACAATGTTCATAATAAATTAGAATAATAGTCTATCAGAAAACTTTACAAAGATATATAAGGATAAGATCTGTTCGTTTTCTTCAGACTCACTTATGAAATTACACTGAATTATTGGTGTTATGTTTGTTAACATAATTTTGTGTTGATTAATTAGGGATTAAACCAAGTAATGGAGATTATTATAGTGTAGAAAGCATTAAAAAGGCAATTGAAAATGGAGTTGGACACACACCATTCATAGAGTGCAATGTTGATTCACAAGGGAACCATCAATTATACCAAGTTTACCTTTGTGTGGATTCTTCTGCATCAAAATTCATTGATTGTCCAATTTTTCCACATGGAGGAAAATGTGGTTCAAAAATTGAATTCCCTTCTTTCTCCTCAAATGATGACCATGATGAATTTTAATTATTTCTTTTATTAACTAATTAATTCATCATGATCATATATTATTGATCTTCTATGTTGTATTTTTAATTAATTGAAACCCTTTCATATTTGTACTAATAATAAAATTTCATTCCAAGGTAACAACATGTCAAATATATTTAGTGAAAAATGTCAATATTGACTCTAATTTGTTCGTTATGTTTTTGGTTCAAAATTATCCTGTCGTTAATGATGTAAATCACTTTAGCCGGTCCCTACGAGTAGACATTCAGAACATATAAAAAAAATATACAGATTAATCTTACCTCGAAACTATTCGAAATAAGATAACTTTATTCGAAGTTTTCAGGAGAATCAAGAAATTACATTTTAAAATATTGATAAACTTAACTAAATCTCATTAGTTTAGGAATTAATTTACTTAGATACATTATAGTTTATAATATTACAAATCGCATCCAACTACATGTATCTTGATATACATGGGTCAAAATTATATATAATTTATTCTAGATACACTATATCCAAGTGGAACTCACATGTATCAGGGATACAGAAAAAAATCTCGCTCGCCTCCTTTCCATCTCTGCCACTACTCTCCTATATATTGGTATTCCAGATACTCGCTTGCGTCCTCCCCATTTCACTCGCCTTTCTCTTTATTTTAGTGTATCAAACAGCAAAAATATATGTATCTAGGTGTATCTTCCTCAATATATGATAGAAAATTCTTAATTAATAATAAGATACGTAATTATCTAATATATATAATATGAATATATATCTAATAAGGTATTTTTCCAATGACGTTATCTGAAATTTCGTGGAAGAGAATCAAACAACTATATTTTAAACATTTTGTTGGAGTGACTTATGGGAACTTGGGAAGCCCATATGAATTTGCCCAGCATGTAGCCCAACAATCCGCTCAGCTCAAACAGCCCACATCTTTGTTTTCCTTATTTTGGTTTCATTGTATTTATTAATTTATACCAATTTTATCTCAAAATATAAATATTTCTAGATCTTCTCAAGCATATTAGTGACCTAAAGCAAAAATCAAATAGGACCTTAAAGTTGAATTGTTAAGAACTTTTTTATCATTGATTCGTTATAGTTTTCAATTGATAATATAATCATTCTTATTTTAAATTATTTTTCATGAGATATAGTACTCCCAATATGTCAATTTCTTCTAATAATTCCTTCATTTTCCTGAACAGTTTACTTTTTCTACAAATAGTATTCAATATCTGTTAAGAATAATAACTTTATAACATGTTACTATTAAAAATGAGGCCCCTTAAATTTTGGGGTCTAAGGCGCATGTATTTTTTTAACACTGTCGAGTCACCCCTGATGTTGCATTGAGATTCTATTTTTTACTGGAGAAATATAATGTAGCCCTACTTTTATTATTTGGAATCGAGCGGACAACAAATATTATAATTATGAAATTTCTTGAATATAACATATATATCCAATACCCATCCAATCTTCTTGAATGATATATATGATGTATGTTTTTATTTTTTTCATCATTCTTAACCATTAAAGTCCACTTCTCAACTAAAAAGATTATTCAAGCATCTTTTAAGAAGAATGTACTTATTTGAGTATACATTTTAAGTCCACTCATGTGATATTGACAGTGAATATAGAACAAAAGGAGGAAAACACATATCTTTAAGAAGAAAATTCTTTAATGAAATTTTGTGGTTGAACTACAATTGTATTTATATATTATGCTCTAATTTAACAAAGAAAAAATTAACCTAGCTGTACATAATGTTGACAATATCTTTGAAGTGACAATGATTGAGATATAAACCAACTAATAAAATAGAGACTCTCCAATGTAAGGATCTTGACACTTATGTTCAATTATAGCATATTGTTAGATTAGTTTTATAAACCTGTACTATAATCTATATAAATATTCTACAAATCACAAAAAAAATGAAATTAAACGCATTTTGAATAGTAGAACCTTGGCCTAATATATCCAACTAACTTCCATTTTAATTTTCCCATTGGTATTCTTAATCTGTATTATATTCCCACATAAGATATTGTATTTCTTGTTAGATCTATTATTTATTACCGATTATAGAATTTTTAAGAAGCAAAAGGAAATATTTTGTGTGTTGTGTTTGTTTTTTTATTTTATTTTGGGGGTGGGAAAAGGAAAAGGAGAGACGGAGAGGGAATTACAAGTTAGAAAATCGAATTTTACTAATAAAATAAAAATTAGATAGTCCATCAACTGAACGACTAAGATAGATTAAGATACATTGAGGGCAATTGAAAAAGAACAAATGGACTCTCTAAATCTCAAAGTGGAGTAAATGATTGACATGAATATCTAAATCCCTGAGTTTAGATTTCGTATACATGTATGATTGTATGTGACAAGTATATAATGTCAAAATTACATATAATTTGTTTCACATATACTATATACGAATTGTTGGGCTTCGTTTCGACCCAAATCCATTAGTTTGTTGTGTATATAATTCATGGAAAAACTATTTAATTACACAAATATTCTTACCATATTTAATTATTTATTAATTTTCTCTATAATTTGAAATGATTATATTTCATCTCACTAATTAATAGTTTTCATACCAAATTTCAAGTCAGATACACTTATATATATATATTTTTTGCTACGATATACATTGAAATAGTAATAGAACAAACGAGAACGAAAGGAAGGCGAGCGAGAGTTATCTATGTATCCCAGATACATGCATATCACAGTAGATTATTACAATATTCTATGAAAAGTGTTCGCTTGAGAGACCATATATATGAGCAAGATAGGAGAGCGACAAACGAAATTTGTCTATGTATTCAAATACATGTGAATCCCTTGAATATAGTATATCTAGAATAAATAAAATCTAATTTTGACCCATGTATTTCGAGATACATCTATCTGGACATATCTCGAGACACCAAAATTTGATAAGATTCGTAATAGTACATACTAGTATATATCTAATATATATGTAGCTCCTAAACTAGTGAGATTTCAACAAGTTTCATGTAAATGTATCAATAAAAGGAAATGTTTGACCTTTTCTCGCAAAAAAAAAATGAATTAACACAATAAAAAAATGTAATTTTTCGATAAAAAATACTTTCTCTAAAAACAAAACTTATAAACAAGAACACCAACTAACTCAAGCAAATCTGAGTTTTTTTGTTTTTTTTTCTTGCTTGAGTAATTGGTTTGGTTTGAGGGAGCACAATGGCAAGTAGGTTCATGAAATAAATACAAAATTAAAAATTAAAATAAATGCAACTGTCAATGTACTTCATTAGCCCCACCGACAATCATTTTTGTATTAAAATTTTAATGAACAAATTGTTTTTTATTTAATTCTTCCCTTTAAGTTTTGTCTTACGTTATATATTAAATATTTACTCTAGTACATGTTAATATCATTTAATATAATTCTAGTTAAACACTTACACTCCTAGGATTTAGGGGCTGTCTGTGACCAATCTTTACTCAGAAAAATAAAAAAAGGATTTAGGGGCTGTCTGACCAATCTTTACTCAGAAAAATAAAAAAAAATAGTTCTTTTTTCATAAGTGTTGATATTGTATTATAACTTTATAATTTTTTTAAAAAAATCACTCGGGGCTTGAAGCCCGTATGAAAACTTTAAGGCTGTATCAGCGTTTTAAAAGGCGGGGTGTGAGGCGAAGCTTTTATATTGTATGGGACGAGACGTAAGCCTCGAGATACGGGGCGTAAGTCTCATAAATCTATGGGGCGTAGTCTCATGTATATTTAATTTTATAGTTTTATTACTAATTAAATTTCTTTTAATGATTTTATAAATAATTTTGTATCGAAAACCTATAATATATAGAAATTATATTATGTTTTTTATTTGAGTTGATAATCTATCATATAGAAAAAAAGTATTATAATTAATATTTGAGAAATATCATTACACCAATAATAATAAAATAGACTATACAAGTAAAAATAATCTTATATCTTAACTTTCTAATAAAAAAAGAATCATTATTTCTAACACACACACACACACACATATATATATATATATATACACACACTTACAAATATTAGTATAAACATCACTCTTTCATGAATAAAAGTAAAAGTACTTTCAAATAGTTAAATAAAATATTATAATTTTGAGATATATGACAAAACCATGAAGACCAATGATAAGTTAAAAAGTAAAATTTTGCTACATATTTTAAAGAAAAATGTTACGTAATATATAATTACCTTCATAGTGTTACCAAATAGTAAATATGTGATACTACATTTGTTGTTTGAGTTACTCTCAATCTTGTTATCTTTATAGATTAAAAAGTTACGTATCATTTATTTATTCAAGAATTATGAGGGTCAACAATGTTCATTAAAGATTTTAACACATAATTTGTGTAAGATCTATTGAGCGAATCCCGAGCGTTGGGCGTTGGGCGTGCTTAGGGCGTACAGTCGGACGCTTAGGGCGTAAGTCTTGTAGAACTAAGTCTCACACTTGAGTCTCGAGGTGTTTTACTAGAACCTCGCCCCAGGGCGAGTCCCTAGGCGAGTTCCAGAAGAGTCTTTTAAAACACTGGCGATAAAAGTCTCACCACTGTTTTATGAATTTTAATCAAAATTATTATCCCATTAAACAACCATAAACTTTTTGTATCAGGTGAACTCATTTTTAAAACATTTTTTTAATCTCCATGCATTTGTCAACACAACAGTCTAAATATTTTCTATATATTTAATCTTTTTTATTTTATTTGATATTGTTGTAGTGTTTACCAAAAAGTTATTAGAATAATATGTCTAATGTTATTTTATTAATTTGACCGACACTATCTTGTCCCTACCAAAAAAAAGTAAAAAAAAGAGTTGGTTGAAGCTAACTAATTAATATTGTGGCTTACATTTGTTGGTTTTAGTTTAAGTTTTTTTTTATAAAAAAAAACATTTATTTATTTATTTCATACCAAATGAGGCTACAAAAACTAACATATCAGAAAGCACAGTCACAACTAACATAAAAAAATCAAATTTCTTCTTTTTGTTTTCCTTTTTTCACTATTTCTTAACGATAAGTAGTGTGAAAACAAAGATATATTGTTGTTTTCTATTTATCAAGTTAAGTCTTGACTCATTTAAACGAAATTCAATTTTCATCTGGTTAAAGAGAGAGTAATAGAACTCTATCTTTTCTATGTCACAGAATAGAACAATGTGTAAATCGATTCAACTTTTTATTTTGCTATTTAAAGTTAGTTCGTTGTAAGATAGAATACGAAATTAAAAGAAAATGTGATTATATTAATCAATTTTTTTTGTTGCTATGTCTAGAGATAGTTTGTTTGTTGAAAGAAATTGTGTGTAAATAATATTAAGTCATATGTGGAGCCCTTAAATCTTCTACAAATAGAAAGGGTAGAGATAGAAGTTAGATAATTTATTATTTGTGCATTAAAAAGGAATTGTATGTGAAAATATTAAGACGTGGAGCATTATAATTTTCTACAAGTAGTAAGGGGGGAGACAAATTTTAGAAAAAATTGATTTTTTGTGTGTTAAATAAGTTATTTTTGAAGTCTTGAACAAGAAGTAGTGTAATTAGTGATCTTAATTATTTTGGACAAAACGTATGAGGAGAGATTTCAATAAAGTTCGGGGAATTTAAAATGAAATATTGTTTTACGATAGAAAATGACATTTTTATCGGTGTTACAAATGGACTTTCAAAGATCAAAAATAAAAATTTAGATGAATTGTGATTTGAATTAGTATTTTAATCTATGAAAGTAAAAAAAAAGTATAAATTTTATTTTTAATTTATACTTATAATATTATATTAAATACGTTATTGTTATAACAATTTCATTTCTATTCTAATAGAAAAATAATTTAAAGCAATGATCGTAAAATACAATGATAAATCCCTCTATCCAAATTTAACCACATAGACCATCTAAATTAAGAAAGAATAGGCAAATATTCAAAAGTTTATATTTCAATAAAATTTTAAGTTTTGATGATATATATATATATATATATATATATATATATATATATATATATATATATATATATATATATACTTTTGAAAAAGTTAAACAAATTGTGCACCTTGGAATATTTGTACCTATGCACCATCTTGATTCCTTTTATTTTTAAGTCTTTATTTGATTTCTCTTTTTAACTTTCTCAAAAAAAAAAAAAAAAGTGAAATTATAATTTGTTTAATAGTATCTTTTTCACCACAATGAAAAAAGGGGATAAAAGTTTACATATATAGTTATTTATTTAATCGTGATTAATAAATATATACGTTTACTCGAGAAGTGAGCACATTTTTAATTTAAAATTATGTTTATACTTATAGTAATCAAAATCTAACCATTCTGATTGATGTTTGGTCAAAAATATTACCAGTATTTAAATAAATTATTTTTTGAAAGTAAAAAATAATGTTTAAAAAATTTAACTTGTATATAATCACAAATACAAATTAACATTATTTTTTTATTTTTTTAAAAATAATTTAAGGTGAAAAGATAAAAATAATGTTTTAACATTTTCAAATTTCAATATTTTTGTTTTGCCAAACTTGATTTTCGAAGTTCAAACTTCGATCTTTTTTTAAAAAAAAAAATCATGTCCTCTATAAAGTTTAACATTAACATGGGATTGCATGCTAATTATTTTATGCCGACACATGTAAGTTTATAACATCTTGATATCAAGCAAAATATATTAATTTAATTTGTAAAGTTATCATCTTTGAAAACTTTTTAAAAAAAGAGATTTATGTGGGGACATGTTGCTGGTGGCTAAAAGACCAAGTTTTTAATTTATTTATTTTAGGGAAAAAGCTTATTTGAACTTTCAGAAAATACTCAATTATATCATCAGTTAAAAGTTTGGCTCATTTATGCCATTATTATTAAAGGAAAAGTTCATTTATATCATTATATTTTTTTATCATGGTTTTGTAAAACCATTTCTAACACGTAGCCAATTATAATTTGGCCACGTCATCATTTTTTTAATAAAAAAGTCAAAAAAAAAAAATTATTCAAAATTTTGATTTTTTATTTAAAAAAGCCAATTATACTTCGTCCACGACATTAATTTATTTAATAAATAAAATTAATTCAATTTTTTTTGCAGAATTATGATTTTTTTTACTAAAGAAATTATTGATGTGGCCGAATTATAATTGGTTACGTGTCAAAAATGGTTTTGCAAAATCACTGTTAAAAATAATAGCATAAATAAGCCTTTTTTTTAACGGTAATGACATAAATAAATCAAACTTTTAACTGATAATATAAATAATTTTTTTTTTAAAGTTTAATAACATATTTGATCCTTTTTCTTTTATTTTAAAATATCATTATTCAAAATGAAGTGACAATTATTCAAAATTAGTCATATTAAATTTTATTTGGTCAAAGTCATAATTGTTACAACATTGAGCTTTGTAGATTTACAAAGTCTAACATATATTAATTGACAAAAAAAAGTACCAACATATAAAAATTGAACATAAGTCCATAGTCAATATTTTTGGTCTTTATTATGACTGATTTTTTTTTAAAAAAATAATGAAATAAATTCTTATGAAAAATGAAATAAATTTATGTTTAATTTACTATAATGTACTATAATAAATAGAAAAGAAGATGCATTATTTTCTAACCATAACTAACGTCCTTATAATTTATTAAGAGAAATTTAGTGTAATTAATACTTGAATGATTTTTATTTTATTTTGTCTCTTTCTACCTCTTAAATGATGTTTGAAGACCTTATTTAGTTAGAATTTATGCATCATTAAATTATCTTCAAAGACATTTTTAGTATTTTTTTTAATTTTCATTTACTTAAATAATTTTAGTCAAAAATAAAAAAATATATTAACTATCTTGAAATTGGTGTGCAGGTTGGATTCAAAACATTGTGAGATAATCTAATTCATAATTGAGGGTATCGTCCGTCACATTGAAAGTATTCAAAAAGATACACCTTTTGAGTAGTCATTATTATGTTCAAAATAATCATTGAATAGCTAATCGTTAATAGCATATAAATAGTAAATCCACTCTAAGATAACTACTCTTCTACACCGACTTTTCAAAGCTTAATGTATTTTTTTATTTTTTTTTGAGAATTCAAGATAAAGGTTAGATGAGCCCGTTCGAACGACGAAGGATGGTCAATTAAAACTAATTGATTAGTTGAAATGTATTTTTCCTTCCGCGTTCCTTTCGATTTTTCCTTAATTAGGCGTAAGACTAGAAGTCAAGACCAAGCGACAGCGATGCAACAACGGGCCCATATATAAATCATCTTTCTCTCTCTATTTTTTTTTAATTTGTTTTTAAGCTTCTCTCACAATTCTGTTTTATTTACTACTATCTCTCTTTTAACTCTTATTCATTTGTAGTGTTTCACAAAATCCAAGTGTTTCTTCAACAAAGGATAATCATTCTCATCACTCTCCAGGTGCGTTTTTTTTGAATTTTTGATAGTAGAATCTAGAAAATGTGTTTGTAATAGTGTGATTGTTCATATATTTTTTACTGGAATTTTCCTTTGTTACTGTTGATTTTGCTGCTTACTTTTCAGTTTTAAGCAGTTCGATCTGTACATTTCGAGAATAATGTCGAGATACGCCTTGTTTTTCTCGGTATTCAGAGTTTTGAATGCTTGGAAGTTTGGATTTAAGTGTGATTTTTTGAGTTTTGCTTGTAATTTCTTCTAACGAAGTACGTTTTAGGCATTTTTTAATTATTTTTTTTACGGTTTTGATGGTAGAAAATGTTGGCGAGCTTTGATTATGGCAGTTGTGATTGTTCAAAATTTTTGGATGGAATATTCATTTGTTACTGTAGATTTTGTTTTTGCTGCTTACTTTTCTGTTGGATCTGTACATTTCGGGAATAGTCTCGAACTTAGGCTTGTTTTTTCTCGGTTGTCACAGTTGAAATGTTTTTAAGTTTGGATTTAAGTGCGATTTATTAGACAACTGTTTGTAATTGTTTCAATTTGTTTGGTTATGCTGTTTGTTTTTACAGTTTTAAGCTCATCGATCTGTGCATTTCGGAAATTTCTTCTATTTTTTAGCTTCTCCGGCGTAATTGTATGCTTTGTTGTTATAATCGCTTTTGTTTGGAAGTAGAAATTGTCTGTTGATTTTTTATAGCAGTTTTGAGTTGTAATCGGAAGTTTCTTCTGTTTAGCTTTCAGGGTTAAGCTGTTAGATTTGTGCATTGTGCTTCATATCGAAGGAAACTGCGGAACTCTAGGATTAGTTGCTCGATTAATGTGAATTTGCAGACCGCAGGGGGTCTCCGGAGTCTGGAGAAGCAAATTTGTAGGCTTTTCTGGTCAATATGGAGGAAATGTACTTGTGTAAACTCTGAGTATGATTAAGTAAGTGTTTTCCTATGTTTGATGCTCATACTTCTTCCATTTTTTTATTGTTTTATTTTAGGTATTTGCACTGTTCCGTTTTTCTTTGGTGTTGTGTTTTGTTGAGATTGAGATCTGTAGTTGAAAACTGGCAGTTGAGTACTGACGGTGCTCGCACATTGTGCAGATCTAAATTGTTTTTCTGTTATGTTAATTGTTTATTCTGTGGCTTCAGTGACACATCTTAGTTTAAATACTGATATATTGAAGATTAAGCAGAATTTAATATAGCATCTGAGTGTGTAAAATCTTGGAAATAGTTATGAGTATTTAATTTCTCAGTAGACGGGGCCAGAATCTAGTTATTATCTAATAAAATTTCCACTCTGTTATCTGTAATTTATACTTTGGATGTTTATTTTTGAGCATTTTCAGCTCTTCATATGCTCTAGATAAATATTGATACTATTCCTTTTCCTGATAGCCTTCAGTGTTCCTCTTCATTTCTTTTTACTGGTACATGATCATGTTAATAGAAGTTAAATATGCTCAGGAAGGGACAGAAATTCATTAGGATTGTCAAATGGAAGGTTTATTGATTTTTAGTTATTTTATTTGAGAGCTTTTTTTTTTCCTTTGTTTTTTCAAACTAAGAATATCAGATAGAAAACATGATATTATCACCTTCGTAGGACAAAGTAGGACAGTTATGATCCATTTGAGTTTATATATAATCTTCGAATCTTTTCTTTTGACTTGGCTGGCCTTAGTGTGTTTGACAGACTTCTTTGTTTCTCTTGTCTTTGCTATTAAAGTACTACTGAAACTTCTCCAAGTTATATAAACTGCAGACACTGCTTCTTATCTGCTCCCCTTACTATTTCTATATATAGCTTGGAACAAACTATTCTGCATTCAAGTTCTTATCTTTCCCTCCATCAAAAAAGAAAGTTGTCATCTTTGCTTTGGAGCACTTTGTTCCTTTATTTAAAACCAATTTCTCTGTTCAATCTGTTAGCCGCTGACAGGAGACTTACATAAAGCACAAGTCCTTTAGGTGTTCAATTCATTCTTGGAAAACTACATCTTTTGATGTTCAAGAACATGCCCCCAAATTGATCATCAGCCAAGCAGTCAACTTAGGTTCGACGTTTCCTTAGGCAGTTGTACATGAATCTATAGTCTCATATTAGACATTTTTTCATCTCACCTACCATCGGTATTTGGGCTCCACTACGGGAACAATGTAATAGTGTGTGCTTTATTTGGTGTTCTGAAGAAACAAACATCGTTTCTTTTTGGCTTTTGCACTGTACTAATAACCTAAACCGACTTACACTTGAGTCTGGACTCACATGATTAAGATTTGGTGTTGCGCTTCAAGTTGGTTGTGGTTTGTTTCTCCTCGTTAGCAAAGACTTACACTTGAGTCTGGACTCACATGATTAAGATTTGGTGTTGCGCTTCAAGTTGGTTGTGGTTCTTTTCTCCTCGTTAGCATAAGTTATTAAATTGTTATCATCTGTTGCAGGTGCTACTGTTCTATTGACTCTTGGGGCTCATCTAGTCTGACATTTGATAAGTGCTAAATGATTTAATAGTTGTACTGAGAATAGAAATGAAGAAATGGTATGGTGGTGTTTTAACAACATCCCTGTTGATGTTTTTGGTCCTGGGATACTGTGTGATGAGGAAACCTGTCAAGGAAAGCTATGTTACGAGTTCTCTCTACTTCAATATGACAAATCCCCTTGAATGGATAAATGCTATGGCTCCACCTGCAGCTCACCATCCAGAAAAAATTAAACAAGTAATACCTGCTGACATTGTTGTGTCTGATCTCTTTATCAAGAGGAACCTGTCAGCTCAGGAGCAACAATCTTTGTCTACGTGGTATCAATTGAAAAGGTTAACTACTCATGATCTAGTTTTACCTAATGCTATAGAGGCAGTTAAGGAAGCCACTGTTGCATGGAACAACCTCATGAGTGCAGTAGAGAGGGACAAACTCGATACAAATGATTGTTCAATTAAGACAGGGAAACAGAAACAGTGTCCTCATTTTCTTAGCAAAACCAATGCTACAGAACTTGATGCTAGCGGCTTTAAGTTGCGGCTTCCTTGTGGTCTGACTCAGGGTTCTTCCATCACAATAATTGGCATTCCAAATGGTCTTCTTGGGAATTTTCGGATAGATTTGACTGGCGAACCACTACCAGGTGAACCAGACCCTCCTGTTATCCTGCACTACAATGTTAGGCTCCATGGTGATAAAATAACCGAGGATCCTGTAATCGTACAAAACACCTGGACTATTGCACATGACTGGGGTGAAGAGGAGCGCTGTCCATTACCATCAGATGAAAAGAGTAAGAAAGGTAATAGCTTTTTCCCTCTTCACATGAGAGAGTTCGTTCCTTGAAGTAGAAGTTCAAGCTTTGTAGCTCATTTTCCTACATTTCTTTCAACTCTTTCAACCGACTTTTTAGAAGCGATGCTGCACCCTCCTGTGTGTCCAATTAACCGCAACCAAAATTTGGACATGCCTTTTTTGGAAATAGAATTGTTATTATTCTTGAAGACGATGTCACCTGTGGAGGTCTAGATCCTGCAAATATATGGGTATTTAATTTGTGTGCTGATACTGTACTAAACATTGGTCTGTTCTCTTTAAATGCTTATTTTTCTTGGATTTTTTTTTTTCAGTGTCTCTTCCCTGTAGATATTGATGATAAAATTGTCTTCCTCTTGTTAACTAACTTATTGACTTATTCTTCTATTGCTGCAAACCTTTTCTCCGATTTGTTAAAAGCTGATTGGTCTATTTCCTGGAATCAAAATGATTTCCGAAATTGCATTATCTCCTTTGCTCCTCTATTTTCTCTGCTTGATGAGATCTCCTTTTTCTCTTTTAGCCTCGTCTTTTTCAGCTTCAGTGATGTCCTTAGTTGTTCACCCTGTGCTCGTTGCATTGTTTCTAACATTGTTTACCTTTTTCGTCAGTGGATGAATTGGATCAATGCAATGGGATGGTGGGAAATGTCATGTCCACTCGGCATGTCATTGCAACAAATAAATCTAGCATGGTTCAGGACGGGGCTAAATCAAGAAAATATTTTCCTTTCAAGCAAGGATATCTCTCAGTTGCCACCCTGAGAGTAGGATCTGAAGGAATTCAGATGACAGTTGATGGAAGACACATAACATCTTTTGCTTTCCGTGAAGTAATTTTTCCCCCCATTTTCCTTTTCTCCTCTCTGCATCATCATAATGTTTATCTGTTTTACTGAATCTTCTTTAATTTGGATATATATCTTATCAGACTTTGGAACCATGGCTCATAAGTGAAGTGAGGATATCGGGAGACATAAAATTAATTTCTGTTGTCGCAAGTGGTTTACCAACATCAGAGGATTCAGAGCATATAAGTGACTTGGAAGCCTTGAAAGCAGCTCCTCTTCCTCCACGGAAAAGACTAGATCTCTTTATTGGTGTGTTTTCTACAGCAAATAATTTTAAGCGTAGAATGGCTGTCCGTAGAACGTGGATGCAATATGATGCAGTGCGGTCTGGACAAGTTGCGGTGCGGTTTTTTGTTGGCTTGGTGAGTGATTCTTTTCTTTGTACTCCATAATGTGATACTACCATTGGTTTAAAGGTAGTATAGTGTTCAATGCCGATGCTTATTTGTTCCTAATTACTGGATCTTGGGTATTAAGTGTCATAGTTTCATGTTCTGCTGCGCATTAGAAGTCACATATTAGATTTCAATAACTGAAACTTCATTTGACAAGATATTCTTTGTTATGCATTTGCTGTAGCATAAAAACCAAATGGTGAATGAAGAGCTCTGGAATGAGGCTCGGACATACAGAGACATCCAGCTGATGCCTTTTGTTGATTACTACAATCTTATCACTTGGAAAACCATTGCCATCTGTGTTTTTGGGGTAAAATCCTGTCTCTTCCTAACTCATGGAGTATCTCGTGCACCTCTTGTTGACATCATCTATTGGACAGACGGAGGTTGTTTCTGCAAAGTTTGTCATGAAGACGGATGATGATGCATTTGTTCGAGTGGATGAAATCTTATCTTCTATGGAGAGGGTTAACACGACTCGTGGATTGTTATATGGCCTTATTAACGCAGATTCCCAACCTCATAGGAGCCCGGATAGCAAGTGGTTTATTAGTCCAGAGGTGAATATCTTCATCATTTATCTCAGATGCAAATTGCTGATTTCACCCCTTACTCGATTTCAGTTGTCAGCAATGGAGAAAAGGCATCTGTAGTAGCAACAACTTTAATTCTCACTAATTTGATCATAAAATGAAATAGCACATATTTCATCTGGTGTTTCATATGTGTATTCAATCTTATCCTCTGTTGATATATAGGAATGGTCTGAAGAAACTTACCCTCCTTGGGCACATGGACCGGGTTATGTCGTCTCCAGCGATATAGCAAAAACAATCAGCTCGAAACAGAGAAAAGGCCGCCTAAAGGTAAAGTGAACCTTTGTCTTTTTTACTTATTCAACTGTCATTTAAGTTGGTGAAGTTTACAAGTGAAAATGTATCATTCAGTCCCTCAGGTCCTGTATCTCCTATTTAACTCTAAATGTTACAAGTTCCTCGAAAATGCAGATGTTTAAGCTTGAAGATGTTGCTATGGGCATCTGGATTTCCGAAATGAAGAAAAAAGGGTTGGAAGTGAAGTATGAAAAGGAAGAGAGGATTTTTAATGAAGGTTGCCGGGATGGTTATGTAATTGCCCATTACCAAAGCCCTAGAGAGATGCTATGTCTCTGGCAAAAGATTGAAGAGAAAAAACGAGCTTTATGTTGTGGCGATTAACACAAATAGCTTTCGTCTGAGTTCTGAAGGCTCAGAAGTTTCTATGATCTATGGTTCTGCTGACCTTTTCTAGTAGCTGACCATGGACATGTACTTGAGTAGGTCGGTATGAAGAAGCCAAAGTAATGCTTATACCACGTCGTTGTAGTAGGAGGTAGAGTAGTTACTAGCATATTGATATAAGTAGGTGATTAGATTAGCTTGTTACATACATCATCATAGATTGATTAGTGAAGATGTTGAGGAAGGTATCTGTATTATAAATAGAGTAAACTGGGGCATTATACGTTGTATAGAGTACGGGTACTCTATGATTCGGTGATTATTTTGTATGTAAATCACACGATCTCTCGTACCCATTATCGTTGAGTGATGGAGAACATATTGATATATATTACATTATATTCTGACGTTGGAGTTCTTGTCTGCATTACATCTTGTAGCTGTGTGGAACCTGGATACGCAGTGGAAGGGAAGGAGCCTAAATCGACCCAATGATGAAAAACGGATTGAACAATCAAAAGAATTTCAAAACAGTGTCATTTTATAGTTCACCATCCCAGAATTCATCTGGGGATTTGTATGGTCCATCTGGATGAACAAAAAGTTCACCTTTGAATCCCCTACATTGAGAAATCTCTTGAATCTTAGCATTTTCTTCATTGCTTAATTCCCAATCCAAAATTTGAAGATTCTCTTTCATTCTATCCTTGTTAAAACTCTTCACCAGTACACTAACTCCTTGCTCATATACCCATCTCAATGCCACCTATAAATATCAAACAATTACTATCCTTATGAGCAATTTCATTTAGACGTTCGAATTAATACTTATTCTAAATCACTCAAAGACATTGTAAAGTGTTTTTATTAGACGCTTTTGGTTCAAATTTTGAATTTTTTTTAGCGCGTGTTCTCAAATGTTACACTTAAAATAGGTCACCTCCTCTAATTATGTGTGTTTGACTCATTAAGTCTTAAAACCTCAATTGAGCTCAATGCACATACTTAAATGAGATGTCATATATTATGGAGTTAACTTAACTACCTAGTAGACGTTTGAGAATGAACACATTATTTTTTCCTTTAAAATTTAAATTAAAAGTTTCTTATGAGTAATAATAAACATACTTTATTATGAGTTCAGATGTTCAATTGAAGCAAGGTTTACTTCAAGTGTCAAAATTGAATCTGAGAGCAAATTTAAAAAGTTATCGATATATATGCTAATATAATTTTGTGTAAACACCGAGTGAATAATTTAATTATTTATTAGTACCTGTGGAATGCTCTTTTGTCTATGAAAGGCAATGTCTTTCAGAAGAGAGTTTTGCATAACAGCATGATTGCCCCAAAAAGGTATCCCATTTGCTCCAAGGGGAGACCATGCACTTACATGTATTCCTTTTTCTTTACAAAATCCTAACATCTTCTCTTGTCTCCATGCTACATGCATTTCCACCTGTCAATTATTGCATTTTATAATATATTTTTTACGCGGTTTTTAAATATGTAAATCTTATTTAACGATTCTATATTAGAATTTCACGATAAAAATAAAAAAATTCGACTTAGTACGTTATATTTACCTGATTTACAGCAGGAGTAATGGTAGCATGAGTTAGGAGTTTAGAGAGTTTTGTGCAACTAAAGTTGCATACACCAATGGATTTGGCCAAACCTAATTTGTAACATTCTTCCATAGCTTTCCATGTTCCTCTTATGTCAAATGGAATTACATCCTCATTTACCAACTTTATTGCTTGGTCATTACCATTCTTCATCCTCACGGGCCAATGTATATGGTATAAGTCCAAATAATCCATTCCTAGCCTCCTACACAAACATTTTATGACATACATGCATTACAACAATAACATATTCAGTATAGTTGTGAAATCTGGAGAGTATGAGAAATTTTATGACATACATGATTACAACAATAATATATTCAGTATAGTTACGTTCCACATGTGAAACCGAGAGTGGATGAGAGATTTTATGACATGCATGATTACAACAATAACATATTCATTATAATTATGTTTCACATGTGAAACCTGGAGAGGATGAGAGATGTACGTAGATGTTACATCTATCTTTATATTAATGAAAAGATTAAATATGAAATTGACAAATGTATGGAGTACTATAATAATTTGATGCATGTATATTGAGTTTGTACCAATAACAACAATAATAATTAAATAAATATGTTATTAAAAAAAGGAAAATGCATAAGTACCCATTCAACCTATGCTTGAAATCTCAGTGATATACTTATACTATACTAAGATTCTATTACCTCTGAACTTATTTTATAAATAATTTTCTACCCCATTTCGGCCTACGTGGCACTATTTTGAAAAAAAATGTCAACAGATGTTGGGCCACAAGATAATGTCACGTAGGACGAAAAGGGATCGAAAATTATTTATAAAATAAGTTCAGAAGGATAATAGGACCTTAGTATAGTATCAGTGTGTCTCTAGGATTTCGTACATAGATTTGAGAGGGTAAAGTTAAATTAAATTACTTTGAAAATTAGAAAATAGTTATTCTATCTAGAATGGACTTAAAAAGGAAATGTAACCACGTAAATGAATTTGGAATATTATTACCACAAATAGATTGCTATGGTATCCTATTACACTATCTTAAGGTAGAGTACAAACCAACCCCCCCCCCCTTCCCCCAATAGCATATTTAAGATATTGTTTGAAACTGACAATATGAGCAAAACTTACGCAAGAGATCTTTTGAGAGCAGGAACAACGAGGTCATGATGTGTTTCGGTGCACCATAATTTAGATGTAATAAAAACATCTTCACGACTCTCTATGAGTCCGCGTTGTATCGCTTCAGCCACGGCTCGACCAAGTGGTTCCTCGGACCCATAAGCCGCGGCAGTGTCAAAGTGTCGATAACCGGCTTCGATAGCATCGATAAAAATTGAGACTAATTGGTTAATTGGTGGTAATGTTGGTTCTGTTGGTGCTGTTCCCATGCCTATTAGAGGCATTTCATGACCAGAATTCAAAGTAACTTTTGGGACTAACATAGCCATAGGACTAAGTACGTACATAATTGAAACGATACAGAGAAGATTACAGCTCGATAGTGACAATTTTGAAATGTATAGAGATTTTGGATGTATAAATTTTGAATGGTTACCTTATCTAGTTGAAGTGATAGATTTATTAATGTATGTGGCAGTGGTTGTAACTTATCTAAATTTTGTTTTTAATATCTAATCAAATTTTTAGCTATGAAAGTTGATGAAATTGACATACAAAAAGGTGAAACATGACAATTATATTTAGACTAGGAGTATTTCTGAAACATTTGAAATACCCTATAGAATATTTTTAAAAAGATCGATCACATGAATATCGAAAGAGTTATAACTTGTAATTTTTGTGCAATAATTAGCAGGGATATGGGACATATTTAGAAACAGCTAGCAAAATAATTGAATGGTGCAGCTGTGGTCTTTTTAATTCTCTGTCAATAGATTTAATTTAAAATATATATTTGATAAAGGGATGGTCACATGTGGAGAATTTTACTTTTTTAAAATGAAACAAACAATAAATGATTATTTTTGGAATGATTACTTTAGTATAAATTGATGCTAATTTTGAAGAAATTTCTTTTTATGCTTCTATATTATATTATCCTTCAAAAACACACCTATACATCTCCCAAATTTCAGTACTTGAAAAAAATCCAAAATATATTTCCTTTGTGAAGAGGAGTCTTGAGTTAACCAGTTAAGTTACTACTATATAACATCAATAAAGTTATTATTATATAACGAAGGTCGAAGGTCGAAGGTCATTATGAGTTAAGTCATGAAAAAAGTCTCTTACAGAATTGTAAGGTAAAACTACATATATTATAGATCATTATCATTCGATACAAGATAGATAAATTTAAATTAATATCGACCTACTTAAATATTACAATAAATGTAGATACCTAAGCAGACATACATCCAACACCATATCTAGAATTAGGAAAAACAAGAAAAAGTCCACTACAAATGACTCCAACCATTAATGGAAAACTCCTCATAATTTCATCAAGTTCTTTAGCATGTCCAGGAAATAGACAAAGTGTCACTCTATGATCAGAAAATGCAATTGCCACAAACACCAAAACAGACATCATTGCATGTACAAAATCTGTCAATCCCACAATGTACCTAGTACAACCAAAAAAAGTAACGATTTGAACACACTAAATCAAGAAGAAAAAAAATATCGTAAATTTCGTCCACAATATTGAAGATTTTACTATATAACTGTCACGATTTATGGTGAAACAATGACTTTGAGGCATGAAATCGAGTAATTAGTCTGAAACATGTCATGTTTTATGGTGAAACAATGACTTTGGGGCGTGAAATCGATTAACTATATTTAAAAAGCACAATATTTGTAAGAATCTGTCACAAAATAGAATGCCATTAAATTAATGATGGAATGACAAAAACATGATGAATTTTATCCACAATATTGAAGATTTTGCCACAAAATTGTCAAGTTATACAGTGAAACAATGGTTTTGAGACGTAAAATCGATTAAAAAATATAAAAAAAATAGATAATATTTGTGACGGAAGAAGAATCCGTCACAATCCATAACAAATTAAAATGTTGTGAAAATTAGTGATGGAAGAAAAATAAAACTGTCACAAATTTCGTCCAAATTGACAAATTATGGAATAAAACTGTCTCAATTTTGTAAAAAACATTCTATTTGGTTACAACCATAAAACTACCACAATCTTTGTGACGGAAAATATTGTCACAATCATAAAATTTTCACAATTTTGTGAATAAAAATCTTTAGTCAAAAATACTCCGTCACAAATCTGTATATTTTCTCTTTTTTTTCGTAGAAAATAGTTTTCATACCCAAAGACGATTTTACATCTGACACACATAAAACATCGAATAAAATCATCACTAAAAGTTACCTTTCTATCTTTTGTCACAATCATAAAATTTTCACAAATAAAAACTCTCTAGTAAAAAATAACAGATAGAAAAATAATATTCATGGCAAAAGGCGATTAACGTCTCTCACACACACAAATATTACAAAAATATTCGTATCACAAATCTCTATTTTTCTCTTTTTTTAAAAAAAAAATAGAAAATAGTGTTTGTGTCTAATGGCGATTAAATTTACCTTTCATCTTTTGGCACATCGACACCAAGTCCAGTCTTGAAAACTTTCAAACCTCTTGGTGTAACAAAACCATAGTAAATTTTTCCATCATGACCTCGAAAACTATCGGTAAAATGAAAGAAAAAACATGACAAAGTACAAAGTCCAAGTAATGTTAAAATCATAAATGTAGTAATTGGTGAACAATCTCCTTTACCAAATACTGATGGAAGTAACATTTCAAATGTTAAAAGTGTTCCTGTTGGTAGAAAATTAACAAGTAATGAAGTTTTTGAAAGTGTTTTTTGTACACCATTTGCCATTGCTCTTCTCTTTTTACCACCAATTGGTAATTCTGGGATTATTTCATCTTGTGGTAAATTAGTAGGATACATAGACGATGAATTATCGACTCGTTTCGATGTACTATACATTTTTATTCCAATTCCTTCACTAGTTTGCTCCATTTTTGTGGTTTTTGGTTGAGAAAATAGTGAAAGTTTGAATGAAGAAATAGGATTGAAGTTTTGTTGGTTTATTTATGGTTTTTTACATTTGAAATGTGTAGATAGTAAATCATCATTTTATAACACACGTTTGGTGGCTCCTTTATAATAGCAAACACTCATTTTCATTTATTTTTTTTACTTAAGTAAATTTGTATTTATCTAATAAAATATCAAGCAGTTTTAGAGTTTTTGAATTTGAAACTACTTAATAACTGTATTCTTCATAGTGTCAGTTAATATCCTAAGCAGTTTAAAGAATAAAAAAAAAATAAAAATATAAACAGTTTTAAAATGTCAACCGAAAAACATTTTTTTAAAATAAAAGAAATATTTTTTTTTTTGAAAATATAAAGTATTTGGCAAATAAGTGAAAACTGTTAATTGAGTCACAGGAGAAATAATTTTTCTATGTTCCAAAAAAGCTAAATATTTCTGCTTTTTCTAAATTCTGAGTTCTTTTGCCACTGCAATGATATACTACTTTTGTATATCATTAAAGGCTATACAAAATGCACATAGAAAATAGGGAAAAAGGACAAATATACCCCTGAACTATCGTAAATGGTATGCAGATACCCTTCGTCATACTTTTGGGACATTGATGCCCCTGCCGTCCAAAAACTAGAGCATATATGCCCTTCACCCTAACAAAAGAATAAATAGGGACAAGTGGCACAATCTTATCCGTCGATAAATGTCGGATCGATGGATAAGATAATGACACGTGTATGTCCGTTAGTATAAAGGGCATATGTGTTCTAGTTTTTGGACGGTAGGGGCACCAATGTCCCAAAAGTATGACGGAGGGTATTTGCATGTCATTTACGATAGTTCGGGGGTATATGTGTCTTTTTACCCTAGAAAATAAGGAAGAACTATTTGAACATGAAACCATGTTGAGAAATTGCAATCTCAAAGGCTTGCATTCTGTCTCCTCGAGCAAAACCATTTCTATCATAACATGAAATTTCATCGATGTTGAGATCAACACAAGTCTGCACTAGTTTCTCACCAACACGTTCCGCTGCTTCCTGTGATCGAGGGGGACAAAGTTTAGGGGCAAAGGAGATCATAAGATGAAATTTCATCGATGGTCTCAATGTGCTGTAGATACTCACTATGGTGCTGCAAGGTGGATCACCGCGTATTGATTTTTGCAAAGTGCTTCCGTAAAACAAGCACTTCTTGTTCTGGTCATCTATCAGTGTAGCATACAACTGTTTTCCTGAGCAAAAGACTGAAAGTCTTGGTTTTTCGGGAGTTCCATTAAACTGCCAAGACCAATGAGAAGTTTAAAGATTATAGTGAATCAATAAACATACAGATATATGTTTTTTTTGTATTGATTGAGTAAGTGAGTGAGCGAGCGAGTCCATGAAATGATTTTAGAGAACAATTAAGAGTAAACATTGCATTCGGGAACGAAAATGGAAAGTAGATCAAGATACAGAACACACCAAACGACGTTTCAAGACATCTTGGAACATGTCCAAAGATGTGAAGCAAGAGCAAAGGTACAAATCACCTATTCCTACTAGATATAGAGATATGCAATGTTTTAAATGTCGCGGTGTAGGTAATATGACATATGAGTGTCCTTATAGAAGATCCATGTTGTCGAAGCCTGATGGTCTTTATGCAACGGGTGAAAGCATTAAATAGTAATCCATTAGGCAAGAAAGTTGAAGTCATTGCCAAGAAACCAATAAATTCTTTGCATTTACCTTCTTCAATTATGTACGCTTGTTCTGTTTCTAAGCAGACACAATCAATATGTGCGATCTTAAAGCCAAGTTACATAAATCAGTTTCTTTTTTCTATCCGAACACCAAAATATTGCAATAAAATACATCAGCACCAATCTTCTGCACTACCATTCCTTAACAACAACAACATACCTAGTGTAATTCTATAAATAGAGTCTGGGGAGGATAAGATGTACGTACACCATAGCCCTATCTTTATGAGTGTAGAGAGGTTGTTTCCAATAAACGCTCCACTCAATAGAGAAGTTATTCAGTGAAGCGTTGCAAGAAGTAAAAATGGCATGATACAAAGCAAAATGAAGCAATAGATAGTTTAAGCACATTAAAGAAAAGAAACCACGCGATTACTAAACACTATTACTAATAAGGAGAAGAGGATATAGGGCTAGCCCCCTTGCCTCTCACACCTAACACGCGGCCACACTCAGCTACCTACCGACCTTCCTATCTAGGGTCCTTAGTAAGCTTAAGTTATAACACATAAATGTGGCTACATTAAATAGCATATCATGCCTCAAATTTGAGACTAAACAGTATTTTGCTGGGCAGAGATAACAAGAGCCATAATTTTAACAAAGGTCACATACCTTCTTTCGAATTCGCCTATTTCGAAGTTTAGCACTCTCAGTCCTAGAATTAGCTTTAGCTGTAGCTTGAATTACCAATGGCTTCATGTTTAAGCCTATAAAGTATAATATACAAAGCTAAAGTACAAACCAGAACAAAAGTTCTAATACTAAAAAACATTATTATCTAATAAAGCTATAAACTTTAGAGCAATTGACCATTAAAACTTACTTTTAATTTGGATAGGAAGAGTGGTATATGAGTGATTTATACAAATTCCAAAGAGCTCACAATTCTTGATTTTTGGTGAACAAACATTACCCAAAGCCATTGTTGCCATTCTTTAAGGCTAGTTTTATCACTTGCTAAGAGAAATCAAAGCAGACCCATTTCTCAAAAATGGACATTTTTTGTGCTATACTCTTTGGGGAATTTAATCAAACAGGTTATCTGCAAAATACCTTCTTCCCATGGCACACTCTCTCACTCTGTAGAAGATAAAAAGAAGGGAATGAAATATTTTTTGGACTCAAATCTCACTTAATAAGTATATTGGTTTTGGGCTGGATATAAGCCCAAAATAAGCAAAGAAAGTTGTAGTCTATGAAATTTTTCTAAATTTTATGATCAAACCTGTTTTTAGAAGTAAACTCTAGAAAAAAATAAAAAAAATAATCATGGTCAAACACCCTTTAAAAACATGTAAAATATATTTAAATTGTTTTTGATAATCTTAAACATGTTAATTAGCTAAAAGTAAAAATTAAAGAATATCAAAAAAGATAGATGTAATATTTTTGTACATATTAAAACAGAGAAAGTATATAGAAACTATTACATAGGGACGAGGGTATTGAATTTATATAATGTTACATACCAATAATTTGAATGACAAATTAAGAAGAAAAATAGGATATGAGTAAGCTACGATGAAAAAGATAGAGTGGAAGATAGAATAGAATTATTAAAAAGGTGACATGTCAAAATGAGAAGAAAAATATATTTTCACCAAATCGATTGTTAAAATGATATTTTTCTTTGTTACCTAATTATGGTATTAAAACAATACGATTTTCAATAAAATTAAAATAACAATTAAAATAAATATTGTATTTAAACTAACAATACTATTATTAAATAATTTGACGCATAATTTGTACAAAAACAGTTAAGTAAACCTCAAGCATTGACCATTAGATGCGTTTAAAACATACAATCAAATGACAAAATTGAACCTCATACATAAATCTCATTACGTTAACAGTTGCTTGACCATTGGACGTGTTTAAAACATACAATCAAATCACAAAACTAAAACCCATACGTGAATCTTATTACGTTTTGGCAGTGCCTAGCCCCAAGCCAATTTCCAAAACTACCCTTTTGAAACACTGATATTACAAGTTTGATAAATTCAATGGTGCTGGACCATAGAATGAAAGTAAAGACTCACTAGTATTAGATTAAATCCCTCAAAAATATCTGCCATCTGTCTCAAAACTCAAAAGGATAAACACTAATTCATTAATTAAATTAAATTAAACTAAATTAAATTAATTAATCAAATCATAAAAATCAACAACTACAGTTAACCGTCTACATAATTCCAGAATCTTCCACAACTTTCTGTGTGCTTCTTTGCCTCCATTATATCTCACTCAATCTGCAACTAGTAAATCTCTATTACGAATCTTCTTCTCTAAATTTCTCAAAAAAAAACTTCAATTTTAATGGCTTTCGAATCAGAATCAGAATCATCCTTGATGGAGAATTTGATGAATTCTAGAAACAGAGACTCTTCTTTGTTTTTACCTTTCATTTTATCCATTACGAACAATTCAATTTCATCAAACCCAGATGAAGAAACAGATGAATCAACAACTCAATCTGAGTTTTCCGATCGGATCATCCTCGTAAACCCGATAACCCAAAACATGATCGTCATGGAAACCCGTTCATCTACTACTTTAGATTCATTTCTGAATGAATTGATGAGCAAAGAAGGTCAACCACCAGCTTCAAAAGCATCAATTGATGCACTCAAAAGTGTTGAGATTAGCGAAGGAGGAGAAAAAGGAGAGTGCTCTATATGTTTAGATGATTGGGTAATTGGCGAGATAGTGAAAGAAATGCCTTGTAAGCATAGATTTCATGGAAATTGTGTTGAAAAATGGTTGAAGATTCATGGATCGTGTCCGATTTGTAGGTATAAAATGCCTGAAGAAAATAGTGAATCGAAAAATCGAGGGAGGAGGAGAGAGATTTGGATGACTTTTTCAAGTTCAGAAAATCATAATAATCAAACAATTTCAGCTAATTTTAGTTCAGAAAATGATCATGATCAAGTTTAGAAAGAACTTCTTATGGTTTTTTTTTTTTCGAAATTTGCAAGTCTTTTAAAGAATAATGTTATTGTACAGAGGCACATTTGTTATTTGTTTGGATGTGGTAAAATGGAGGTGTATTTTTACTTGTTATGTAGTTATTCTATTTTATCTTATGTTAGCGATGTGTGATATTATTTAATGATTAAAATTGATATAATAAATTCAAATAATTATTAAAATAATAAAATACAATACATTAAATGTAATACAATACGTCATGAAATGAAATAATTAGATACTTGAATTGGAGTTTGATGGTTACGTATTTAAGTAATGTAGCATTTTATTTAAGAAGTCCTTTATATTTAACTTTTTGAGACTTTTAATAATATAGAGAATAACAATGTGGTACACTGGTGAGAGTACTTCACCCTTAATTAGAGGTCTTGAGTTTTAGCTCTTCGTATGGAGAAAATTTTGTTGGGAGCGCTACTCTCAAATGGGCCCTACAATGCGTTACCCAAATTTAGTTAGAATTTTAATGTGGACTCCGAATATCGAATGGAAAAAAAATAATATAAAAACTAACATTATAGTTTTCCATATTCTAGAAAATAAAAACCCACTTTAGGTTGTACTAGGATATCAAAATTGAACCTCCAAATTCAGTATAAAAGCTAATTTACGAAAACTTTGTAGTGTTTATATTTAGTTTTTCCCACTTAAAAGTTGGTCAATAGCCTATGGCCTCTACCAACAATAACATGCGTAACACATAAATATGTCTTTTGATTGGGATGTAATTTATATTTTTTTACGCTTTAACTTTGGTTATGCATAAGTAAGTATCAAAACTTGTATAAAGTTGAACAAAATAGACAGACTCGTTTTACATGACAATTTTCATTCTACGTGATATTCTAGATGTATTATGTCAAGTACGAATCATGTGTTACTTGTTTAACTTTATACAAGCTAAAATGGTTACGTCTGCACACCTAAAGTTAGATGACATAAATATGATATGAAATCAAGTTAAAGAGTACATTTATGTATTATTATGTCATAAAAAATGTCCATTTCAATTTAACAAGTAAGATCAGAAAGAATGAGGTGCACACAAATTTTACTCTTATTTTGAGATTAAAAAAATTATTTTCGATAGATTTTTTTAAGAAAAAGATAAGGCAAGAAGAGAGTGAAATATACAGATCTTATTGTGAAAGAAGAAATTATGATTTCAATTAGTTTAAAGTTATTTTAAAGTCTCATTCTGACTTAATAAGTCAAACTATTGGAGAACTAAAGGTTCAATTTAGCTTTATTGTGTTATTGGGCTAAGATCATTTGGGTTTCATAAGATGATATTAAATCATCATTTAGGCCCTTTTTGGGCTGATATTTCACTTCAACTTTGTCTAGTTCATGTTTTTCTCTCAATTTATCTGTTTAAATTTTGTATGCCACTTTTCAAATATTCTCATGTGTTTTAACCTGATTTTTAGTTATGTTTTGTATTTTTCTTTTCATTATTAAATTAAAGTAACAAAGAAAGAGCACTCTATTACAACAACAATAGTATACTCACTGCAGTTTCACGAGTGAGATCCGAAGAAGATAATGTTTACACAGTTTTATTTTTATCCTACTAAAATTAGAGAGATTGTTTATAATAAACCTTTTCACGAAAAAAAAGAAAGAATCATTATGTGGTTACAAAAAATTGTTCACATGACAATATTTGATAAGTGACAAACACATTAAACTACAATGATAGTGTAATTACTCCCCTCTACTAATTTATATGATATTTTTTCATTTTTTTGAGAGGCAAACAATTTAACTTTGATCAGAAATTTGCGTATGAAATTTATATTTATAAACTACATAAAAAGTACTATAAGTCACAATAATTGACAATTAAAATATTTAAAAGATATACGAAAAAATTTATAGTAAAATATAGATTTATTTAAATATCGAAATCTAAAAAGTGTCGTGTAAATTAAACGAAGGGAGTATTTTTTTTAAATATTATCTATGCATATTACTTAAAAAGTCCTTAGAGATTTATACACTCACAAATAAAGAAAGCTGTCTTTAGCATTTTCTATTATCCTTGTTTGCTCTATTATTCATTTGTATTGATTTCTAAAACAAAATTACTAATAAATATTCCTTTTTGGTGTATTTTCAAGTTCCTTGCTTGCATATTTAGAAAAGCATATGAAAAATGGAATTCCTAGAACATATAGATTCTCCAAGTTTAGCAGCTCATATGCACCTGAGTTAGAATATGGTATCACAAAAAAAGAAAAAAGAAAATAAAAAGAGATGCCATTTATCTATACAATATACATATTCTCTTGAGTTGTGATGCACCTATGGTAGAAGAACTTCACTTTGAATAATCTTTCAACATCATATTCATTTTTTTTTATAAATCAAATTGACTATCTAACTTGGCCAATGTGAACTCGTACATATTGTCAGTTTCAAGTCTGAATAAAGGTGGATGTTTGTTGAGGATCACTCAGAAACAATCTCTCTACCCTATAAAAATAGAAGCAAGGCCGCATACAATTTTTCCTCCCAGACTTTACTTGTGAACTTATATTCTCTCTTTTTTCTTGGTTATGTTTATTATGTAATGCACTTTATTTCACATTATTTAGTTGTTGTTATTGCTTTCATATTTATATCCCCTTTTCTCAAACTATTTAGAATGTGTTATTAATCCTGATGACCTATTACAAATAGTTTCTCTATCTTTACGAGTTATTAGAAACACGTAATCTCACAATAACATATTCAGTGTAATCTGCATACATTTTAGCCTCTCCGTACCTCACTTGTAAAATTACATTGAATATGTTATTGCCAGATTAACCAGTTTTTGGGACTCATTCTTTGCAATGGAATAGAATCATGTACTTTATAGTAAATGTGAAACAAGGAAAAACAGAGTTGTTACTTGTGAATTTGTGCTTATTATATCCAATACCTATCAATATGGATATACTTTGAAAAGTTCTCTTAAGTTTCATTCACAAAACAATATACATATTATTATTATTATTATTTTTCTATAAACAACATTACTAACTATAGGAATCAATGACTTTTATATAGAACAAATAATAAATACAATACTAACTTTACTCATTCAAGTCTATAACTTTTGTAACATTTTCATCATACTCATTTGGACATTTTCTGTTCAAATCAATTGTCTCCAAATATCTTTTACCAGATGATTGTTCATCACCACATATGTTATGTCTACTTCTTTTTTTCCCTTTACTTTCTTGATTCAATGTAAGTCCAATACAAGCACTACTCTTGTTGTTCCGCGAGTTAATTTGATCATCTTTTCTTGCTGAACTCTCTGAAGATGTTAACGAACTTTCAATCGAACACATGATTCCTTCTTTCAATGATTTATTCTCAATGTCTTTCGAGATTGAACAATCGATTTCTGTTATGACTGATAGTGAAGAACTTGGACAACATTCCATGTTAACCATTGAAACTAATTGTGAGAGTTCAGCTTTAGCAAGTTCAACTCCTGAAGATGTACCATATCCTGCTAGTGTCTCTTGTGCTTTTTTTAATACTGATTGTAAATACTTGCCTTGTGCTTCAATCCTAAGCTGTAAATGTCTTTGTACCTAAAATAAGTACAATAACTACGTCTCAATCCCAAGAAAGTCGGGGAGCCAGTTAAAATTTTGTATGTATTGTGAGGATTCATCATGACTAGTAGACTAGTTTATGTTGATCTATAGTGTAACACACCCCTTATGACGAACAGTGTAAAACTAGTCAATTTATGATGAATCATCCTCGAATACATACAAAATTGTAAATATCTTGGAAAAGTATGCACATGTAAATCAAGAAGATATACATTTTTTTTATATATATATATAAATTTTACCTCAATTTGTTGATGAAGTTTCCTTTGTACATCCATTTGCATTTGTAAAGCTCTTGCAATTTGGAAACTCCTGGAAAAAAAACTCTCTATGTTAACTAGCGTTTGACCATAGATTTTGAATCAGATTTATCTTTAAATATCTGTTTGACCATCAGACTCGAAATATGACATTTAAATATTTTCAAGTTCTCAAAAACTGACTCATACCACTTTTTGGTACTTTCGCTCACAAAACTTTGAATTTTTCTTTTCCAAGTAAATTGCATGTTTTTTCAAGTTTCAACTTCAAAATCTACTACTAGACGGGATATTAATATTGCATTTAAAGAGAAGAAATCATTACTCATTCATCTGATTTTGAGATCCATCACATACTCCCAAAGATAACTTATGATCACTCTGAGGCAACTCTGTATCAAAATAAGTCCTCTGCTTTAACCCTTTGGAGATTTCATTTCCCTTTGTATCATCATCATCATCATCATTAGGTACTATTTCACACAAATCCAATTTTACTTCTTGTTTGTTTTCATCAAAAGATTGATCAGTCACAGAACTTTTTCCAAGACGATATTTCTGTACAACGACGAAAACCAATCAATTAGTGCATTTTTGAAGGATCTGATAAGGGTGTGACAACATTTTTAAAGAGTCTGAACAACATAATTACCTGTAAATGGCTCTTGAGGTGATATAATGTTAGTCCATGAATGTTCATCACTCTCATCAATGATTTTGGTGTAGCCTCTACATTATCAATCAAATAAATAAATATTCAAATTTGTAACAAGAATAAGTTGTTGCACGTACGTCAGTTGACATACGTGCAACAACAACAACATTTTTGAAGGATCCGAGCAGATAAAAAAGTACTCACTATCTGGACCTCCTAATTGAGAGACTGCATCGACGAATCGTTGGTGAAGATCAGGAGTCCATTTTAGTCTAGGCTTAGCATCACTTGATAAAACTAAGTTCATATCTTTAGTTTGTTGTGCATTTTGATGAAGAGCCATGTTTTTTGATTTACTACAAGGTAGAAATGTATGTGTATTTTTTGAATTGAAACATGTAGAAAAGAGTAGTTTGCTTTTGTGTGTGTCTGAAAAATGTGGCAACTCTTATAGTTGTATATATAATTGGGAAGTTTGTTAAGGGTGTCCCATGTTTGTTTTCTCACTCCATATCTGGAAACATATGTTGCAAGGGAATATATGCTCTCCTATGAGCTGTGGCCCTTCTTTTCTTCCATTTCCCATTTCATATCAAACTTTTTTTCTTTATAAAAAAAATATTTTTCTTGAGTTTCCAAGTCATTTACCTTATCGCACTATTTTGTCGTAGTTATTGTTTTTCTTTTTCACAATGTTTTATCATGTTTTTATAGTATTTTGTAGTGATTTGTTTTGTCGATCTACTTTGATATATTTTCCTACAAATCAAGGGTTTATCATAAACAATTTCAGTACTGGCTACTTCTGGGGTACAATTTGTGTACATTATTACCTTCATAAGATCTCACTTGTGGAATTGATACTTATGATATTTCTTTTTCAGTCTGCATTAGTATGTTTTTTCTTGAGAGGAGGATCTATCAGCAACGTAACAAGCTCGATAGTCGATAGAGATTACGTGTGCATGCACTTTATTCTCCTTAAAACCAACTTATAAAATTTCACAAAATATGTTGTTGTTGATGTTAGTGATCTATTTCCTCTGTCCTTAATTACTTGTTCACTTTTTTATTTTTATTTTTTTAGTTGTCCCTAATTACTTGTCCATTTTGACAAATCAAGAAAGAATAACCTATTTTTACCCATTATACCCTCAACTAATTAATTTGAAAAATATAGAATTTTTTGAAAATCTTAAGTTTTTAACTCAACATCTTCATAATTAATAGGGGTAAAATGGTAAATTCACTATGTTAATAATTGTTTTCTCAATAGGTGTTTCAATTTAAAAGTTGACAAATAATTAGATATAGAGGGAGTAATAATTTAGTAATTTTTCCTCTCTTTTGTTTTAAACTGCTCGCTCATGTTTTCTATTGTATTTTATCACGATTGACACTTTTGATATTTCTTTTTCCAATGTGCTTTAATATGTTTTTTATTGAGCCAACGGTCTATCAGTAACAAACTCGATAGAGATAAGGTTTGAGTGTACGAATAGGTTTTAATAGCATATTTCTCTTTTCTCTTTGACTTGAAAGGGTGTGTGAGAGAGAATCTATGATTCAGCAAAAACAAAGAAAGCAAACACATTTCAATTTTGAAGTCTCAAAAGGAGAGAAAAGTATAGGGAAAAAAATAAATAAAGTTTATAATTTGTTTTTACCCTCTTTGTTTTTCATTCTTATTTCTCTTTCTTTCTGCTTTGATTCCCCTACTGAAAATAGCCAGCCCCACCATTATATTTATAATGGAAACTAACTTTTTTTTAAAAATCTTAATATAGGAGCCTTTGATGTAAGCAAAAAAAAAAAAAAAAAATATTTTGGTATTTCTTTATTGGAAATATTGATAAAAAGGGATTCTTTAAAATAATTATTTTCTTTGGGTTTTTTTCTTTCTTTCTTGTACATAATAATTTTCTTTTGTTGAGAAATGTGGTTGTATTGGCAGATTCTATTTGTTTTTATATAGGGATCAAGGAATCAAGGAATCTAGTAATAGATTTTTTTTTCCCTTTCTTGTATATAATTATTAAGTTATTTTATTTTATTTTATGTTATCAAGAAGTACTTTATGAGTTACTAAGAGATAATAATGAAGCAAAAAACAAATCTTTCAAATATAACTATTTAATTAATGTGTTTTATATGTCTTTATTATCCATCTTTGAATTTTCAGATATACTATAAGTATATGCTTGTTATCTACTATGTAAAAAAAAAGACAAAAAAGAGATCAGAAGAATGAAATCTATAGTTATTTTATTATTTTTAATTTTAATGTAAAGCAACAATAGTGTGATACATAATAATGGAATCAAACTTAGAAGAATTATTCAATGGGACCATTCCCTTGCAGAGAATTTGGTAAGACCAAGTCTATATATCATATATATCGTAGCCACGCAACAGTCGAATCTAAAATTTCTAGAATATTTAGTCCTTTCGTAACATAATAGAACATATAATACTATATCAATGTACATAAAATATGTTATTTTATAAAGAGATCATTAATTCACATTCTTCATTTTTTAACTTATAAATTTGACTTTGGTTATGTTTTCTATCATCGACTAGTTAAGGTCAGTTATATGAGTTATTCATGTAAAAAAAATATCGAATTTACTTTTACACTATTAAAAAATGTTCAACTATGTTATCCATTACACACCTTCTGTTATTCAAACTCTTTCATAAAAAATTATCTCGTATTTGCTTTTTATTGACGGATGGTATAGCATGAAATGTATGGTCTAGTTTCGGAGGAAGATTAGATCAAAAGTTTAACGAGTTAGGGGTGAAGCTAGGTAGAGCTGAGAGATTCATGTAAAATATTTTTTACGAAGAATTATTATATTTATACGGAGTTAAAATTATTTTGTATGCATAGATAATAAATGTTAAACTCACGTCAATTTTGACCTTTTAAAGCCGATATTGTTGTTGCCTGCGCGTAGGGCCGTCCTCACTCTCGACTCAGGGTGCTAAGGGGATTTTATTTTTGAAACAGATAATAATGTTTTATCAACGCATCGAATCAAGCTTTTATTGCAATTCATGTATTTATTTTTTTATATTTTAAATCTTTTACGTAAAAATTCTGACTATGTCGTTACTAACAATTACTAGACAAATTTGACCCTTTCCCCATCGTTCACATCCAATGGAATATTTTTTTCAATTATACTAGAATATGGCAATGAAATGGTTAAAATTTCATAGCATAAAGGCTGGCATGAGGACAATTTTGCACTAATAAGAATAAATTCTATATTTAATTGATGTTGGCTGAAGTGCCAAGAAAAGTATAAATATAATTTTTTTAAATAATATTAAGACTTTCTGATCTTCTTGATTTAGGAAAAAAGATAAAGGTAACTTTGATCATTTTATTGCAGTTCATCACATTTGTTTGTTATATATATGCTATAATAAGAGCAGAAACAAATATTCCATCAATTTTAATTTTTTGTTTTATTTATATATATATTTTTAAATATTTAAAATTTCATCTGACTTTTATATTTATTTTATCCTTTTGTGAATTCACTTGTGTAATTATTATTGTTGTTTTTTAATTTAACTATTTTAGTTATCTTACTATTTTTGTTGTTAATATTTTTTCAATTGAATATCTTGTATTCTTGTGTTTTTTAAACTTGTTCGAAAACACTTCTTTTAATTGAGAATTTATTCTATCTATCTCACTTAAGATAAAGTTGTAGATATTAAAATTTTATGGGACTCTACAAGATGCGTTTAATTTAAGTTGGAATTCTACAAATTGTGTTCAACTCAAACTAAGATTCTTGGAGGCTACTTAACCCTAAACCCTAGTTTATGTCTATAAAGGGTACAAAATTCTCTTAAAAGTCATCTCAAAAATTTCATAAAGAGAACAAGATCTCGAATATTCCACAAATTAATGAATTATTCATATAGAGAAGTCAAATCTAAATCATTCTAGTTCACTAACGCCCTCAAATCGTGAATAAATTCTAGGAGAGTATTTATCCATAAAATCACGTTTTTCATATTTTATTTGTGATTTTAATTTATACGAATCAAACTAAATATATGGTTATTGGAGTATTTCATTTATCTAAAAATATATATATAGTAATTCTTACTCAAAGTCTAACTAAAGTCTCTCAAAAAACGTGCAAACTTTATTTTTATACATACAAAAGAAAAGCCCCCAACAAGAAAAGGATAAAAAATATCCCTAAAATTTCTCGATCCACTTGAGTCCAAGTCAATAATTTGAACCTAAGTCAATGATTTGGATGCTCCAACAAAAAAGACTTTTCTCTACCACTCCAAATGTAAATTACTTGGAATTAGGTCATTAATCTGAGGCTTTCATTTATCATTTCTAGGTAAATAACATAATTAGAATCGCATCGTTGATCTAAATATCAGTATGTATCTATAATACTTGGGTTTTAGGCGTTCTCTTGATCTAAGCTAACTATAAGACGTGTTTAATTTCAATTAAGATTTCTGAAAGCTGCTCAATCTTAAAAATCCAGTTCATGGCCTATATAAAGGGTATTATATTCATTTCAAGTGACATCTTCAAAATTCCATAAATTTATGGTATTCCGATAAAGATCAGAATCTCGAATTTCTGTCAACTCTTGTATAGTCATCAAAAAGATCAAAGTATATCACTCTTCTTGATAATCAAATACGTCAATAAGATCCACAATTTCTTTCAATCAAATACTTCAAGAAAATCTAGCATCTGTAGACATTAAAATTTTATAAGAATACTCTACCAGACGTGTTCGATACCACTTGGTTGGTGTGTGTGAGTTGGGGGGGGGGAGAGGGGGGTGCTTTAATTATATCTTTTTTCTTCTTTTTTTCCCTTTAATCAACACACGAATGTAGAAATTATAGAAAGATCCATATTTTCTTGTACTATATTACACAAAAGATAAAAAAAAAACAGAAGATTAGTGTGCTTTTTAAAAAGCCTTAAACCACATCCATTGGATCTAAATAAGTAAATAGAGTTATTATCTATACATAAAGCAAAAGAAAGAAAGAAAGAAAAAAAGGGACAAATTAAAGAAGGCCAAAATGGCAAACAACAAATCACAAAAAAAGTCAATTCAATTAGATCAGATCAATCTTGGGATTTAATTTTTTTAGGGTATGGTCAAGAGTTGGAATCCAAATACAATGATTGAATATACAAAGTTTTGCCTTCTTAGTGCACTACATTCACTTGGTCTGCTCAATTTCTAAAGATTTCAAAAGACTCAAAAAAAATTAGATTCCAACTTATATAAATATATAAATAATAATAATGCACTAGTAAGTAGCAACTATACTAGGCTTTTTAGCTTTTGATCAAGTCTATGTAATAGTTTGAACATATAATTATTGCTCGTGGTGGAGTGATAAGTACTTTGATTCTTTATTCTTAATTAGAAATTTTAGATTCGATATCTAAATATAAAATTGTTTTGGATAGAGAGCGTTTTATCGCAAAAATTAGACTTTTCGGCACCTTATATATATAGACACACTATAGCCTGAACTATATTAGGGTTTTTAGCTTTTGATCAAGTCTATATATATGTAATAGTTGAACATCACGATAGAGTGACAATTACTCCAATCCTTCATTGTAGATTCGAGTCATAAATATAAAGTTGTATATGATAGGGAGCATTTTACCCTCGAGTTGGACTTTTCAATGCGATCCGGATTAATCAAGCCCAAAACGAATACTAAATACCCCCGGGTGGAGGACAATAATAAAAGTTGAACAGAGACTATAACTACAAAGTAACAGGAAATTTTAGTAACTCAGTTGATTGATTATCTGAACTTTTAAAAAAATTCGATTCTCCCCGTATAATCACCTCCCCATTTTACCCCTTAAAAAACTATAAAGTTATAGTTCCCTATGTTCTTTCTTTAACTTAGGTTACATTATCACATGAAGAATAATTAGAGGCTTAAAGTTGGAGTTGTGTGTATATTCATAATGCATATGTATAGGAATCGATTTGATTCTTAGTGTAGGGGGAGCTATATGGTTTGAAGGATATATATATATATATATATATATATATATATATATATATATATATATATATATATATATTGTATGCCCTTGACATAATAAAACTTTTAGTATAACAATAAAATGGTTCAAAAATATTTTAATCATAAGATTAGTTCAGAATTAACGTAGGAAACATAAATTATTTAAGATAAAAGACTATATATGTACATATACAAATTGTTGAATTCTTTTGACATACGTAAAACTTTTAGTGTGTAGCAACAAATTGTTTTTTTTTAAAATTACTTTATTCGTATTGGAGATTGGTTTAAAATTGACGTAGAAAATATAAATTCTTTAACTTTGAGTAGTATTTACTAGATTTATATATGAAATTATGAGTGAATTATTTTATGAAAAATTATGGGTTTGACTATCACGTTTAATATTTTTAAATTTCTGACTCCGCCACGAATTAATAATACAAAATAATGTTGTTAGATCATGTTGTGTATAGTTGAAGTTAGGAAAAATTAAAAGGAACAAAGGGTATGATTGGATTCTGTAATATTTTAATTATATGGCTAAGATGTGTGAAAATCAAGAAAAAAGAGGGAGTAATAGAAGTATCTTTTTCTTTTCTTTTTTTTCTTGCTTTAATATATTCCATTACAAAGTAAAAAAGGAGATTCTAGGATGATGCATGATGCCTAATATTGAGTAGCAAATATGAGATCAAAAAGTCATTTAAACTAAAGTATTCTTGACATTGATCATCAATTATTATTGTGCAATAGGACCCCATATATAATAAGTAAATATATATAAGAAGAGATCTCTTTCTCACAAATCAAAAAGCATCTAAAGGAGAAAAAAAAGATAATCAAGAATGATGAGTATTCCTTTATCGTTAATAAGAGATATCTCATTTAAGCTTTTGATATATAATTATTTTAGTATACAACACTTTACTCCTAAAGAAGAGTTTTCTTGCGTAATTCATTAATCAAGTTTCAAAATAAATACTGAATATCATCGAGTATGAAATAAAAAATTAAAAAGGAAAAGAAAAGATGAGGGAAGAATATATGGCCTCATGAGGAATCCAAAAAAGTGAAATGAAAGGAACTAGTCACAATCCCAACAAAGAATATAATTCATATCTTATCTCCCCAGCTGTTTTTATTTTTACCCCTTTGGAACATATATATATATATATATAGATATATATATATATAATATAATTGCCTTATTGAAAATGACACAAGCATTATGTCATTCTTACCTATCTTAATCAAATAGTATCATTTTCTACTTTTTTTTAAATAATTTTTTTTTGTTAAACTTGAATGTTATTTATGACTAAGCAATATAACATAATTGGAAGTGTAAATACAAAATGGAAAATAAAAATCATGATATTGCCTATTAGAAATGAATATTGCACCGACATGTTATGGTATTGCTGATGTATTTTTGAAGTATCTGATACATATATAATAACACTTTTGAATTGATAAGTAATATAGGTCATAAAAAGGAGCGAATTCAAGATATAACTTTTTTGAATTTGATTTTAAATTCGAATTCTATCTCTTTCTGTATACTTTACTGAATTTCAAAATTTATTATCATATTTATTTAATACATACTCGAATAAATTCATAGTTTTTTTACTATATACGCCCATGAGGTTAATATGAAATGAAGTAACTAGAGGTACTAAGTTGAATTTCTTATCCTATGTTTCTTTTATTGGTAAGCAAAATGTTCTAATCATTGAACAGACTGGTCAAGTTTAGTTAAAATTTATTTTTTCTTAATTAATCATGATAACTAAGTAACATGATTAAGATTCCTAAATTTCCATATAATAATTAAAACATTTGGTGTAAGACCACATCCAATGTGGAGCACCCATGCAGTCAAATTGATCTCAACCTTTTTTTGTTGCTATATAATAAATATTTGTCTTTTAATTATATATAATGATGACGTAGAGCGATGAATTAATAAAAATCATAGTACGTAGCTACAAACCAATCAACAACAAATTATTGAATATTTATCATTAACTCTACATAATGATGAAGTATCGAAATTTTAATAGCTACGAACAATTTAGCAACAAATTATTACATCAATTTTCTTGAAGGATAGAATCATAGAAAGATGAAGGAAGTTTAATTATTTTTTTTCTTTCTCATGTAAAAGAATGTTAGTGTGAATATAATAAACTTTTTCAAGGAATTTTATGAGTTGGATATATAATTGTTTTTTCCCCCCCTTTTACCTAAGGCAATCAATATCCCACTTACTTATGTACTGTCTGTTAATATTAGCACATCTATGTTTACAAGACCCCACTATTTCAGCCATGAAGACAAAACAAAATCATTAGAAAAATATTCCTTGCATGTTATTTTGGACAAGGATTACTAGTTTGAGAATTATCCTTTGATGATTTTATAGGACATCAACTCAAGTGAACAACTTTCACTATAACAAAAATAATTTTTAGCGGTAATAATTATATGTATAAATAGAGAACGCTAAAATTTTATCAGCATTAGTTAATCGTCATCATATTTAATATTAATATAGGCTTTAGAAATATTTACAAAGAGTGTTAATTACTGTTAAAGATCATTTTTGATATAGTATTGGCATAAAACAACCGCATATAAAATAAATTGAGTAAGAATTTTCACTAAATAGATTGAAATTAAAATAAGTAAATAGAGGATGAAGTCAAGCAAATTCAACATTTATCATATAAATACACACATATATAAGAAGTGTATTTTTAATTTCTAATATTAAAATACACGATAACATTAATATATAGTAATTTTGACTTGATACCAACAAAGAAGGTTCGAATGAATGTCCTGATATCTCGTAGATCTGCACATGGCTCCAATGACATTCTTTTCTTGATATATTCGAAGCATGTTTTAAGTTATATACATTAACAATAAAAATATAGATTTATGTAATTTAATCTAATTTAACTTGTAACATGTTAGAGATATCATTTTTTATCACATTATCAATTAACTTTGAAGTAATAAATATGTGCATCACATACCCTTCAAAGGGCATGAAATAACAACTTGGTCATAAATTATTTTTATTTCAAATAATTTTTTTCATGTGCATGATATAAAAATCAGAAATTGTACCCTATGAAATATGTCCTTTTGATTTGCCTGATAACTGTCTTAATAGCTATACTACAATAGATGAAAATAGACAAATTTTGATGTCATTCAACAAGAAATTGGTTGAAATTAATAAAAAGGACACAAGAACAAAATCTCCCTTAAGCCAAAAATTGTTTGATGTACACTTTTGGTTTTAGTTGTGCTGGTCAAAATTGATGGTGTGGAGGTCATGTGACAATTCATTTACCCAAGAAGGTTTATGTTGATCGGAAGATCTTTTTAGTTGGCTAAAATCTGTTATTTCAGTAAAATTAAATCTTGTGAAATCATATTGAAGATTACGAACATGTTTTTCAACTCATTTTTTATTGTTTAGACTGTAGTACATTATAACATGAGCAATATTCAAATATTCTTTGCAAAACGTATAACCAAATACAACTCCAACGACATAAATTCCATATAAATTGAAAGATATTTAGAATTTATGACTAAATGTCTACTTATAATATGATACTTGGGAACAAATTGACCACAAAGACTTTGGGTGAAATGAAAAAGGACTTAACAAGCTTTGTACACACATTTCCCCCAATTTTTTCTTATTAATGGACTTTTTTGACATATTCGAAAAAAATGTTGTTAGTTAAGGAAATTCCTATCTATCTCTAATATAATGTCTGAATTTTTTAAAATCTCCATAGACATGAAAAAGAGAAATGTAATTCTACGTGAATTAAGATGCGCAGAACTTTTACTTGTTTAAAAAATAATTAAGTTAAAACAAGGTCAGGGATGACGAATTTATCTTTTTATAATAAACAAATCTATTTTTTTAAGTTCATTATTACGGATAATTCTATGTAAGAAAATTAGTATTACTACTCTTTTTTTCCAATTCTAACGCAAAAGTTTGGTGGTTGTAATTGAAATCTATATAGTACTACTTCCTTTGAAATATATTGGTTATCAATTTACAAGTCATCCTTAATAACTGCCATGGGGACAAAAGTTTGATGATGAAAGAAAAAATAATAATTTTGACCATCTAAGACCAGAAAATAATATAAAATTGAAGATAATAAAATTACTTCATAAAAATATAATTCGTCCAATCAATTAAAGTTTGAAATGATCTATTTCTTTCTATCAAAATTGAGTTGATACGTAGCTCAACTTAGCTTATAAAATTTTCCTTAAAATATTTCTTTTATTTGATATGTTATGTATAGTAATAATAAAGAAAACAATAATTTTATTAGAGATTAAAAAAATTATAAAAATAAATAAAACAATATAAAATATAATTGTTCAGTTTAAGTTAAGACTCATATATTAGCATAACCTAATTCAATCTAAGTAACTTTTGAATCTAATTATTAATTTAACTCATTTTGCCTCGTTCAAATTCAGCACAACCCAAATATTATGTGAATCGGGTTATGATTCACATTCTAATCCAACATAGTTCAATTTAAATAGCTTCTGAATTCATCAATTATTAATTCGACGTATTTTATTTCGTTAAAATTCAATCCAATCCGTTCATTTAACTTAATCCATATGAATAATTAAAATGATGATGATGGATGAGAGGTAGCTAGTAGTTGCATTTATAAGTGGCTGACACCTCAGATCCACTTAATGCTATTATTATGTGATGCTTTCCATCTTTGTGGAGTGTTCAGGTAGTTTTTACACAAAGTCACTTTCTTTTATTCACTTTTTTTTTTTTTTTTGGAATTAATGTCAAAAGATATTCCACTAAATTTGATGTCTGTCCATGCCTCTCTTATTCATAGAGAATAAAAAAACTTTAGGGACTATTAAAATGATAATGTATTGATGATGTGACACAAGACATGAACTCAAAAGCTATCACTTAGGAGAGAAAATGAGATCGCACTCCTAATTCGAAGTTTTTTTTTTTAAAAAAACTTTCAAACCTTATTAATTATGATAATAGTCTTGATTATAAATAGAATTGTGACTATGACTGGGCGGTACGCTCTACTTTCTCACGTTTTTTACTTTAATCAAAAGACTAAAGGCATATACTAAGATAGGTCGTCAAATTACTACCGAGAGTTTCACCTTCTGAAGCGTCAATTACGTAGGGCTATATTTCATATATCTTTAATTTAAAATTACAAGATTTGAAAGTCCTTTTTTTACTTTCTCAAATATCGTGTCAAATCAAAATTAAACAAATAAATCAAAACATAGAATGTATATAGATTTCGCAATAATATACATAGTTTGTATCAACGTTACTAAACATGATAAAATTGACCTATTTTATAGCTCAAGTTGTTTAGTGCACCAAATGATATATTAAGTTTTTTTGTATTTCTCCTAGTGGAGCACTTCATGAGCTAAGAACAAATAGGGATAACTACGGGTTTGAACCATTCGACTATTTAATTTATAAAATATATATGAAGTGTATTGACGGTATATATTTAAAATATACATATAATATACATATTCATACAGAGAATATATATACTAACATTGTATATGTTATGTATATTTTAAATATATTAATAAACTAGTTGATCGAATGATGTATAGATCGGTAACTGTCCCAATCAGATATCCATGCAACAAGGTAGAAAGACATTGAGAAATTGATATATTGCAATTGTCATTAGTTTCTACCTTTCTGGTATTCACTCTTCATATTAATTTCAATCAGCAGGGTGGAGGGATCACTATAAAATATAACAACTAGAGAAACTTTCACATATAGCCACTCTAAATTGCCTAATTACTCTTCATAGCTATAGTTTGATAATTACAATTCGTCGCTACATGTTATAGGAAGGAGAGAGATTGGGAGAGAGAGGCGAGAGAGAGGGGGAAAAGAGTGAGAGAATGGTGAATTGTATATGTGTATCGGTTAGATAATTGTATGTTATACATATGTATTTGTATATATGGAAAACGATATTGAGAGAGGAGGAAGAGAGGCAAGATAGATTGGGAGAGGGAGGAGAGAGGTGAGAGCGAGAGGGCAGAGAGTGGTAGTGGGCTGAGTTGTATATGTATATCAGTTAGATAATTGTATATTATACATATGCACTTGTATATATGTAAAGCGAGATTGGGAGAGGGAGGAGAGAGACGAGCAACAGAGGGCAGAGAGTGGGGAGAGGTGAATTATATATGTATATCGGTTAGATAATGGTATATTATACATATATATTTGTATATTTGGCGAATTATGCATATACAAACGTGACTAATCATACAAACTCGAAGTCAGCCCACTTAACTGATGTATAACATTAAGCACGAGTGATAATTATAACAAACTATAGCTATGATGAGTAATTAAGTAATATAAATTTCTTAATCGCATAATTTTTCCCAAAAAGTATACATTATTTTCTTTATGCTAAATTCACACCATTTTTCTAAAAAGGCCTCAAATTATTATTATTGTAAAAGCATCCCTACATCTTATAGTACATATATACATGTTTTCTTTTTCTTATCGACTTATAATGCAAGACTTCAATCACATATCCAACAATATAATATGTCTAGAGGAGACTGGACAGGTACTAAGTATTAAATGTTCGAATTTGAAAATTAAAATAGGTTTGAGTTAATAAATAAGGAAATCTCAAAAATTATCCATGTGTATTGCCTAAACAAACAGTTTACAATGAGCATATCCCAATAAATTTTTAAATTTAAACTAACCAATATATGTTAACATTGAATTTCATGAAGCAAATCAATATTAAAGTTATTTTTTTTTACCTTCTTTCCTGAGCTAACATAGAACACTCTTCATTTTTCGATTTTAATTTTCAAAATATGTATAACATGACATATATAACTGTATATATATGCTTATATACAGAAGTATATATTATATGCATCCTTGTATATTACATATACATTGTACAAGTAATGTATGAACAACTATATATTACATATACATTGTATATATAATATATAAATAATGTATATGCTATATATAATCATGTGTAAACACTGTATAACAATGTTTATAAGTTTTGGATCAAGAGTTGAATGCATTAGAAAATGATATACTGTACATAAGGAAACAACTCATTCAAGAAAGAGTTACAAAATGAATAATGCCATGTTATACAATATGTATCTTATCAATACAATGAATATTATCATTCTATATAATCTTTCTAATTAAAAAAATTAAAGGGCTTTTGAGCTTCATCTCGAATTTTGATGGATTTTAATCGAAGAACTTGAAGTTTGATCTAAAAAATTTATCTTGATCTTCGAATGCTTAGTACACTAGAATTAATACTTGCAGCTTGTAGAGAAATTTATGGTATTTGATTTACAAGCTCTCTCTATCACTTAACCAAATCATATATCAAATATCATGCTTCTTTTTGTGTAAGTTTTTTTGTCGTCTAATGTATCAAATCATATCAAGTAATTATTGTTCCACTTCTTACGCCTATCCATTCGTTTGTTGCTTCCCCAATGTATTTTTGGTACCCATTTAATTCAGAGCTTCTGATATTTTCATTAGAGTCTGATTAAATTAGGATTCGCACAAGAAAATTTTGTATTTGGGATAAACCGCTTCCTAATAAAGGCGACTCATCCATACTCAGGAAACTCGAACCTAAGACCTTTGATTAAGAATGAAGGAAATATTTATCACTCGCTATATACAACTCTTGTTGGTGAATAAAAGGGTTATTAACGTATGAATAAGCGTAGATAAAGACAATATTATCTTTAATGTACTATATCAAACTCTGAATAAAAAATAATTTCAGTATAACTAATTCTAACAAAACTAATCTCAATATTATTTATTCTAATATTACTAGATGATATATTACATTAAAAATAACATTTTTATACACTCTATTAAACGAACCGGAAGAAGCCTTCAAGTGGAAGCAATAGGGACAGAAGTAAATGAAGAAACTAATGCTTTGTGCTTCTTATCTATATTCATTAATTGCTTCAAAAATGACAAACTAGTAGTACTATAGTTGTAGGCCAAAAAGGTATATATCTTATAATGTGATGTACACAAATCATCAACTAGTTTTTTAACCTTACTTTCTTCAACCTTTTAACTTGCAAAGTTGTTTGATTTTTGACCCCACTTTCTCAAACTTGTGAACCACATTTTAAGGCATCTATATATATGCACCAACTCAAGTTCTTTATATTTCCCTCTTCTTACCTTATTCATCTTATTTTTACAAGTTAAATGTAATTACATATATGGTCATTCAATTTATGGTATTATTTTTCTAAAAAAAGGATCATTTTTTGGTATTTTTTAAATAATTTAAAATAAATGAAAATTTCACTAGTGAATGTTTATATTTGTCTCTTATGCTTAAGGTTCAGTATACAAAGTTATCCAATATTATGACTTTAGCTTAGTTATCCTCCTCCATAAGGATTTGATTTATTAAGTATTTTTTTTTCGGTCCGTCCAACGTCTCTGACCTTATTCCAAGAAGATCTCATTTCGCTCTCTGCGAGACAAAGATCTCGAACATCAATTATTCACTTTTCATATATACCTAAACGATTTGTGATACGTCAAATAGAAAAAGTGAAAAACCGACACAATTTATATGCATTTCGACAAATTGACATGTGATAGTTCAAGTCAGAAATTCTCATATTTGACAAGTCACATAAGAAACTCAAAAGATTAGTATACTTTTAAGTATGTCTCTAATAATCCACCACTCATCATTTTTTTTCTTTTAATTTGAGATTGTTAAGTTTTGAGTTCGCTTTTTTCTTCTTTCGATGATTGCTCTGTAACTCAAAAAATTTATAAACTTCAAATATTGAATCTACGCGTAAATTGATTCAAACTCAACCCTTTTGAAAAAAAGTTATCAAGGAGTCTCCTTGAGTTCTTTTTTGATACTCCAATATATAATAAAGAAGTGAACAGACTAGTTGGAAAATTCCAAAGGTAATAAAAAGCAAGCATTTTTTTATATAAAAGAAAAAGATACGATAATATCCTTCTAAATTCTTATCTATTACAAAAAAATTACAACAAAAAACAGCTGTTTTTTTAATAAATAAATGTGAGCCACGAAAATATTAAGATTCTTTAGAAAGTGGGCCAGGGGACTATTTGGGGACAATAAGGTAATGGTTATCTGTTCTACACGTGTCAGTCACTAATAGCTTGATTTTCACTTTACTTTTTATTATTAGATACTGGGGACCACACATTCTATCTGACTGCTGATGAGCTGGCAACGTCTGGTGGCTGTTTTTATTACACGTCAAATGCCATGTCATGTGATATAATTTTCGAACAACCAATCGTCATCCTCCATTTGTATCTTTGGAAAGAGTCTATAGTTTGAGACTCCCGCTTTTTCAGTTTACGTGATGTTGTTTGACTTAACCTACATACAGTGGTGGAGCCAGAATCTTGAATAAGGGGTTTTAAAATTTGAAAGAGTAAACATATGAACTAGTCGAAGGAGTTTGACATCTATTATATACATCTAAAAAATAATTTTAACCATGAATATATAGTAATATTTTCCGACGAATGAGGTTCGGATGAACCCCTAAAGACATGATGGCTCCACCAATGCCTACATATTTCAGCTAGTTTGATTCTCCCTCCGTCGTAGTTTATGTAATATTGTCTGATTTGAGACTAAGTTAAGAATGAAATAAGGAATGATTTTTGAGGTTTATAATCTAAAACAAGTTTAAATAATTATGTTATTATAATTTAGTAAAACTCAACTGGTTTTTGATATAAATGTGGAAGGATAGGAAAAAGGTCTATATATGATTATCTTATTAAGGATAAAGTGGATATTTTAAAATTAAATTGTTACTAAATATATAATATTTTTTTGGGGGGGATCGATTAAAAAATAAAATGTATCATATAAATTGAGATTGAGGGAATAATACTTGATCAAATATAGTACTCTCTCTGTTTTGATTTATTTATCTAATTTTGATTAGATAAGAAATTAAGAAATTTTTGAGTCTTTTTTGGTGATAAATTTTAAATATGTAGAATATATTAAAATGTTGTTTAATCTTATATATGTTACCCAAGAAAAAGGAAAGAAGGAGACTTTTTTCTATTTTTTTAATTTCACAACCGGTGTTCGGAGCCTACATTGAAACTCTCGATATTTTACTTTATCAATTTTATCAAAACCTTATTTGTTTGTAATTTTGTAGTTAATGAAGGTCTTAGTTTTAATATTTAGATTTACATATTTATATTTTCGTATTAAGAACATCTTTTAACTTTTTCTACCTGAATAATTTAGTAATTTGTATTTCCAAAAATTAGCTTGAACTTCAATCCTGACAAATACTAAACTTTTCTAATTGGATTATTGATAAAAATAACAAATAATAATTTGAGGATTGTTTCAAGGGAAACAATTTCCATCCACAAATTTTCCTTTATAAAAAGTTCTAGTAAAATTCATATCAAAATACAACTTAACATTTTACCAATTTAATAATTTAAATCTTCTATTTTCTCAATGAATATTTTTCAGCTCATAATTTTGAGTAATTCAATTTCAACCTATCAAATTTTGGACAAACTTTAGGAGTTGTTGTCAAATGTTTTTTTTTTCTAGACTTAGAACGTAAGGATAGTACTTATGGCATTTTTAGTCAGACAAAATGTCAAAACATATAAAGCAACTTTTCTTATCTCTTTATCAAATACATCCTATAGTTTCATTGGAGGATTGAGAAAGATGATAGAAAGTAACGAGAATCTAATTCACACTTGTATAAGTCTTTAGTTGAATTTTTATTTATAAATTTAAGCGAAAATGTATAAATATTCCTTCAACCTTACTTATATTATATTAAGGTCCTATTATCTCCCTGAACTTATTTTATAAATAATTTTTTATTCCTTTTTGGCTTACGTGACACTAGTTTTAAAAAAAAATGTCAACATATGCTGAGCCCACGAGATGGTGCAACGTAGGCCAAAAAGAGATAGAAAATTATTTATAAAATAAATTCAGGGATTAATTGAATCTTAATATAGTATAAATGTGTCTCTAAGATTTCGAAGATATGTTAAGGGGGTATTTATACATTATCTCTAAATTAAAATATATTTTTAAATAAGTCTACACATGGACAAGTGTCATTTATGAATAGAAATATGTAGTTAATTTTTTTATCCACTTGATCGCTTTAATATATAAGTCATTCTGATCTTTCTTATCCATCACTTTATTCCCCAAAAAATAAATCTAAAATATGTATTACTTTAGATAATGAAATTACTAATACCATCAACAACGGAAAGCTTTATCATCTGGAGCATTTTTATTCTAAGTGTAGGCTTAATTAATAAAATTAAGATATTTGAATTTTAATGACAGGTGGATATTAAAATGCGTATTAATATTTAAAAATTTAAAATTAAATACATATTTGATATTAAGATGTATTATGAAATTGTGAATATTAAGTAATAAGAATGTTTGTTTTCGAAACATCTGAACAAATAAAATTTATTTTTGATTAAAAGTTATTAAATACAAAAACTAAATTGATATAGTATAATATAAAAGAAATTATTAAATATTACATGACAATTGTTGGTGGTGATGACTGGCGATGGTTGTTGTATGTCTTGATTTGGGATAATGTTGGCTGATGATACGGTGTTTGAGTGTAATATTTACAATATAGTAATTGATGGTAGTGATTAATTATGATTATTAGTGGCGGTGGATGATAATTAATAGTGGAATGACACCGATAGATAATAACGATGGGGAATGCTGATGGCAAATATATAATATTGAGTAAGAGGATAAGTATCGATAGTGATTAGTGAATGAAATAATGGTAGGTGACAGTGATTGCAAATGATGGTCAATGGTGATTATAGCTGAGAAAAAAGTCATCTTACTCTTACCTTAATAAATGAAGAAGTTAAGTTGACTGCAATGAGCACAATCTCACTCATGGACTTAATCAATGAGCAAACACTCAAACGAGAGCAATAGATCATCCAATGAATAGATGAACTTAAAGGGATATGGAAGCTAGAATCATGTTTTCAAAGACCTAACCCAACCGCGAGCCCAAACCTCACTACTTTATCTTGACTTCATCCTTATAAACTTCTTAGACTGTCTAGCTTCTTTAGTCCTTTTGATTAGTTACTCCACAAAAAGTTGTAGGTGCGGCGAGGTAGCGGTCATGGTTTAAGTGGATAGGGTACATGATGTTTTTTCGTTTTTATTTTAACAATTTCGTCCGTTAGTGATGTTGTCTATTTTAGATCTAAGTTCGTACGGCTTTAAAACACAACATTAGTGTGTAACGTCTTCTTACTATATATACAATATCTCTCATGTATTTTGTTAATGTGGAACTTCTTATCCTAAGTTGGAGTGGTATACATAGCTTTTCTTATGGATTCAACGTCCTCGTTAAGATTTGTCCCACCACATTGAGTTTGTCTAAACTTAGTTGAACTTTGGCTCACATCGACAAGGCTGACACAAGAGTGACTCTCGTACCATCTATAACAATCAAATCCTCTAATGATATTGTCCAATTTGCCTAGGTTGTATGATATTAAAATGTATCACTGATGTGTAAAGTCTGTCTACTTATATACCCAACATCTCATTTATGTTTTGCAGATGTACAACTTATCCTATGCTGAAATGTCACAACCACCAGTTCAAGGCAAACATGGAGAACTTTGCAAGCTGAATTTCAAGGTACATCAAAGATAATAGTTATATAAAACTATGATTTCTTTGACAACAATGACTATTATCTATCGAACGAGGTCATATGGAAACCAAATTACTAATCAAATTGTTCTTGCAGTTTTTTAAGAAGCTTAACTCCTGAGTTTGATCATGTTGTTACTGTAACTGGGAAATCTAAAGATCTGTAGAACTTTTCATCTGAGTTTGATCATGTTGTTACTGTAACTGGGAAATCTAAAGATCTGTAGAACTTTTCATTGATGAATTAATGAGTTTTTTACAAGTCTATGCAAGGATAAACATGACAAACGAAAAGCAGAAAGAAAGAAGCACTTCAATAGAAGGTGGAAGCACCTAAATCAAGTGTACATGTTATTAGAGAAGACAAAAATCTTGAGATCAAATCTTACCGCCATCTATTAAAACAGAAATAGATATTAAGGCAAATCTTTATTTTTTCTTTGGTATTAGGCCAAATCTATTTGAAAAAAAGAATTGGGAAAGTAGTTGCTGACATGGACAAATAAGAAAGGGAGAAAATAGTACCAAAAGCACTTGCCTTTTTACTTTTAGTTTTTGGGTACAGAATCAAAAAAACAACAAACAAACCACACACACCCCTAAAAAGAACAAAAACAACTCTCCCCTCCCTCAAACCAAATGTATCAAGATTTCTCTATTGCCACATAAAATTTGTGGCTACAAATCCCTCTACCTTTAGTGATGTGTCCACCCCCACCCCCCACCTCAACACCCCACCTCTAAAACCCTTTTTCTTCTTCTCTTCATCTATAGTCTTCAAACTCCAAAACTTATAAGACACCAAACATCAAAGAAACAAAACAAGAAGATAAAAATTTGTTCCCATCTTACCCTTTTTCAAGAAACACAAACTACTTTGATAAAAATCAAGAATTGAGAATAAGAATTCAAGAAAATGTCTGAAGTTAGAGATCCTTCTATTAAGCTGTTTGGTAAAACAATTGGTATGACACAACAAGAAAGCAATTGTGTTTATCTTCATGATGATCATACAACCTCATCCCCTCTTTCAATTGATGATGAAAAGGTAAATCTTTTTACTAAATTGTTTATAAATATATATCATGAATTAATTAAAATGGAATTTTGATCACCAATTTTTGTTATAAAGTTTGAAACTTTATCTTTGATATATCTATTTGACCATAAAAGTTTGATCAAAACTTTAAAAAATATGATCTTTTTAGGACTTGTCTCATTTTTTTTCAAAGTAAAAATTCAATTTTTTCAGTTTCAACTTCAAAATCTACGACTATACAGAGTTTTAGTATGTGGGTGAGTTTTGTTTTATGAAAAGATTGGATCTTTATTAATACCATAGCTTAAAATAGAAATGTAAAAAAAAAAAAAAAAAAAGTTTTAGGAAAGACCCTGTTTTGGGATTATTTTTTATTTAATTTTTTCAATTTAGATACCATAGAACTCTGATGTTTGATCTGGTGATGTTAAACAACATTTAAAAAATATATATATATGGATATGATTTTACTTTGCAAGATATTTTTTTTATATGTTTTTGGAATTAAGTATGTTATAGTTGTGTAATTTGGAAAGCACAAGGATTATATGCCTTGAAATATTCAGATCCTGAGGGTGTAGCGGAAACAGTCTCTCTATCCTAAAAAGATAGGATAACGTCTACGTACATCCTACACTCTTCAGATCCCACTTGTGGGATTACACACCGTGTATGTTTGTTGTTGTAAATATTCAAATCCTCTGTCTTGTATAACTTTTGTATTTATGGTGATCATATTGTTATGTACTTTTTATCAAGTGGAATTGTTAACTACTGCTAGGAGTGGAGATTTTGGGCTAAATATTCGGATCGTTTACCTTGTCGAATTGCTTATGTTAAAACGATAAGATGGTCGTTGATTCGGTGAAGAATAGATTTGATTTTGTTATGTGAGAGCTCAAACTAAACCTATTTTTTCTTGTCAATTGATCATATTGTTATGTATTTTTTATCAAGTGGAATTGTTAACTACTGCTAAGAGTGGAGATTTAGGCGTAAATATTCGGATTGTTTACCTTGTCGAATTGCTTATGTTATAACGATAAGATGGTCGTTGATTCGGTGAAGAATAGTTTTGATTTTGTTATGTGAGAGCTCAAACTAAACCTGTTTTTTCTTGTGAATTGATCAGATCACTGAACTTACACAAAGCAAACAAGATGATGAACTTGTCGATCCAACTGCAGACTCGTCGATTGAACCAGAAACATCATCTGGTATAAGCGATGACATCAAGATGCAGGACGCAGATAAAGAGACGTTATCATCAAAGTCTATCGAGGAGGAGGATTCGAGTGAGGAGAAGACACTCAAGAAGCCTGATAAATTGATTCCATGTCCGCGATGTAATAGCATGGAAACAAAGTTCTGTTATTACAACAATTACAACGTCAATCAGCCTCGTTACTTCTGCAAGAACTGCCAGAGATATTGGACTGCTGGAGGTACAATGAGAAATGTGCCTGTAGGATCTGGTCGTCGTAAGAACAAGAGTTCATCAATTTCAAATTATCCTCTTCAAGCTGGTCGAGTCGAAGCAGCAGCTCACGGAATGCATCTACCTGCTTTAAGGACAAATGGAACTGTCCTTACATTTGGATCAGATAAACCCCTTTGTGACTCTATGGTTTCTGCATTGAACTTAGCTGAGAATTCACATAATATGAATCGAAATGAACGAAGAATGCCTACAATCGGGAATGATCAATCGAATGGAAGTTGTAGTACAGCCTCAAGTGTAACTGACAAAGAAAGCAGTGCTGGTACTCATGATTTAGCTAATTGGAATAATTTCCAGCCATTTCCTCCTCAAGTACCGTACTTTCAGGGTGCTCCGTGGCCTTATTCTGGCTTTCCAGTGTCATTCTATCCAGCAGCACCGTACTGGGGATGCACCGTGCCAAACCCTTGGAACGTACCATGGCTTTCAACCGATCAATCAGTTCATAACACCAGTCCTACTTCACCGACATTAGGAAAACATTCTCGAGATGAAAGCCAGCTTGATCCATCACAATCAAGGAGAAGAGATACTACTTTGCAGGATAGAGAAGGGGAGAGACGTGTACTGATTCCGAAGACATTAAGGATTCATGATCCAAATGAAGCGGCTAAAAGCTCTATATGGTCAACACTAGGTATCAGGAATGAGAAGATTGATTCGACTCGTGGCACAATGCTCTTCAGTGCCTTTAATCCAAAAGCTGATCATAGAAATCGCGAACATGACACTTCTTTTGCCTTGCAAGCTAATCCAGCAGCCTTGTCTAGATCACTTCATTTTCGTGAGAACACACGATGATATAAGACTTACAACATGGTTCATGGTTGCCTAGTACCAATTCATTGATGTTAGTCTTTCAGAAATGCAGGATAAAGCTGCGTACAATAGACCATTGTGGACTGGCCCTTCCTCGGACCCTGCGAATAGCGGGTTGTTGTGTCTAGGAGGAGGAGGAGACAGTATGCATAGTGTCTTCAAGTTTTATAGTTTTGCAGTACTATGTGTAACCTTGTACATAGACCTGTAGAGTTGTATTAATAGATAGAGATAAAATAAGATGCAGCTGAAGTTTTTACTTGACTCCTGATATTGATAGTTTTATTCTGAATATTTGAATTATTTTTATGATAATCAATTATATTAATGGACTTTGTACTTCTTGTAAAGATTCAATTTTCTTGGCTAAGGAAATAAAACCTATTACACTCTCCTAATATTATGTTACTTTCATTAATTAATATCTATGTTGCTCGAATCCTTCAAAAACGTCACTAACTTATCTCGAATATTCTAAAAAATACATAAACTTTGGAAGATCAAACACTTATCTGGTTTTACTTTTGAAAGATCTGAGCAAACATAGTTTATATTGAAAGTAAAGAAAATCAAAGATTGTTGAATCTGACAAAAGAACATCTATTTGCAGAAAAAATATAAACTATCCGTATTCAATATTTATATCAAATCAAACAAGCCAAAATATGTGTATGTATTTTCATACAAACACTTATTGCTTAACCATAGATAAGCAATACATATTCTTAATTGCGACTGTTAAGATTAAATTTCTTAATTTGATATAAATATTAGATACGAATAATGAAAAAGATCTATTCTAAACATCACCACCACCAAGTATTTGAACATGAACCACAAATCATGAATTTTTTTTAGTGTAAACATTATATTAGGCAGTATAAAGGGTCAACAAACAAACAAGTCATTGAGAAAAAGAGAAAATTGACTATAAATTGGACATTTTAGGAAGAAAAAATAACATAAAGACATGGTAGGTCCCCCAAATTTTTATGTAGATAAACTAGAATGTTTTTTCATTGATAGAAAAAAAGGTGTCAATTCACCTTTCACTTTCATGGCAAAAAGGATCTATTCTTAATTCCTTACATATGCTAAAAAGGTGGGAAAATTGAGGATAAAGTTCTCTTTTTCTTCTTACTTTTTGGTTACTTTTTCCAAGTATATAACTTTATATATTTATAATAACCAAAGAGAGATAAACATATAATATATGGTTATCCATTAGTTGACAATAAGGTAGATATATGTCATGATTTGAATAAAAAACTATACTTTAAAAAATATTTAATGTTGGACCAGTTGTCTGTTTTCCTGACTCTTCTTTCAAGTTAAGACACCAATATTTTCATTACTCCCATTAGCTTTTTGAGCCACATATTTTCTTTAAAAATGTGTTGTTCTATGGGACCCTAGACCAAAGTGCAGGTTAAGCTTTAAATTACTTTTAATTTCTTGGGTCTAAATTTACTATTTTTTCTACATTTTGGACATTTGTTTGATTTTAAAGAGAACCTAAACTTTTGTGTAAATGAAAAGAATCTTTGGTGGACACATGAATAGAAGATGTACAGGAGATGCGAAAGATTGATTATAATAAACTGTAAGAGAGATACAGATAGATTAAAATAAAAAGGGGGTGGGGGGTATTGATTAGACAACATATGGCATATATTTATCTTATTCAGAATATGTTATAGATAAGAAAGATATGACGATCGAGGATTACAGTAAAGAGGTGAGAGGTAATAAGTAGTTGAAGATTGTTATAGTACTTTTATGTAGAGACATGGTCTAGTCTCTTCTTCTTCATAGTTAGTAATATTACTTAGTATTTGCGTAGTGTCTTTTATTATTATATGTTGTTTCATTTATTTTGTTCATCTTCCTATTGACGGTCAATACTTTCCTTCCATAACTACTTTGATAACACTCTTTTTTAGACAAAAATCTATTGGAAACAGTTTTTATACCCCATAAAAATAGACATATGATTTGCTTATATCCTATAATTTCTAAATTTCACTTGTAAAATTACACTGAATTAACATTCAATATTTATATCAAAATCAAATAATTTTACCTTCAGAGTAACAACTAGTGCGAGAATATATATATCATTTACTCATAACTTTTTAAAAAGATAAATGACTCTACTCAAGACAAATATGACGGGGAAAAATACATAGTATTTGAGTCCAAACCTTTAGAAAGGCTTACTCCACTGTGAGATTTTTTATTTTTTAATCTTCTGATTTTTAACTAAAGATAGATAAAATATATTAAATTTTTTAATTTTATGTTCTTAAATATATTATGTGACATTTTTCTTTTTAAACAGACTAAAAAATAAAAATAAAAACTAATTAAAACAAACGAAAAAAGGAAGTTAGAATTAGTTGTAAATATAAAGAAATGGCCCAAACCTTGCAACCTTTGGGCCCCCATCAGCCCATGCTCCAAGACCTACTGAAAGAGTCCAAATTGGACTAGTTTTTGGGAGGAAAAAAGTACATATTTCAAAAAAATTATTTTACATATTTAGATATAATTTCAAAATTCAAAAATTAAAGTTTCAAGGTGATTTGACACTACATAGGTTTTAGGGGTATAATTGACAAACCCTTTTTCTTTACTCCTTTTTAAGGCATACAACTTCACCTTCCTTTTTGACGAATTATATTGAAAGTCTTTTCTGACTTTGATATCATATAACGATATAAAAATCGGGGACTGATAATAGGAGGGAGGTTTTGAAGAAAGAAACATTAGTTGAATTGTCTTTATTTAAAACAACAACAATGTACTATAGTTGATGTGATTAATGAAGTTGAGTTGAATAGAACACTAGTTTTTGTATTGTGAAATTGGTGAGGGTATTAAAATCATGTTATTATATTAAGCTTCGTATTACTAATATACATTGTTATTTGTTATTTATTTCGCATAAAATAATATATAGATTTTGTATTATTTTTAAAAAAAATCATAGAAAATTATATTAATTAGCACTTTAGTTTTCTTGTTTCTTGGTATTGGTGCAAGTGAGTACCTTGCTTGATTTTGTTGCATGGATGGATGGAGTGGACAACAACGTAGGAATAATGTGTTGCTTTTCATGTGAAGACATTACTAGGTACGTACGTAACATGTAAAATTGCATGTAAAACTAATGAAAACTTGTCAAATATCAACCAACAATCTAAGAGGGTACAAAATATTGGTGTCTTCCTTTCGCAAAGTAGTGATAGAGTCTGAATTTTCAATAGAACGTTTAAAATATGGAGAAAAAAATAAACACACAAAAATAATCTATAAGAGATTCGACATCTAGTCATGTAATAAACAGTTCCGTCGAAAGAGACAAATATATAAAAAGTAATCAGATGTGGAAAATGCTTATTTGACATTGTATATCATATTATATATTATGTATATCAGATATATCATCACATTTAAATTTTCATGAACACCACTATAAAATTGTTATAAAAATAAATATGTTTGTACACTTCCACTATATTAGTTCATCGTTATAGAAAATATTTAGCTCCCAATGTGGGGATTTTAATTTTTAATGTCTCTTATTTCTTAGTTGCTTAGATTAATTCTAGAACCTTCCTCTTCTCTTTTTTTTAAAAAAAATTTCTTCTTCTTCCCTTTGGAAATTTGTTACTAATTATAACGATGAACTTTTATATTTGTACGTGTAATCCCATTTATCCATTTAGCTCATAGTTTATTCCTTTAAGAACTTCAAAACTAAAGCCACATTAGTTTCTCCCTTTTAACTGTTTCTTGTTGTAATTATATTACAAGTGTACGTAACACCAATGACGAATCTAGAATTTATAAAATATCGCCCTAAGTAAATAACATAACATTCGATCAGACGCAATATTATTTACTAGCTTTCTTGTAGTAAGACTACCAATAGATAGTATCATATCAATTCTAACACACATTTATTCATAAAATATCTAATTTTATAGCGAGATTAGTACCATATCAATTCTAACACATATTTAATCATAAAATATTTTATAACGAAATTATAAATTCACGTACATCACATTTTAACCTATAAATTTTACCCTGGTAGCATAACACATGTCCCTTGTGTGTATGTAAAAAGATGAAATATGTAAGAAGATGATTAGGTCAGTAAAAGCATGTGTGTCAACTCATTTGTAACAGAAAGTTGAAACATGCACATTTTGCAATCTCTTTCACTTACTGATCCACCAAATTTTATGCGTATTACAGGAAACTACCTGTATACATGCCCCCCACCCCCTTTCACCTTTTTTCACTTTTTTTTATTCGTATCGCGGTAATTTGTTTGTCTTATTTTTCTGCTTAGTTCATGTCTAGCATAATGTCTTTCACTCCGTCCATTTCATTTTAAGTAGAATTATTAGACTTGACACGATATTTAAGGAAAAAAAGACTTTTAGAATTTGCTGTCTAAAATAATTTTTAGATATTTATATTGTTGAAAAATTATTTCACTAAGGATAAAATGAGTATTTTAAAGTTAAGGATAATGTCTTTCACTCTGTCTGTTTTAAAAAAATAGACTAAAAAAAAATGTACTCACTTCGTTTCACAAAGAATGATCTAGTTTGACTTGATACGAAGTTTAAGAAAATAAAGAAGACTTTTAATCATGTGGTCCTAAATTAAAGTTATGTCAAATGTACAAAATTATCCTTTAATATTGTCGTCTTAAATATGCCACCTGAAAAATTATTACCAAAAAAAAAAGATTATTCTTTTTGAAACAGATTAAAAAATAAATAAGATCATTCTTTTTTAAACAGAGAGAATAACTTTTTTTAAAACACTTTAATTTTGACTTTTCCCTTTACATATTACTATGCATTCCACCTTACTTAGAGGATATCATAATTACTCAAAATTTGTCATATTTAAGGCAATAAACTTCAAAAGCAAAATTATAGGTCTAAAAGTTTTAAAAATTATTTAACTATTTTTATAATTTGGTGTCTATTCTTAAAGACAATGTATGTACCTTTACATAATGCATAATTTATCTTAAATATCTTTAGCGAAATTCTTAACTTCGCCAAGCAGAGTATATGTGACATTCTTTTCTGATTAAATCCGAATTCGCATACATATATTGGTGTATGATTTGGGGTGGGGGTGGGGGGGTTGAGGAATTGTCTTGTATTGAACTGTTGGAACAGCTCCAAATAAGCACTCTCATGTTGGTGACATAAAGATTCTGCTGAGGCCAATGTATGTTTAACAGTTACCATAATTGAATGCATAAAATAGCAACTTATATAAAGTTTTTGTTGTTCAGGACCCCTGAATTTCTGCCTGTTTTTTTGGCAGCCTCATGAGAAAAGGATGTCTTCAATTTCCCCACTTTTCTTGCTTTGTAACCCCCCCCCCCCCAAACCCCCAAACCCATCTTAAAATTTAATTTCAATGACCAAAGAATTATGAACTTTTTTGTGGTCACACTATTTGATCTCACTACTAAAACAAATGAGTAAAAAGGTAAAGAAGTGACAACACCTTATTGTTAACAGTTTGCAAAGTGGAGTCTTTTTTTTTATGCTTTTTGATATTTCAGTGTCACAAATTGACACATAATAACAGAATGAAAAAAACTAAAATACTTGTTACATGCTTTTACTAATACAAGGGGTAGAGGGGGCCTTTTCCTTGGAAAAAAAAGAGAAGAAGATTTCAATTATTCAAGTGGCTCCTACTCCAAGAAAGTCTATAAATGGTGGTGCAATTGTGGTATTATCACTGTTGTTGTTGCTTCTTTTGTCTTCTTTTACTAGTCCTTGTTGTTCTGTTGTTGATGATGATGATGAAATTTGTGTAACATAAGGAAACTGCAAGACATATTGTGATTGATCTTGTTGCATACTATTCATCATCATTAATGAATTAGATGGATGTTGATGAGTAATTTCCCTTTGCCTATCCCAACATCTGCCTCCTTGTTGGTTTAGAATATTTATCATCTCAGTTCCACAATGACCTTCAAGAAAAACCAAACATTCATAACTAACCATATAAAAAAAAAAAAAAGTTTTGGATACACAATTTTGTCTATTGTTTTCGAACTTCATGTTACTCTGACTCTTCAAAAATAATATCCCACGCACCCGTGTTTGAATTTTTCAAAAATACACTACTTTTGAAAAATCCAACACACATCCATCGACATTTTTGAGAAGTTCGAGCACATCCAACATGCATCCGTCAACATTTTTGAGCAACATGGTAATAATCTTGGAAGTTGCAAATTTTTATCCACTTTTCTTCACTAAGATGCTTGTTCAAACACAAGATTCACTTTTTATGACTTCAAACTTCAAGAAACTTGCATTTTTCTTAAAGTTGAACCAAATATGATCCAAAAAGTTTGAGGAATTTAATGTAAGTGAAAGATATATACCTGCAGGTAATGAGTCAAAAGGGGTAGCAACAAATGGTGAGTATGGAGAATAGAGAGGCACATTATTGGTGCTACTAGGAGTTGGTGCTTCTCCAGCCATGTGGGGTGAGCCATTTGGTCCATAAACAACCCAACCATTTGGACCATTATCATTATTCATTTTCATATTTAAGTGGTTAACAGAATTTTGACCACTTGAATTATCTGCTTCTTCAACTACTGTTGTTGTTGTTGTTGATCTTCTGTAAACAAATTGTCCCATTTTTCTTCTCCTATAAGCACTTGATTGTTCTCTATATTTTCTAGCCATTATTACATGCCAATGGTTCTTCACTGCATTGTCTGTTCTCCCTGGAAATAGCCTTGCTATCATTGCCCATTTGTTACCATATAATCTATGAGCAGCCATTAATCTTTCCTCTTCCTCTTCACTAAATGCCCTTCTGTTGATTCTTGGATCCAACTGGTTAAACCATCTCAATCTACAACTTTTTCCTTAACACATCAAAACAAGAAAATTAAATCAAAAGGGGGCATTATGAATCTTGAAAATGATACAACAACATCTAACATAGTCAATGTAATCGCACAAGTGGAGTGATAAAACAACATCTAACATAGTTAATGTAATTACACAAGTGGAGTCTGGAAAAGATTGTTTCCAACATACCCTCATTTAGAATCTTTAAAAAGATGAGATTTTTCGGGATAGCGTATACGTAGACCTTATCCCAAGATAGATAGACTGTTTCCGATAATCAAGTAGAATCTTGAAAAAAGATGAGATTTTTCATGTCTTACCTGACCTTCCTTCTAACTTTTCAGCAATAAGGTTCCAATTCTGAGGGCCATAAATAGCAACAAGTTCTTTAAGCTTAGCATCTTCAGCTGGTCTCCAATGACCTCTAGCACAAAGTTTTGATTGTCCATTCTCTGTTTCCTTGCCATTACAACCACTACTACTACTATTATTATTACTGTTAAAAGTACTATGCATTGTAAATTGTTTCTCATCATTAAAACAAGAAGCATTAAGATCAATACTCTCATTATTTTCTTCACTATTTTGGGCTTCATCAAGATTCTGAGAAGATAAAAAAGAACCCCCTTTATTCAAGAACTGAAAATCCCAAGAACCCCTTCTCCCTTTACCTTCATCAAGACTTTCTGGAGTGTTTATAGAGAGTGAATTCATATCAGCAAAAAACATCCCCATTGAAGTACCCATAGGAGAACAAGAACAAGATGATGATGTTGATGACATGAAACTTTTTGTGCATAAAGATTTGATCTTTACAACATTCTTGAACAAAATTTCAAGAAAATGAGATAAAGAAACAACCTTAACTATTTTTTGATCAAGAAAACAACCCCATTGAAGTAGCTAGCACCCCATAGGAGAACAAGAACTAGAACAAAAAGATGATGACATGAACTTTTTGTGCATAAAGATTTGATCTTTACAACAATCTTAAACAAAAATTCAAGAAAATGAGATAAAGGAAGAAACTTGACTACTCTTTCTATATCAAGAAAACAACCCCATTGAAGTACCTAGCAACTATAGAAGAAAAACAACTCAACAAGAAGAACAAGAAGATAATGATGATGATGATGACATGAGACTTTTGGTGCATAAAGTTTTGATCTTTACAACATTCTTGAACAAAAATTCAAGAAAATGAGATAAAGGAACAATCTTTACTACTATTTGTATATCAAGAAAACAACCCCATTGAAGTAACTAGCACCTCATAAGAGAACAACAACAAAAACAAGAACAAAAAGATGATATCAATGATGACATGTGAGTTTTGTAGCATAAAGATTTGATCTTTACAACATTCTTGAAGAAGAAAATGAGATAAAAGAAACAACCTTTACTACTTCTCCATATATATCAAGAAACAGATAAAAAGTGTGTATTTTTTCTTCTCCTAACAGAAAACCTCAAAAACCTCTATTTTTTTCACAACCCCTTTTTTCCCTTTGCTTCTTTGCTGACTCTTTTGAGGGATTTTGTTATTGTGTTTTGTGTGTTGTGTTTGTGTGTGCTTTTGTATGTGTGTCTTGACAAGAGAAACACATAACAAACCTGATGTTAACTGACCCCAAATGGTTACCCTACTTATATAAATTTTATTATAATATAAAGTTATAAACTATTTTCTTCAAAAAAAAAAAATTGAATTATTTATTTCATTTATGTCGACAACATTATTGCTGCAGCATGTCTGAAATAAGCAAAATTTAAACGTTTGATATGTGTATATTTTAGTCACAAGAGGACATTTTTCTTTATTATTAATTAATTATATAGTTTTAACTAGGACATTATATTATGTTATAATAATAACGTATGAAAAAGGGGTTTCTAAGAATGAGTTGTGGGTCAACTTTATCATAAATATAGTAATTATTAATCTCATTTTAAACGATTAGCAAAGACAAAATAACATATAACATATGTTTGTTGTAAATAAGTTGGTCCAAATATTATCATATTAATGTGTTTGTACTTTCAGTATGCAGTTTACAAATAAAAGAATGACAATAATTAGAATTATAGTTTTGATTTTACGAATTCTTGATTTTTAAATAATAAATTTAATTTTTAATAAATTATACTCAAACTTCTAGTTTCTCCTTCGACTTATAATTTAAGATACTATATTTGTATTGTTTTAATCATCTCATTAAATATAAAATAAAAATATTATATAAAGTGATTGGAGAAATAGTTATATTCTCCCCATTTCAATTTATTTGTCCTGCGCTGTTTTTTAAAAAAACTAATAACTATTCTCTCCGTTTCATTTTATGTGATATTTTTCGCATTTTGAGATTCAAACCAATCTATCTTTGACCATAAGTTTTTCATAGATGTTTTTAACATTTTGAATTATCAATTATTGTAATTTATAAAACTCTTTACGTAGTTTACAAATATATAAATTTCATTCCAAAAAAAATAGAAAATTCCATACGTAAATGTCCGATAAAAGTTAAACAGTTTGACTTCTCAAAAAACGAAAAATGTCACATAAAATGAGACAGATGAAATATTATTTTTTAATTTTAATTTTTTTCACATTAATATATTTATAATCATAAAATAAAGGATGTTTAACACATTTTTACTATATGATCACAAGATTAAATCATTATTTTTTTGAATATCGATCCTATTAAGTCAAAACATGATAAATAAATAAAAAATACTAGTAGTAATAATTACTTTATCTGTTTTAAAAAGAATGACTTTCTTTCATTTTTAGTATGTTTCAAAAAGAATAACCTCTTTCTTTTTTTAGTAACAACTTTTCACGTGAGTGACATGTTTAAAGCCACAAAATCAATCAAAGGGCAATTTTGAACATTTGATCTAACTTGAATTTAGGACCACAAAATTCAAAGTCTTATTTATACTCTTAAACTTCGTGTCAAGTTAAACTAGTTTATTCTTTACGAAACGAAGTGAGTAGAAAAAAAGCAAAAACATGTCACTTGCACGTGTGAGATTGAGTCAGAATTTTCTAATATTGTTTTTTAGTTTTTGTAATTTTATAACAATGTTGTCATAATCATAGAGTATGGTAGGTGTTGGGGGTGGGGGGTGGTTGGGTAGGGATAGAAAGGGGTTTTAGGCTGTCTCACTCAATGCTGACATGAAAGACTCATATGGGGTTCATAACTGCTAACCTGGTTTCTTACACCTCTAAAGACACATCAATTATCAAAATGAAGCTTTGTCACCCCCACCCCCTTTGGGACCCCCTACCCCACCCCACCCCCTTCTTCACTCCAACTAAACACCAACTCAAATTAAAAACTAGTCAAACTTCCAGCTCCAAACTATGTATCCAATCAATGTCCACTAGTTGTGTTTTACTTCTATGTTGTGTGGTGTAAGTAATCGTTCATAAAAAATGAGATTAATATTACGCGATTTTTTTGATGGTAAGGATGTAGTATGTTATGAGTGCGTGTTGTAGGTTCGAAATTTGATAAGTAGAGAAAAATAAAGGGTCAAATCTTTATCGATTGATTCTTGAACGGTGCATTAGTTACCTTTAGGGCTTTAAAAATATAAATATGGTATTAACAAGTTTGGAAATTTTGGTCTAGTGGTAAGGATAAAATAGGTAATATGATATTTAAGTAGCCGAATAAGGATAAAGGTGTACATGACTAGTTTGAATATTAATGTAAAAATAAAAATAAAAATATGATATTTAAGTGGAAACGAGCAAAGCGATAATGTTGCGAACCTAGTGCTCATTGAATTTGAATCATCTAGTATTAATTTTTGGAAATTTCTCGATTTTCAAAAAAAATAAAAAATAAAAATAGTACCTAAAAACATAAGGAGAGTTATATCTGCCAAGTTGGAAAAAAAATTGTACTTGTAATTATTAGAATTATTTTCACCTCGAACGGTGATAAAGCTTATCTTTTTTACCAAGTAGCATTACATTATAAAAAAAAAGTAGACGTACATAGAAAATTAAGACAGATAACATATATAGTATCTATGTAATACTAACATAATTAAGTTGCACCGACTTTTAACTTTTAATGTTACACTTGTATAATTTATAAAAAAATAAGTTTTCTACGGATTTTTATAATAATCCGTAGGAGAATTCCAGTATAATTTATAGATTTTTTTAAGTTCAAATACAAACAAACAAAAATACATAAAAATATCATTTTTAATAAACCAATCACAAATTTATAGTAATATTTTTTTTAAAATGGAACAACTTAAAAAAGAAACCCTTTAGTAATTAATTTGATGTTTTAGTACAGTTGATAGCTTTACCATATATACATTTGGTAAAATTTGGTAACAGATTAGACATATCTATATAGACTCATCAGTTAAAATCTTTTTCTTTTGAATAATTATGTTCAGAATATTTACTTGTTCTACTCTACTTGAAATTCGAATTTTGGTTATAGAAACTTTTTGATTGGAGGTATTATTTTTAAATGGACTTTGAAATACGTAATTAAAATTTAATCAAAATTTTAATATCAACTTCAGACACCATATTGAAAATAAACAAAAAGGTTTACGTCATTTAATTACTCTAGGTTACAATTCGATACTCCTCCATTACTATGCATCTTTACCGGTCTATTTTGAATTTTGCACGTTTTAAAATATTTATAAGACAAATAAAAATAAGTGGAGAGATTAGAAAGAAGAAAATCTTTGAAATAATTAAGTTTTCCTAATAAGGCAAAAGCAAATTGATTATATGTGTGTTTACCAAAAGTTGCTACAATCATTTTCATTCTTGTTGCTATATTAGGACTTTAGTATATACTTTTTATATTATATGGGGAGTTGAACATTGTTTTGTTGGGATTTGGAAGATTAATAGTAAAATTTAAGACCTTTAAAAGTCAATTACTATAATTATTATCCCATGGAAGCACTTTATATACAATTATATACTATTTTCTATATTCATTTTTACCTGTTTATATTCGATACATGTTTTTTTGGCTTAGAAAATATTTAAAAAATTGACAGTATATTTCTGGTGATATATCAATATCACAAATAGAAGTTAGTGATGGAATTAAAATTTTATTCAAAAAATTAATTTTTATTCAATATATAATGAATAATTTAATCAATCGAACGATTCAACTTTGCTTCAATAAAAGATAGATAATAATTCATGCTACTTACTTGGTTCTCCTATGCTAGCTTGATTCTAGTAATCTACTATACATCCCATGAATCATGATGAAATGTCACAACAAAGCAACCTAATTCATTTGTCTTTTATTTCTTGTTGATTATTGTATTTTTATTTTTATTTTTGTTTTTATTTTGTTGATTATTGTATTTTGAAATTATCCAGTGTCTATTTGTATGTAACATCAATGATTAGTCCTTCCTTCTTAAACTTTTTTATTTTTAAGGATATATATATATATATATATATATATATATATACTCTTTATAAAAATATTATTTATTTGATTCTTTTAGTTGATATAATGAAATATAATTATAAAAAAATATATAATAAAATATGGAGGTATATTTTAAGAAAGCTTAATTATTAAAGTAAAATATCATTAAAAAAATTTAACTATACTAACATTATATGAAAAAAACATATTATCTTGATACGATCTTACTACTAAAAAATTATATTATCATAAATTATCTTTTAATTTTTTTAATTTAGAAAAGTAAAAGAATGAATTATTTTTAATAAATTAAATAAGTAAAAATAGAGAGAGAAAAAAGTAACATTTTAAATAATTTAAAATAATAATACAACAAACAAAAGCACATAATTTCTTTGTTACAATTTTTGTGGAAAGATGCAAACAAGTAAAATAACTAAGAATACTAGTATTCTCTAAGTTTCATATTAGTTGAGTATATTTGTTGAAATTTATCCAATCACTTATTAAATAAGATTATAATAGAATTAATTATTAATTATATTTTCCCTATTTACCTTTAAAATAGTATGATTTTTAAAGTTCAAACAAATTTTAAAGATCTAAATTTTAATAACATAATCCGTTGTTTCAACTATTACAGTAATGATCAATATGGATTGTGGTGCACTGGTGAGAATGATTAACCCTTAACCAAAGATCTCATGTTTCAGCTCTGGATATGGAGAAAAAATCATGTTGGGAGCGCCACCCCCGAATACGCCCTGCAATGCGCGATCCAAATTTTGTTGAAGCTTTAATGTGATCTCTGAATATCGAATGAAAAACATAAATATTACAATAATGTATTTCATCTCTTCCCTTTTATGTAAAGTAGATAGTTAATTTAAGAAATTATCGATGTATTAGACTATTAAATAAAGACAGTAAAATACTTGTGCTAATTTTAGCCACATATTTTAGTAAACCTAGTGGTAGATGTTTTGGTAGTATAATAAATGAAAATAACAGGAATGTACAACATTTTCAGTGATTATTTCTTAGTCAAAATCTTTGAAAATCTCTGACTTAATACTGGAAACTACCCAACTGAAAATTATCACCAAGAATAAAAGTCTTTATAAACATCACCACCCATTTTCAGTTACATCCAACTTCAATAAATAATATATATTTTTAGGGTCCCATCTTTTTTAATATCATCACTATAACGTATACGCAAATTATTTTGTATTAATTACTATGTACTTTAGTACTACTATATATCAATAAATAAAGTTGAGCTAAGAAGGGTTCTTTATTTACCCCTCAAACACATATATAAATTTTTAAAAATTGGTTTGGTTTGATGAAACACTTTTTTCTTTTATATTTTAGTTATTTTTGAATCGCAGAATATATTTAGCTTAATTTTATATGGGGTTTGAAAATAACAATATATCAAATATTCAATCTCTTCGCGTTACAAATTATGTAGTTTAATTACTTTTTTTTAGTCTGTTTCAAAATTATAGTGTATAGTATATCGATCGAAATATGGAATATTAAATTTGTAGTATGTTTATCAAAAATTGTGGTTTTTGCTACTATTTGTAATACATTGATGTCATGATGATCAAAGGAAAACTTGCAATACATTTAATGTTTTTAATATACACATAAAAGACTCATTCAAGAAATGGAAGGTAGTTGAATTGCCAAAAGAGGAACATTTAATGGCATTTCATTTGTTTCATTGGTAATATATATTTCAATAATGTTCTTTTATAAAGGAAACAGTAGGGGGGGGGGCTTGGGGAATCAAATACCCCCTTGAAGTTTTTTATTTTCCATAAAATGTCTTCAAAAGTAAATTGCTTTACAAATTTCAAGAATATCATTCACTCGAAAAGGGTAAAAAGAGGATATAAAACATTATATACAAAAAATATATAGATATATCGAACAAAATTACAAATTATGATTTCACATTAATGTTCAAACGCAATTCAGTACAGAGTTAAACTAGCGCACAATGTCACCCATCATCACACAACACAAAAATAATAAACTGTCAAATCTTGGTCAATTACGTAACAATATGGTCTGTTTAAAAAATATGTCATTTTACTATAATCTGAAACAATTGTTTACTTTTAACGAAACGATTTACATTCACTCAAATATCTTTCTTATTTTGTAATAACATGTCAAGTTAAATTATATCAAATAAAATGAGATAAAAGAGTACTGTTTTATTCGTTTCAATATTATATTTTCTAACAAATAGGGCAAACATAGTGTATGTGGTGGGGGTGGGGGTGGGTGGGTGTGTGACATATGAGAATATAACATTATTGTGATGAGGTAAAAAGGTAAAAGATGATGAGATGATTAGTTATAAGTGAAGACAAAGTTTGATGTAAGGATACAAAGAAAAGATGAAGAGGTCCATGCGTGTGTTCTTTTGTTGGATTTTGATTTTGATGGAAAGGACAATTTTTTGTGCTATTTGGTCTTCATAGCTTGAGTGAAAACGTGTGGGTGCCCTTTTTGACACCTTATTTTATTAGAGTTGTGTGTATTATTTTCATATGTTACCCCAACCCTAGACAAGAGAATATGTTGTACTATCAAAGACGGAGTCAGGTAGGTTCAATCGAGGGACTCATCTGAATCTCGTTCAGTAGAAAAAATTCATATAGTGAAAATTATTTGTATACGTACATCATAAATGTTAAACTTTGTACGACTATTTAATATATTGTAAAGTTATTTTAGTAAAAATTTCGACTCCGATATTATTTCCGTCTAGTCATTGGTAGTTGTGTTCTCTACCTAGCTTGCATTCAAAATCCGTGCTTTCTTGTTTTGTTCCTCTACCTGCCTTATGTCCTTACAATACACTCGTGTGTGTCCTCTGACTTCACACATGCACATGTATACTTGCCCACCCCAATCACTTTTTTTTTTTGGTTAGAAAGCGTTTTATCGCTTAACGTGGATATTTGATCTGAATTTGGGTATAATTGAATTTTTGTATAAATATCGAATAATGGATGGGAAAAAAAGATTAAAATTTGAAATAGGATCTTAGTATAGTATAAATGGGTCTCTGAAATTTCGGGCATAGGTTGAGGAGATAGTTATGCATTTTTCCCTATGATTATTCATCGAAAAGTTTATGTTATTGAAAAAAAATTGATTGTGTATATACTTTAATATGACATTAGATTAGAGTATATTGTGTTCGAATCTCATTATATATGCATAATTTCAACCACCTACACCAAACGACCCCCTTTTATCATGAACATTAAAGAAATTAAAGTATGTCATATAGTTATAAAATAGGTCCACCCCATATAATAATAATGTAGGACTACTTCATGGGATTCTGGTCTTTGGAATTATATGAAATTATTAATTAATAGGATAACGATGTTGAAAGAAGTCACACAAAATAAAGACAAATGTCCCAACCAGTAACATGGGATTGCCAAGAAATAGCTTAAAGGATATATCAAAGCATGGAAGTCTGTTAACTTTGTCCTCATGCCACTAGACCAAACTTAAACCAACTAGTCCTTACCCAACAAACAACATTTTTCATTCGATGCTTAATTACTTGAAATTAAAACATTTGTGAGTCTAATATTTAACGATATATTCAAAGTAATTATACAAGTGGAGTCGAAAAATGATATGATGCACACCAATCACAACTACTTCAGATATTCAGAATAATTCAAACAAGACGTTAAAACCTAGTCAATATCAAAATAGGATAAAACTGCGCTTTTTTTAACCGTCAGTCATGTGTTTCGCATGTGTTGTGTAAACTAGCAGACTGATTTGTTGGTCCAGCTACTAATGTGCATGCTACAACCTAATTTAGAATTTTCAACCTAATTTACTAATGTGCACCTTGTCAAGTCTTCACCAAGTTGTCTTATCCTGAGTCCTTGATTGTCACTTGCCACTTCAGAATCAGGCCTAGGCGTTATTGTGAACACCTTAACTTTGTCAACAGTCCATCGCCAACTTAGCCTTGCATGTGTTTCCTTTGGCGTATGGACGTGACATGATCAACATGTTTCAAAACCTTACCAATGTTGTTGGCATAATAAGGTCATCGCCAAAGTGCAAGACGAACAATTTTCAACCAATACCTATGTCGATTTTAGCCTTTTTCAAAAAAATTGATCAATCAAACTTGAAAAATAAAAAAGACACTTAACTTCCATACCGAACACACTCTTAAATTAACATTTTTTGTTTGGCCATTGTTGTAGTTATGAAGTTGATACAATCTATTAACTTTGAATTAAATTTTGTATTAGTGTTCATATAATTATTTAAGTTTGAACATAACAAATATTAATTTATGATACATAAAGTTGTCAAAAGTAGTTTAGTCACAAAATTTAAAGCATATATAGGAACCAAAGACCAATTTAATGAAAAGGGTAAAAATAATTGTAAACATATGAAATAAATGGTCGTGCAATAATTTAAAGTTTCTTCCTCCAATGTAACTGTTGTACAAAGGACAGACCATTTAATGTATTTTAATGAAATAAGAGAAAAACACAGTGGAGTCAAAGATAAAAAGGAAAGGAAATGGAAACTAAATTGCATGGAGATTAATAAGCATATATAGCATGATTTGGACATTCATTACTCAATCAATATTGTTGTTTTTAAATGAAGAATAGAAAATTTTTGCGGTCAAATAATAAAATTCTATCGCTAATTTTATGTAATAGCATATTGTGTTCAGTATCTATATTGGGTTCGATTAAATTTGTATTCACGTCGAAAAGTCTCACATTAATGAAAAGAAAATTCGAATCCAAGACCTCTAAATAAGAAAAAATGAATATTTACCAGAGGCGAAGTTAGCCTAAAGAGTTCGGGAGCTCTAAAATTCCTTTAGAATTCTTGATCAATTTTGTTAGGGGTTCACAAATTAACATACATATATATTTCATTAATTTTCTCGTACAAATACATGGTCTACGACTGGGTTCGTCCGAACCCACGAACCCCCACCTAGCTCCGCTTCTGAATTATTTACAACTATCTCACAACTCTTGTTGGTTACGAAATCTTATTACCACAAATACATGAAATATTAATAAAAGAGATCAAAATCTAAATCATCTTAATTCGAGAAATACACTAATAACGGCTCTCAAGTTATGAAGATCAAGTCCAAATCATCCTAATTCAAAAAATACGCTACTAACGACCCTCAAATTATAGAAATCATAGCCTAAAGAGTTGTGGGGTTCTAAAATTCCTTTAGAATTCTTGATCAATTTTGTTAGGGGTTCACAAATTAACATACATATATATTTAATTAATTTTCTCGTACAAATACATGGTCTACGATTGGGTTCATTCGAATCCACGAACCCCACCTAGCTCCGCCTCTGAATTATTTACAACTATCTCACAACTCTTGTTGGTTACGAAACCTTATTACCACAAATACATGAAATATTAATAAAAGAGATCAAAATCCAAATCATCTTAATTCGAGAAAATACACTAATAACGGCTCTCAAGTTATGAAGATCAAGTCCAAATCATCCTAATTCAAAAAATACGCTACCAACTACCCTCAAATTATAAAAATCAAGTCTAATCATCACGAATAAATCTGATGACAGAAAAATCAAGAGAGAAACAAAATTATAACCTATTATTTATCAATAAAGTTTTGTTTCTTTCATGTTTTTTTTTTAAAAAACTTGTGAAAATAAAGAAATTATTTCCTAGAAACAAGATGATGTGAAAATTAATTTATTGTGTATCAAAATTTTCAAATGAGATCAAACATTGGGCCAAACAAAGGATTTAACAAGACGTAGCTAACTATATAGCTTAGTAGGCCAAAAAGTTGGCATGCATCATGAACATTGAAAACATTATTACTAGTTCTAACACTAGCACTAAAATTATTAAAAAATAACATAGAAAAATAGGCAGTATTGCAAGTCAAAAAAACAGTAACCTGACAGAAAGCCGTTAGGAAGAAGCACCAAATTCACAAAAGAACACTAAGCTAACACTTGTGCTGACTATTTGTCGGTCTCAATTTATATGATATTTTATTTAACGTGATACGAAAATGATTTATGATTTAATAAGATAAATTTTAGATAATTAAGTGGCTATAATTCATTTTATTATGAATAAAAAGAGAATTTGAAAATTAACTTTATCCTATTTCTAAAATGAGAAAAAGTGATATTCTCAGCGTCACATAAATTGATATAACATAAATATAAAATAAACCAATATGGATGGGAGTGTACTAATGAGAGTGTTTCAGGCTTAAATAGAAATATCAAATTCAAATTCTGAATATAGAGAAAATTAAATGTTGTTTGGAGCATCACCCTTACCTGCCACGTTCAATCCATAATTAGTCTGGGCTTTAATGTGAATTTCAAACCACATATATATAAAATAATAAATAGTACTTAGAAGCTAGTTGAAAAATAATAGAAAATAGGCCATAGAGTGTTGGCTAGTAGTAGAAGAAATAGTGCAACTATTACTAACAAACGTACAACTATTGAGTACATTTATCAATGAAATGAATATTTGCTATATGGTTGTGGGGTTTATGTGTTCCTCTATGAAAACCCTAAAGGACCCTAATTTCTTTATTTTATACACATTTCATTTATAGGGGTGGGGTGAGAGTGGTGTTGGTGGGTGGGTGGGGGGACATGAACTTGATAATGTAAGTTTATTTTCCCCATTTCTTCATCCACCACTTTCTAACACAAGGCAAAGGGCTTTGCCTTACCTTAAGACATGTCAAATCAATCCATTGTGAAAAAACTTTGACAAGACTTGTATTAATTTATAATATAATTTGTGCATGCATGCCAATTTACCATGTATCATACACCCATCTACTATTCTTGATCACCATCATGACCTAAGACTAATAATTCAGAGCCAATGTTATAAGACTTGGTATGTCTTGGTACAATTATTCTCTTTAACTTTTGACCATAACTACTATTTGGTTAGACCACATTGAATTACATTTATGTTAGTTACAAAATACTCCCTATGTTTTAATTTCCATGTCTTTGTTTGACTAACATGAGTTGGAGTTTCAAAAGTTATAAAGTTTAAATTTTATGATAATGTAATATAATATTTTTAAATATTGTGGTATTAAACAGTGTTAGGTAGGATGTTAATATAAAGATTTTTCAAATTGGATAAAAGATATTTTTTAAAAACAAGCTTAAAAAAAGGAAAATAAATTGAACAGAGCGAATAATAATATAGTAAAGAGGTATGGAAATATTTGCAATTGATTAACATTAATAAGCAACTCCAAAACACATTAGCCATTTCAAGTAGTTTTGGAGTAAAATTGAATAGTTTAAGGATTGTTTGGTGGATGTATATTTGAGAAAATAATATATGTATTAATGTATTATTAAGACTTTTTTTTATAGTATCATGATCTAAAAATAAATGTGATGACATTCGTCTATTCCGATGAATTAGATAAGTCAGTTAAACTAAAATATTTTTTTACGCGTGATGACATTCATCAATTCCAATCAAGACAAGTCAGTCAATCCAGATAATTGAAAACAAATTGATATGAAGACGATATACATTGCAAACAATGATATTAGTTTTATAATGATTATTATTGCATGAATACACATGCAGTCACATAGCTATCCTTATTGGACACTGTTTGTCGAATTTTTTCACCGTACATATATACAAGTAAATTATACACAAAAGTGATTATTATATATTTAGGGCATCCTTGACACAACAAAATGATATAGCATAGTAATTTCAGGTGTCTTGAAAGATTAAAGACACAAAAACATAAAGTGTGTGTATTCGAATATCACATTCACTTTTTAAAAAAGTGGGTTCACTTAATTAAGCAATTGGATATCCTTCATTAATTTTCTAACTACGTCATTGTGTATATGATTAATGATAGAAGCATCTTTCATACATTAAACTATACAATGAATAAATATAAATTTCCGCCTAACTAATTTTATCATAACTAATCTCATTATTATCAACATCGACATTACTAACATATTACTATTTTTACTTACTCTACCAAACGAGACTCGATATCAAATTGTGAGACGACAATTGTGATGATGAGTGGTTGTGGGGTTGAACAGTAGCAAGACTCTTGAGTGAGTCTAAGAAGACCTATATAGCTAGATGAAGAAATTGATCAGAATTAGGTCATCATCACACACAACAAGAAAAATTGTACACTGACTTCCGTGAAGTAGCTAGCTATCCAAAGATGGAGTTAGATTTACAACCAAATAATACTACATATAGGCTATAGCCTATATATATAAAAAGTGGTTAAAAATTTAATATCTCTATAAGTCAGTAAAAAAATGTAATTAAATACCATTTTGCAGTGCTTAAAATAAAACATGACCTCATTCTAAATTTACTACACAAATAGTAAGTAAAGGTTTGTTATTTCACATCCCCCTACTTTTTTCATGATTTGGTGGATCTTAACTACTCTCACAACCAAAAAGTTTCTAGTTATATAGGGGGGGTTATTAGCTTTAATTTTGTTATTTTTTTTCTCATTACATAAGGGATAAGATGGGGAAAAAAAACATGTTTTATAATGTAAAAATATCTCATTTTCTAGTAATGAATTTTCTTTTGCGCACTAGACTTCAATTTTTTTATTGTGGATTTAAATTATATGCATAGATTATATAAATATTAAATAATTTTTTATTAGATTGGCATAAATTAACTTGCGCGATAACAGTAATAAAATTAGAATTTTCAACAAACAAGACAATGCGCAAAAAAAAACATGTATGAAAAATCAATTTTCCAACAAAAGGTGTCACGAGAGGACAAGAATGGTTCCTCTATTGGCAAGAAGATAAGGCATGACACATGATGCTTTTCCCTTTTTACTCCATTCTCTTTTAGAAAATAGAATTGCTTGAAAGTGGATTATGAAATTATATATGTGAATGTAGAGATTATTGGTGTCCTCTTCGAGACAAAGTATCGATTGTCTTCAAATCAAAAGGATAAGTAAAAAAGGCTCGAGAAAGTGTTCTTGGAAGATGGTATATCTGAAAAAGTAATAGCGGACAGTCATCCAACTATTACCATCTTTATCAGATTATCAGTTTCATGTAAAATCATATACTTTTTCAATATTAATTTATATGATATCGTTTCAGCAAAGCATAAAGTTTGTTATGTTTATCAAATTGTTATAATGAGATTCGTGTTATTAAATAATTATCAAATATCGAAAGTTGACTTTTTTTTAGGGATAAATTAAAAGAAAATATCACATAAATTGAGACAATATAAATCTCACGTATGGTTACTTTATAAATAAAGTGATTGTGATATTTCTATTTTACTTTCTTGGGATAATGTTATGAGTGCATGAAATTCCACTTTGACTCATTTCTAGCATTTTCATGTATACACACAAAGTGGGGAAACCTAGCTAACTAAACCCTAGCTATTACCCATGGTGCTCTTTTCATCAATCTATCCATCCATCTACTGTCTGTTTGTGATTTCTGACTCTTAACAATACTCCCCATTTGTTGTACTAAATAAAATTGTCTGCAGGAGACTGAGACACTGTTCAAGTAAAAAAAATCTAGTGACAACTAGTAAGGGTTATTTGGTTCGTAGGATAAGAGATAATAATTTTAGAATAAATGATATATAATCTCACTTTGTGTTAGGATACCAGGCTAAGAAATTTGGGATACTATTCTCTCATGTGTAAATCGCATATGGTAGCAATCCTAGGATTAGATGTAACATAATTAGGGTTTTTTAGTGTGAGGGGTAAGTTATAATAATCTCAAGATAAAGGATTATATTATTTTACTTGATGTTTGGTTAGAGGTATTAGATTCAGTGGTGAAATAACTAATGAAGTGATTTATGAATTCAGGAAAATGAAAATGATATTTAACCTTTAGAAATGGGACCCTTCGGTTTTTTAGGGATTTGAACCTGGAACACGAGGGTCAATCTTTAAGGAGATCTACCACTGCACCACACTTTGCTTCTTGTCCAAGAGGAGTTCAAAATTTTTGTCTACATAAATACAGAAAATATACCTTATGTATAGTAAAAAAAATTGTCGAGAGGTTCGGATGAACCCCTAGACACCAACGTAGGTCCGCCCCTAATTAAGTAGTCCTTAAATTATTTATTTCACTATGTTTTGCCATAATAATGGAATAAGTTATCTCATATACTACACGGTGAAATAATTTATTTTAGAATAACTTATCCTAAAATTAGTTACCCCAGAATAACTTGTTTCCCGACAGCCAAATGACCCTTAGTGTTAGTTTTTTACCATTTTAAACGAGTAATAATAGCGGCCTCATGATTAAACACCAAAAAGACCATAATACCCTTCTCCAAGACACTTCTGTAGAAGTTATCCTTTAAAACATCTAAGGTTACAATTGAAAAAATAAAAACGTATCCTCATTATTGTAAAATCAAACACACACATATATATCCCATATTTGGTCTCATAAACCAATCATACTTATAAAAAAAAACAAGGTATATTCCCTTAATAACTTGTTCAAAACGTACCAAAATATTATTGTGATTACAATTCTGATTCACATCGCGCGACTTAATTACATGTACGTACTATAATCCCGTCATTGTGATTCCAATCGATAGAATTAACTTGTTCATCGATCAAACGACTTTTTAAGAGAAAAAGGGTATTCTTGGAATATTGAATAAAAATAGTACAAAGAGGTGTAACTATATACTGGTGACAAAGAAATAATTCTAAGTAACTGTCCATGGGGCTGATGATATAATATGTTATGGCATATGGTGTCAGTAATAAACATATATATATATATATGGAACAGAGATTTTTTAAAATTTTTATTTTGTTATGATAATTCTAGTAGTTGGGGTGGGGGTGGGGGTGGGGTGGGGGGTGGGGTAGGGGGTAGTACACTGTAATGCAAGAAGTTGAAAAAAGGTACAGTCTTTGATTTCATTTTGAGATTTTCTTTCATTGATTGGGGTAGGAGACATTGCTTTATAAACAGAAAGGAATCGTCCTTATATACATTTACATTTTTTTTTTAAATAAAAAATTCAAGTATAATATTTTAGCAGAATACATCGACAATCTCTTTGATTTGTATTTTACACTTATATAGTAGCACTATTATGTGATTTCTTTCTATATTTTTGGATATGAATAGTTCCAACCATGTTAACATTACTTATTTCTTACATTCCTTTCCAATTTATGTTTAATAATCTTTTCTTTTTTTGTTAATCCAAAATATTTTTATGATTATACAATGTCATTTTACAAAAAAATATTTAATTTTATGATCTCAAATTAAAACATGTAAAATGTATTAAAAATTTATCGTATTGAAACTAAAGTTTCCAAAATAGGAAATAGATATTCTTTTTAGGCAGAACACATAAGCGGCCCCTTTAATTTGTCAAGATTTTTCGTATAGACACTTTAACAAGAGCTCCTTCCTATTGAACACTTAAACTACTCAAAAAGTGTACCTATCAAACACACTTGGCTGATTTGTCACCTGTCGTTTGAGGCACGCCTTTTAAGCGCGTGAAGTGATAAAAAATAAAATTGACGTGTCTGATTGGCACACTTAACGGTCCAAATCTTCCCCTTTTATTTATCCAACACTAGATTTTTCCTTTTTTATTTTATTTCTCATCTCTTTCTTCTCCACATCTCACCATTGTTGCTGAAAATCAAAAAAAATTCTTCATTCATCTTCTTCACAGCGAAAGAAATGTCCAATTTGTCAATTTCAACTTCTTCAAATGTCTAGCTTTCTCGAATCAGCCGTAGAACATGTCTTATTCACCTCTTGAAAATGTTTCTTCCTTCACTCTCTAAAGGAACAATGATTGAATTAAAAAAAAAACATGATTAAACAAAATTCATAAACAAAGTTGCTAAAAATAACTACATACGAAGTTGTACCTTTTTTATTTCTTGATAATTTCAAGTTTTAATCATATTTGTTAATGATAAAAAAGAGAGAAAGAAGAAGAATTGAGCTATGCAAGTTAGAGAATATTGTTTGGGAGGAAAAGGTATTTCTTTTTTAATTTGCCACATGTCACGGTATGATTGACTCTTTTTTCATATTATAGTGTTTGAAAGTCACGCACTCTATATATTTTTGGGTAATGTCATTGAAGTGTTTAATAGACACACTTTGTGTATACATAAGATGTTCAATAGGAATATGACCTCATTAAGGTGTCTAAACGGAAAAAGCGTGCAAGTTCAAGGGTCCGCTTATGTGTTCAGCCTTCTTTTTAAGTTCAACTAAATATAAAACAAAAACAAACACGATTCACGTATTATGTCAAAGTTCATAACATAATATAAATTCTTCAATTTATCTTGATTTATGACCATATATTTTTCTACGATATGGTTTAAATCATAATTTCTTTAAGAAGTAATTTAGATATTGTATTCAGTCAAACACGAGTCATACAAATTAAAACGAAAAAAAATAATAAAAGAGATTAGGTAGACGTCCCCACGTGCGTTAGTAATTTAGTGTCAAAGAGACAAAAGCAGACCCAAACGGTTCGTCTGGTTACGTATTGGACATATATAAGACACCTTTGTTTAAAGCTGATTATTCATTGCCCCTTACCCACCCCCACCCTATATTTTTTCGTATTGATGTTCGATAAAATTTAAATTTACAAAAAAATTATTTTTGATATTGACATTTCTAATAGGATTATGAACTTTCTAAATAAAGATGAAAAAATGATAAATGCTTCGTAACAACTACTAGTTAGGAGGAAGAGAATTGAATACAGATAAATTAAATATGATCACATAACAATACAAAGACTATCTAAGGATAAAAAAATCTCGTATCAGTAAAATATAAGAGAGTTATTGAATATATAAGTATTCATGTTTATACACTAGTAATATATTTTAGAACTGTACAAATTTATGTTTAAAACAAACTATATCACTAGCGAATTAGATTGAGATAATTGAGAATGAATATAATCACATTTTAAGGGGTGAAAAAATAGAGTGAATTAAAGAAGTGAATCCAAATATGAATTTAATAGATCACACAATTAAAATAATGTAATTAATATGTCAGAATTGTTAGTGAGCATTACATCAGCTAAATCAGAACTGAAAATATTGTCCTTTTTCACACTGCAAAAATAATTTTTCCTATCTGCACATAGATTTTCCATATCTCTATTTTAACAATAACTCCATATTCTATATATCATGCAAAACGGTTACTATTTTTTTTAACATAAACATAAATACCATAACCTGACAATGTAAATGATATTTATAATAGGAGTATAATTTCATGAGTTATAGTACGTAGTTTAAGTGTGCTATTTATCGATTATTACTAATACTTTATCTGACTCAATTTATGTGATATTATTTGTTTTGATACGAAATTTAAGAAAGAAAATTTTGATTTAAAACAAGTCACATATATGTATGTGGCTAAAATTATATTCCATTAAAAATAAAATGAACTTTTTGAAGTCGTAATAGAAATTGTCTTTGCGGTGATCTAATTATGTAAATATCATTTATATTTGTTAGTGTGTGGGATTTCAACTCAACTTAGAATATTGTCTAGTGCGCAATTGAGGTTTCAAATCCAATTTGAAATTTACAAGCATCTTTCTTTATCATATCAAATAATAATGATATGTGGTGTCGTAAGGTGTTGGTTTAAGTTCTCCAATGAGTGCAATCGTACTGTTTAGTTGTCATCGTTGAGCTTAGAACTCTGAACAAATTGTCAGTAATAAGTCGGTCACTTTAATCTACAAGGAAAATGAACTTTGCTCCTTTGTGCATTGAGCTAATTATTTGTTGAGTTTCAAACCTAATTTGAAGTACATTACATATTATGTAAATCAGATCAACCAAAGACATTAGACTGTAAATGTTTTAGTAAAGAATTCACTACCTTAAAGCCCATAACACAAGAGATCATGATGTATTACAGACACAAATCTTTTAGCTTTAACTGCTTTATTTCCTAGCAGAAAAGGCCCAAGAGGCCAGCAAGGTTGATACAACTTCAAAAGGCCCATAAACTATTGCATACCCAAGTTCTTTTGATTTTTTTGGACCAGTTACTTTTAGCATATGAAAAATGTGATTATATTTTCGAAATGAAATCTTTTAAGGGAGAAATTATATGAAATAATAAATTATTATTTCAAATTAAATGCTATAGCCATAGTTTATTTTAGTTGTAATTCGCAGCAAACATCCCCCTTTTTTTCTCATCTGATTCAGTATACAATTAGTCATTTTCAATCATATTTATATAAAGCGAGAGAAAAAATGTATATACATATACAAATACATATATTTTCATCTTGTACACTTATAATTATACAAATACATATCTACAAATTACAATGTACAAAAGGAATATATAAAAAACTGAACAATTTGTATAAAGTTGAATGTTTGTAGCGATCAAAAGTTCCATAGCAAACATAAAATTTGCTATGAAGCGCGCAATTATGCAAACTATAGCTATAACATACAAATATGATTTTTATGTTTGTTATATGTGAAAGTTGTTCCAGTGTCTCACACTTTGATTAATGCTCTCCAACCTCCCTGCCATAACATGAGAGATATTTAACAACCTTATAGAGCATCAAAATGAATTTTATTAATAACAGCCAGCAATTGGCAAGTTTATATACCTATATTATGATCTTTGTTTCTTATAAGAGGAACAACTTGCCTCCTCCTCATGCTGTTCACTATCGTCGTATCTGATCCTCCTTATCCCAATAGTGAGTTCATCATTGGTGGTCTCAATCACAGATTCATCTTTATAGAACAAACGAACTCCACACTCCTTCAATTCTTCAGGAAAAGATAACATAATGTGCTTATAGTCATTCGGTGTTTTATCATTCGCGTTAGATGTGTCCCATAAGCCAGCAAAAGGTACCATGAAAAAATGAATCCTAATATATTTGCATTCTGAATGATTCGATAACACAAGTTTCCAGGTGATACATGGCATCCCTTCAGAACTAATAATCAAATCAGCTGTGTTTTCAGTTAAATTGCCAGAGTAACATACAGCGAATCCCAAGAAGTTATCTGATACATACCAATTTTCAGGCAAATTGATTGAAACACTTGTATGTGTTCCCTGATGGTGGAACCAACTTGGGATATTACTCCCCCAACTCGTAAACACTCTTAACGACAACGAATCTGAAGCAGAGATGTTATGTTGGAATGATGAGATATTTTGAAACAGTGAGTTACAGATCAAATCATTGCTCCAATCTGCAAATATTGTATCTAATTGCGGTGGAAATTCTGGAAGCCGCGTAAGACTCTTGCAATCTTTTATGTACAAGAATCGAAGTGCACCAAGTTGGGCTATGCTTTGAGGCAAATGATCGAGACGTAATTCTTTCAAAGAGGATAAACATCCAATATCTTCCGGAATTCTTCCATCTATGAAATTGGAGGAACCGAGCTCCAGAATTTCCAATGACAGTAACCCGTTATTCACCGGAGGAAACAGAAAGCACACATCATCTCTTAATGTGTTTCGTTTCATTAACTTCAAGGATTTAAGCTTGTTCAAGCGGACAATGGAAGATGGAGGCCGTGAAATCAGAGTACGTGAAGCATCAAGTTCCTCCAAGTTTTCTAAATCACCAATCTCTTCAGGCAAGCTTTTAAGCGTTAAGCAGTACGACACATTTAGCTTCACCAATTCTTTCAACTTAACAATGCTGCTTGGAAGAGCTTCAAGTTCCATGCAACTCAAATCTAGCTCTGTGAGATGAGTTGGGTACTGAAGAGATGATGGTAGTTCCGTTATCATAGTGTTTGCTGATAGAATCATTAACTCCGGCTTCATTGTTCCGATGATTTCTGGAAATTCCATTATGCCATAGCAATACTGTAGATCCAGAGATTCCATGTTAATATATGGAAATCTCCTAAGCTTTGTGCACCAACTCAAATTTAACTCAATGAGTTTTTCGCAATATGCTAGGGAATAGTGAACCTCTTCAAGCTTACTACAGTACTCCAGATTCAAATACTCCAAATTTGGCATCCCCGTGAAATCTGGTGTCTGCACCAGACTTTTAGATAAGCTGAGATCTAACTTTCTTAGATACGGCAAATGCTGTTATTCAAAATAGAGAAAGAATGATCATTGTGTTAGACCAAAAATGACAAGAGGGAGTTGAGCACCCTCACTTCCAAGCCCAAAGGTTGCGAGTTCGAGTTACCAAGGGAGTAAAAATTAAAATAAAATAAATAATAATGTTACCTCTGTTTCCTTCCATAAATAATGAAGCGAACTCCAACGGAGTTCAAGATGAACAAGCTTTTCTGGTTTGAATTTTTCTGGCAATGACTTCCAAGGATAGTGATTCCAGACTAACCAACGCAAGTTATTGGACAGGTACTCAATAGAGTCATCAAGGCGATCTAAGTCGTAGGAAACATCATCTTCTTCTGAATCATTGGAATTGGAAGATGGAGGTGAAGAGAAGAATTTGACAAAACCATCAAATATGTGTAATATCCTAAGCCTTTTCATTTTTTTCATTGCCTCGTTATTAAAACATACTTCTTCAAAGCAACAAAACCAGATTGCTTCCACTGTCATGGTTCCCTGCTATCAAAATCAATGAGTCAATTATTCATAAAGCCTATACGTTACTTGGAATATAATTACATTGTTAAGCTTACTTACCGTATAGTCTATCATCATTGTTTTGAAATCTTCAACATCCCATATTCTGCTACGTTTTTTCGGAAGCTTTTGAATTTTCACCACATATCTACCCATATCTCTAATCAAATCATGCATTTCAATCCTATCATCTTCAGAGATGAACACAAGAGATTTATTAATTAGAACATCCAATCCGTATTCAGCTCCAAAGTCACAACTCTCAAGAATTTGCATGACTACTTTTCTTTTCTCTCCACGGAAGAAACATGCTATATCTAAAAATATCTCTTGCTCTTCGGACTTCAACCCATCATAACTTATTTTGAGTTGTTCAACAATTTCTGAATTAGAGTCTTTCTTTAGTTGTTCTACTGATATTTTCCATAAAGATAGATTTTTTTTATGCAATAAACAACCCCACACCTTGAGGGCTAAAGGGAGGCCTTTAGCGTGATTTACTATCTCTAACGCCAACTCCTTAAAATCCTCTTTTGGAACTTCTTTTTTAAAAGCATGCATATTGAATAATTGCATAGCTTCATGATCAGGTAGTGTAGACACTTCGTATATCGCATCATCCTTCTCTATCAAATGTTTGTTTCTAGTTGTTACAATAACTCTGCTGCCATTACCAAACCAACAAACATCACCTGCTAAATACTCCATCTGATCACCGTGATCTATATCATCGAGCACAATTAGCACCTTCAAAGAACAAAGTCTGTTCGGAATCATGCACTTTCCATTGTACTTGTTATAGACGTAATTTTTTTTTCTTCTTAACAGTTCAGATAGAAGGATATTTTGTAAAGAATGCAGTTTATTCTTTTTTGCATATTCTTTAACATCAGCAAGAAAGCAAGAAGCTTCAAATTGATAAGATATAGTATCAAAAATGGCTTTTGCTATTCTTGTTTTACCAACTCCGCCTATTCCCCAGATCCCTAAAATCCGAACATCATTGATTTCTATTTGAAGTTTCGATTTTAGTTTCTCTAAGTGAGCATTTATTCCCACAACATCTTGCAAAAAAGATAAAGAATAAGCATTCGTGCAAAATTTGGAAGAGATGCAATCTACGATCTGCTGAATATTCTCTGATTCAATCCTACATACAGAAAGAAAATTAATTGTGGACAATGTGAGAAAGTCAAATATCAACAAGTATTTCATATACTCTATATGGTTAATAATCAGCAGGCACTACAACAAAAATAATTATTAGCGGCAATTAATGTGTATATATTTTTAGAGGCAATTGACACTCTTTATATATGTCCCTAAAGTCTTTAGCGACATTGGTTCTAATGACACTTAACTAATGCCGGTAAAGACTTCAGCACTCTTTATTAATGTCAATATTTAATATCATTAAAACATATACATAATTGTTTTAGAAATGAAATTATTCTATTTTTTTTCATTTAAAGTAATTATGTGTATTCAACTAACCCGTTACGGATATCATATCCTTTTAGATCTGCGGCAGCAGTTAGGGCAGTTCTCCATCTTTGCACCTTCTGCATCCCCTCAACATCATCCTTATACTTTAATTCATGTTGAGCAAATGCTGCTCCAAAGCTTTCACTTTTGTTTCGAACATGTGATGGATCCACATCATAAAAGATCGGTATGACTCTTTGTCCATTTTCTTCGCCGTTGCATTCCATGATCTTCACTAGTTCATTCAAGCACCACCTAGATGTAGCATAATTCTTTGAGAAAATGATAAGTGCAACTTGAGAATCTTCTATAGCTCTCAAGAGTTCTTTCGGAATTGAATCTCCATGCTCTAGTCTTTTATCATCTTGAAATGTTTTTATTCCCTTATTTTTCAAACCTTCGTATAAGTGACCTGTAAATGTTTTTCGAGTGTCTTCACCTTTGAAACTTAGAAACACAACGTACTTCCATCGAGGACAATACTTTGAATTACTCGCAGAAGAAGAAGAAGATGCCATAGATTCGATTAATTTGTTAAAAGAAAAATGAATTGTATGTATGAGATGAATTGATGATATTTTTGACAAAGTTTATATACAAGAAAGAAGAATTAAACAAGTACCACGTGAAACGTGAAAGCTTGTATCAACATTTGCATTACTCAGTCTTCAACAATAAAAATAATCTAAATAAAATTCTTTGTCACACTAACAAAAGCTGACTTTGTAAAAGGACAACAAAGAAGAGTTGACAAATTAATTTATTTGTTTGCTGTTGCCCTTTTCCATCAAAAAGTTAAAATAATAAAAACTTGAAAATGTCCGAAGATGGAAAATAGGTAAAATTGTTTGATGCCTAACTAGAATAGTTGTCAAATTTAATTTTCACTACTCATAAATTTTGGCTATAATATAATTGTAAGAAATCATGACGAAGACCACTCCTTATGCTAGTAGTTGTCGAGTATTGGATTCCCACTCCTCAGATGCTTATGGTTAAAGTAAATAATTTGGTATTTCAAAATTATCAAATATTAAATGGTATTAATGTTTCATATTAAACTTAAATCTAGATATTATAACTCTAAAATTTCTCTCAAATATCCCAATCACCGATTACTAAATAACAAAAAATTCAATTCGACTCGATATTTCATTCTCAATGTTTTTGTCCGGTTTGCTTCAAGACCTTACAAGTGAGTTCCCAAATTCTTTCTTCCTCATATATTTTTGCCTTTTTTATCGCAATACAGATTTTCAGTGGTAGACTTGTTGAATTTCTGTACCTTTTTTATATGTATTTTTTGGCAAACGAGAGAGTGATGATCAATATTTATGGTGTTATTGCATCACAAAAAAAATAAAAAAATATGCAGTATATATATATTTGAGTATGTCATATAGCTCCTCACAGCTTGTTCTAATAAAATGTAGTATTCCATAAAATCAATTAAACATAAAATTTAGGAGAAGTTTCAATATGAATTCTTTATTATGTGTTGAATTGGAGCAAAACATAATTTGAGGTTTTAACAGAGGGCAAAACACTGCCTAACTTTAACTCTCAAGTATCAGAAGCACATGACTGGTAGATAACAACTCTTCCCCAAGGTTCAACAGCAAGGAGGAAACTTCAATAGCAACCTTCAAGGTTCAACCAACTTCGAAAGTACATGTATGATATTATAGAAGAATGCCATAGACATCAGATTTCGAGTATCTATACAGTCAGATAACGGAAAACCAACAAGAATATGTCAACAGCAAATTAGACAATAAAGTATAAGGATTAGAAGCACATCTTTCAGTAGAACCAGTCTGGGATCGAGCTACTGAATAATTTCACAATAAGAAATGTAAGCATGGAGAAAACAAGGTGAAACTCTGGAGTAGCACAAATTTCTGGCCGGCAGAAAGCTGAGCAATGTCAAATGAGGTGTTATAGAAAGGAACAGGTTTCTAGCATACTTCAATTAATCGATGATTTAATATAATCATTCAACCATTAAACTTATGCATCATCTAATCATCACATTAATCGCCAATGCTAATGAACTTAACCCTTGCAAAGTTGCAAGCACACTAAAATAGTACCCTCTCCATTCCAATTTTGTATGACACTTCCCTTTTGGGTCATCCCCAGATATTTGGATTGATTCTATTTCGATAGTACTTTCACAACTTCAAGAACTAAATATTCATCAACTATTCAAAATTTTGAACTTTGATCTGATGGTTGCTGCATTAAACTAACTTTTCAACCAGTATTGTAACATTTTCTTTCACTATTATTAACATAGTATAGAATCAAATCAACATCTTAAACTCCGTTCAGTCTAACGTAGTCATATAAAAAGAACGGAGAAAGTATTTGTTAAGAGACTCGGATGTCTAAAGAGATGAATCTTAACTTCAATAGTAAGGACAGAGCAGTGGTCAGTGAGTCTCGTTATTATTATATACACAGAGCAATGCCTGTTTAAAAGGCGCAATATCTCCTACCACACCAAGGAAAATCACATCCCTCAACCATAGGTGTGGCTATAATTACATCTGGTCGCAACTATACAAATTAAAGAACATAAAAATGTAATCTTTGAGAAGAAAGTACTAGATGAACATGCTTGCTCGAGAGCAATACTTCAACATGATACATCATATGTCGATGATATCCGTTATCAAAAACAAAAGCATAGCAAAATATCAATTGCATTCCACATGAAACAATAAAAACCATGTATAGAGAACAACACCACATCATGGATAAAAACCATTACTTAAACAACACAACAAGAGCATAGCAAACTTCGAATTGCATTCAACGAGATACAATGAAAACCATGAACAAAGAACACGGATAAAAATCATTACTTTATCGCAAAAATGTACATCTAACAACAATTTATATATGCGAAACATTTAGTATTAACTCTAAAGATTCTCCAAACATATACAAAATCGACTCTAACCATAGAAAAAGAGTTACTCACGTACTACATTTGCTTATCATCCACTAACCTCAATCGCATTTCAATCAATCTGGCATTGAATTCTCCATCACTAACCTTCAACATCTCCGATAATGATAACGAAAACCCATGCTCCATCAAAAGCCTATGCCGAGGCATAATCTTCCTCTCCAAACTAAACGAAAAGTACTGAGGAAACCTCTTCAATTCCCCTATATCCCCATTCATCTCCTTCAAAAAATACTCAACTTTTGGCCTAAAGTTATTCTCAATACTAAATGTCAACAACCCAGGTGATCTCAAAACCATATTAGCCACATCATCGAGTTCGAATCCCAAACTCAACATGTAATCAATTTTAGGGTTCAATGTTAGCTCAACACTGGACACAAGCAAAACAGTAGTTTGACAAGTAATCCGATTCTGACCCAAAAATCCAAATTCCTTCAAAAACTCAAATGTGGGTTTCAATTGATCTTCAACACTACAAACAAGAATTCTCGGACATCGGATGATGGATTTCCGAATGTCATGGAAAGGGATAACGACGTCGTTTAACAAGAAATCGAAAATTGGGTAAAGGTGGATATATGGGTCGGAGGTTAAAAGCTGAGGATGCATATCAAGTATTCGACCAATTGCCGACCGTTCAATCCCCATTGAAAACAGACATATTTCAACAGATCTGATTGAATCGAGTGTTGCTGATCGTAAATGGGGGTTTAGTTGAAGAACTTTACTGGGATTGATATTGAGTTCTTGAAGGTAGAGTATTTTCTCCCGGAATTTGAGACCACAGTCAGTTGAAGTAAGGGTGGGTTGAGGAGAAAAGTGAAGGGATTTGAGTGAGGTTTTTGTGGGTTTTGGAGAAATTGAGCAAATGGGTATTGGAGAAGAAGGGTTTGGGGTGATGGAAGAAAAGGGGATTAGGGTTTTGGGAGGGTTTATCCATGTTAGCATCTCAGGTAGCTGAAGTGACATTGAAGAAGAAGAAAGGACTCTGTTTGCATGCTTTGTGTTTGTAGTTTTATCAACAAAGATGGAGTTTTTTGAGTTTGTGTTTTTGTTAGGGGTAAACTACTACTATAGCCTATCTCCTTATCCCTATTGTATTAAAGTATTTTCGTTACGTGAGTTTTATATCTGAACTATATACATATAAGTTTTCTAATTGAATTGTTGAACATTTATTGAGATACGATTTGACTATGAGTTATTCACTTTTTTTTATATAAAAATAGTAGTAATATTTCAAGTACGAATAGTGAACAACTGATAGTTCAAGTGTGTATGGACAAATACTCGGCAATAAAATAATAGTTTAAATTGAGAAGTCACGCACATAATTGTTTAGATATGAAACTCAAAACGATAGGATATATCCTTTTGACCTTTTATTTTTGAAAAATATAATACTATGTAATTGCCCTTTCAAACTTGTCACTTACACAATTTAGCTTTTGAGAAAATTAGTATAATTAAAAAAAAAAACTTTTCGTAATTTAGTTAATATATTTTTATACTTATCTAAATTGGCTCAAAGGAGGAGCTTATATGGGTGCTAAAGGGTTGACATGAGGCTACAATACACTCTCAACCTATTCAAACTCAAAATTTCATTCACAATTTTGGGAAATTGCAAATTATATATGAACGGAATCACTATAGAAAATTGTCAATTGACAAACAAATTCTATTGTGATTCATGATGTCTCATCAATTGAGGATAATAGACCATTACTAGATCGACCTCTTCACAAAATTTTCAAAAGATTCTATTATGTTGTTTGGGAGTAATCAGTCAATAAAATTTAACGAAATTTTTGATTTGTATGATAGTGAATAAAATTGAATATTATTATATATGAATGTATAAAAACCTCTTGTAATTTTGTATAATTTTGTACATCAAGCTTTTAAACATTTTTGTAAATTAAAAAATGAAAGTTTTGTATAATATTGTATACTATATGTATATTATTGTATATTTTTATTACATACATATCATCCCAACGAATTTCAAAACTTTCCAATATCAAATCCTTGAAGATGGTAAAGCCCAAGTTCTTTCTATAGGATACATTCAAAAGGCTTGAAGATGGGATCCTTATATACAACTCCTTTTCTATTGTACAAATAGCAGAATATGAGTGATACTCTTATTTTGATAAATGTATTAGTGTATATTTGATACCAGATACATGTATCTTCTTATAATTATGTATCTATCCACAGATACAGTGTATACATCATTGTATACTTGATACTATACATGTATCTGGATAAATGTATCTTTTGTCATGTTCAATTCGATATTATGAACGACAAATACATTGTATAGTATTACTAGAAATTGATACATGCGTGTATGGTGTAAAAAGAGTATAAAAATGAAGATACACAAACATACTTATGTATCAAATATCCATACATGAGACGACAGAGGTGAGAGAGAAGGTGTCACGGGATATAACCTCTTAACGAGTGACATGAAAGGTATCTTGATTAAAATAGGAGAGAGGCGAACGAAATTAGAGCAAAGAGAGGTGTGAGAGAAAGGAAAGATGAGAGACAGGATCTATAATTATTTAAAGTATCATTATGAAACGTAATTCCAAAATATACTATCGTATTTTGTGAAATTTCCCCTATATATTCCTCTTGCGTAAATGAACTTGCGAAAACAAGGAGATATAAGACGAGCCCAAAGTTATTGGGCCTCTAATGTGAATTGTGACATAATGTCTAGCCTAATGTTTAAGAAAATTTACCAAGTGAGACAACACGAGATTTTCAGTCTCGCGTGTCTACCATAGTTGACCATTTCGTTGCAAAATACTGAATTTCTATCGACGACATTTCAATTTTAAAAAAATAAAGCAGAAGTAACATAGGAAAATAAATGGAAATACATGAATTGGTACATTTTAATAAATAATTACTCATGATTTTAACAATACTTTTTATTTATTACCATTTATAGCAATACTATGTTAACTCTGCAATATGTATTAAAAGTGAATTATGTATGCAATATATATGAATTATATATGAATTATAATTTTTTTAAAGTATATTATGTTTGTTTGGTAAAAATTTGACACATTGAATTATAAATGTATTAAAATGTGTGATAAATGAATTATTTATCATTAAAATTTGTATTATATGTGAATAAAAAATTATTCTTATAAAAAATTATTCTTTGTAATATGAATTAAATTTGTATGATAAATAAATTAAAATTGATTAAGTGGGGGAAAAAAATTATTGCTATAAATGATGAATATTTTTTTATTATAATATATTTATGTACGTTTTCCAAAATAAATTCATGATATTGAATAGGACTAGAAATTGAACAGTAGCTCTATGATAAAATTATTATCTTATGGCAATGTAAGATAACAAACTTAATGAATTCGAGTTTGAATCAGAGTTATTGGGTTCACATAAATTATAATGTGCATATCTCAATAATTCATCATACTCTTTACCTACCTAAGTTTATTACCTTCTTTATATTAATATACATATCGATACTTAATTGGTCATTTCACATTGAAAAATAAGATGCGTGAAACTTTTTGTTTTTACTTTTTATTTCTTCCAGAATTTTTCCTTCTCATTTTCACATCACAATATTATATATTATATTTTTTAGAAAAGTATTAAATAAAATAGAATAAGAAGAGAAGTAGGACAAGTAAGTGAGCGATAAATGCGGCAAAAAAATAAAAAAATCACATGTGAAAATGTACGAAAAATATAACATCCCCAAAGATCCCCCATATCTCTATTTTCTTGGCTCCATTAATTAGCTCCCACAAAAATTGATACAATAGAGTTTTAAAAGTCGGAGATTGAGTTGTGTTTAATTATACTTCAATTCTAGCTATCGAATTATATTATATTGTAAAATCTTATTTATTTTTCAATTGTAATTGCAATTAAGTTGATATTTAATGGAATATCGAGAGGCGTATGAAGTAATATAGAGTGAAAAGGTAAATTTATGCAAGTTGAAAGAGTTTTGGAAAAATACGAGTAAACCTAAAGATGAAAATTTTAACAAAGAAACAACTATAGAGATTGAGAGATTGACGTTTAGGTTGATGGAAGATTAAAAAATGTCTAACTAAGGATTTAGATGAATTTTGCCATTGAAAGGAATTAAGTTCCTAATTACCTAATGTTGGATTATATTATGGATTAATGTTATTAGTTATTAGTGATACTTGAGCATAAAAACTTAAAAGATGTAATTTTAACCTAAGAGTTTTCATGTTGGTCTCTTTAATTTAATTTAAAATATTTGTAATATGACTTTTGTTCCAATATTAATATTGATATTTAATCATCATTAACTAGATATTAATAAAATAAATTAAGAGAGTGTTAATGGGATATTGAGTCACAAGGCTCAAAACACAAGAAGAGAAAAGAAGGGCAGATGGAAGAAGGTGAGGAGCGTTTGACTAGTCATTGACAGCCTTTTCAGGGCATCAAGCATGCCCTCATTCATCCCACTTTTCAAGTTTAAATATTCCGTTATGTTTCTTTCCGTCCTAATTTACGTGATAATATATAATTGAAATTTTAAAAAAATAGACGTAATATGTAAATATGATTTAATTTGAGTTCAATTGATAGTTTATGACTTTTTTTATTTATATGAATAGACTTTTAAATTTATATAAAATTGAATAAATAAATATATTATTTTATATGATGTCTTATAAATCAGTTAAGATGTATCTCACGCAAATTATCACACAGAACATCAAAGTTCATTCGAATTTTGAATTAGGAAAAATGGTCTGATATATCTCTCAACTTTGTCATTTAGAGCTGATATACCCCTTGTTATGAAATTGACTCATATATATTTGAATTATAAGTGTCAAATTGGACCACTTTAGTGGAGTTGATGTATTTAATATACTTTTATAATAAACATAATTTTACTCGATAAATTATGTATATAATTGTATATTTCTTTCTTAATTTTTTTTTTTGAATTTTCTCTGCAAATAGCGTATTTTTCGAACATAAAATGACTTGGATTTCTTTGAAATTTATGGAGGATCTTATGAATTTTGTTGAAGAAATTGATAGTGAAGAAAGATTCAACCTTGTTTTAATTTTACAATATTTTATAAATTTATATAATTTTTGGAATGAGATATTCAATTAAAATAGAACTAAATTCGATCATCTGAATAAAATATCATAATTAAAGGGGTTGATACTTATAATGTATGAACAAATTTTTAAAAATATGTCACATACCATTGACCATAGGCAATAGCATTAATTTCTAGCTCAGAGTTAATGTAGCTTTCAAAAATAGGTAGATACACATTTATGTTATAAAAATAAATGTAATGTTTGTTTTACCACTTAGAATTAATTAAAATAAGCCATAAAAAGCTATGGAATTTCCTTGAATTTTTGCTTGTGAATTAAATATAGTAGATGTTTTTGTAACATTTCTATCATCAGAATGGGAACAAACAATATTTTTCAACAAAATTCAATGAAATTTCCAACTATTTGTGAGACTTTCTTAAAGTAATTTGGACCAAAAAAATATTGGGAAAAATGGTTTCAAAAAATAAGTTGTTGAAGTTGTGTATTTTCATTAGGTATTTAATTTATTTATTTGTAAAAGGTAGAAATTTTGTTAGCAAGAAAAAGTTTACCGGAAAAACTAGTGAAATGGACTTTTCCTGTTAATTGAGTAATTTTATTCGTTCATTTTATTTTTCATGAACATTTTCCTTAAAGGTCGTTATGAGTTCTTTGTCATTTTAAGTGCGCAAAGAATTTTTTATAGTTCAATCTAAGAAAGACAACAGAAAAGTATAAGAGTCGTAGCTACAAAGTAAAAGAAGTTGTTACCTTATTAGAGGTAATGTGACGATACTCGTCTCAGCCTCTACCAGATTCATTTAGTAACGGTCTTAGAATAAAAAAGTCCTTTGTTTTCATTTGAGTAATAATTTTTTTTTATAAACATTACTCCAAAAACACAACTTATCACAACCATAGAATCTTCTTTTTGGCAAGACAAATGACTAGTGACAAGAATCTCAATCCACACAAGTTGAAACATTGGAACAAAATCACCTGTATTTTCAATCTTTTTCTTTTTCTTTTGTAAACATTCATTAATTAAATGGATACATAAATCTTTAAGTATTTACTAAAAGATGGTTCATCATAATTAGTCAGAAAGTTAGGCTAATGACAGTTGGCTTTTAAATTTGGCTGCTACTTTAAATGCACTTTAACCCTAGGTACTTTGTGGCCTATTTCAACCGTTCATTAATTTTAATTTTTCACGTGACATAATTAATATTAAAAAATTAAATAACATTCCAGCTAATTCCATAAATCTTCAACTTAAAATTACAATATTCAAATTTTTCATATTGTTAAATTACATGAGTGATAAATCAAACAAACAAATTAAAATCGAGGGAAGCATTACAAAAGTTATAATACATAACCATATTCTTCTTGAATCATTACTAGTTAAATGGATCTTTACATTTCATAGTCTCACACAAAGTCCATCTTCAGCTACAGGCTGAAGCTTTCAAAAAAAAAAAGTTGCCAAAAATACCCCCACCCCCACGTACCAACTGCGGGTGGTAAAAGTCCACCACTGCTTTCCACTTCTGCCCTTCACAGAAGGAAAAATTACCAAAATAACCTCAAAAAATAAAAAAACCCTACAAAGTGTGGCCTCAAGAATTAGGGTCCCCCAAAAGTAAGATACCCTTAATTCAAACAAAAATGAAAAAAAGGGACAATTTTAAAATATGCCCTTTTTTCATTTTTTTACCTTAAAGACCACACCTTTACCACCAAGAAAATACTTCTATACTAAAAAATAGTCACAATACTAATACTAGTGACCAAATCAGTATGCATACTAATACTAGTAATGATAATAGTAATACTAGTAAATATACTTTCAAAAACTTGAAGAACAAAAAAACCCATTTAATGCTTTTTTTTTAGTGAAATTGAGCACCAGTATATGTCTGTCCAAATGACCAGTGAGCAGGTGCAACATTGTATGAGATCAAACTTCTACCATCACCTGTTGTAACCTTAAATGATAGTGTTTGTCCATTAAGGTTGTTGTTGTTTTGCCAGTTTTGTCCCCAGTTTCTTGACATTGGCTGCCAACCTGTTCTTGATCCTTTAACAGCTACTGAATGAACATCACCACCACCACCAACATTAGTTACTAGTACTAAGTTGAAGTATGAGTGTCCATTGATTGTGAACCTTATTCCTCCCCTTCTTCTACAGGGTACCCTGTAATTTGTTTCAACAAAAGATTAGTCGAGACATGAAAATTCAGATAGTCAACCAACTAAGGATATCAGGATTAGTCATAACGTTAGTCCACCAACTAAGCTTACTATTAACCAAGATTTGTCGTGAAAGTTCAGATAGTCAACTAACTAAGCTATTAGGTTATTACAATTTGCAAGATTGATTATGTTATGTTTTCATATGGTGTTAAAGTTTGTAACTCTGTTACTTGTGCTATTCCAAGATTTACCAAAACCAAGAAACAAGTCAAGTATAAAGAGCACAATTGACACAAGTAAAGAGACAAATGGGAACAATATTTGTAACTTAATGTATCTTCTACTATTACAACAACCAAGAAAGAAGTAAATGCTAAAGAGTACACCATTGAAAATAGCCAAATGGGAAACTTCTTGTGATAAAGTTAAAATCTTTATCAAAAGGGACCACACCATGTGGTTTCACCATTTCATTTTTCTATTTGCATGCACAAGTATATTAAGGTCATTTAAAAGGGACCATTTTAGAAATTTCAAACCTTTGGGCTTAAGCAATTTAGACATGACTAAGGTTTAGCATTTGTGAAAAGACAAAACTCTCCTTACCACACATTAAAGTACTCAAACAACATCATACATACATAGCAAGATACAAACAGAGCATATAGTACTACAACTAACATATATTTACCAAGAATTTACCTTCTATAAGCAACAGGGACAATTCCAGCTTTGTAATGAGCAATGTGTTGGAAAATAGGCTGAGAGAGGTCAAAATGGTGAAGTGGAGGATTACACCAACCCCCTGCATTATTAGGGAGGGCATTGTTTGGTGGGCAAAAATTTGTAGCAGTAACCACAATAGAACCAGGCAAACACCCTTGTCTATCATTCACACATCTTAATTCAAAACAAGAACCACAGCTCAACCCATTGTTGAACATAGCAGTACTTAAAGCTGCTGTATTTGTACCATACCCTTGACTATAAAGATTCCCATATCCACAATCACCACCTATTTCCAAAAAAAATCAAGAATCAGCACAAATTTTAACCTAAATTTACTCAAAAATCAAAACTTTTGAGGAATTTAAAGAAAATGCTGCATACCCATTGTTCCAGATGCATCACCACCCCCATAGAAAGTTGCATGAGCATCAATCCAACCTCCTCCACCATAACCATAAACAGATGACACCATTGCAAGAAGACCAACAAAGCAAATCCCAAAATAAGACATGTTTCCTGCATAAAGATTACAACTTTTTAGCATTCCACTCAAGAATGTTAACAAATCTTGAAAATGGTGTACTTCAACAATGTTTTTTTGCATAAAGATTACAACTTTTTAGCATTACACTCAAGAGTGTTAACAAATCTTGAAAATGGTGTTCTTCAACTATGTTTTTTTTTGCATAAAGATTACAACTTTTTAGCATTACACTCAAGAGTGTTAACAAATCTTGAAAATGGTGTTCTTCAACTATGTTTTTTTGCATAAAGATTAAAACTTTCTAAGGTATACATTCAAGAAAAGTTGAAAATTGTGTTGTTAATTGTTGCATTTTCAAGAGAAGAGAAGAAAGACTCTTACTTTGGAGAGTGAGCCTTGACTAGCAAAGAGAGAATGAAGTGAATAAGGCAAAGGAAGAGTGGAAATGGGAGTTGGGTGTGGAAACTTGGGAGGGATTTAGGGGGATATAAATAGGGATTTTAAGGGGTGTTTGGCCTTTAAGCTTGTGCTACAGTTATACAACTGACTGACACTTTTTTTAGGCTGTTGAGGGGACCAAAAACTGCCTTAGAGAGGAACCATTTAATAATGAGTTTTTTATTTAAATTTTTTTGAGTTTTGGGTGGTGGGAATTGAGGGTCATTTGCACTTTTGCTATCTTTTCTTTTTGAAAAAGAAAAATATCTGAACTATGTAAATGTAAATATTCTTCGTTATACTTTTGAGATATTGATAACTCTGTTGTTGAAAATTTAGAATATATATACCCTTTATACTAACAGATATACACATATTATAATCTTATCCACTAATCGACATTTGTTAAATTTATGGATCGACGGATAAGATTGTGTCACGCGTCCCTATTTAGTCTTTCGTTAAAGTAAAGGGCATAAATGCTCTAATTTTTGCATGGCATCAATGTCTCAAAAGTATGACGAATGATATCTGCATATCATTTACGATAGTTCAGGGATATATTTATCATTTTTCTCTTTCTTTTTTAGTTTACCATTCAATATCTCTGAAATCCACATTAGAGTCCTTTTAAAATTCGAATTTACGCAAGAAAGTCTCATATTAGAGAATTCAGCGCTCTCTAACAGAGAAGATTTTATATCTAGGGGGACTCAAATTTGAGAACTCCAGTTAAAAATCAAAGAGTACTTGTCACTCCAGCACAATCCACAGTTCTTGTTGGTGTAATTTTGCTATTGTTTTTGTGGTCTTTAATTTATAATACTTGTTTACTATACTAAAAATAGATGTTTGCATATCAAATGAAATCGACCAAGAAAAGTAAAAGTGAATGAAGGGAGTAATTCCTTCGTCGATTTGTATATCTGATTTTTTACATGGCATTAAGTTTAAGAAAGTAAAGAAATTTTTGAATGTTGTATTTTTAAACTAACTATATGTAAAATATATCAACATATCATTTTATCTTGTGGTGTTAAATGTGTCATCTGAGAAAAAAATAGAATTAAAGAATTGTCAAAAAAACTAAAAAGCTTTATTTAAAATCAACCAAGAAAAATAAGACAAATAAATTAAAATAAATCATATATTATGTCTGCATGACTTCAATTTCTAAAAAACTTATGTTTCAATATACATAAGTATGAGAAGGACAAATATTAAAGACGAATTTATTTCAAGGGTTAAATTAGTCAATTTAATGAAAAATTAAAGGGAAAAATTCTTTATTTTATTATGGGCCTGGAATAAAATAGGTTTAATGGGCTGAAACCGCGTGAATGTTTGTAGGTTTGTGCTATTTTGTAATAACACCAAAAATTCCCAAAATCCAAGTAGGGTCTTCTGTTTTTTCCTCTGTTGGCTAAAATTTAAAACGTTTTCAATTTATTTGTTTGATTTTAATTTACTATTACACTTTATAAAAAAATATTTTTAAATATTATAATATCAAATTAAAGACATGTTAAACAAATCAATGATATTTTTTCTTGAAATGTATTTTGAAAAGAAAATAGGATAAATAATTATTTAATAATAAATTTTATATTAAACGTCTGAATGACTTGTAAATATTTTTTAAGGACGTGTAAATAAAAAATACGAAAAGTATTTTGAGATCGGACCGTACAACCATCTAGGGTTTTGTCCATACAAATTGCTAGTAAAAACTTTAATAATGAGAATAAGTGTTGCATCTGCTAAAAACACTGGAAATTAAATACTATTTCAGCTTTTTCAGTTAAAATAAAAATTATAATAGAATAAATTCTACTGTTTTTTCTAGTGGTTAGGCCATTTATAGCACATTACATTAATTAAAAGTGAGTGAATTAAATAGTGAGATCTTTTTTGGTAGCAGAATTTATTTTTATAATAGAAATAATTCACTTAAACAATAGTACAAATTCATATTAATATTATTAGTTTATTGTTTCTCCACATTAAATAGAAGTTTATATGATGGCTGCAAAAAGTACATCTAACCTCTCTACCTCTCTAAGTAATAAGCTTTATACATCATAAAAATATTTCATTTAGGCATTTAAATTAATTTTTATATCGATTGAATATCTTTTAACTTTAAATAAAATGTGTAATTAGACAATTTTAATTCAATTTCAAAAGAAAAAATCGTATTTTGTTATTCATCTTATATTCTCGTATAAAATGAGACGAATAAACTATTATTTTGGCTATTTTTAAATTAGGTGGTACATTTTTGAGATTTTTCAAACAAGTTGTGATCTATATAATTATTATATTCAATGAGGTTAGTTGAAATATTAAAAGTGAATCAACTAACCGAAGTTATTGGTCTAATCCCATTTTATTAAGTGATTGTAAGAGTATTTCTCATTAAAAAAAAATTGTTCGTATAATTGTAGTTATCGTACCATTAAGTTGTCAATTTAATTGAACTATTAAATTGTTAAGCTGATTTAATTATTATTAGAAGTCGATGATTCAAATTTATAACACTATATAAAGTCGATGAAGTGATATTTGATTATTTTAATACGATCGATAATTCAAATTTGTGATCCTCTATTATTTCATTTGTGAACTCTTGTGGTCCATCAACTTCTTTTTTTTTAAAAAATTGCTTCATTTTAAAATTGAAGTAATTTAATTTTAATTATTTATGAAGGTATAGTACATGTGTGAAATTGATGTATAATTATTGTAATTTAAAAGGGTAACACATGTTTAAGAAAAAAACTTCCATCAAGTCTCATAAGTCATTCTCTTTATACATTGAATTGACATATTATAATCTATCCTTTTTTATTTTTTTGGTTAGATTATAAAAGATCACATAAAATCCAAAAAATTATCCTTTTTATTTCTTTTTTTCTTTTGGTTGGATTATAATAACCTAACATAAATTCCTAAAATTATCAATTGAATTGCACTTTTCACATTGAGAAAGATTGTGACCTCAAAAAAATTGACAAAACACAATATAACAAAATAAAATCATAAGGATATACCATGTTAAGTCGAATCGACAGATAAAGTTATATTTGATTATATTTTTTTGGAAAAAGGGTCAAATATGCCCCTAAACTATTTGAAAAGGTCTAGATATACCCTTCGTTTAAAGTTTGGTTCACTCATGCCCTCGCCGTCCAACTTTTGATCCAAATATGCCTTTATAGGCGTTAGTTGCCATGTTGGACATATCCAACTCTTTTTTCATTTCTTTAAATGTCACATTGAATTGCCATGTTATTTTGACCTACCACATGACATTTATATGAAAATGGAAAGATATTCGGACTCATAAACACGTAATTCAACCCATAAATCAACTTCTTTTAAATACACTATCCGATCTATTTTTTACAATTTTGTTTAATTGTTTTTCCCGGTAAATCCCAAAAATGAATAATTGATTAATAAAAATTAGGAAAAATATGAAAAAAATATATAATTAACACCAAAATTTACAAATAAATATAGTAACTATAAATCTAATATTTCAATATTTTTTTAAATTTTTTTATTTTTCGGTAAATCTCAAAAATAAATAATTGATTAATAAAAAATATAAAAAGTATGAAAAAAAATATAATATTAACGCCAAAAGTTCACAAATAAATATAGTAACATTTCATTCAACAATTTCAACATTTTTAAAATTTTTATTTTTTTCGACAAATCCCGAAAATGAGTAATTTATTAATAAAAAAAGTTTTCATATTTTTTATTTTTATTAATAAATTACTCATTTTCAAGATTTGTCAAAAAATTAAAAATTAAAAAAATTGTAGAATGAAATGTTATTATATTTATTTGTGAACTTTCGGCGTTAATATTATATATTTTTTCATACTTTTCATATTTATTATTAATCAATTACTCATTTTCGAGATTTACTGAAAAAAAATTAAAAAAATATTGAAATGTTAGATTTAAGGTTACTATATTTATTTGTGAATTTTTGGCGTTAGTTTTATATTTTTTTCATATTTTCTCTATTTTTTATTAATCAATTACTCATTTTCGAGATTTACCGAAAAAATAAAAATTAAACAAAATTGAAAAAAGGGTCGGATAGTGTATTTAAAAGGATTTGATTTATGGGTCGGATTAGGTGTTTATGAGTCCGAATATCTTTCAAATTTCATGTAAATATCATGTGGTAAGGTCAAAATGACATGACAATTCCATGTGGCATTTAAAGAAATGAAAAATGAGTTGGATATGTCCAACATGACAACTAACGCCCATAAGGGCATATTTGGATCAAAAGTTGGACGACAAGGGCATGAGTGAACCAAACTTTAAACGGAGGGTATATCTAGATTTTTTCGAATAGTTTAGGGATATATTTGACCCTTTTCCCTATTTTTTTTAAAAAAAAATGTTTACACTAGTTATACTTATATATAACTTTAAAATATTTTTATTTTTTTACAAAAATAAATAAATAATTTTTATGATCAAACCAATCGTAATATTAGGAAGGAAAGTGATTTTCATAAAATCTGGTTCTTCTGCAAATTGGTGGGGTTGAAAATGACAAGTTGATAAGTTGAGGGATTGTGCGGTAATGGAGGAAATTGCACATGCTCTCGATTTGTCTCTTTACTCCAATTTACAAAATTCCATTTGGATTTCTCTTTTTTGCTTTTTTGTTTTCTTCCACCACATACCATGTTAATAGAATCCTATATGAACAAATTAAATCTATTTGGAGTCGCCTTTGATAGTTCACTTTACGAGGATTTTAGTAATTCAGTTGGTTAATTATAGAATTATCACTTTATTCATAAGAATTATATTTCTTACTTTTCTTTTTGGTTTCTCACGATATTCACGTTAAAGCTGAATTAAATCCAGGTTTATATTGAAAAATTTCACATTGAAAGGGTAAAACGCTCACTAACAAAGGAGACTCTGTATCTAAGGGAATCGAACCTGAGAACCCTCGTTAAAGAAGATTCCTCACCTTTTTGTTTCTCCTTTCTAGTTGTGGAGTCAGAATTTTCACTAACAAAGTTTAAAATACGAAAAAATAAACACACGAACAAATCGAAAGGATTCCAAGATCTACGACTAATTTTAACTATGTATAAATATTTATTTGATTTTGTGTGAAAAGGAATTCAAAACACTTGAGCCCTTAGTAGCTCTGCCTCCTCCCCCTACCTCGAAGTTATAAAAATGATAACTATTTCATTTCGAGATAAACTTTCTGATACAAATTTAAATTAAAAAATTGTCTTAATTCCTCTTTAATCAAATTTCTAAACCCAAAATCAACAAACTAAAATAATAAAGAAGATCATTTCTATGAAATGTCTAATCCTACTCCTAATGACTTGAAGTTAAGTTCTTCAATGCAAATTAAAGTTTCGGCCAACAAATCTTTAAGGGATTTGGACTTCATTAACACTACTAGTTCATATTCACATCGAGAAAACTTATTTAATAAAAAACGCGCACTATAAAAAATCTTGTCATATAGAATTTGTGACTAATAAGACATTTATTGCAATAAATTATCAAAATTTGTGTGAAATTAGTTAAACAAAGGCATAACAATGATAAATCAAACTATTTCAACAGTAATAATGAATAATTAACGTCTTCTAAATTTTAAGCCATAATAAACAAAATATATAAACTTTATCGCATTTAAGATACACCGTGTTAATAAAAATTGACAAAGCTTTCTTATATTTCATCTCTCAAGATTCATCAAATTTTGTAATTTTTATGCTAACAATTAAGTGATCTTTCTTTTTTAAGGTAAAAAAAATAAATGAAGCAAAGAGTATATATATTTACAAAAATGAAAGGACAGGAGGGTTGACTATTACTAAAAATTTATTCACCTAAATGGAAAAAATTTAATTATTTTTTACTATATGATATAATGACATTATTTTTATAAAAAAAAAGGAGTCAAGGGCAATTTTTTTTTTTTTTTGTAGGTTTGTGAGGTCCAAAAATTTGTACCAAATATATGCAGCAGAATTATCAATTGTAAGATCACCTTTTTTCGTTTAGGCAATTTACTACTGATAACTGTTTTTTTCCACAGTATGTTTTTTTGTCTTTATTTGTAAAATTAATTCTGGACCGTTTATTTCAAATATATTTTATTCTCTTGACCTTGTGAGGTCTGATCACAATCCAACATTATCTTTTTTCGATTTTCGATCCGATATTTAATATCAAATTGATTTTATATTGTGTTAAAATATTTATATTATCAGTAAATTTTAAATATAAATAGGTCTGATCACAGTGCAATTACTATTTTTCTAAATTTGATTTTTTATCCTGACTTTTTAATACTTTTGTTGCTTTATTAATTTAAATTTACGTCTGAAAATTCATGTAGTAAGTAAATTTCAAACATATTTTGTTCTTTTGTTTCTGATAAAAATCTAACATTATTTTTTTTCTTTCTTGATTCGTCCTCGACTAATCTAAATTCGTGACAAAAAAAATTTTGGTGATAAAATGCACCCAACCAAATGCATTATTTCCAAAGTTAAAATTTAAAACTTCTAATTAAAAAAAAATATTTCAGAATTATCGATCTACCGCAACTTTAGTAGATCTTGGATTTTCACTTCCTTTTAAAAATTTCATTCCAACATTTCACTGTTTTTTCCCCCTATAAAAATGTAAGATTTTTCTTCTCTTTAACTAAAAGTCAAATGCATTAATCATTTATTCTTTTGAATTATAAATCCTAACCCCCTTCATTCTTTGTACTTTTCTTAATAATCATCATTTTATTGTGGAAGTTTAAGTACTTAACTCATAATTAATTGTAGTATGTGTGTGAATGATTAGTATTTTTGTCTGTTTTAACGGAAAGAATCATCTTACTAATCAATAATTAACTTTTTGGTTAGTCTTCTAAATATTTCGGGCCGTTTTTTTTATTTTTAGTTCAAGATTTTAGTTTTTAGAATCGGCCATATTTTTAAGATAAATTTTAAAAGTCTTTCCTATTTTTTTATTTTATTTAAAGAAAAATTCCAAAACGTATATTATATTTTTATGGAATAAACATTGTAATATATTTTTCTTATGGACCATAATATGACAATTCATTTTTTAACTTATTAAAAGCAAAAATAAATTTAAACAGACACTAAACTATTAAATAGGGTTCAATAAAAGTTGTTGTTGAGGGAAGGACCTTGTTTTAATCCCGTAGAATGAATGTGAAAAATTAAATTCTCGGATTTAGAAAGTAAATTAAAATTCTATGATTGAAAGTGAAATTTATTTAAAAATGAACTGAACGAATTTATAAATTTTAAAACTGATCAAGTTTCAAATATATACTATTTTATTTTATTCTTTAAAAATATCTACTCTCAAAATTTATAGTCAACTAGAATAAAGTTGAGTCAAAACTTTATTTATATTAGAGTATTATACTTTAAAAAAAAGGCCATCTTGAAAGCATTGAATTTTTTATAGGTGTCTACTAATGGCATATTTTCCACAAAGAATAATGAAGGTTAGGTATACCCTATTATTTGCTATGCAACTTCTCATTAAAAATGTTGAAGATTAATTAAAGTGCATAATTTAAAATGCAGAACAAAATAATTAAATGGATTGGCATTACAACCCTTGATTATTCTTGTTGCTAAACATTTTGAAATTAAGTTTTTCAATAGTTAAAAGGGAGTTAGTTTTCATATACAAACATTTTCAATAGTTAAAAAGTAATAAATTTCATGCATAATTCAATTTCAAAGTTATCTCAATAGATAATGATTATCTGAAATCAGATAAGTAATTCAATCTCCCTTGGAATTTGAAAATTCTAAATTTTAGGATATATAGAAGAGAAAACTTTCACTGGCTTTCAGAGGCGGATCTAGAATTTGAAGGTCGGGGGTGTCACGATATTCAAGTAAGATAAAGGATCGGTTGCTTTAATTTTGGGTTACAATTTGAGTTTTTGATTTATTTTCTTATAAATAAATCGATCAAATATGCATGTTAGTAATATTTTTTTAAAGATATTTTGTGATTAGAGACAACTAAACAATTCAATTTTTTATTTCATTTTTGGAATTAGATGTCTTATTCGCTGAAACTTTGAGGAAAAAAAAGATTTTTCACATTAAAATTTAAGTTTTTATAAACCATCTAATAATATTAACATAATATATTCATCTTTCATTGACTTTATGTGTTGTAGAGATACATAGTATAAAAAGAATAAAAATTATAGTTCCAGCGTAGTCATATTACTTAGCAATTGAGTTGTTTCACTTTCTAGTTATTGGGTTTATTCAGTTATTATACATATATACATATATATACAATATTTTTTTCGAGATCACAGGGTATGAGCGGATTCCTTATAAGACTTTGGCAATCCTCCTCCCTTTGAGCTAGCTTTTGGGGTGTGAGTTAGGCTTAAGATCTAATTTCAACAGACTAACGTTACGATCTAAATTTAAATTTTTCATGTTAGTGGACTTCAAATATTAAATGATTATGCAACAAAGAAAAAGGTGATTCTTATATTTTTATTTATAATATAATTATTGCTTATGAGGCACATAAAAACAAACATGCTACTAGCAAAAGGAAAGATAAAAAATAATCTAGACTAAATATTTTATTGTTAAGTCTAACAATTTTATTTTTTTTTAAAAATGGACTTACCTTCTTGAGAAGATAAAACTTTACCGTAAAAAGTAAGAAAACACACTCACATAATGCTCAGATGTTTGTTTAGTTCATAGTTTTTTCATGCATGCTTAATTATTATTATTAGATTTTTTTATCAAATCAATAAACATATATTACTTTCGTTTTAAAAAGAATATCCCTATTTCCTTTTTAGTTTGTTTAAAAAAATATAACCTCTTTCCTTTTTTGCAACACTTTAACTTTAACTTTCCACGTGACATGTTTAAGACAACAAGATTAAATATCATTTTGGTACATTTGACATAATTTTAGAATCATAAGATTAAAAAATCTTCATTCTTTTCGTAAACTCCGTTCTAAATCAAATTAGGTCATTCTTTTTGAAACAGAGAGAGTAATATACATTTAAACACATACAATTATAGTTCATTATAATTAATTAATGTGTATATATAATCAATTTGTTCAGTCACTCAATCATAATAAATTATCTATAAACACTCGATATAAATAAATATTTGTTTCAATGACATTGACGTCATTGGGAAATAGGAAAAATAAAATATTTGTTTAAGATACAAACATAGCGCCATCAATGGGATTACATTGCCTAGAAAAGTGAGAGAAGACTGTAATCTTTTTCATTTTCTTTAATAGATTTGCTCTACTTTTTTGCTTTTTTTTAATAACAACCTAAAACCCCTAGCTTTAACTACCTTATTTAAACCGTTGGATTTTTAAATTATATTTTTATTTTTTTGTATTTAAACACAAAACACCCTTGAAATTAAAGCATTTTCAACTACCAACTTTTTGAACATTTGGTGGGAAAATTATTTTAAAATATAAACTTACTTTTGTCCCCCACAAAAGAATAAAATTCCCTCTAAAATATTTTATATTTTTCTCACTTTTGATTATGTGATGAGTAATGCTTTAACTAAGCCAGAACATATGTAGCGTGTAAAGTAGCAAGTTTGATTGTATTTACCATATTTTTGAGATATGTTTAAAAAAAATATAATTTCTAGTAATTTTGATTCTTTAAATTTATAAAAATTAAATATTTTGGCTCTGTCAAATATTTAATAAGCTCGGATTAGTGTATTTAACATGAACTAATATTACAATGACACACTTAAATCGTAATATCTGTTATTTTTTTGGGTGTATTTTTAGAGGTTGGTGTAGCTTTTTGTTATATTTTATTATTTATTGGTGTCTATTAAAGGATTTTAGTTCTACATGCCACCTTTTTTTATGTGTCGATTATCGATAGATAGAGTTGGTTTATATCAAGACGTCCACCTTTCATTAAGAGCTGAAGTTTTCTCTTTATGTCAGAGTTTTTCTTTTGATAAAATATCGAGAAACCGCACTACTGCTTCCTTAGTTCATTATTTTGTATCTATAAAAGGGATTCAATTTGATATAATCTTACGTACGAATTCATATTATTAACGAGGATTCAATTTCTAAGATTTGAGATCATATCTTGATATGTGTGCTATACTTTTATCTAAATAAAAACTAATCACATATTGATGATCATGTTTATTTTCTATGTTAGCGGCTTTACGCTATCGATTGAGAAAGTTTATCCATAAAATCTATCACTAAGAGTTTGTTTTTTTTGTTTTTTTTTTAAATAATAATATTTGACATAGACCAAAAGTTTGGGGACAAACCAAATCATATCCAACTGAAATAATAGATTGGTGTTTTGAGGGATAATCTTTTATTAATCATTGTTAATGACTTTTGTTAATTTTGCCGACATTACAACTAATTAGTGCATGCATGATTCCTATAGTTACATAATTATCATTTGCTGGCAAATTAAAGTTGATGCTCTATTTTTAAGTTAGCATGCATGAGGGGAAAAGTTAATTAATTATTATAAAAATCTTATAACTTTATAATAAAAAGTTGAAGTGTTATGTAAGTTATACTAATTAAATAGTGGTTTTAATTCTTTGTTTGGTAAAATTTGGAGTCATGATTTTGCTCTTAAGTACAAGCCAGGATTGTAAATATAAATTAACCTTGAATTAGAAGAAAAATGAAATGAATATAATTATACAATTGCGTAAAGGAATTGTCTAATCAATGAATTTGAATCATATAATTACTAAATTTATTTTTAATATAGTCATTCAAATATTGATATTTTGTCCTTGTAGCTTATGATTTGGTACATTTAGCCTTTGAATTATTTCGTATTCGAATGTGAATTTAATTAATTGATAACTTTTCAAACTTGTTAGTAAATTTTATTTATACGCTTAAATTGTTATCTGTTATGATTGAATATCCGAATACATGATAGAGTAATCCTATCAGACAAATCTGACTTAAAATTTAGGAAAAATTTATGTGCGTGTTCTCAAGCGTCCCTTAACGTATTTATATAAGTTAACTATGACATAATATGTGTAACCTTTTTTTCTAAACACATCAACCTCAATTGAAACAAGTTCGAGTTTACGACTAATTGAGCTAGACTAATGTGCATATAATGACATAGTTTAAGTGGTTAATTGACTGATGTAATGAACATTTGAGAATATGAGTTGAAAATATCTAATAAAAATATTTTATCACGTACAATACTGAAAACGACACTAATTAGATAATATTCATTGATACTCGAAAAGTCGGTTCAAGTATATTTCTTGGGTCCATTAATAAGATTAGGTCAAAGATTTACCAAGACGTATATGGAGTGAACAATTAATATTCTTGTTGATTATGACTCAAAATTAGCAAAGTTAATACACTACGTAATTTATCTGCTTTATTTTTTTGCCCTTTTATATGGTCTTTCATTAAAAATTCAGAAAATAAAACAGACGTTAATGGCTAATTTAAGTATTTTTATCAATTAAAGAAATATAAATACTAAGATAAAAATTAGTTAATCATTATAATCACACCTAAAAAAGAAGTAATATGTAGGTAATCAAATTTATACTCCTTTCACCTATTGATAAAAAATATATATATCGAATAAATTAACGTATTAAAATTGGTTTAAAAATATTTCCTTCCACTTATTGCATCAATTTTATCCTTTCTTCAAGTTATTTAATAAAAAAATATCGCTCTTAATGTGTTAGATATAACTTAATAATATAATTTTTTTCTACTTATTGGACCAAATTTTATCCCTAATATTTTTTGAGCTTAAACTATTGGTCTATTAACGACACAATTACATGGCTTTTAATTAAATTTTAATTTTAAAAAGCCTTTATTTAGTTGGTCCATGTAATATTCTGACCCAATCCATACTATTGGTCCACATAAATATTTTGAACTAATAGAAATTAATTTAAAATTGGGCTGAAAAATAATTTTATTATTTAGTTGTGTTAATTTAAAATTGATTTTCAGATCGTGAATAGACTGGATTAGAATTTTATGTGGATCAATAATAAAGATTAGAAACAATGTGTTCCACTAAAATTATTTAATGTTACATAATTGTATTTTGGATTAGAATTTCCTATTGATCAATAATAAAGGCAATGTATTTAATCAAAGTTTAATTTAATTTTATATAACATTAGTAACAAATTTAATCCGAAAGAAGTACATTTTTAAGTCATTTCTAACATGCTAAAGATTTTTTTCTATTTTTGAAGTATAGAACCATAGAAGAATGAGCAAATTTAATTCAATAGATTTTTTTTAATTGAATAAATAGAAAGTGAATATTTTTGATACATTAAATATATTTTTGACCATTTTCATTTTGAAATAAAAAAGAATCCTATTGTTAACTTTTGTTAGATAAAAATTTAAAAGATTTTTCTACCAATACTATAGCTGAAGAATTTTCCATGTCTGCCATGACATAAAAGAAAAAAAAGAAAAAAAGGCAATCATTAAGTTGTAGAATATATGGTGATGGAGATATACACGTGAAGTGAAGAATCATTAATCCAAACATATATTACGATAGAATAATTGAGATTTCTCAGTCTTTAATTAGGAACGTCATATTTAAATTTTTCAAAAAAATAACTTGTTGATCGCACCTTACATTTTACAAATATAAATTTAACTGAACTTAAATATAAATATCGAATACTAGACAAAACCAAATATCTTTTCACGCTACATTTTGTCTACCAAAAGTTATAGGCAACTATTAGTAAAATTCTTTTCTATTTGTTTTTGCTTGCCAACCAAACAATCCAAAACCTTATAATAAAGATAATAACTTAATCCATTATAAATATTTTATATGTACACAATGCACACATCATTACTTATTTTATTTATTAAAGTGATAACAACCTAGCTAGCTCTCACTCAAAGATATCTCAACAAGTTTATGCACATGGGATGAGTGGCCCAAATTTTGACTATGTGTGGAAGCATCAATTCTCTATAATAAATTTGATTTTGGCATCACCCCTACAAAGAGGAAATATATAGCAATAGAATATAGATGTCTAATAAAAAGTTCAAACTACTATTATTAATGGATTAATGCAATTCATGACACAAATAAAGCACTAACATTAAGCTATACCCAACTTGTTTGACATTATAACTTGATAAGAAAATTTTATTACATGTATCTGATCGGAAGTTCATTTAGAACTTAAATGTTATAAATTCTAAATAGAATTGAAAAAAATAAATTGTGTAATGTATAATTAATAATCATCTAATACTTCTTTATGTGCATATCTATAGGGGCTCAACTAGAAGAGTTAGATTCTATTTATGTACACAAAAACTCATTGTTACATCTTAGGGGTCGTTTGGTAGAATGCATTAGGATAATGCAGAATATGATGTATTAGTAATGCCTACATTGTTAATGCAAGTATTAGTAATACTTGCATTAGTTATTCTTGCATTATTTCTTATACATTGTTTGGTTTGATGTATTGAAAATTGCAAGCCTTGTATAAAGTCTATTAAAAAAATATTTGTTTACAAAAATATCTCCACTCTTTTATTTTGTACACTTTCTTTTACAACAAGGTTCTTTAATAAAACAATCATAATAGAATTCTTTGCTAAAATGTCATTAGCTCTTCTTTTTCCTCAAAAATAAATTAAATAATTTTTAACATTACTGTATAATATTCTTTAGGAAATCCGGAAAAAAAAAACTCACTTATATTGTTATTTTTTGTGTGTGCACCACATATTGGCATTGATAGAATCCATAGAAACACTTAAATATATAAGATAAAATTTTCTATGATACTTATAAATTACGGATTCAAATCACAAAATCAATAACTTGTTATAATAATATTACTTATCACATCCTAAGATTGGAAGTATATCAAAAATGTAATAAAGATTTAAATTAAAACTCATAATTACATTTCAAGATAATCATTTAACATTGGAAATTCAAGTCATTTGAATATCTCATCATTTAACCCCCATCGTGCCTCAAAATGTACCACCAGCAAACTAGTTATTTCAAGTTCTCAATATTCATTTTTTATCTACTCATTCCCTAAAAACAATAACATTTTATTATTATTATTATTTCTAGAAGCAATAGTATGTGTGTAACTCCTTTTTTTCAATTGTGTTTCAATTTTGAAGAACGTAGTAGAGCAGCAACATTTTTTAAAATTTCAAAATTATTTTATCAAAAAAAAAAGTTCGTTGTATCAAAAATCTTTACAATTGCAATAATCTATATGTTTTATTACTGCATTTTGCAAAGATTATGTTTTGAGAACAACATTAGTTTACCGTGGAAACGTATTGAAAATGTTTTGATAAGGTTCAGAGGGTAGTTTTGTCATTAGTTAATCTAATGCAAGTGTTAAAATCATGTGTATTACTAATACCTAGAAATCCATGGTGTTAGTAATACACTCCTTAATACACAATATAGTGTATAACTAATGCTTGCATTAGTTATACATAGCATGAAAAAGTGCACCAAACGAGGTATAACTAATACACAAAGTTAATGCATGCGTTATTTTTGTTAATACACTCTACCAAACGACCCCTTACACTACTAACTCACTTTAAAAATGTCTATCGAAACTTGTTTACTTTTCTACTTGAACTATGATGATATTTGAAGTAAGTAAAGAGAACAGGAGTTGTGTTTCGATAAACATATGATGATAGTTAAGATAGAAAGCTCACACACTTGATAATTCAAGTAAAAAAACTCGGAAAATCAAAAGGAATACTTAATGTTTGAGAACAATTTTTTCACATGTATGGGCCAGTATGTTTGAGCCCACTAGTAAGTCAATTTAATTTGAATGGATTTTCTTGCCCTTTTTGTTTGATCAATAGCAACAACACAAAGGACCCATTCACATGCTACACCAAACATTATTAACACCATAAAGAAAAAGAGCTTTCTTAGTGTACTTAGCTCAATGTACACAATAACTATTCCTATCTAATGTTCCAACTTCCAACCATAACTTAACAACCCTTCCCCTCCGTTTATTTCGTAATCATCTGATATTTGAAATTTACTGATTAAAGTATTCTATATTAGAGTTCATAAAGAATTTGAAACGTCTAATTAAGAAGAAAGGGCTCTTATTGTCCGAGAAAAAGGGGAAAAGTGTATATTAGGCCATGTGCAACAAATAAAGTACAAAAATAGCACCGTATTCTCATAGTCCTCAATCTTTCGCACATCTAGATCGGCGAAAACTCATTCGATCTGCACGTCTACGGGGCACCATACTGACTTTTATATTTACATTCCAGGAGGGTTCTTTCCCCCAAAAAGCAAATTGTTAAAATATACTTTTCTCATAAATCGAAAAAAATATCAAATATGTTGATACCTTTGGGTAGTCAAACATTGTTACTATAACGAGATTTGACTGTATTTTATTGTAAAAATAGTATTATGTGATTATGTCAATTTTGTGTATTTATTTTCACTCTGTGGGGGTCCAATGCTGCTTTGTTTTGACCTATCAGTAAAGATATTTGTTTCAATCAAAGAATTTAATTCAAATGTCAATCTCATATACTAAACTATTTACCTTTAAGAAGGAGAACCCAATTTTTATACCTCAATCTTTTCTTTAATTCTTTTGTCTATATATTTTTTTATTTTTATTTTTTGAAAAACTGATATAAATAACGCTCATCAAAATAATTATCGATAAATATTTATATAGATTTAACATATAATTTATATATACATATAAATTAATAAATATATATCAAATATGTTACTTCCCCATTAATTTAAGAATTTAACTATTTGGACCACAATATCATATGGGCCATTTAAGCTTCAATATCACATTTATAACGCTGACAACAACCTTGTACAAGAATAAATTACTTATCATATAGTATTTTCTCTATTTTCTTTTTATTTTTTGGATTTATCTTACATATAGTGACAGTATAAATATTACACAATAAAGGTAATTTAACATGTTGTAGAAATTTATATGCCTTTAGTTTTCAAGTCATTAAATGTTATTTAATAGGTGCTATCAGTTAGTTGAGAATATGTTTTAGTCATATTAGTACAATTATTTTAGATTTTTAAAAATATTTTCTAAGATTTTTTTTTACTCTATTAGAATTTTTCATGCCAATAATATAGAGTACATAATGGTATTTTTGTTTTTATTTTGTATAGTATTAGGTTAAGATGAATTTAAAATGTCAGAATTCATAAAATCGATCTCAATCGTTAGAATTTTTTTTTTTTCAAAAATAAAAATATAACAAAACAATTGGCCCCTAAAGAGTTGAAGAACCAATTTTGTTTTTCTTAAGAAGTTTCAACCTTTCAATATATTATCCATTGCTTGATTATTAAGCTTTTATTTCATTGCCTTAAAATTTACATTAGGAATAATTGGAGGAATCCTATGTTAAATTGAAGAAGACTTCAAAGGGGTCTTTTCAAATAATAATTAAATAAAAAGAGATATTGTTATGTCCCAAAGTTAATCATATATATACATATTTATTCCAAATTGTGTTGAGGACCATTTTACTAAATATTGAAAAAAGAAATATCCATTTCACTAACTATTGAAAAAGAAAGATAAATAAGTAGTTATGTGGTATTTTCATTAATTTATCATGATGGAATATGACAAGGTTGTGAGAACATGCTAAAGAGAAGGTGCAAATTTTGTCAATTTTTTTTTTTTTTTTAAAAAAAGAGAATTATTTGGCTAATCAATAATGTAGAATTGAGATTGAAGTAAAAATAGACTAAAGGATGTATTTGTGTCCTGTTTATTTTTTTTTATAGATATTTTATATCTAAAAATTATTAATTTGACATATTTAAATGTGCAATCAGTAAATCTATAATCGTTTTTAGAGTCCTAGTTGAGAAGTATTCAATCGTACCATTTAATAGTAATACAAGAGAAACTCTTTTCGGCCCAAATAATGATTGTTGTTTAGTTATTTATGACAAAGCTTAAGCCCAACTTGAAAAAAGTAGCAAGGTTGAACTTTGGAATTGGACTTGGCATAAAAAAAATGGGGGAACTTTCACATATAGACACTTAAAAATAGTTTTGATTACTCTACATAGCTATAGTTTGATAATTACAATTCGTAGCTACATGTTATATGGAGGAGAGAGGCGAGCGAGACTGGGAGAGAGAGGTGAGAGGCGAGAGAGAGGGGGAAAACAGTGGGAGAAAGGTGAATCATATATGTATATTGGTTGGATAATTGTATATTATACATATGTATTTGTATATATGACAAGTGAGATTAGGAGATGGAGGAGAGAGGCGAGTGAGATTGGGAGAGTGAGGAGAGAGGCGAGTGAGAGAGGGCAGAGAGTGGGAGAGAGGTGAATTGTATATGTATATAATTGTATATTATACTTATACATTTGTATATATGGCAAGCGAGATTAGGAGAGAGAGGAGAGAGGAGAGCGAGATTGGGAAAGGGAGGAGAGAGACGAGAGAGAGAGAGAATGGGAGAGAGATGAATTGTATATTATATATATATATATTCTGGCTAATCATACATATACAAATGTGACTAATTATACAAACTGGAATTCAGCCTGCGTAATTTATGTATAATGTTAGTCGCGAGTAATAATTATAGCAAACTATAACTATGATGAGAAATTAAATAATATTAATTTGCTTAACCGCATAATTTTCCCTACAAAATTACATTTTCATCAACTCCTTTTTAATTCTAAATTTTAAAATAAAAACTTGAATTTTGTTGAAGTTGTATAATTAATGTTTTGTGAGTAGGTAAAGTTTCTACCAAAAAGTGTTTAAGGACATTTTTTGAAAACTTAAAATCATTAAAAAAAAATTGAATTTTTATAATATAAATTAATCTTATGGTCAAATAAAAATTTCAAAATAAAATTTTAAAATTTGATTCAATTTTTGTGGTCAAACGCTAAAAATAAGAAAACACGGTTTAAAAATATATACTATTTTATTAAATAATTTTAACCTTGAATATTTTTAAAATAATTTTTTGATAAAGAAAATTATAATGTTCTCATAGATCAAGAACACAATTCCACATGTTTGATAATCGAACTCTAATCAATACTTAGACAATTAAATTCATGTAAGCCGAAAAGGAAATTTTTTGCTCCACTAAGTAACGTCCATAATATTCAAGATAAAAATTAATATGAAATTATTTAAAACGTATCTAATCAAATTAGTTTGATGTCAAAAAAATCTAATAATATACCACATTTATGTAGTTAATTTGCTTTTTTAGTCTTTAATTTTAGTTATTCTCATTGTGAATAATCTTAGTGAGGTTGATATTTTTCTTGTACATATAATTAGATATGTCATCATAGAGCAAGTAAAAAAAATAAAAATCACAATAAGAATAATTATACAACCTTGAATATACGAAAAATTATTTTTCTCTATCTCGAATAAGGATTATTTATTAGCGACATGAGAAGAATTGTTATTGATGATCAAATAAGAATCATTTTAGAGGGCATTGGAAAGAAATACTAAATAATTGAGAAATACAACTATCTCATGGATGCTATTTAGGTTTTTAAATCAAATATTAAAGGATTCATAAATTATAAATCGATCATCTCAATTAACAAAATCCAGAGATAAAACTTACTTTTTTTTTTCATATATTAAAAAAAAACTAATGCGAGCAATGATAATCCATCGATATTACTTAATTTAATTTAAACGAACAAGGTATTAAGAGATATTCGATGTGGAACCCTCTTCGTTAGCCTTTGCTTCTTTCATTTTTTCTTTTAGCTCTTTGATATATTCTTTCATCACATATATCCAATCGTTGAGATCTTCGAGCTTAATCATGTCAATAGAAAATTCTCCTTTCATATTACGCAGCTGAATTAAAAACTCTTTGCGTTTGTTCTCCTCCATTAGCTTTCGAAGTTGTTCCTTTTTCTCAGCTACTAATTGTTGGAGAATTCCTCCGATTGTCACCGTGGTTTCATATTGCTCATGTGCAGGTAAATTTTTTAATTTTTCAAAGGTCTTAATAGCACCAGTATAATCTGGATATACTATAGGTTTTTTGTTATTATCATTATAGAAGACGGCAGCAATCTCAACACCATCAAAGACGCTGAGTTCTTGAACTTTTTTGAAAGACTCTTTTCGTGATTTTTGGTATGAGTCTTTACTTTCGATGCTCATTGTCTTTGTTGTAAGTAAAAGAAAAAGGAAAATGTATTTGATTAGATATGATGGGTGATCAAATGGCATTGTTGTTTGTGTTTTTTTCTTTTGCATAGAATTGACTTCTATTTATAGGAGATTTTTTAGATTTTATAAATCTTTGAATAAGTTTGAATTGGAAAATTCGTAATTGTCATACCTAAATTTTTTTGGATTACAATTAAATTATGATAGATTTGATGCCAAAGTTGAATTTTAAATTTAAAGTGGCGCGTAAACAAAGCGGGATATTTTATGCCACACGGGTGAAGCGTAAATTTTGAAGCATGGATGGGTTTAGGGGTGTCAAAAATGAACCCGAATATAGGTAATCCGCTCAATCTGTTCAGAATTTTAAGGGTTGGGGTTAAGATAATTTAAATTGAGTTCAATCTCAACTCACTTAAGCTTAACCCATTTGAAGGGAATTATCGATTGAGCCCAATTTAATCTCCAATTTCAACCCGTTTTAAATTTTTTTAGGGCAACTTTCACATAAGCAAACAAAAAATTCATATTTGTATGATATAGCAAAGTTTGCATAATTGCGCTCCATAGCAAACATATAACTGTATAATTCGCTATACAAGTATAATTCGCTGGCCTCGCTATACATATACAATTGTATGATTCGCTGACCTAAATTGTATAATTCGCTGGCCTATTTCGCTGCAATTGTATAATTCGCTGGCATATTTCACTGCAATTGTATAATGCGCAATTGTATAATTTGCTGCCTATTTCGCTGCAATATCTGTATAAAATTTGCTTTGCATACAATTGAATCGAAGTAAAATGTTTGTATATTGTATGATTATAAGTGTATAAGAAGAAGATATATGTTTTTCTCTCGCTTTATACAAAAACAGAAACACAATTTATACACTTTTGTTGTATAAAGCGAGAGAAAATTATATTTCACTGCAATTGTATAATTCGCAATTGTATAATTCATTGGCCTTTTTCGTTGCAATATTTGTATAAAAGTTGCATTTTTCTACAATTGAATCGAAGTAAAATGTTTGTAAATTGTATAATTAAGTGTATAGTACGAAGATATATGTTTTTGCATGTGTATATATAATTTTCTCTCGCTTTATACAAAACAGAAACACAATTTATACACTTCTGTGTATAAAGCGAGAGTGGCGAGCGAGATTTTTGGAGAGAGGCGACTGGCAAACTTTGGCAAACGTTTGTTATGTGGCACAATTAAATCAAACAGTAGTTACTCCATTTATTTTAGGTTATTAGTTTGCTATTATATACAATTATCCCAACTTTTTATTAAGATATGTTCCTATATTGAAGGTAGAATTATTATCTATTTAACATCTTTTAGGATTTATCCATCCATTTGTTACTTTTTTAACGAAAAATTCTTAAGCGAAAATTCAAATTGTGATTATAAAAGTTAAATATCAATATGTTAAATTATTTAGATTAATCGGGTCAAATTGGGCGGATCAAGATTCAACCCATTTTTTAGCCCATTTGAGCCCAAAGTAAACTTGAGCGGGTCAAGACCCAAAACCGATTTCTATTCAACCCATTGTAATATTTCCAATTTCAACCCAACCCGCCCATTTGACACCTCTAGGTCGGTTCATATGTCCCATAAATTTATGTTAATAATTTGTACTACGATTTTCTTATTGTTATTTTTCACTACAAGATTTTCTAGAAGCTTAAAAAAAAGAAGGGAAAATTGTATATAATAGCAAACTATTAATTCAAATTAAATGACATAACCACATTTTGATTTAATTGTATCCATAGCAAACTATAGCTATTTCGCCTCTCTCCCTGGTGAATCTCGCTCCCCACGCTCGGCAGTCTGTCCATCGTCTCTCTCACTTTTATACAAATACAAATGCATAAAATGTGTTTGTGTTTGTATAAAGCGAGAGAAAATTGTGTATAGAGGTATATATTTGTTCCTCTCTCTCCCTCTCCCATATGTCGCTCGCCTCTCTCACTTTATACAAAACACAAATACATTTCATTAGTGTCTGTATAAAGCGAGAGAAAATTGTATATACAAATACAAAAAAGATATATTTTTATCATATACACTTATGATTATACAAATAAGATCTTCTCCTGCCAGTTTTCTTTTGTCTTTATCTTTTTTCTTGTTTTATACAAACACAAATTATACAATCGATTCTTTTGTATATGTATACCGAAATAGATTATAAATTGCTTTTTTTTTTGTATATTTGTATAATGATATATACATATTAATAGTCATTATAGCAAACATAAGTTTATTATGGAGCGTAATTATGCAAACTATAGCTATAACATATAAATATAATTTTTGTATTTGCTATATGTCAATGAGGTAAGGGTCATGTAGGTTTTTCCTTTGTTTTTAAATTTTATTATTTTAGATATAAATTTTTAGAGATAAAGTATGCAACTGTTTAGGCTAGAAGTTGGTTTTACCAATATAGTAGTTATGTATTACTGAATGAGAAACTTTAGATATGTAGTATCTATTTATTTTTCATTTTTTTTTCCAAATCAAACAAGATAAAAGTAACATTTTGATTAATTTAAAATTTTAGAATTAGATTAAAAATTATATAATATAAAAATCATAATATAATCTCGATAGGTAGCATGAGCTCACATAAAATATTTTTGGTATGAAAGAAAAGTGTTTTTCACATATATATTTTTCAAGAAAAATATTTTTCTAGAACATATTTTGAAAAATAAATAATATTCTTACTTATTTTATGTTGTTTGGTTATTAAGAAGAATACATTATCCCAAGAACATTAAGAATATAACTTGGGAAACACTTTGATAATGGACCACAATCCTAATCCTAGACTTCGACACCCAACTCGACTCATGATCCCAACCCTGACTTGGGTTCCTAACTCGATGATGACAAAGGACTCGATCCTAACTCGAGTCCTGGTCAGGAGCCAGCAACCGAATCAGGTCAAGTTGGGAGTCGAGACTTGAAAAGAAAGGAACGAAAATCAAAGTCGAGATTGTAAGTCGATTGCCAAGTTGGGGTCAGATGGAGCTAGATGGAGCTAGGGGTGAACATGGTATATTATATTAAAAAAATTGATTCGGTATTCAATATCTAGAGTACTATACCATTACCATACCAAATTAGCTCGGTATGATTCAATATATTTAATTTCGATTTTGATATTTTACGAGATAGTATTTGATAACCATGATTTGTTTGATTTCGACTTCCATATATTTATAACTCTCCATACAATTTATTTAACAAATAAGTTAGAATCATTCTCTTTGTCCTTTAGCAAATATGCTTGCAAGACCGATAAGACCAATACGATGATCAACATGAATATAAGAAATTCAAAAGCACAAGTCTTAATGATAGTAGATCAACAACTACTTTTGTTAAATATTTCACAAGAAAATATATTTCAATAATAATCGAATAGTCATAAATGCAAAGTTTAAATAACACTATCTAAAATCATGCATAGCCCAATATGATTTTACACCACAAAAATCACTCACTAACATGTAGATTCTAACTTACATATACATTAAAGTTAGAGTCCACAAGTTAATGAATGATTAATTTTATATATTACTATATAATTTTGGTATCATATACGATATTTCAGTATTCATTTTGGAATAATAAAAATACTGAAATTAACAAAAAATACACAAGTGCATACACCAAAAAACATAAAATGCAGTTAAGGATATAAATAACAAAATATATCCCAGGCCTGAAAACTTGAGTCCGAAGTTAAAAGGATAAAAAAAATTGTCAAAAATCCCAAAAGAGTACATTAACTTTTTTTTTAACCAAAAGGGCAAAATCGTTCCTCACGGAGCGATTTGTTTCTAACAAAATTGACGGTTAAATTTTTTTAAAAAAAAAAAAAATCGCTACTGTAGCAGAATTTCATCCAAAAAAAAAATCCTTAAATCGTTGTCGCAGCAGCAATTTGTCAAAAAAAAATAATTTAAAATGCACAAAATGTGGACCAAAATGCTGCTTGCCTCTACTAACTTTTTTAATGAAAAAGAAATCGCAGCGATTTCAATTTCAATATTTATTTATTTTTTAAAAACGCTGCACTCGCAGCGATATTAACAAAAATAATTATCTGAATAAAATTGCTCCGCCAAGAGCGATTGTACCCTTTTGGTTTAAAAAAATTGATATGCCCTTTCAAAAAATTTAACAATTTATTTTACCCAACTGAAGTTGCTCACGTTTTTCAGCAGGGTCTGGGCTACGGGATCCTTTTTCTATCTTATGCGTTCGGGGACGTCCCCTCATGGATGCTATCTATTCTAATTCAAACTTGTTGGATGCCAACTCGGCCCTTCGACTTAGTGCGTCGGCAAGGCTTCAGACTCCTGAAAACTTCCTCCCTCAAAATGCATAGAAACATGCAAAAATACAAATATATAAAGCTTTAGACTTTACTACTATTCAAGTAAACCATCAAAAGACACTTTTTTTCAATGCCTACAACTTGCAAATAACAATTTCCCACATATATTGGTTCAATCATCAAAGATCAGATAAAAACTTACACAAAAGATGCAATTTGTTTGAATCCTTTTTAAGTGCATACACAATTTCCACCACATTACATTTTACAACATGATTAAGCCACTAAAGATTCTAATTCAATAAACAGGAGAAGTTAAGACGATTAGGACACCAACCACGAAAGGCCACGGACATCAGCCTGCAATTCAGTTGTTACTTCAGCCCGGAACCTGCTGATGCTTTTGAAGATCCAACCATTGCATGATCAACTGATCCAATAAAAAGCTGTGACGAAAATGTATTAGTTTTTCTTAATTTACCAGGAAAATCCTTGCCTGAATTACCTTTCAAAGAAAGATTTTTCCTAATTCGGTTCTTGTTTAGTGAGAGCATAGTGCCACGAGATGGCCCGTGCAGAGCCCCTTCGACGCAATCTCCAGAATGAGCACAACCCCAAGGCTTGGATGGTCCTTCTTCACTGAATGGTTTAAGCCTAGGAAAGAACTTGGAGAAAACTCGCTGCTCTGGAGAACTACCTTCTTCAAGCTTGGCACAGATTGGGCATGGAGGATCACTTTTACATGATTTTGGTGTAGCTTGCTCCAAACATTCAGCATGAAATACATGGCGGCATGAAAGGACCCCAGCAACTGGCATATCTCCACTTCTCACAATTCGTCGGGAACTCCAAGGCGATCTTTGTGAAAGAAACCTCTCGCATAACCCACATCTGAAACCATCTGAAGGGTTACAAGGTTTACTTAGGAAGTCAGATTGAAAAGATTCAGAAGCCTCTGTTAAGTCAAGACTGCCACTAGCACTGCTCAAGCGGTGTTTATCTCTTTGTGATGTTGAGGCATCAAATTCTAGAAAACTTGCTGAGAGGCTGTCAATAGCTTCTCTTCTAGGTGTTGTTTCAGTTGGAAATGACAGAGGATGTATGGGTTTTGACATAAAGAAACGGCGACTCGGGAAGCTACGATAAGATGAATGGGACTTGGTGACTGAATCACAGTCACTACTGTCAGATCGGGATGAAGTTGAGCCTCTGCCATCCCTAGCAATTGATGCTCCCTGTCAAGAAATTTATTGTCATAAGAAAGCTGGATTTAGCTCACAAACTTCAAAAGGAAGGAGTTAGTGGAGAAAAGCAAAGACAGATGCATACCTCCATTGTGGGTGAAAATGAAAATGGCCTCGTAATTGCATCTACCAAGCAAAAAACACAGCAAAATAATTAGTACAACAAATATCCAGAATGGTGACATTCATGACAAAGCATTAGCTGAAACCAAAAAGCCAAATGTTCCAGGAGCAGTAACAGAATTGATTCTTTAAACATATCAACTTGTAAACTTTGACTGTGCTCAACATGAAGCGACCATTAATTTAGACATCACCAAAGGGGAGAGCAAGCTCATAATAACTGTATGAAAACATAATTCAATATCATATTGAGATAGATTGGCTTTTTTATGTTGTTTGATGTTGGTTACTCTGGTCTCGCTTTTTTTTTTAAATCAAGTATCCTCTCTTTTTTAAATCAAGATCTGAGATTGTGGATAATGATTCTTCATCTCTACCGAAAATACTGAACTAGAATTCGAACTCTAGATGTCGCCTCCCACACATCTCGTATTGCAACACATTGCCCTTAAACCAAAGCCCAGGGGGCATGGGTAAGTGTTATTTAAATAAACATTTTGCTATTTTAAGCATACTATGACTCATGAAATAGATTAAATATGTCACTTAAAAGAGCTTTTTTTTACAAGTAAATATGGTACTTAAGAGGTTGCCACTTTATTTGATGTAATGGTCCAACATCTCCCGAGGTCTCCAAGATATCATTACTCGGATACAATTTCGACCTTTCTGCCACAATATCTACCCATCCTAATACTTTCATCCTCTTCCTTCTCAACGTCTCTTTTTCCGCTCCAAGTACAAGATAGAATTGGGTCTAATGGGAGTTAAAATAATAATTGATCTCCCTTCCTCCCTCCCGTGTGTTGGCCATTCAATAATGCTAGAACCTGGGATGGAATTGTAAGATTCACTTGAGAGATAAAAGGAGAAAAGAAAGTTAGGTTATACAAAACTAAGTTTAATGAAGTTTCTTATAACATTCTATATGCCTATGTATTCATTAGATTCATCTTTTCCTTAAAAGATTTACATGATATTTCTAGAGTCTTCCTTATGTTACGATTCACAAAATGATGTTAAAGATATATGAATAGCTAATGATCCAGACATTTGGTTTGATATTTCAAGCTACTGAGCCACAAATATTATAGGCTATTGAGCCACAGATTATGATTTGACATCATAGGCTATTGAGCCACAGGTTGGATTTGATATTTTAGGCTATTGAGCTACAGATATTATAGGCTATTGAGCCACAGATTATGATTTGATTTCATAGGCTACTGAGCTATACATTATAATTTGACAAAAGGGCCAATGAGGCACAGATTTGATTCTATAATAGGGCCACAAGTGCCAAGTTATACAACATATGTTTTGGGAGCACCCTTAGATATTGAGAAGGTGTTGCCAAAAGAATCCAACACCTAAGTCTACAGATGTTGGTGTAAAGAGCCGTAATGGTGAGTAGACAGTTTCCTTTGGTTGGGATTCCTGCGGTTAGGATACAGATTATGTTTATGTCATATACAAACAGCATCTGACCCACACAGTATCATGGTATGTCGGCTCACCCATTCAGATGTTGATTGAATGCATGCAGTACACATGGTGAATTATCATGTATGCTTTATGACAGTGACTAAGATCTCCCCAAGAGAAATATATCTATGTTCAAAGACTAAAGTATGATGTTTCCAAAAAGACATATCTATGTTCAAAGACTAACCTATGATGTTTCCAGAAAAGTTATATTTATGATATAAGATCAAAGTATGAAGTTACATAAAAGCTCTATGTATGTTCAAAGTTATAGATTTCAAGTATTACAAAAAGCATTTCCACATAAAGCATTTACAGTTACATTTGCTTATGATATTCAAGGTATTACTTTGAAGTCTAGTCTAGGGATACTCTTATGTTTTCTCATGATGCATTATAGAGTTGTGGTACTTCAGTCTCTTTCATATGCCTTTGGTGAGTCCCACTACTATTTAGGGCCTGTATCATGTTTCATACTATGTACATAGATAGTTTGGCATTTCGGGTATGCCAAGGCATAGTCCCAAAACTTTTTCAGTTCATGTCATGTAGTAGAGGCTTCATAGACTAGTATGTTCAGGTCATGATCATGTATCTAGTATTGCCCTATGTATTTTGGGTAATTCATAGACCTAGTTATTTTGTTTTGGGGTTCCATATGTATAAAAGAAGTACTTGCTCATATATGTTGAATTCTGAGGCATTTTTTATATTTTTTTCATATATGCCTAGCACATACAATCATGTAAAGCTGGTTCGCACAATCAAATCAAGGCACCGAGTGTCGGTCTACCTCACCTAGGTTTAGGGCAGGACAGAAATGCACTACTTGTGTCAGTTCACTTAACCAAACAATGGAATTTTCTGTTAATATGTTAGAACTACTTGTCCTTCTAACCGCATCCCAATTTATCACCCTGAACAGCAAAGCTTATTACCTCGAAAATTCAGATCAGCTAACACAAAATTGCTACCTTATTTCAGCATCAATTAGACATCATGTCAAGAATTACCAACCAGTCAAACACTTTTTGTCCAACTACGACTTTCTAACTATTATCTTAAACTAACCTACTTTCAATATCATAAACAAATTGTACATTTTTCATTAACTTTAAAAGAAGAAAATCTGTTCATGAACTGCACCAAAAACTCAATTAAAGAGCACATAAAAACTCGACAAAGGAGCTGCAGAATACCAAAATTAGTTCTGCACAGGTATTGCGCCTCCTACCATGGCTATGCACCGATGGCTAACCCCCATCTCATTGATTATACAATATACAATTTGTTTACAAAGGTCCAACCCAAGATAATTAGAGACTCAAAGGTACATACTAACACATCGATGAGACTAATGATGGGAATACACTTTTTTTTTTCAAGTACAACATTCTAATTATTATCTTGAACAAACCTAATTCCAATATCATCAACAAATAGTACGTTTCTTCCTTCAACTTTAAACTAAGAAAATCAGCTCATGAACTGCACCAAAACCCCAACTAAAGAGCACATAAAAATACGACAAAGGAGCTGCAGGATACCAAAATTAGTTTTGCACGGAGATTCTGAATATTTATGCATTTTAGAGTTTAGACTGACACCAAGTCAAAATTACCTTAAATTACAGTGTCTCATAGTAAATCCCCATTTACGAGCAATACAGAATAGCAGAAACAGACAAATGAGAACCTTGTATCAAACTCCAAGCAAATCACATCCAAAATTAAGTATGTACATGTATATGAAAAAACAATCAGCTGATTATTCAGTCAACATAAATGAAGCTAGTAATGGAGAAAGCAAGTAGTACATGAAAATAAGAGACCAAAACCCAACTAAGCATCCTTGGAAGTTCATTATATACAAAAAAAGAAGTTGCAAAATCAGTATGCTTACCCCTTCTTGAAGTACCAAAATCATCAATGTTGATTTCTTGGATAGCTGGTGGAGTCCACTGTTGTGCCGGAGAGATGTCCGATGGGCTACTACAGTATGCACCAACACCATCTGATATGACATATTGGTGATTGGCCAATTGGTTCCCCCTCACCCAACTTCTACTATCTCTACTGTTTGATGAAGCAGAAGATCCATACAATTGAACTCCATCATTAGAGCCAAAGGATAGTGTTTCAGGTTGGAAGCGGAAATCCCATCTGGATGGTGCTGGGGAGAAGCTTGAATTAGTCCGCCAGTAAGGCTCATGTGTCCCCATGGACCACTCTCCACTAGCTGCATTGGACCCATGTGGCCTTGCAGCCACACAACAAAGGGACCCCGTCTTAGCTATGTTTCACAAGACTCACAAGTATTATGTTGGTACTTGCTTCTCTCAATTCTCAATTCTCAATTTTCAGAATAAAGAGCAACTCTAGTAACTACTCCATTCAGTTTCAGCAACACAACAAAGGGAACACGATTTAACAATGCTCACCAGCTCTCGATTTTCAGCGTAAAGGGGGCAACTCTAGTAACTACTCCATCTCTTCACGTATTTACCAAGAGAGTGAGTTTTCCCCTCACTGCTTAGGACTACTTCAAGTGTCCTTATGAACTGCACCTGGTATGTGCATATACCAATTATATACAACAATTCCACTGAAAAGCATACAAGCATGACATGATTAGGTCTCCAAGGAATTCAGACAAAACTGAACTACATGAATGCAAGAAAATAACATGCAGGTAAAGTTGATAACAGTATCATCCTTCACTAGCTTGATAATCACCAATAAACATTCATAAAACGGAAAAGGTCAGGACACAATATAGATGATTACCACAGTTAACAGGCTGGACTAGAAAAAGGAAAAACATTAAGTGCAACAAACATAGCAAAATAAATAGAAGTAACATGAAGGTGCATAACATGAAAGCAAGAAATGGCATACAGAACTGTTATTCAAGGCGACACAACAAAGCAAGAAATGGCATAAAAAACTGTTCTTCAAGGTGACACACGAAGCCACTGAAGCTTTCTCCCTATGGTCAATGTTGAGGAGCTATATGGGTCCAATTCACACCAGAAGGAAGGTCATCATAATTGTTACATTCTTCCAAAAAAATGTGAGCAACTTCGTAACTAAAATCACTATTGAGGTATATTATACTAAGCATGATTACTCATAACTTTTTATCTCTGTTACAGTTGTGAGTTGTACTCTGTCACTTCACTCAATTAATCAACAACTACATCCAAATCCTAAATTGATCAAGGCCAGCAAAATCCATCATTTCACTCAAAACACAAATTGGAAGAGAGAAACTCAAGAAAACAAGTGCTGGTCTATTTGGTCCTCGAGCCATATCTTTTTTTCATTTTTGTTTCACAAGCAGTGCATACAAACATTAAACAGTAAACAACTTTCATCTAAGGAAACACAATGATTATAAGTCAACCATGACAACCACAACTACATAAAAATCCATCAATACAAAGAGTTAAACTGAAGGTATCTTACCAAGCCATTCAAAAACAAAAATCATAACCTTATAAAAACATTATTATTAGAAACCCCACATAGTATAAAACAAAACCCATCTCCAAAAACACTTCAAAAACTGATCTTGATCATCAAACACCAAAGGAAAAGGAAAAGAAAAGAGAACATAAAGACACAATTTTTACTCGAAATGAAATTCCCAAAACCCCAAAATCAAGATTAGAGATATGTCTTCACTGAAGTGAAAAATTGGACATAGAAATACAGTAAAGCTAAAAGGGTGTTGAGGGAAGCTTACAAATGTTTGAATTATTGGAGTGAAGAGACTGAAAATGGACTTTGAAGGAATAAAAATTTCTGCTTTGCAAATGTGAATAAAAACCCTAACTTCTCGCTGATACTGTATTATTTTATTTTATGTGTTTCTTTTTCCTATGGAGTCCTTCATTTACTACTTTATTCATTTGTGTGTCCCTAGTTTTATGATTTGCATTTATGCCCTTTTAGATAACAATGATATACTCGATGTAATCTTACAAATGAGGTTGAGAGAAAATTACGAGTTTATAATCACTCTCTTATCGAGTTATCGTGTGGAGAATCAAAGCTAGAACTGGGGGGAAATTTATATGTATTAGTTTTGTTAGATGACTAATTGAATTTAAGAATAAGATCGACTTCATTTATGTATTATGTCAATTCACTAATTATTAAATTTTTAAATAGTTGCACCAACCGTACTACACGAACAAGAATTATAAAATAATATTTTTTTTTATAAAAGTAGGGCTTATTAGTCACTTTTTTTTAGACGGATTATTAGTCTTATTTCAATATCTTCTTAAACTATTTTAAAACAATATAAATATGATATTATATGTTGTAATACTCTGAAAGTGATATACATCGTTTTGACATGTGAAAAGTTTAATTATCCAAAATATTGTCTCTTGTCTACATGAAACTTGAATTAAATTTATTTTAATTTGAACTGAAAAAATTATACCTTCTTTAAATATATTTCACCCTCTTTAATTTGAAGAACTCTATCTAAAGCTTTAATTCGAAAGAAAGGATAACAAAATTTAAAATTAAAATATTAAAAAGATACAATTAGATTGCAAATTGTGCTCATATTAATCACAACCTTACAAAGATAAAAGTATAATCTATCACTTATATAATTCCATCTTTCACAAATTTCACTTGCAAAACTATATTTGTGTATCTTCTTTTATTATTGATATGAGATACACATAAAAATACATATCATACAAACTAATTTGTTATAAATATTAGATATTATTTTACTATCGATAATTAATATATATTACATATACATATGAATATGTCACACTCGTATCCACAAGACCATGCCCAGTGTCGGCTCAATGCTTATAAAATTTAGCCATATGCCTTAGTCCCCCTGTTATGCCGTAATTTTACCTATCTTTAGAAAAATCACTTTTTTGAAATATTTCTAAGTATAAAACAATTTGAGAAAAATACTTAGAAAAGAGTCGCCACTTAATTTTTTAAAGAAATTAAGAAAACTTAATTTAAAAGATTTTAACAGATTAAATCTTAATAAATTGAGAGAAAATGGGTAAGAGGTTCTTATTTACGCTTCAAGAAGGTTTTTAAGGCATTTGAAGTGTCCGCTAACATGCGGTTATCCTACGACTTAGGTTAATTATTTTGATTATTTTTTTTAAAAAAATATTTAATATAAAAATAATATTATTAATTTACAACACTCGAATAACTTGAAAAAAATAATAAAGAGAACAAATTATTTATTTATTTATTTATTTTATTTTTTTAGAAAATGGAATCTTAATTGAAACATTTGAATATAATGCAAGTGATTAGAATTTTAACAAGACTAGATTTGTTAAAACTTATTTGACGTTTTTTTTTTAAAATAATGTTTTAAACAAACTTGGTTAATTAAAGCATAGAGACTATTTTAAGTTAATTGAAGGTCAAGTAAAAATTTCAAATAAACAAAAATCAAGTGTTAACAAAAATGAAATTTATTTAAACATACTAACATAAAGAATATAGTTCATCTCTTGGGGAATTAATTAAGTTATTTAATAATTCTAAATTTAGAGTTAATAAAAAAGATAATAATAATAATAATTAAATAATAAAGGAGTAAAGGAGAGGATGAATTTGGGCCCCCTTTTGGGCCAATTTTGCTGGAAATTGGGGTTTTAACCCAATTCTCATTTTTGTATACACTTGTCGTATATCAGTGTATATCGACTGTATACGATTCATTCTTGGGCCTGCCAATTCTGTATTTTCGCTGAAACTTACCCCCTGTACTTCCTTCCTGCAATTTTCTATTTTTTGCACCTGTATATTGTATTTTTTTACTGTATATCAGTGTATACAACCGATATATCGACCTGTTCTTCAACTTTTGGGGGGGCTGGAAAATTAATTTCCAGCAATGACTTTACTGCTTTCGACCTGCATATCATGTTTTTCAGGGGCTGGACGACTCGGAAATGCGAGGGAGATAAGTCCGTCATAGACTCAAAGCGGATCATGCAACAAAAAATAAAAATAAATAAATTAACACTTGAGATAAGGGAAACAATTAAAACAAGACTTAATTAAAATAGGAGTTACTAAGGCACTTCAAAAACCAAATGCAACAAAAACCAACCATTACACCTAAGATTAACAACCAACAAGCTTATGAAATTAAGAGCAACAAATACTTATGTGTGTTAGAATTTGACAAGTTAGAAAAGAGAATTTAAAGCATTTATGCTAAACTGAAAATATGCCCAGAAAAAATGAAAAAGAAGAAGATGATGATACCTTTTTTCGGACAGCAAACCGGGACTAAGAGCTAGAAAAAGCAGCAACTTCACTACCACAACGACATTCCGATGAACTCAAAAAATTGAAAATTATATTATTATTTTTTTTTTTTGAACTCTTGACCTTAAACTTTTGAAGACATTTGAGGCATGTATTATTAGATGGAAAAATCTCCCTATCAATTTCTTCTTTTCTCTTCTCTAAAAAAAATTCCCCTATCAATTTTTTTTTATTTTTTTTTCAAGGAAGATCCGATCTCCTCTAACTTTTTTTTTTTCTTCCAATTTTTCTCCCTCCTTTCTTTTTTTTTTTTAGTGAAAAATAGGATGTATATATATATAGGGGAAGATTAAAGTCCCTTTTGGAGAAAAAAAAAACGGATAGGAACATGGGGGCAAAATTGAGAATCCCTCCATTCCCCAAATTCAAACTAAATCCCCCAAAATTCAAATTAAATCCCCCAAAATTCAAACTAAATCCCAAAATTCAAACTAAATTCCCTAAAATTCAAACTAAATCCCAAAATTCAAACTAAATCCCCAAAATTCAAACTAAATCCCAAAATTCAAACTAAATCCCAAAATTCAAACTAAATCCCCAAAATTCAAACTAAATCCCAAAATTCAAACTAAATCCCAAAATTCAAACTAAATCCCCCAAAATTCAAATTAAATCCCCAAAATTCAAATTAAATCCCCAAAATCCGGATGGGGAAATATATTGGGATGCAGTAATTTGGAGGAATGGGCTGGAATTGCATTGGGCTTGGCTGAAAGTAAAAAAAAGATTTCTTGGCTGAAGAAATTGAATTGGGCCTATTTAAAAAATTGGATGGGCTGGAGGGGGTAATTTAAGTTTGGTCGGCCGGAAATATGAAATGGGCTACTGACAATTAAATTGAAGTTTGGCCCAATTTTTTCTCAAAGTTGAGTTAAGTTGGAAGTCTAGGATGGATTAAATTTAAGAAATAGCCAAAATGTTACATTAGTAATTTGGCTAAACCTTAAATAAGATAAATTAATATTAATTAATTAACGAGCTTCTTAATCTTAACAAAAAAAATAAAATAATTATTTAATCGTAAACTTAGTGATTCAAAAATATAACCATGATTTAAACTAATTTAAAAGACTACTCACTAAATTTAAAATGTTTTTGAGATTTTTTTTTTTTTTTTTGAATAATCATAAAATATATTGATTATATACATAATTATGTAAAATATATATTATCTAAAACTTTAAGAAACGGCAAAGATTATTCAAAATAATGCAAACTTTATATTTATTTTTTTTTGAAATTTACAAAACTAATTATTTTAAATTGTTTGAGAATTTAAGAAGCTCATTAATTAATTCCTACTGGGGAGGGTCAAAATTGGGTGTCAACAGCTGTCCCTCATTTTACTTGGATTGATGCAAGAAATTTGAGGAAAATGAAATTGACCAAGCCAATTTTGACCGACCACATATTCATCTTTTAAGAAAAGGGATCTGGTACGGACTTTAGAAATTATGGCCGAGCCCTGAAAATGTGTTTCCTACATATCTCAGACTATATGAGAATTCAGGTCACTTGTAGTTCGATACGCTAGATTTAACGCACGATTTTGAAAGAAATCAAAAGTCATCTCGATACCGAGTTATGAGGGAATCGGGATGCTTGGGAATAAGATTCGAGTGGAATGTTAGAATACAGCCGAGTTTTCAATATCGAGCCCGCCTACATATCCTTAAACCATAGGAATCAGGCTGTTTGTAGTTCGACTCAATCGGTTGAAAAGGAAATCTATTATGCTAGATAACATTTGGTTCTGGACAAGTGACAAAATTAAACGAGTATGAAAAGGAGGCTTGTAACCTCTTAGCCATGAATGTGGTGCACTTCACACCCATAATTAAGAACTCACATGGACATAATTTCCAAAGCTCTCGGTGCATTGTCACTCAGATTAGAAACTTGCTTCCGGTAGACCAAAATTTCCGAATGCGAGATCGAAACTGACAAAACCTAAAGAAAAACCCACATGCCTTCTGATAGGGGTGTGGTTTGATTGTGGTGGAAGTCGCTCCTCTGCTCGCGTCCTAAGAGTTTGACACTCCTCTTTGGACTATATCCCAGTTCGCTGCTAAGAAAAAGTTCCACGTTGTGCTGCATCCTTTTGATGTTGTCCGCACCTGTGGTTTGTTTTTGGAGAATTCATCCTTTCGGATGCTCTCGACAAAGACTGAGATAAAACTCGTCAGCATAAAAACTCAATTAAAAAGGGAGACAGTGTCTTTTACCATGTCGACACTTAATTGTTCTCCTCGACTTATAACATCAACTCAATCAATTTGACGTAAAGCAAATAAAGCTTATGTCTTATGTATGTAATGCAATCTTCAATGTGTTCTTCATTTGATGTTGAAATAAATAAAAACAGATGCAGTGCTGATATTTATCTTGATGTCGTCTTTGATGTTCTTCTTGATGTTTAATAAAATGATGCAGTTGATGCCGATGAGTGAATATTTTCTTCAGATGCACGATTTCCTTTCTGGCAGTGCATGATTCCTTACGGGGCAGGTGTATCTTCCCGCGATGTATGAATATTAACTCGCGATGCATGACTTTCCGCAATGTATGAATATTAACTTGCGATGCATGATCTTCTGCGGGGCATGAATATCTTCCCGCAGTGCATAAATTTCGCAAGGTATGAAATCTTCTTGCGATGCATAAATTTCAGCGAGGTATGAATTCTTCTCGCGATTAACTTGTGATGCATAAATATTAACTCGCGATGCATGAATATTGACTCTCGATGCATGATCTTCTGCGGGGCATGAATATCTTTCCGCAATGCATAAATTCCGCAAGGTATAAAATCTTCTTGCGATGTATGAATATTAACTCGCGATGCATGATCTTCCGCGATGCATGAATATTGACTCGCGATGCATGATCTTCCGCAATGCATGAATATTGACTCGCGATGCATGAATATTGACCCGCGATGCATGATCTTCCGCGATGAATGAATATTGACTCTCGATGCATGATCTTCTACGGGGCATGAATATCTTCCCGCAATGCATAAATTTCGCAAGGTATGAAATCTTCTTGCGATGCATAAATTTCAGCGAGGTATGAAATCTTCTCGTGATGTATTAACTCGCGATGCATGATCTTTCGCAATGCATGAATATTGACTCTCGATGCATGATCTTCTGCGGGGCATGAATATCTTCCCGCAATGCATAAATTCCGCAAGGTATGAAATCTTCTTGCGATGCATAAATTTCAGCGAGGTATGAAATCTTCTCGCGATGTATACTTTTCTGCGAGGCATGAATATCTTCTCGCGATTAACTTGTGATGCATAAATATTAACTTGCGATGCATGAATATTGATTCGCGATGCATGATCTTCCGCGATGCATGAATATTGACTCGCGATGCATGATCTTCCGCGATGCATGATCTTCCGCGATGCATGAATATTGACTCTCGATGCATGATCTTCTGCTGGGCATGAATATCTTCCCGCAATGCATAAATTTCTGCGAGACATGACTATCTTCTTGCGATTCATAATTTTCTGCGATGCATAAATTTCTGTGAGGTATGAAATCTTCTCGCGATGTATGACTTTCTTGCGGGGTATAAATATCTTCACGCGATGCATAAATTCCGCAATGTATGAAATCTTCTTGCAATGTATAAATTTTTGCGAGGTATGAATATCTTCTCGCAATATATAAATATTAACTCGCGATGTCATCCTTGGTACCAAGCGAAGATGGTGCTTCCATTGAGCGACATAGTGATCTTCTGGGTGCCTTTTGGATAATCATATCGTCTCAATTGAAAATATCAGTAAAATAATTTTCCAGATAGTGCATTATCTTGATCGACAATAAAATAAATGGCCCCTCCGAGTAATGTATTGTCTTGATCGATAATAAATAAATAACCTCTCCGGGTAATGTATAATATTATGTTTGACATTACGATGCAACTGACGTCTTTTACGGAAATCATAAACTCTTCCTTGAGATTTCGTTTGATTCACCTTCGAATCCAGCTAGACGTTCCTTGCAAACTTCATGTTGTTGACTGAAATAAACAAATCATATTCCCAAGTTTCCGCCCTAAGCGATATAACATGATTCCTGCATTTAAGAAAACTGTCGATTTTGGGAGAGTTTTCTCTTCCTTTGACTTCCCCATATTCATCCATCGGAAGAAATCTGCTGGTATCAAAGCAAAGCTATCAACCTGCGTCCACAAAAAATTGTTAGTTTTAAAAGGACTGATCTGTGTCGATTCTTCAGTTGTCTGCTCCTTGTCCTGCTATCTCCGGTTGATCTTCCTGATCTCCCAACTCTTGATAGATAAGACAAAATATTTTATGCCAAAACAAATGAAACATAAAAGGAAAAACTTTAAGAAAATAAATTTTCGAAAAGTAATTTTGAAAAAGGTCACTGCCAAGTGTTATGTCACGTCGGGCTTAGTGAACTTATTCGAGTCTGATGACTGGAGGTATATTTAATTATTCGCTGGGGAGTATTCAAAGTCACTCTAGACTTTTCGATAAACCCATGTTTGAAATTTTGAGGCCATCCTCAAAATTTCTGTCCCAGTTAATTGTCTTGTTTATCTTTCAACTGTAGCCAAGTAAATCATGGAATTTTCGAGGTCATCTCAAAAATTATGTCCAGTTGCAATTTTGAAGTATTTTTAGTCTTAACTTGTTGAGGAAAAATCTTCTTCTTGAGAATTTTTGAGTCCCTCTCAAAAATTCTGTCCCAGTTTCTATCGTAAAGAGGAATAGAAATCTTACGGGACATATGACCGAACCCTTGTGGCACCTACGTATCCCGTTGAGGCAGGAATCAGGTCAAACGTAGTTCCCCTCAAGGCTAACAACAAAAGAAATTTTTACAAAGAAACCGACCGAGGCCGACACAAGCCGCCTACGTATCTCATTCTTGAGAATTCAGGTCGAACGTAGTTCAAATACAAAGAAATATTAAAAGGGGTAAATGGGGTGACTGGAACAACATTTGGCAACCAAGTCGGGTATTGCGTCACCTCCACTAATCGACACTTAATCTGTTTGTTAATCTCCTCTTTAATCTTTAGACTCAACTCGGGCTTGAACTTCTAAACTTTTGCTTCACCGGATCGAACCCTGGATTAATCGGCAGTTTATGAGATCAACATCGGTACTCAACCCTTGCATGTCGCCGACTTCCCAAACGAACGCATCAATGTATTCATTGAGTAAGTGTATTAGATCCTTCTTCTGAGTTTCATTCTAGTGAACGCTGATTTTGGCATGTTTAACGTACTCTTGATCTCCCAGATTACAGTCTCAGTTTCCTCTAAATTCGGCTTGTGCTGATTTTCATAAATTTTTCAGCAACATATTCCGGTACCTCATTTTCCTCTTCGTAATCATCCACCTCGTCGTCACCTACCTCACTTTGTTAGTTCAGCTCGTGACATGACATGACATTGGTAGATTTAAAACTTTATATTACTAAAACCATAAATAGACAAAGTTAAGTAAATAACCAAATTTTAAATAAAGAGGCTTTCATTCAAAAGGGAAATAATGCGAACTTTGGCTATGGCAAAGGGCCATTTTGCCTTTTTCAAACATCACGAGGGAAATTTAAAATGCACGCGATTAAGAAAATGCAAAATGTTGGGTCTCGGGCTTCTTTCGGACTACCACCGATTTAAATATGCATTAAATGATGCTCTTCTACCAAGGAGTTAGGGGAATCAGGATCGGCGTGGAGGTCTAATTCTGCAGCATCTCTCCTGGTTCAGCATCACGGATACCGGTTAGCTCGACCTCTTCCTCAATAACAACATCGATTTCCTCGAAAGGCGCAGACTTCATTTCGCATACGTGTCGGCAGGGACCGAATATGAGTTTATCACTTTGTTGCATAGCACCAATCG